>OW799235.1:29146557-30375128 GCA_941918925.1 Phyto melanocephala
TACCAAAATTTAACCAAAATGAATGCAATACAAAATGTTATCAGGTTTAACTATTTGTTGATGTAATCACCAGCTTGCCGAGAACAATCAAACCCTTTGGTTTTTGGGTTATGGAAGGTAAAAATTTAAAATCAAAAATAGCGTTTGAAATAAAAAAGAAAATGGCGTATTACATGAAATCTAAAATCCAGGCTTAGCTATGATGTGGTGTTTATGCCTACATACATAAGTATGTACATGACTGTGAAGGTTATTATACGATTCAGCACGGCCGAATATGACGCTCTTACTTGTTTTTTAAATTAAAAATCAAAACAAAATTTGTTATGAAATGTTCTTAAATCTTTGAACATATTGCATTTATTTACTCAAAATAATAATATAAATAAACATACGTTTTCATGTAATGTAAATACATACATAAGTATGTATGTATATGTTTTTAAAAACAAAAAAAAGTAAAAATTTTTTAAATAATAAAATTTTAAATAATTCATTTACAAAGTCAAAATTAATATGCTTCAAAATTGTTGCACTTAATAAGTACATTATTTAATTAATAAAATATATTATTTAAATACCATTTTAAAATATTTTATCATTAATGATCTGTACATACAAATGTATGCATCTATGTATGTATGTTGTCAATAAATGATGGTCAAAATGTACATACTCCATATGTAGTGTGTTTTAAATGAAATCAGATTGTTTGGAATTGTCACAAAAATTTTATTTCACATAAATCACCGAACAGATGGGATGATATTTTTTTTTTATAAATTTTTATTTTATATTTAATTTGTATTATTTTTTTATTCACTTACAATATTCTCTGCTTTATATTACTTAATGTGTATGTGTATATTTTTCATAAAATTCGTTTTTTAAATCATCATTCAGTTATTTATATTACAAATTTTTATATTACAGAAATTTCAATTACATATACAATAAGTAAATTTTAAATCAATTAAGGATTTGTGTGTCTATTTTAGTTTAATTTTTGTTTTTTAATTTTTATAATAAAATATATATTTTTTTTATATTTTATATATATGTACTTACAAGCTTAATTTTAAATTTTAATAATAATTGCATAAATATTAAACTTATCTTCAATTTTTTTACAAATTTAATTTTAAATATTAAAAAACAATAATTCAAAATTTTTTATACAAAGAATATTTCAAAATATTTATTTTGTGTTACTAAAGTCCTAGCGGGTTCAATAGCAAAACAATAATTCAAAATTTTTTATACGAAGAGAAGTTCAAAATGTTTATTTTGTGTTACTAAAGTCCCAGCGGGTTCATGGTTTGATCACCGATAGCTAAAAAAAACTAAGTGGCGTTTCCAGTTGTCAAAAAATGGTATTACAGCATGGTAACTGGCAATTAATAGCTGTGCTTTTTACAGCAACCATGAAGTTACGAGTTAGCAACCCTAAAATTACCAACGCAATGGAAGTTTGCATAGCAATCAACTGAGAAACTAAAAGGCAGACATTTTTCTCATTCTCTTTTAATCTTGCCTAATTTTTTTACAATTTATAAATTAGAAGAAAGACAGAATTTTACTTGTCTTTCGTTTTTCTGATTATAATTGTTGATGGTGTTAAATTTGTATAACAAACTACTCAACGGACGCTGATATGAGAAAAATTATGTGAAACAAAAGCGAAAATAGAAAAAAGTTAGAGAGGAGAAACGAAAAAACAAATTTCGTATGTACTTCTTTCTATATCGCAATTGTAAAAGGGGACTATCCATAATCGACCCTCCTTTTTAAAAATGTTTTCTTTGAATTCAAAATACCCAAAAAATAACCTTTTTATGACACACCCAAAAAAATTTTAAGGTTTCATGTGTTTCCAACAAGTTTTTTGTCCAGACAAAATCTTCCTTTAGCTGTGATTTGACGTCTCTCTTTTTAAGAGAGCCGTAAATTTTTAAAATTAAAATCAAGACATATTTATTCGTCAGGTCGTCTTGATTCATCGCTGATTATTTTGCTCTTTAAATATTTAAAATTTCACCTGTCAAAGTCTATTAATAAAAAACGATTTTCTCTCTTTTCTCATTTATTTCAAATGACAAAAAAATATAAACAAAAGTTTTCTTTTCAAACTGCTGTTACCTAACTTGACGTCTAGACGAGCCATCGATTTGTTCAGACTAGAACAAAACGTCGGTAGAGCAATTGTTAAAAAATTGTTCATGTTCTTTGATATGGAGAAAACGTATTAAGTGTATTTTGTTGCTTTTTTAATGTGTCGTCTCTTTCTGTCATATTTATATCAGACATCATCATATTTTAATATCAGACATCGACAACGAACAAATGTTCTGACAACGCTGTTTGAACAAGACAACAGCGGTCCACACCAGGCAAATTTATGTGCTCACAAAAAATTGTTCGTTGATCGGACAAATCGATGGCTAGTGTGGACCGTTCGTAATGAATAAATATGCCTTGATTAAAACACTTTTTTCTCTAGACAAAAATTTTTTTTCGAATTTTTTTTGTAATTTGAAAACAAAAAAGCTTTTATTTTCTTTGACTTTTCCAATTTGTAAAAAGAATTACTATCGCGTAATTTAGATTTATTTCTCTTCTAACAAAGACATTTTTAAAACCTATAACTGGATTCGAATATCATTTTTTTCAAAACTGTATGGTTGAAACACAGAAATTCTTTTAAATCGAATTACAGAGAAATTTCTCTCGCTTGGAAAATAGGACATAAACTTTGTGACCAATAAATTTTTTAAGTTTTTTTTATTAATTAAGTTTTTTTGACCCATAAGAAATTTGTATATTCTTTCATATGTTCGAAGTTCAGTCTTTAGTTTGTATGAGTCATTTGTGTAATAAAAGCGAATTTATTAATTTTATAACCCGGCTTAGATACTGTAACCCCTTAATTGAAAGGGAATAATATTTTGGAATCTATTGCATGTTATGAACTGAAAACTTTTACTACATTTTAAGTGTCTTTTGGGAGATGTCAACCCAAAAACATTTTAAAACTGTTCTTGAATTTAAGTACGTTGATTTATGAAGTTATTTTAGAGACTGTTTTTTTTAGTCTCTTAAACCTGAAACTTTCACTAGTTCCTGTTAATTTTTTTTCTAGTTAACGAGTTGTTATGCCATAAAAAATATACTACATATTTAATTTATTTTTATTTTGTTTTATGACAAGTCATGTATAATCTGGGTCCTAATTACGACATTCGATCACGATCGAAATTTTGCTCGAACGATGGAGTTCGCTGTGCTTTAATTTTCAAATTTCGATCACGTTCAAATGCCGTAACTTGCCACCTGTTTTAAAGTCTGACCAAAATGTCAAGAGTGTTTCACAAAATGGTTACAACAGCTATTATTGCATAGAAAGAAATGTTAACACGAAACTGAATTTCGAAAATTGCTTTAATATAAAAAATAAAAAAATTAAAAATAATGCTAAGATTAATATTAAATATTTCAAAATATATATTGCAAATAAGTTTAATCCCATAAAGATTTGTATGTAATTATTTCAAATCATTAAAAAAAAAGAAATAATTTCTTAAAACTATGTAATTACTTAACATACTTGCTAACTTAAAACTATTAAAGTATTTACACTTATAAACTATTTGAAAATCTCTATTATAAAATAAAATATTTGTCGTTTGTTTTTTTTTTTTTTTTTTTATTAAAAAAAATGTAAAAATTTTTAAAATTAAAATTACAAGATTTCAGATTCTTAACAAAGTTGTTCATCTTGCCATTTGCCCTTAACTTTATTGTAAATATACTTCCTCCACCTCACCCTCATCATCTTCTAGACATTCAGTTTGCTGATGGGCTTGCAGTTGTACGGTATGCAATTGTTGTATATGATGAGTTTCCACCACTTCCTCAACATCTTCAGCATCATCTACAGCCATAGCAGCCTCCACTACCTGATCAACATTGCTGGTAGTGTACTCCAACAGTTCATCGTCATCCATGTCGGCCGAGGTGGCTTGAGTTTGAGTTTGTATGGACATGAGATGGGGCACAGAGGTTTGATGATGATGTTGCTGCTGTTGATGTGTGGTTTGATGATGATATTGGATTTCGTGCTGTTGTTGTTCTGCCTGTGCACCATGATGGTGTATTATAACTTGATGCTGCTGCTGATGATGCTGGTTCTGTTGTTGCTGTTGGTGGTGGTGGTGTTGTTGTTGGTGTGTATGATCTTCAATTTCTTCGACCTCCTGCAACTCATGATGTTCAATATTGGCCGCAGTTGTATGAGTAGTAAAAACTAAAGGGGGTGGTGATTGTGAATGAGGGTGTATCGTTGAGCTGCTGGTAGTTGCTTGTATAGTGTTTGTTTGATGTTGTTGCTGTTGCTGTTGGTGTTGCCTTATAATATGACCTGCGTTTTGAGATGATTTATTTGATCGTTTAAGAGTGACTGTAACTTCAGAGCCGAGTCCCGCCAATGAAACTGGTGTAGCTGTTGTATGTGTAGTAGTATTAGAGGTATTTGCCGCTTGATTATTGCTGTTATTACCACTTGCATGATGTATACCACCTCTAGTTTGTATAACCCTACGCGTAGTTGTGGTATTATTAGAGGGTTGTATTATTGTGGCATTAGTGGTTTGCACTTGTGTATTGTTGCCCGTGGAATTAGGTGAAATGTAATTGATCAATAACACCCGTTCACCGGCCGCATTGTGCGCTGTATGGCCTCTAAGCATGCGTCTTGTGGCCCGGTTCAAAGGTTGTGCTGACCGTATTTGTACATTGCCACCATGAGCGCCACTAACCATTTGTGCCAAATCGGCGCTACTAACACTCAATACCTCATTGCCACTTATGACGGTGGTGTTTTGATTGTTGTTGCTGTTGTTGTTGTTATTGCTGGTACTACTACGGCTGATAGTTTCATTAGCTGTTGATGTTGTTATTGCTGTTGATGATGCTGCTGCTGCTGTTGTTGCCGCTACGACCTCGACTCCATTATCCACTACCGTACTACCCTCGGAGCCGCAGATCATATCGTTGGATCATCATTACGTATTATTACTGCCTTTTAAAATGAAAACCTTCTTTACCAAAATGTTCTTATTGTTGCCCTATTACATGTTTTTATTCGAGGTAATATTTTTTTTTTATATTTTTTTTTTTCAAAGCAATGATAAATGTTTGTTGGGTTATTGATGTGATTTAAGGTTAGTCATTTTGGCAGCGATTTTATGTTTGTTTATGTTTTTTTTAAACACATTTTCGGTTAATTTCAAAAAACACATTCATTTTTTTTTTTTTTTGTATATAGAAAGAGAAAGAAGATAAAAAACAACATTTATTGATTAGTGTTTAATGATGATGTTTTCGTCTATAAAACAAAAAGTTTATTAATAACAGGAATTAAAAATAAATGATATTAAGAGACCTAACAAGAGAAAAAAACATAAATCGTCACATATCCAGAGAGGCAGAGAGAATATAAATTTTTAAACAAGTTTTGGCAGTGAAATTGTTTGGAAAAAATTGTATAAAATACATTTTCTATACATAAAACTAACTCGTATAAGAGCAATTTTTAATACATAAGAGTATAAGAGAAATTCTCAACATAGAAAATTAGTATAAGAAAAATGTTTTGCACATGAATATTTCTTATACATATGTATTTAGAATAGAAAATATGTTCTGGATAGAAAATCAATATAAGAAATTTTTTTAATAAAAACAAAATTAAAGGATTTTTTTCAAATTTAAAAAAAAAATTAAAAAAATTTATTTGGTTTTCTATGAAGTCTGACACAAAGCGAATTTATACAGGTGAAATAATCTGATGGGGAAGCATAATCTTAAAATTGGTTGAATTCGCCTTGATTTAATTTACTAATGCAGGGATGGAAAATGAAATTTTAGTTTCGGTATTAAACAATTAACTTAAGTGTACTTTTTTGATAATAAATGTACCAAATGTATGTATGTATTATTGTTGCTTATGCACCATTTGTATTGTGTTTCACAAACATTTATCCTTTTTTTAAACAAACTTTTTTTAATAAAACATATCATAACAACTTTTCCATCCCTGATATACGAATTGGCCTTGACAGAAAATATCCCCTAAAAAGTTGTATCAAGGCATATACATACAGGTATATGCAACGATGAATTGATACAACAAAACAACTTTTTAGGGGATATTTTGTCAAGGCCAATTCGTACATCAGGGTTGGAAAAGTTGTTTTGTTTAATATGTTTAATTTAATAAAATTTAATTAAAAGGAAAAATATTTTTAAGCCGCTTTATAAATTGTATAAAGCAATAAATATACATAAATTTGGTACTGCAATAATAAATGAAATCAAGGCGGATTCGACTAATTATGAAATTATGCTTCCCCATTAACTGGGCTGATAATTTCACCTGTACAAATTCGCCTTGAGTTGTATTTATTTGCCGTTGCATATACCTGTAAGAATATGCCTTAGTCTGACATTTGGAAAGTTGGCAAATTTAGTTGAATTCGCCACTGCCTCTCATATTATTTTTTGTGACAATCTGTTTTACTTTTTTCTCTCAAGTTTTGTTACATTTTATGAGTATTAGTTTTACATTCATGTGATGAGTTTAGATGAATCTTAATTAAGCCCAAGTTTAAAACAATTTTTTTTCAATGATATTTTTTTCGGGTATATTTTTGTTTTTTATTTTTTAAAAAATGTTAAGTGTTTAGATACAAACTATTATGAAGAGTAAAGATAATTTTTAACAAAAAAATAATTTTCATGAACCCAAAGAAACGGTCATCCCTGTTCGTATTCTAAGTGAAATTAAATTGTTAGAAATGATCATAGTATTGTAGTTACAAACATAAACATTGCAATGGCAATTCCAAATAATGTAAGCAGCTAATACATCTGACTTGTCAAATTTGTGGCTCATATGTAATTCTACATGTCTGCCAACATTTTTATTTTACAGTCAACCAACGCTGACTGTTTTCCAGCGTCAGAAGTTTATACCAATAGCTGATGTCAGGTGGCTTGTCAGATCAAAAGAGAACAATCTCTAATTGAAATTTTGCATGAGTTGCTTTGCACATGAGTTTTGTAGAAGCAATGTTTAAAGGTAACACATGACATGTTTGTATTTAGCAGTGGGAAATTTGACATGTGTATTATCTGCTTTATTGGGTCTTACAAATTTTAGGTTAACTCTCAAAAGACATAAATTTAACTAGGAATACATAACAGGGAAAGATTAAGTAAAAGCAAATAAAACTAATATGTAAATATGTACACGAAGCAATACGCAATGTGAGTAGTAAATCAGCGCTAGGGTCGACATATGAAAAGGACATAGTAAGAACACCGATGGGCCACTTTTTTGGGCGAGTTAGGGCATAGATGTCAGACAGGACAGATATGGCATGAAGGAACAGAAGGGACTGCAGAATGTCAAATGTAAACTCGACGAACTCTATGGAACTCCTGTACCTAAATAGGATATGACTGAGAAAAGGTTATAAAGGGACATTGTACAGTAACGGCTAGGATTTTTTTTTTCGAATCGAATTACGGAGTAACCCCCCAGTAGTGTTGATCGTATCACTCCGGATTACTGTGTGATGTTACCTTTCACTGCCTGAGACTTCAGAGCAATAGAGTAAGATGGTTAGATAAGCGATTCCACAATAAATTTAGTGATGTCTCAGAATGCAAACTACATATGTATACTCTTTTAAATAATATTCATCCAAAGAAGCCATCACCATTGATCGTGTGATTTGACACCTTTGGACTAATTTTTGTGGGTAGACGTTAAATCTCTGTTCTACGCTGATAAACCAGCAACGATTGATCATTTAGAAGCCAACATTCACAAGGCGCCGTCGAGGAGGCCATATGTCACAAAATATTTTTAAATAATGCCATGAAATTTTTGAGATAATGAAGCCAACATTTTAATAAATAAATAAATACATATGTATGTTGAAACATTTGGTTAACATACACAAACAAACATTCGGTAAACATATGTACATTTACCGAAGAATTTTAAAAATGTTCGAATTTCGAAATTAAAAAGTTGGTAGGAGTTTGAAAAAACTTATATGTCTGCACTTATAATTCAATAAAGAATTAAAAATTTTAGTTTAAGAGAATGTTCGAAAATTCGAATATAAGTTCGAAAAAAAATTTAACAGAAAAAAAATTATTTGAAGCATGGGAATTGAATATATATATAACTTTTTGGGGTTTTCTTTATAATGGCGACAACTATCGGATTTCTAACATTAAGTTATTAAGCATTTTTGTATTATATTAAACAATGATTTTATATACATATGTATAAAGTTTTAATGTTTTAAATCTTTGAACATTATTTAAATTAATATATTTAAAACTTATATATTTTTTATATATTTTTTTTTTTAATTCAAGTTTTTTTTGTACTTAAAAATTATTTAAAGTATATACATAAAGAGGTTATAGGATTAACTTTAGGGGTGTTGTAATGCAAAATAATTGGGAAAAATATGTTTATTTGAGAATGAAATTAAAGCGGGGAAAAAGGTTTTAATGAACAGTAATTGTGAAACTCTACCACCAAATAAAGACATGCAATTTTACACAAGCTGTTTTTTTTAACAACAACCAAAAACAAGCTGTAAAACTTTTAAATAAATATATCTAAAAATATTCAACAAAAATTGCAATAGTTTACAAAGCAAAAAATAACAAAATTACCAACAATTTGGAAATAGAAAAATTTCAGAAAGTAAAAGAAAAAAAGGGTTAGTAAATTCTTTGATTTTATTTTTTTTTATAAATTTTTATTTTATTGAATTCTTTACTTATTTTATTTATACTAAAAACTAACAATGAAAGTAACTAAATGTCCAAGATAAAATAATAAAAAAAAAATTTTTTAACAAAAAAATAATTTTTAATATAAAAAATATAAGTTTAAGCAAAAAATAATAAAAGTATAGATATATATTATATATTAAATATATAAACAACAACTAGAAATAAACTATAATTAACTATGAAATATATTCTGTATTCCTTTACATATATTTAGGTATTTAAAAAAGAAGAGAGTAAATTAAATTTTAAATAATTGCAACCCAATTTTATTTCTAAATAGAATAAATTAAAAATAAATTTTTACTTTAACCAAGTGCTACTTAGAAGTATTTAAAAAATTAAAAATTTGTTTTTAAACAATAGATTTGGTACAAAACTTTTTTTTTAATTGTTTAGTTTTTAGAGTTTTTTATTTAAACAATTAAAAAAAAAACTAACTTAAACTAATCATTAAGTTGAATAAGGTTATAAAAAAAGGCACTAATTAAAATTGAAATAATTTAATAAATTTCTTAGATTTTTGGGTCAAATATTTGTAATATTCTTTATATTCCCTTCTCCTTTGGTCTAAATAAAGTGATTTAAAAATTATAGAACTTAAAAAGGAAAAGTACAAACAACCGCCTTAAAGCTATGGTACAACCAAGGAAAGTCATAAAATTAATTAATATAAAAATAATATTTAAAAGTTAAATTAACTAATCCTAAAATATATTTTAAATTTAAAAATAATTACACCATAATAAGGGCTAAATTAATTTGTTGAATAATTTACTTAGTTCGTTTTTTTTTTTGCGCAAAATATTTAACAAATAATTGGGATAAATACGAAGAAGTGAAAGTTGTCTAGAGTATTACAAAAGTACTAAATACAGAAAAATGTATTAATAAATAAACGCAGTATTAATCAGTATTTCACAATTCTGATTTCAATTCATAAACATATTGACTGTTTTTAACAAAAAAAAAAACAAAAATTTTAAACAAAATAGTCAGTAGTTTTGCTTATGAAAAAAAATTGCAATTGTTTAGTATTTTTTAAAGTCGCCATTTTTTATATTTTTTAATATCATGTTTGTAAATAATCAGCATTATTGTCATTGGCGTTGTCGTATTTTTTGGTACCGTGTAATATTTACGACAATGTAAAATGAATGAGACCTTGTCGTTTTTCTGTCGTTTTCAATACAAAAACGACACGAAAACGAAAATGACAATTAGGCGGAATATTTGTTGCAGCCCAAATTTAGATTTTTGCTTCTTTAGAAAGTGTTTTAAGTTCTCAAGTGGAATTGATATAGACAGTTCTATTTTCATTATTCACAATATATACCGTTTAACAAGCCTACTTTTAGGGGCGTCAAACAAATATCTGCCCCATAAGCTAGGCTTGTTAAATTATGTAATTATGGCACCTTAAGATATGCAAGTGTTTGTGATTAAAAATAAAAATATACAAAAAAAAAATCTCGAAAATCGAAATCTAAAAAAGGTAAAACAAAAAAAAATCGAAATCTGAAGAAGGTAAACAGAAATAAATAAATTTAATAATTACAATCGATGTATCTGTGAGATAAGCCTGTATACTTTAATCTCTTGTAAAAAAACAGACTTTTTCTTTTGTTGTTCAGTTCTGATTTTTAATCAATTTTTCATAACGGCATTGTTCAGTAAGGGCTAGAATCGGTAGATTGGATCGCAACACTCCGAATTATTTTAGGATGTTCATATAAGGATTAGGGAGAAATATAAACAATGAAGCATGTAAGTTTTCACTACATGAGACTACAGAATCATTAAGTTAAATGGTTAGGTAAACAATTCCACGATGGCTTCAGTGATGTCTCGAGGTGCAAACATGAAAATATCATTGGATTCAACAGGGGGGTCGGGTGGCTAGTAAATAATAAGGGCTTGATAGAACTGTTTTACGCAGGTTTTTCATTAAATTTCTTCTACATGATTTCTTTCCTTTATTTACCCTTTTTCTAATATTTGCTTTTGCTTGCTAAGGCCCCTTTCGCATTAGGCAACTTTGATTGCGCAACTCTTGTGTTTGTGGGTGTGAGAGGAAAGGGGAAAGAATTTCCGAGATTTGAGTACAGACTTGCTTGTACTTGGCAATTCTGCTTCTGCTGTCATTATTGTCTTGGAATATTTATTTGTTTTTGTCTTCTTCGGTGTGTTGTGTAATTTTGTGTGTGTGAAAATTTTATTTGTTTATAAGTGAATCAAATATTAAAAAATGATGAGAAATTGGAAGCGAGATGAAACAGAACAACTAATTCAATTAAACTTGCTCAACCAAGTTGCTCAATGTGAACATAAAAGCAAGTTCAAAAGAAAATAAATAAAAATTAAAATTATACTTGCGCAATTAAAGTTGCCTAATGCGAAAGGGGCCTAATTCTTTCTGTTTTTTTCGTTTAACAAAGGAAACACAATGGACCACATAGGTCTCGGGGTATGGTTGTCGGTAATAACACTTGCTTCCTGTATCCCCCTTTCCTACCAACCTACCTAACTGCTAAATTTATTAAGTTTTAAATAAAATTTTTAATAAAAAATTTAAATAAAAATGTTTAATAAAGTTGGCAACGCAACGCAATCAATCATATGTTTGGTGTAAAGTTTTGCAAAGATTTTAGGCAACAGGTTGGAGATATTTCACAGATCACAAATTGGTGTGAAATTATTTTCTACATAGTTGTTGTTATGTTTGAAAATACGAAATGACGTGAATACCTTTACTGTTTTAAAAACAATTTTAATTTAAAAACTACAAAAGTTTAAGTTGCGGAACAAGTAATGTCGATAGAAAAAACGTGGTTTGAGGATTTTACAATTGGTTCGTTCGTTTACTAAAAGTTTTTAGTATTTTTCACTGGACTTTACTGGATTGTTAACATTTTATGTAAGAAATTTTTAAAAAGTTCAGTAAAAACAAAAATGATCAATACTGTTGAATAAAAGAATGAACATAATCTCTTTAGGAATGCAAGAAAATAAAAGAAGTACTAAAGAACTAAACCCCGAGCCTGAATAAGAAGTGCATTTTTTGTTCCCATAAAATTTTCATTCACCTAGAAGTAAAATTTTGTATTGAGAATTTCATGTGAAATTTTCGTTCCCTTAATTAATTAGTTATTGAAAAAAATTAATGCACATTGAACGTCAATAATAAAAAATAAGCGTTACCATCTTGGGTACTTTTTTAACGATTTAACAGTATTTAAAGGGAAGTGAAAATATTCACAATAAGGATGACTTAGGAATCTGCTAATGGGTCGATTATCGAAAGCAATCGAAACTTAGCTGCATTGACAGTAGGTAAAACTGGCAACGTACGGTTGTCAAATTTATTAAGAGCCCTTTTACATTGCGAAACTGATGGGCAGACAGACGAAATTCGTATGAGTGGGAAAGAGAAGGAATAATGTGCAGTACACGACTGTCTATACTGAACATTTTTTTCATTTCTCTTATATTTTTTTTTCTTTTTTTGCTCTCGTTTCACATCAATTTTCTCATCTCAGTGTTTGTTTGGTAGTTTGTTATTTAAGTTAAGCATAATGCGATAACAAAAATAAGAAAAATGAAGGAAAAGTAAATTTATGTCTATCCATTAATTTCTCAAATGTAAAAGCCTTAGGCAAGATCAAGAGAATTGCAAAAATCTCAGCCCTTAAGCCTAAGGTCACACACGACGATTATAGTTGGGCAATTCTTGAGTTTATAGATGTTTTTTACAGTTTTAGGTGAGGAGAAAAAAGGGAAAAATAATCGCCGATACTCGGCTATTAGAAGCAATTTTTTTTTGCTGAATATTTGATATTTCTTTTCATTCGGTGCTTCGCTTTTTGGTGTGTAAATAATTAAAAATTTGAATTAAAAACGTCACAAATAAAACGTTAAAAAAATTTCAAAATAAAAAACACAAAAAAAATATTTTAGTGAAAACATTTTAATTAAAAGCGTTAATTAAAATCATTTCTATTATTTCGTGTATGATTTTATTTTTATTATTGATATTTACGGCTAAAGCACAAATGTTAAATTGTAAGAAAATAAATAAACAAAACAGAAAAATTGCCAAAGAAATTTTCGTGTGTGAACATAAAAGCAAGTTCAAAAGAAAATATGGAAAAAGTTGGGCAATTAAAATCGTCGTGTGTGACCCTCGACTTACTTTCGCAAATGTAAAATGCGACTAGGAGAACAAAACTGATATTATATTAGCAACAGTGAAGTTGTAGTTGCCAACTTTCAACGACTTCAGTGTCGTGTCGTTCTTTTGTAATTAAAGCTTAAATAAGACGTGCCAAACTTATGGGCAACAATGAATTTGATTATAGGTGACTCGCCATAAGGCCATAGCAACCAATTGAACTTTGGTCTAATTTAACCATAGAAATCGGTCTATAAATATTTAACTTCAAAGTTGGTGTAACGAGCATATTAGGTAGAACAAGTAGCCGGTAGTTAAGCTCACTTGGATTCATTATAGTATGTTATTGCGTAGTTTTGATCTATAACATTTAGTACAAATAACATTTTGCTACCTTAATTCGCGAACAAAAATTTTTTTTAATACTCATTTGGCTCACTTTTCTCCACAATTATTCTTTAAATATTTTGCTTTAACAAAAAGCCACTACTGCAAAAATAAACAATCATTTTATTAAAGACTAATTTTATAAACAAAATACAAAAAAAAACTGTTTCGTATTAATAAAAGAAAAATACGAATTTAACTAAGAATTAAAAACAATTTAACAATATACAAGAATATGGCATAATAACTAGGGATTTTGCGATAAAAAAGCTAAAAAGCAAACTAAAAACTGTTTATTTTAACTACAATGTCAACGAAGATTGTGCGTTAATTAAGATTTAAAGAAAGTTTTAATTGAGGTGTAAACATTAAACAAAAATATTAAGATTTTTTAAAAATAATTATTATTAATATTCTTAGCGTTAAAGGAGTGTCGTTGTCATAGTCGATAAGTCGTTAGCGGACATGTTAAATTTATTATTTAGGGGAGTCACTCCGTAATTCGATTCGCAAATTTATTGAAAGCAACAACAAAAACTAAAAATTTGTTTTTGTTTTCAACGTATTTGTACGAATGAAATTTCGCTTGGGTTTTCTTTCGACATCGTTGAACAGGCAGATTGTAATTTGAAAATATTTTCTTTCGTATCGAATTACGGAGTAGACTCCCAGAACGACATTATAAAATAAGAACTTTATTCTTATCTTATTAAGTTCATTTTTAACATTAGAAATAGCTATTAAGCACTACCATTCTAATTCATAAAAATTAAGCCAACCTTATAAGAGCTTTATAAATCATATAACCATAGACAATTAGTTGTACAAATTCACCATAAACGTTTAATAACTTGTATGAGTAAGGCAGTACAACTGATTTGTCTTCACGACAACAATACCCATACCGTTCGCAAAAGTGTTGCCGTTTTAACATGTAGCTACACTTTCGGGTCATTTTAATTCTAACTACAATAACCTCTTAATTAATGCACAATCTTCGCCAACATTCAAAAAAAAAAACCAACACACTTATTACATTTTTTATACCCGCCACCAAAAAAATGGTGGGGGTATATTCATTTTGTCATTCCGTTTGTAACACATCGAAATATCCATTTTAGACCCCATAAAGTATATATATTCTGAATCAGGGTTTGATTTGATGACGATCTAGCTATGTCCGTCCGTCTGTCCGTCTGTCCGTCTGTCCGTCTGTCCGTCTGTTGAAAGCACGATAGAGGTCGCACCGAAAAAGCTAGGGGGCTCAAATTTTGCCAGAGTCTTTCTTATAGATAAGGTATTGAAAATGGGCTAAATCGGAATATTAGGAAGAGAGTTATAGCTCGAAAAGCAAGAGTAGGTCGAAAAAACCGTGTCCTTTAAACATCGAATAAAATGGAATTGTGTCCAAACGCATTAACGTAGACTCATGAAACTTCGAATATATATTTCTCGAGTAAACACAATATTTTTCCCAAAAAATTATCTAAATCTATGCATTAGGAGAGGAGTTATCGATCAAAATGTACGAAAATTTATACCGCACAGTGTATTTTTCGGTATATTTAAAAACAAAAACATCATAAAAGCAACAAAATTGGATGTACGACCCTAAAATTTTGCACACTTTGCTTTTTGGTGAGCCGCTTTTTTGTAACGGAAAATCAATGTGCCACGCCCACTTTTACGCCCACCTCCCATATAACGTTTTATCCAAAATTCATATAATTTCTCTATTAATAAAGATTTTGGAATTATAAAGGGCTATATTGAAACTCCTAAGTTGTACTCATTCGCAAAAATAACTTTGACACGCCTACTATAACGCCCACTTTTCACGTTATCTACCGTTAATGAAATTTAAAAGCTTATAAAACCGCCAAAATTAGAGGTATGATGATAAAATATGCTACGTATATCCCCCTGGGCATTGTCATTACTGTGCCAGAAAATTAAGGTGCCACGCCCACTTTTACGCCCACCTCCCATATAACGTTTTACTCAAAATTCATATAATTTCTCTATTAATAAAGATTTTGGAATAACAAAGGGCTATATTGAAACTCCTAAGTTGTACTCATTCGCAAAAATAACTTTGACACGCCTACTATAACGCCCACTTTCATTGAAAAACTACATTTATAAAAGCATTTCAGTAGCATATCGAAGTTATAAAGGGTGGTTAAATTTTAAGGACCGATGTTGACAAATTATTTAGGATATTATTAGTATTTCTTTTTGCAATTATAATATTTGTATGGTTCAATTATGTATTTAACAAAATATCGACCAATTGGCCCCCCCATCTTTGGCGCCACTCCTCTATCTGATGATCCAAATTTTCAAAGACAATGGTGATGCTCAATTGTTGGGCATGATGATTAGGCGAGGTTGACTGCTATTTTGCCACACTATCGCAAAAACCAGCAGTGGTTCCCATTAAACGAACTAAGAAGGCATTCACAGATTTTCTAACATTTTATACAGACCTGTTTTGCAGAAATTTAAATATTTTTTACCAATCTCCCGATTGTGGACGAATTTAAACGATTATGTTGATCAAAACAATTACGAAGTGCACAAAATGCATTTTGATTTGAACGCCCATTTTTATAAAAAACCTGAATAACTTTAAAGCGTTGCTCATTTGCGTATCTTTCCGCGGATCAAATTGAATAAGTTTGAGATTGAGAAATGTCAAATGAAATGCAGAAAACAAATTTAAAGATTAGGTGTAGTTCACTTTCAACATGGGCCCTTAAAATTTAACCACCCTCTACAAAGAAAGTGATACATATTTTATTATAAAGAGATTATTCCATAGCGATTAACAAAATAATAAATATTGTGCTTTAAATGTACACAAAATTGGTGGTGGGTATAAAAGATTCGGCACAGCCGAATATAGTGCTCTTACTTGTTAAATTTAGCATGGGATTTAAAATAAAAATTAATATAAATAACATTTTCCAAACAAGGTTAGTAAAATTATACAAATAATAAATTCAACATCTTGAAAAGTTGAAACAAAAGGCAGAAAAGTTTTTGCTTTCACTAAATATAATAAACTAAGACCAAGCTTTTGTTTGCAAAAGGAATAAATAATTATCATAGTATGCGTTTAGAATTGAATTAATGTGCTTTCTTTAAAGGTTTAAAAGTTTTGAAAATAAAAACAAATTAAGGATTGAAGGAAAAGTCTTTTGTGGGTCTCAAATTGTGTTTAAAAGATTTATAGTCTGTATAGTTTTTTAGTTTATATCATCTATATTTCATCATAAGCATCATGTTCATCACAATGTTGAATGTGTTTGATATTCAGTCATATTCACCTGATTGATATTGCCCAAGATCTGATGACCCTGCAACGTTTGTACTTGGGCAATCGAGAGTGATGTTGTGCCATCTGTATTCTCGGTTTGTGTTACAATTTGTTGGGGCTGCTGTTGTTGTTGTTGCTGCTGCTGTTGTTGTTGCTGCTGTGTTTGTTGCTGGGTATTAGCTGTTGTTGTAGTTGTTGATATATTACCCGATTGATCGATTATATGATGTTGTTGTATCTGTTGTGCCTGTTGCACTTGCACCTGCTGTACCTGTTGCTGCTGATGTTGCTGTTGTTGTCCATTATTAGTTGTGGTCACTGTCATGGTTTGTTGTTGTTGATTTTGTGCATCAGGATCCTTCTTAACTTGTACGGTTTGTAGCGTGTGTAGCGATTGTACGGACTGTACTTGTGGCACAGCACTGACAGTCGTTGTGGTTACGGTCGATGTTCCAGAAGCATTTGTGGTGCCAGGTGGTACTGCCATGGCGGTTTTTTTGCCAGGCGCTAGAAAAAAAACGCAAAAGAAAGTATTTTATTTTAAATCATCTTTAAAACCCGTTTTTTTTCTAAGAAAAACTGGTTTTCATAAAACCTAATATCAAATAACATTGAAGCGATTATGCAAAGTAAATTGATTAAAAATCATAATAACGTTTACATCGTAAATTATGAAACGTTTTATATTTGCTGCTTCTCTCACAAACGTGGTTACAGGAACGAGCTTGACATTAAGTTAGTTGTACAATTAAAAGTTTAATCCAGCAGAACTATGTTTCGCACATGGATGTGTCGATTAGATTTTGTGTATGTTGTATGTAAGACTTCTTTGTTCTTCTAAATTCCGGCTTCTTGGCATATGTCTGCACATAAAGCTGACGACATGAATGTGATGGATACACCCAGAAGTGGTAGCAAAAACGTTGCCGATAAAGATAACAACAGCAACGACAATGACTCCGATCGGGACTTTGCATATGACTGCACTCGCTATTAGCCTGTGATCTTTACAGAAATTTATTAAGTGCGATTTTTGACTTCAAAAATAATTATTTGGTTAAAATATTTAAATATTATTTAATCTGTTGGTTTAAATGCCAAAGTTTTGAATGTCTAAAAATTTCCTAATGTTTTATTAATTTTAAAAATAAAACCTATTAATTAACGACCATCGAATAAGGCAATCACTCCTCGTTTGTACGTCAAAGTAGCGCCAAATCACCCCCAGAAGATCGCCGCCGTCAACAAGATTCAACAGAAGTCAATTAACGGAAGTTTTGCCAAAACCAGGGTGCACTTAATATGTTATATGCAGTTGCGAATTCGACTGAATTCGCTTACTCATATCTCAAACTTCATATAAAAAACAAACATTTAAAGGCGAATTCATATTATGTTTCATATAAAGTTTGGTATACTTGCATGAACGCTAAGCTGATCAGTTAAGCTTAACTTGTTAAGTGCATCCTGGTCAAAACCAGCAATCGTTCAATATCTATTAAAAAAACAAGTAAGAGTGATATATTCGGCCGTGCCGAATCTTATATACCCTTCACAACGTGTAGTCATGCAATAACAATAGTTTGTATCACCATTCATCTCATATGAAATACGTATTTACATAGATATAAAAAACATACATATATAAAATTATAAATTAACGTATGTATGTTAAAAAAAAATATAACAAATAATTAAAAAAAAAATAGAAAATAAAAAAAAGGTTATAAAAAAAATTTGAAGAAAATAAAAAAAAATTAAAAATATAAATAATAAATATAAATTAAAAGATAAAAAAAAAATTAAAACAAAAATTAAAAAAAAAAAAAAAAATTAAAAAAAAATAATAAAATTATAAATAATATATAAAATAAAAAATAATTTTTTTTTGCTTCAGCTGGGATTCGATGCCACACGTTTACTCTAACCAATACACCACGTTTGTATGTATGTATGTAAGTATGTTGTTGTTGTATGTTGTTGTGTTAAAAAAAACGAGGTGGCCGTGGTTTTTTGCTTATATCTCAGTTGTTTATGTACCGATGTTTTTGATTTTCAATACCGATCTACTCCCGAATATTTCTGATATTTTAATAACTTACACGAGTCCAGGCGATGTTGGAGGGCTTCAAAAAATTGATTTAATCGACTCCCCTATTCATAAGCTTTCAGAAAATATATACTTTATGGGGTCGGAAATGAAAATTGTAGAAATTTCACACGGAATGGCAAACCTATATATATGTACCCTTTTTCACTGTGTGAAGGGTATAATAAACTAAAAATAAATGACAATAAAAAACACAATTTGTTTGCTAAGTTTTAAGTAAAACAGACTTGAAATAAAACGCCAATCTTTTGTTGCAATGCACATTTTGAGATGCGGCAGTTCATCAATTAACAAGCAAAATTCCTGGTGGCATCACTGATCTGTGTGTGTGTGTGTTTTTTTTTAATGACTTTTAACAATTTTTGTTAACCCTAATTGCGAAAAATAAAAGTGTACATGGAGTTACAGGACGATTATACGTGACGTTATTGCAATTCTGCGCAAACGGAAGCGTGTTACACGTTGTGTTTTGTAAAATTGATGCCATTTATGGAGCAGAATCATTAAAAACTGGATTTTGAAACGATGTCATATTTTACACGTTTACTGCAATTCAACAACGACCTGGCCCTATTCGATTTTCGTTAAGACTTTGAGCTAGTACACTGCCTGTTCTGTATTCTGAGTGAAATTAAATTGTTAGAAATTGCCATAACATTGTTGTTATAAACAAGTAAAATAATATAAACGACCAGTCCTTAATAAAAAAAAATTCTCTTTACGTCGGAGACTTTAAATTAACCTCTAACTAACCTCCTACAACATTGTAAAAACAATTTTCTATAACTTAATTTTACTTGGAATACGGAACAGAGGGTGATACAACGGACAATGATATTCATTACCAAAATATCCCAGAAAAAAAAATCTATGACAAAAAAGTGTTTTTGCAGGGGTTGAACTGGTGACGAAGAGATTAAATTTAGGTGAAAACACTAATGATTTTTAACATTAGCGTGTCATTGGAGTTCATGTGTTTACATGAATATTTTAATGAACTGCACTTCATTCTAATAAGTGCATGGAACTCATGCATCTTTCGTGACAAGTATCGGATATTTCATGTGTTAAATTTGTTTGTTTACATGAATTCTTTAAGATTTATAGCATGATGTTGCATTAATGTTTAAGCACATCATTTATGACAAATTATTTTGCAGTTAAGAGGTCATTTAAAATTAATGCTTTTACACAATTGTAAATGTAATTCGCTTTGCACTACTTCCAATTTTTTTTTCTGGAATGTATTATCGATGGCAACTGGAAATTAACGTTGGGAACAAATTACGGCATTTAATTGCATGTGAAATTGGTAAATTCTTCTTTTAGTATACTAAAAAACATTACAAAATGTATGAGAAATTCTATAAAAATATGGTAGCATTGTTAAGAGTGTGAATGGCTTTTGCAACGTTTACACCTGATAATGCTATAACGACAAAAGCAACACATGTACACTTTTTTTCTTGTCTAAGCTAATGTTTTCAATATTGTGATGACCATGGTATAATTACATAAGGTCATAGCGTAAAGGAGAGCGATTTTCGGCTCTCTTTTTTTTAATGTATGGAGTTTGACAATTTCCGGAGTTGAAATCATTTTTTTAAAATGTAGTTTGACATACTCCAGAACACAAAAAAATTGTCAGCTGTGCTGGCACCGCCACCTTGTATAAGTGTACCCTGGTGATGACAGTAAATTCAGACAGTTATCTGATGTATGCCGAAAATAATTTGAAGTTGTGTGCATAAAGAAAAACTTGCAATGAAAACCATAACAAAAGATTCTTGTTTTTTGTTTTCTCTTTGTTTCACTTAATTCAACGTTCACTAAGTTTTGCCCAAAATGTATTGCCATAGTAGTTGTTATTGAGAACATTGAAATAAAACGTTGTCCATATAAAATAGATTTCATCTCACGACTTCCTTGTTTGTCGTATTTTAGTCGTCAATTTGTATAAAAAATCTTGTTACGTCCTAGTTTTAATTTATCATTAAAGTAGCGATTGTATTGGCATCCGTGAAGTTTCAGGTTGCGAGTTAATAACGCTATCCTTCATCGATTAATGAATAAATATCAAAAAAGGTTTTTTTGACAATTTCGCAAGTGCTCTATGCGTTTTCCTTAACGCATAATAGTTGTATGATTTAATCGAAAGTATTGCTCTGACTTTTAAGTGAGTTTCAATTTAAATAAGTTCATAGTGGATAGATAAAAGTTAAGCAAAAAAAAATATCCCAGATCTATCATCGATTTTTACAACTATTGATAACAATAGTATCAAAACTTATTCGAATTACAATGTGTTAAGCAACTTCGAAAAAGTTTAGTTAGGAATCGAATTAAGAACCACAAGGGTTCGAATGGAATTTGAAAGATTATAAAAGAAAATAATTAAAACTACAAATTCATCGAGACTTTTAACAACAACACAACAACTTTTTAACGAAGAGACAAGATTTAAAAAAAATGAGTGTGAGAAAGTGAAATTTTAAAGAAAAAAATATGTGTAAAAAACATAGTATTTTGTGTAATGTTATATACTTAAAAAGAGTAAAAAAACACAAAAAACGTAAACAGCATTTAAAAAATAAAGTGAAATTTATTTAAAAAAAACCAAACAACTGAAGATGAATTTGTAGTTTAAATTCATATGAAAAAATATAAAGCAGCAACTACAATAATTTAGCTGAAAAACAACTAACTACAGAAACAATTTTAATTAATATTCTTATTCTGAATTTTGTAACAAAATGAAAACTGTAACAAAAATGTTATTGAACTGGAAATTTTAAATTTTTTTAGGAGATTTGATACTTAAAAATCAATTTATGTTACAATTTTAGTTAGCCGCATACAATTCAGAATAAAAAAATTAATTTAAATAAAAAGAAAATTTTGTATAAAATAATAAGTTTTTTATTAAAAAAAAACTTATAAAACCAAAAAATATACAAACTCATAACAAAAGTTTGGCTTTTTTTATAAAATGCACTTTATTTATAAAAAAAAAAATTATAATAAAAGCTAAGTAGATTATAAAAAATATGTATAGATGATTAAGTTTTCTAAGAAAAAAATTTTTTAAGAAAAAAAAAACAAATAATTTTTAATATTTTTTTTTTTAACACAATAATGAGATTATTGTTTGTAAATAAAAAGTTTTGAAAATAAGAGAATTTTTTTTTTTTACAAAAGAACATCTTTTTACAAAATGAGATTTTAATAAGATGGTTAAAAAAGAAAACAAAAAGAAAACTTTGTTAAAGAATACTGTAAACAGAATTAGTTCTTTGTGTTTTTTCTCCAACTTTCTTTTACTTTTTCTAAATTATCTCTAAATATTTAACATAAAACTATGTTTTACAAATTTAAATAAACTTATAAAAACTAAATGGTGAAAATAATTAACATAATAAAAAAAATATATTTATTTAATCAAATGTAATAATAATGTAAATATATGTATGTATGTATGTATGTATTAATATGAGGTGTATGTACAAAATTACGACGGAGAAGATATTCTTAAAGCAGTGTTAAAATCAAGCGGAAACCTGTTTCAAGGAATGGCTTTTTTCCAAAATGGAATAACTTAAGAAAAGTTAAACAGAAGGCAGAGAAAGTATAATAGGATAGTATTTTTAGCGCTAAGAATGAGTGCTGAGGTGTTATTGTTGTTGGTGTTGAAGTTGTTGCTGCTGCTGCTGCTGTTGTTGTTGTTGTTGCTGTTGTTGTTGTTGCTGCTGCTGCTGTTGTTGTTGATAAACTTCCTCACTAACTATGTGTATAACATTTTGAATTTGATTTTGCGGCACTGACATTTGTTGTGCATTGGCTGTCCCCACTATGCAACCACCAACACCGGGTTCCTGTTTCATGGGTATCTGTGTTATTGTGCCACCCACATTCAGCGCTGCACCTGTCACTATTATTGGTGTAGCTACGGAGCTGGTGGCTGTTAGAGCAACTGGTGTTGCTGAGACCACAACACCAACTTGCTGCTGCGACGTACTTAAGAGAGCGTTTGTGTCGTTAGTGAGGGTCGACGAGGCGAGTAGTGTTGTACCGGATTTGGTATCGTTTGAATTTGTGTTGGCGTTATTTGCGCCGGACTTACTTTTCTTTTCCTTTTTGACGCCAGGTTTGGCAAAATGTCTCAACTCCAAGTGACGACGCAAATTACGGGATTGACGAATGACAGCATAGCAGATAGGACAAGTGGCCGGTTGTTCAGATTGCGAACGGGAGCGTGGTTCTGAAAAGGGATGTAAAAGGAGGAGAAACACAAATTTAGAAATGTTGCAGAAGTTCAATTTACTACATATCGTCACTGCTCAAAAGAATTCAGTTATGTGTTTTTTACTAAGTTTTCAGGAGAGCAAAATAAAAAATATTTTATACTTTATAATATGACACTGCCTAGCAAAAAAATCTATGACAAAGAAGTGATTTTGCAGGGGTTCAACTGATGATGAAGTACTTTAATTTAGGTGAAAACACTAGTGATTTTACCATTAGCGTGTCATTGGCGATCATGTGTTAACATGAATATTTTAATGGACTGCACTCCATTCTAATAAGTGCATGGAACTCATGCATATTTGGTGACAAGTATCGGATATTTCATGTGTTAAATTTGTTTGTTTACATGAATTCTTTAAGATATTTTGCATGATGTTGCATTCATTTTTAAGCACATCATTCATGACAAATTATTTTGCAGTTAAGAAGTCATTTAGAATTAATGCTTTTACACAATTGATTTAGAAGTCTTGTAAATGTAATTCGCTTTGCACTACTTCCAATTTTTTTGCTGGGTGAGTACGGATACATAATATTATTTATTTTTAAAACAATAAAGATATCCTTTACCGGTTTAGTGAATAGATGTGTGGCATATAAAGGCTCTAAATGGAGCAACAACAAAAAATGAAAAATTGTCATATAACCGATCAAGTCGAAACAGCGCAGATGTGTAGTATGTATGTTTGATATTTTATTTCTGTTTTTTTTTTTGTAAATTTATATTTTTTTGAATCAAAAATTTTCAACGAAATTTTTTAGTATAAATTTGAAATTGTTTTTTTTTTTATAAACTTGAAACTAAACTTTTAGTACTCAACACCTCAATATTTAATCAATTTAATTACTAATTTTAGTACTAATTTTTAGTACTAAGTTTTAGTACTAAGTTTTAGTACTAAATTTTTAGTACCAAATTTTTATTTATGAGAACTAAGAAAGGTTTATAATATAAAAATAATATAGCAAAAATAACAAATGATTTACTGTTTAATTATTAGTATATACAGTAGACTAGCGGTAACAAAAACACTGCCTTACGTAAACACCCGATAACGAGAAAGCCTTATAACGTGACCAAATTTGTCGGTTATCGAAATCGTTTTCATAAAAAGGAGTATCCCCGTAAATGATTGCACATCTTTAGATTAGTGGGTGCTGCTGATTTAGCATAATCTAAGCTAAAGTTTTTCGTGAAAAATGTAACAAAAACTGCCAAAATTCTAATGTTAAATTCCTTGTGATTTGAATCTCCTGTGGACTACAATTGCTCCAAATCGTAATGGATGACAGCTGACATTTTTGAAAATTGGTTTAACTATTAATGGACGCTATTGACTATTTAAATTCAAGTTAGTTAGAAATTAATAGCAAAACGCTGGCTAAACATTTTTAGCTCTTTAGGAAATGAAGAAGACTGTGAAGAGGATATCCTGTTAGGTTTTTTGAGAGAATTTGTCCAGCAATTAAAATTTAAAAATAAAAAGATAATCCAAAAAAATGTAACACATTTTTTTTCATTTATTTTAACGTACTTTTTTTTTAACAAAACAAATGTAGAAAACAATTCGAAACACAAAAAAAGGTATGAATTTAAGTTTAAACACGTGTCTTATTTATTTGGAAATTTTAAAGAGTTACACCTTCGTTAACATGAACAACTTCGCAAACGTGAACATGCTCGTTTTTTAATAGTTCACGTTGCCGCGAGTCTACTGTACTACCAAAGTTAACAAGAATTTTCTTCAGTAATTAAAAATTGTGTAGTACAATGCCTTTTAGAACATTTTGAATTATAATCGTTATTGCGTCGTTGTATCGGTGTACGCAGAGAGAATTTAAAATACATGTACACACTTTTGTTTTAAAACATATTTTCATCTTTCAACATACAACTATACGACAGAGATTGCGAATTGAAAGATTTTTTGTTAAGAATTCAAATTTTTCAAGCAAAAGTTATAGAAATTGAAATATTTATGCAGTTCTAAAGTAGTAACACCCCTATATATTCGTAAAAAAAATTTTAAATTTATCAAAGATTTATAAAATTTTTTTGTTTTATTAATCTTTGACAAATCTAAAACTGATTACAGAAGTAAGTTTTTTTTTTTTCTTAAAAAATAAAATTAAAAACAAATTAACTTACTTTCACCGCTGGTATTCTTTGTACGCTTGGGCGTTTTGTTTGGCGTTACCATGGACACATCGCTTATATTCGGATCAATAGTTACAATAGTTTCAACCTTTGATACTTCACTCTTGATAATCGGTGTGGAGGTGATGATCTGAGTTTCATTGCCATTTTCGATTTGTTGTTGCTGCTGTTGTTGTTGCTGGTGTATTTGTTGCTGCTGTTGGGCCTGTTGTTGCTGCTGCTGCTGTTGTTGAACCTGTTGTTGCTGCTGTTGAGTGGTTTGAACCGTAGTGGTCGTATGCGATGTTGTGGGTGTGCTGATAATCGTTTCCATGCCATCAATTTTGCTTATTTTGGGAGCCGTGGCTGTAATTCAAATACATTTGGTAAATTATTTTTTTTTTTTTTTTTAATTCATAATTAAGGAGGGAAAAGAAACTTACGTGACATTTTCTTTACTCTCGGTTTACGTTTGCGTGCTGGTAAATATTGTTGTATTACATCCTTGGTTGCATCTGTTGTCAAAATCGTTTGTTGTTGTCCAGTAGCCGGGTTTGTTTGGGTCGTAGTGTGTAAGATTTGTCCAGCCTGGTGTATATCATCGACAACTTGAGCGTGTACAGTTTGTTGAGGAGCCGTGGCAATGGTAGCAATCAATTGGTCTTGTTCCTATGGAATAAAAATGTAATTGCAAATTAATAAATTGTATTGTTTCCTAATTTAAAACTTCAAATCTTACATGGTGGTGTTGGGGTATCATGTGCTGTAATTGTATCGAATGCGTGGTATAGTCATCTTTAGTCACTGTTTGTGGCGCCAATCCTTGTATGTTCAAACATTGAGCCGCCTGCAACAGTGAAGGTAATTGAGCATGATCCACGCTCACCTCACCGCGATAGACAAACTCAAGCAAAGCCTCCAAATCATTGGCATTTACACCGGCTAACATAACCACTGGATGTTTGCATGGTGTATTCTAGAAAAAGATAGAAATAATAGGAATAATGTTAGCACCAAAATTTATAAAATTTTGTACAATTGTAAAAAGTCAACTCCCTATTGCCATCGAGTTTAACACAATCGGCAAAATATCTTCCCTACACAATTTTTGGATATAACATTTTTCAGTAAACTTGTTTAATTATAAAAATTAAAAATACTTAATACTTAATACATTAAAAGAGCTAACACATTAATCCTTTTTTTCTATTAAAACGAAACTAATGAAAATGCAAGATTCTTGAACTTGGACTTTAATGCTTTTTGTGCATTATTTTGTTTGGCAAGAAATTAATGCATACTAGCTTGTGCCTGCGACTTCGTCTGCGTAGTTATGGGGATAAAAGGTAGACTTAGTATTAACAACAAAAATAAAAATATTTACAACACAAACAAGCCGTTTAGGATGTGTGATGATGAGTTTGCCAACAACTTCGCGTTATTATCGTGATAAAAAGTAGCCTATATGTTAATCTAGGTTGTTATATATATATCTATCTATCTATCTATCTATCTATGTATGTTCCCAATTTCATTTAGTTCCGTTCTGCCGTTTTTGCATGATTCGAGTAACAAATATCCAAACATACAAACATTCACATTTATTATATTAAGTAGGATAAAAGTAAAACAGAAACAAGTTAGAACGCTATATTCGGATGGGCCGAATCGGAAAATACCCTTCACCATCATCTATGTAATGTGACCACATTGTAGATTAGATAAGATATAATGTTATAAACTATTTTGCTTTATTATTTCCGACGCCATTTTCAATTTAAATTTTTTTACATAGTTAGCTGTATTTTAGTACACAAGTCCTTTCATTTCATACCCATATTGATGGTTTAAGAAAATAAATTATGTGCCATTTTATTTGGATTTTAACTTTTTCATATTTTACTTTATTTTACTGGTCAAGCTATTTTATTTGATACCCATATTTTGTGAATTGAAGGGGACAAAGCCGTAATAACTATTTTTAAACCATATATCCATTTTATTTTCGACGCCATCTTGGATTTTAATTTTTATTATTGTTTAATGTATTCCTCTGGCCAAGTCCTTTCGTTTGATACCAATATTGAGAGGCTTGAAGGGGGTACACATTTAATAACTAAATTTTACTCATATATAAATTTTTAGACGCCATTTTGTAGTGACCATTTTGTAATGTCCTATATTGTGCTAGTCAAGCCCTTCTTTATACCTATATCGTTTCCCTATCTTGTAAAGAAGTTAAAAAAAATCGATTTTCGTTTTTAAGTTTTAGGAAAAACACAAAAACATTTATTTTTTTTGTGCTTATATCTCAGATAGTTTTAAATCGATTTGCTAGTTTTTCTGAGCAGAAATTTTCGAGACTACGGTTTTGTGTCTTAAGTATGTTCCAAAATTCATTAGGAGCTTTTATACCTTGAAATATGAAAAAGTATATATTTTTCAAATTTTTGTTTTTTTTTTTTCATATAACTTTGTCGGTTAGTAACCGATTTATCCAAAAAAAAAAAAAAATTAAGAATATCCCTAGAGCTATATCATACCTATAAATAACAGCAAATGTCTCTATAAATTAACCTAGAATTGAAAAATTTTGATTTTCGTGGTAAAAAAAATGGGGGAAAAAAAAGCAGTTGTGTTTATTGGCTCATATGGGGAGATCGTGCTTTATTTTAATAGCGATTCATTCTCGGAAATTTGCAGAAGATTGTTATAGATCTGAGTAACACATGGGTGCTTCTAAAAGTTGATTTCAACCAACACATGTACAGACGGACAGTATTTAAACGATACCCCTGGTCATAAGCTTTTTATGGGGTCGAAAATGAGTATTGTAGAAATTTCAAACGTAATAACAAAGCTTGGCACCAAGCTGAAGGATATAAAAATATTGCGGTTAGCAATGCAGACCGTGTGCAACTAGTTAAGTACTAACAAGAGCACTATATTTGGCTGTACCAAATATTATATACCCATCACACAGTTTGTAACATCATGAACATACATATGTATATGTATGTACTAGCGACCGCTGGCTTTTGTTGTTTTTATAGCTAAACGATAACCTGTACTTTTAATTGACATTATCTTTTCAAAAACTATTTTAATTATTATTTTACCAAAGGTACATATTTTTTATTTATACATAACAAACGTTTCAAGAAGTTCTATAGTAGCAGCAAAATCTGACTTTGTTTATATAAGTATAAGTATAAGTGGGAGCTTTTAAAAGTTGATTTCAACATACACACCGACAGACAGATTTTACAAAATTAATAAGGACATTTATTTAAGACTACATTTGGAAGCAAAAATTTGTATTAGGTACAAATTTTATGATAGTACAAAACTTTATAGTACAGAGTTACTACTAAAATATTGAATACTAAATTCTTTGAATACTATATTAACGCAAACAGTTTTACACCAAATTGTCATCATAAAATATTTATTTAGAACAAGTGTCTGGACAACGAAGCGCTCGCCTAATTGCCACTTTGTATTATGCACGTATGTACCTATTTAAGCAAATAATTTTTAGTAGATTAGTGTTCATGTACACACTATGTTTGTATGTAATTATGTAAATTTTTAATACTGAATTTTGTTAATTGTTTGTAGCTACTTGCTATATAGGTACATACCTATGTATATTTTGCAACGAATTTTGCGAAATTTTTACTTGATATTTCAGTACTAATTGTTAAATACACAATTTTTAACATCTATTTTTTATGTAAAAAAAATTCTTAATATTAAAATTTCTTTATTACTAAATTTCACCTGCTTACAAATTCTTGTTTATTATTTTTTTTTTTTTTTTCATTTTTCAATGTAAACAAAACTTCTGATTTCACGCGTGCAAAGCGTTAAATGAGATTCGTTTGTAGCGGAGACATTAAAAATGTTTACAAAATTTACACTACCGACACTAAAAACTCGTAGAACATATACAAACGTTTACTTTTCTCTTCATCTCTTTTAAAAAAAATATATATTTTTTTTTTTATTAAAAGAAAACCTTAAAAACAAGTTTCATTTCCCCCTTTCTCATCTAAATAAGAGCAATATAGGTAAATAAACCAAACAGAGATTTACTCTACAAATAAAATAAAAAATTTATGCGTATCTGACACAACACTCACACGCACACACAACTAATTTGATGACTTTGACTTTCAGAGAAAATTATAGTTATAAGGGAAAAGTGGAAACTACTCTATGACAGCATTTCTGAAATATGAGCCAATGAATTTATGCTCAGAGTTCAAACTTTAAAATTTAAACATTATAAATAATAATATTTGCCTAAATTAAACAACCTAAACTCAGTTTTAAAAAAACAATCGAATTTTTGGAAAAATTACAGACAGAGAGAAAGACTCATTAGTTATTTTTATGATGAATTAAAAAAAAATTAATGCTCTTTTTGTTTGTTGGACTAAATAATTGCACCTTCTCAGTGTTGCCATTTTGACGCTTTTCGGTTATATTATGACGCTTTTTTGGTCTTGTTAATCTTTTATTTTTTCGAATACCCTTTATATAAAGAGTATTTTGTGACGCTATTTTCCATTTTTTGTGGCGCTTTTTGTGCTTTTCTTAAAACTATCTTAATTAAATTTTTTAATATATATTTTATTTATTTTTTTTTTTCTTAACTGTTTTGTTTTTTGAGTAGTTCTTGAATTTACGGATATAGGCGAAATTTTTGTTTTATATTTTAGGTGGGCGTGGTACCTCCAATACAAATTGAACTTATTTTAAAACATATTTCGGAAACTATAACAGCTATTTCCTTCAAGCTTTGTACGAGTTACTTTGATAACAACTTTCTTATTCGAGAAAAAATGAATAGGATCAGAACAGGGAGCATGATATTCCTCATACAAAAAAAAAATACATATGATGTCATATACAGGAAACTATTAATGAAATTTAGTTGAGACTTTACGAGCAATTTGACGACAATTTCCTTATTAAGCACCCCATACACTTTTCAATCCAATTGGTAACTGAGTCGGTTGTTATACAAATCAACACGTGTATGGCTCTGTCAATTGATTAGTTTGGCAGCTGTCGAGTTGATTAAAGAAAAATTAAAAAATTTTGATTTTTTCAAGTTGGCTAGTAGGTCTTTAAATACGATTGTTCTATGTGTGTTTAAGTATCTTGATCAGCAAATTTGTTTGTATTCATTTTCAATTCTTTCAATTCAGTTTATGATGTGTGTGACTAAGCATCAATTCAATTGAAAGACTCAATTGACAATTGAATTGAAACGTGTATGGTGTGCTTTACAGCATAAAAAAAAATGATTACGATCGGAGCAGAGGTAGTGTTAACCACCCCACGGATGAAATACTTTCTGTCAATATTTATTAATCAATAAGCTGCCTTAAGAAATCGCTTTAAATTATATAAATTAAAATTATACATACATATTAAAACAATTACTTATAAATATAAATAAAACAATAAAAAATTTCCTGGTGGGTATAGCAAAGTTAGTTTAACTAACTAAATTTAAAAAGACGAAAATAATAACTGTATATGGTTTTTTTTAATTCCGAGAATTCTTTTGAACAGTTTAATTGTCAAACGAACTGTCGTACTTGTTTACATATATAGTCAGTATACTCTGGCAAATCATTATGGACTATAACGGCGAGCACGCGTTATAGTCAATGGAGATCGTTACCGCCCTTGAGAAATAATTTTTTAAAAATATAGATGGAATATTTTTTTTTATCTGTAATATAAGTTATTTGGCCTTGGCTTTTTATATTACTATGAAGTTGAATAAATAAATAAATTGATCAGATCGAGATGTGGTTTTATCAGGATAATACTAAGTGTCATACGACAACTACAACTATTAATTTATTGCAATAAAAATTTGGCGAAAAGTTGATTTTAAGAAATGGATTTGATTAAAATATACTTGTTTGTGTTATTTTTTACAAGTTAAAGTTTAATGAGGCCAATATATTTTTTAAGCAAGTCTCTCTTTTCCTATATTAGCCAATTCATTGCTTGATTTTTAATACCGTATACAATTAGAAAAAGTTTGTTTAAAAAGAGCTGAGTGTTTTATTACAACCGTTTTGTGGCACGAAGATGACAATGATGAAACAGATATGTTAAATTGTTTTTCTATAAAACGTTATCATTATTTTGATTGAATGATTTTTTTTTTAATTTTTTGTTTACTCCTAAATAATAAATTAATAAAAAAATTAAAATTTTTAAAAAAGTTTCAATATATTTTCTTATATTACATTTTTTAAGTGTTTTACCCTTATTTCGATAGAGATTTTACCCGTTTCACCCTTTTTCACTGAACACTCTATGCTTTTCTTCATTTCAAAAATGGCAACACTTCACTTTTTTTTCTAACAAGAGTATTTCAAGATTGCTGTTATGTATTTAGTTTTTACAAACATACTGCAGCAAATTTTAAAGATGCAATGGATTAAAAAAACTTCTGTGTACTCCCGCACTCATTATCAGCGCAGTTTATGTTTTATTTAGACATACAAATGTGTTTGGAGATGTTAAGAAAAATTTTATATAAATAATAAATAAGAAAGTAATTGAGGAAGAGTAAACCACAATGAAATACGTACATACATACATATGTATGTCGACAACAATGAAAACAGATTGAAAATAATAATTTTATTAAGAGTTTATTGAACTTGGAAACAAATACACTACAGAAAATTTAAGAAAAACAAAACACCTGATTTGCAGTAGTTGTAACAAAAATCATGTTTTTTTAACGTGAAATCATTGTTAAATTTATTTAATTTAACAAATGAAGTAATCAATAAAAATTACCTTATTATTTAACTCAGTTCGCAGTTCGGAGAGTATTTTTTTGTTTATATTTTTTATATATGAAGTTTGACATCTATCTTCTTCTATCTATACATATAAAAGTGAAACTCTGTCTGTGTGTTAGCTATAGACTACGAAACTGTAAAACCGATCGGACTCAAACTTTGGCAAGTTGTTGTACTCATACCAGGGAGTGTTTATGGGCGAAAAAAGTGGGCGGGGCTACGCCCATAAAAAATTAGTTATCATTTTTAGCTACTTGCACTTGACCGATTTTTCTGAAACTTTGCACACATATTGAGCTGTCATGACTTTATAATTTCGTGATAAGAAAAGTGGGCGGGGCCACGCCCATAAAAAAGGTTCTAATTTTGAGGTACTTGCACTGGACCGATTTTTCTAAAACTTTGCACACACATTAAGCTGTCATGATTATATAATTTCGTGATTATAAAAGTGGGCAGTGCCACCCACGCCCATTAAAAAAAGTTAACATTTTTTGATTTTTGCACTTGATATTCAATTAAAATTCAGAATTCATTTTTATTCATATTGAGCTGTCATGACTTTACAATTTCGTGATTAGAAAAGTGGGCAGTGCCACGCCCATAAGAAATAAGTTATAATTTTTAGCTACTTGCACTAGATCGATTTTTCTGAAACTTTGTGATTAGAAAAGTGGGCCGGGCTACGCCCATAAAAAGTTATAATTTTGAGGTACTTGCTCTGGAACGATTTTTGTGAAACTTTGCACACATAATGAGCTGTCATGACTATAATTTTGTGATTAGAAAAGTGGGCAGTGCCACGCCCATAAAAACAGTTATTATATTCAGCTACTTGAACTTCACCGATTTTTCTGAAACTTTGCACACATATTGAGCTGTCATGACTATACAGTTTCGTGATTATAAAAGTGGGCAGTGCCACGCCCTTTAAAAAAAGTTATAATTTTTAGATTTTTGCACTTGATATTCAATTAAAATTCAGAATTCATTTTTATTCATTTAGGGGCGTAGCAACGCGCGCCGGGCTTTTCTAGTTTGAAATAAATGAGAAAAGAGAGAATTGTTTTTCATGTATCAGCTTTAACAGCTGAAATTTAAAATTAGTGACGAAAAAAATAATCAGCTGACGAAACAAGACTACCTGATGAATAAATGTGCCTTGATTTCACTTAACGCTACTGAGAGCAAATAAAAACAAATAGTATTTTAAGACATACATATGTATGTATGTATTTACTTTTTCGAGATTTTATACCTAAGTATATGAAGATATTACAACGAATTTTACTGGTAATCAAAGATCTTGGTCATGTCTTATATTATATATTTTTTAAGGAAAAAATTGGGAAAGAAAAACCTTGATTGGTGAGAGAAAAATTCAAATATAGTAGAAACCAGGGTACACTTATACAAGTTGGCGGTACCAGCCCAGCTATTTTTTTGTGTTCTGGAGTATATCAAACTACATATATAAAAAATGAATTCAACTCCGGAAATTGTTAAACTCCATACATAAAAAAAGAGAGACAAAAATTGCTCTCCTTTACGCTATCACCTTATGTAATTACACCTTGTATAAGTATACCCTGGTAGAAACTAAAATATATACTATTTTATTATCTGGCGATAATGCTCAGGTACAGGTATGTTTTCGAGTTGGTGATTTATATTTTAAAGCATACTATTATTTTCAATAGAATCGTTGTGGAATGGAATGTTTGCTGTTTATGATCTTAAGGCTCTTAGTTTGTGTAAAGGGTGTGCTCTTTAAAAATGCAATTAAACAAAAATGGTTTACAATTTTACTAAATTTATTTTTTTGTTGTGAAGTACAATTGTTCCGTTTAGAAATGAAATATTATTTCATTCATATTGCTGCCGCGACTGGCCTCAAAGTACCCCATTCGATCCGACCAATTTCCAAGCCCTTTTTTAAGTGTATGGGGTTGTATCTCGGCAATGGCATCACAAATGTTAACTTAACGGAGACAAATTGCAGCTTCTTGGTGGCCAATTGACATTACCACATGGGCTAATTTAACGGCCATCCAACGTTGAACGCAATAAATTGATTGTGGCATGAGATGTGTGGCAACTTGCACCATTCTGTTGAAAACAAGAAGAGCGGGCACAAAGAAATCGGTAATCATGGTGCGATAGACGTCTCCATTTTCAAAGAAATATGGGCCAATGATATCTCCACTCCACAAGCCGCCCCAAAGTCACTCGTAATGCGAGAATGGTTTCCGATTTACTTGAAACTTTGCACACACAATGGGTTTCCGTGACAATATAATTTTATTAATCGAAAAGTGGGCGGGTCCTCGCCCTTAAAAAGAAAATATGCCTTTTCTACTTATTATGCTGAACCGATTTTGATGAAATTTTGCACACATACTGTGCGTATCTGACAATACAGTTTCGTGATGCGAAAAGTATCCCTTTTCTACTACTTCTGCTCAACCAATTTTAATGAAACTTTGCACACATATTGAGCTTATCCAACAATACAATTATAAGTGATTCGAAATTGGACTGTGATAAAAACGGAAAGATTTAATTATTAAAGTATATTTAAAATATATAATTGTGTACGATAAGGAACTATTTCGTCGTAGACGAAGTAGCTTAGTATCGTTAAAGGCTACAATGAACTTATAAAGTGTGCTTTGGTGCTTATATCTCAGTTGGTTTTAAACCGATTTCTTAGTTTTTCTTTGAAAAAATTTCTGAGATTACGGCTTATAATTTGGTTTCTTAAGTGTATTCAAAAATTATTTAGGTGTTTAAAAAATTTTAATATGTATATTTAAAGAAATATATACTTAAAAAATATATTTTTTTTTTCCAAATAAGTTTTGCCTAAAACGTTGCTGATTAGTGACCAATTTGGCCATACAAAATTTATCCTAGGGTCGAAAAGTTTTAATTTTTGTGAATAAAAATAAGCAAATAAAAAACAGAGTCGTGTTTATTTGCTCATATCTCAGGTAATTATGGGACGATGATGCTGATTTCTAATACAAATATGCTCCCAAAGCTTATTATTTTCTTTTATTACTAAGTATAAACTCAACGGTTTAAATAGGAAAGAATTTATTTGTAAATAACGAATAATAAAAATGATAAAATTATCTATACCATATGCACTTTATTAAAATTAATACTTTTATTTTAGTAGTTTATATGTTTTAAAAATACATTTATTTGTTTTAATATTAAAAAAAATTCGGAGCTCTTATACATATGTACATACAGTGGCGAACACCTATGGGTACATGTTAGCTTCGAAAGACTTAAAGACGTGCAAAACACGCTATATAAAGAAAAAACCAGTTCATATTTTTATTTACACTAGGAACTTAACTAAATAATATTTAAAAACAGAAAGTAAAATTCAATAATATTTTAAGATAAACTAAAGATAAATGCATTTTTATGAAAAAGTTCCATGTATCCACTTCTGCACGTTTGAAAAAAAAACTTTTTTGTTTTAATTTTCAATATTTTGTCCAGAGCCCTTTTGCTTTAATCACGCTTCTGATGCGTCTTGGCATACTTTCGACCAAGTTTTGAATAAGATGCCTTGGAATATTTGACCATTCCGTTTGGACACGGGCCCAAAGCTCATTTAAATTTGTTGGCGCATTGTCGTATCGTTAAAGTCGTTTTTTCAGCAAAGCCCATAAGTTTTCGATCGGATTGAGATCTGGGCTTTGCGCTGGCCATTGCATTGTGTGAAATTTTTGATTTGACAGCCAATTCTTAACGATTTTGGCCGTATGTTTGGGATCGCCATCCTGTTGAAAAACTACTTCTTCTTCCGGGTAAGCACTATGCACAGTTAGGATATGAAGATAATCTTCTTTTTTCATTATTCCCTCTTTTTTCACCACTGGACCAAGGTGCCACCAAGTAAAACAGGCCCAAACCATAAGGCTTCCACCTCCATGCTTCATGGTTTCTTTAACTTGGTGTTTTTTTAGGGTTTCATAGGGACGGATCCAGTAGTACTCCTTGCCATCCGACTGAAAACGATTTATTTTTTTGGTTTCATCTGACCATATTACCCGTTTCCAGTCTTCTACACTCCAGTTTTTATGCTCTTTGCAGAACTTAAGTCGTGCTTTTATATTTTTTTCTGACAGTGCAGGTTTTTTTTTTGCTTTATAGCTGAAGTGAGCCTGATTTTTTTAACGCCCTGCGGGCTGTCCACTCACTAACTGGCTTGTTGATCGCAGCTGCTGCCTTCTTTGGTGTTTTTGCCTGCTTCGTAACCAACAAATGTTCCATGGCCCGTGCATCTCTCTCGGTCAGCAAACTTATTCGCGATTTTTTTGCACTGTCTACGATAATATTTTTTCTTTTTCTAACTTTAAGAACTGTTCGGTGGCAAATCCCTAATATTCTCGCAATTTCAGGTGCTGATTTATTGTTTTTTGTCATTTCCACGATTTGATTTTCTAAAACGGCGGAAATCTTTCTCATTTTTATTTAATGGTGAATTTTGTTTGAAAGAATTATGACGTTTAAAAAGCGGCTACTAAGCTTTACATATTTTAAAAAAAACAAAAATAACGGAACAAATAACTGTTTTTTGCCACTACTATTTGTGCTGCCAGATAACAAAAATCTGAACGAGCAAAAGTGGATACATTGACTTTTTCACGAAGAAGACCAAAACTGAGGTTAAACTTCAGTATATAAAAAAAAATATTTGCTTATGCTCTTTAATTGGATCATTATAAATAGTTTTAGCCGAAAATCCGGTTAAATTTAACGTTTTGTATAATTTGATGCGTTTTTAAGTAATTGTTAAGTTACATGTACCACAAGTGCTCGCCACTGTATGTATTTAAATGAAATAATTACGAACATTTACATACCTATGTATATCAAAAATATGTTATATTTTTTTTGGCAAATAGAACTTTGTACCTATTGTTTAAATGAAAATAATATAATTTTACCAAAAATTCAAACAAACAAATCATACAAATCAAACAAACCAACCAAACTGCCAAGTGCTCAAAATAAAAAAATCCACCAACTTTGGTCCGATTAGACTAAAATGGTATCACTGGTATAAGTTTTAAGCAAAACATGAACTGAGATGAAAGAGGTTACAAACATTTTTTTATTATTTTGTTTGTACTCAACAAAACTTTCACAAGCAATGACAACAACAACAAAATAAACAACAACATAAAAGCAACTAATGATACACAGGCAGTCACTCGCAGACACACACACACATATTTTGCATAATATGCAAGGATCTCTTAGAGTAGGATGCATTTAAAAAAAACAGGAGCAAGAGTAAATTGTAAACAAAGAGCGTAGCAGAGAAGAGGAGTAAATTTAAATGGTTGGGTGAGTTAAGGTTACAGATGTATAATTAAAATATTGAAAATAGGTATTCGTATATTGTTTACTGGCTTACGGTGGAAAATAAAAAGTACGACGAGATGAGTAGTATAGCAGGAGAAGAGGAAGTAAGTATTAAGTGGTCAGGAGAGTAGTTTTACTGAGTAGAGAAATTTAATTATACAAGGTAATTACTTTAAAGGAATTTGTGAACAAAAATAAAGCAGAACAACAAAGCAAAAAAAGAAAACGAGTTTAAATTGCTGTAAATAAGTTTGTTCTCTATTTTTCTAGATTTTTAATTTGTTCAACTCTTGTCAATGCTTGGATTCTCTGTTTACAATTTTCTAGCAATAACAAAACACTTGCAAAATTTTCATTGAATGTATTGAAAGGCTGGTTAGTGTATTCAGTAAACAAACACACACTACATAAATAAGCCATGTGCCTTAAGGTAAAATGTACCAATGCACATTGATTTTTATAGGTAGGTATTTATTTTTTAAAGACGATTTTCGACAAAATTTAATTAATTTTGTATGTATGTAGGTATGTAGGAACCTTTAAAAAAATATTATGTAATAATTTACATTTTAATGAATTCTTTAAATTCCTATTTAAAGAATAATTTCTTTATTTTGAATTTACAAATGATATGAAATAGAAGTGTTAACATTTTCTATTTTGTTATGTACCTATTAGTAAGTAATTTTTTAATTCAGTAAATAGGTACCTACCTACTACCTAAGTAGATAACAAAACATACCTACCTAACTACTAACTACATACATATGTAGGTACTACCGATATAGGAATAAAAATTTGTTTACAATATGTATTTCGTAAAATCTTTTAACAGATTTAGCTGTTCCCACTGATTTGTAAATTACATTTTGTACTTACATAGGTAAAACAAAAAACATATGTAATAGGTACCTACCTAGTAAGCACCTACTTATGTAGGTATTTACATATGTATGTATAAAGAATCCGTTTTTTTAGGTAATAAAAACTAATGTAATAACAAAAAAATACATTTTCATTTTATTATTTAAAAAAATATACCTATAAAAAATGGACTGACGATTTTTAACTAAGTATTACGAAAAAATTTTACAAGTAGGTACCTACTACCTACATACATATATACGAACAAAAAGCACATTCATGTTATGTAGATAAGTTTAAATAGGTATACATACATACATATGTTTTTTTCAGCTAACAATAAGCCAAAATAAAATAAAAAAACTATGTGGGAGTATTAAATAACAAACAAAAAAGATGTATATTCCCCCTTTTTTAAATTCACACAGAAAGAGATGGAGAGTAACGAAATCTAGTCATAAAAAAAGTTTACAAAAACCCCTCTATTATTAATTTATAGCTCTCACTCTCTCATACGGAGTTTAAAGGAAAGAGCATTATTATAGAGTGAGATAGAGAGTAGTGTTAAAAAAGAATACATTTTTATAGAAAAGCTGAGTTGGCAACAATTCCTATATGCTCCATAAAAGAGTAGATGTAACGTTGCCACTAAAAAATATATTTTTATACCACTTCTTTAAAAAAAAGGCAACTCAAAATAAAACATGCACTGAAGATAACACAATATTATTGAGCATTGTATTATTAGTATTATTATTGCCGTTATGACTACTATACAATAACTTAATTTATGTAAAATTTTGTAAAGTTTTTCTGAAAATAAAGAAATCATAACCCAAAAAAAATCAAATAACAAAAGACCTTAAAACAGAGACCGAAAATAACAGTTATTTTGAAATTTTAAAGCAAAAACAGCATATATCGCTGCCTTACTTCCTCAACCTCGTAACTTAAAAATACGGTTTTGACTTTTTCATATCAAACGATTGTTTCATGCTTTAACTTAAAAAGATAATATATTATTACTACTAATATACATAAATACAATCAATTCCTTAATAATTGCATTTAAACTTTTAACCAAACACCGAAGTATAAAAAGATGAACCGTTTTTTTTTTCTCCTGAAAAATTTTATTTTTTAAGATACGAGGTTGAGGAAGTAAGGCATCGATATGTAGAAGTAAATGTCGGAAAACAGATTCAATATTGATCCTTATGCTTTTTAAAATTTTTATTTTTATTTTTTCGAGTAAGAATAAGTTATTTTTTGTTTTTTATTTTATTGAGCAAAAATAAAAGTTATTTTTTGATTTTTATTTTTTTGAGCGGTCACATATATACATATCTGTTATCTTCTACTTTAGTAAGAAGAACATATTTAACAATGTAGCCAAAACATAACCAAAATTCTTGAAACCTTTTTAGATTGTGCAATAAAAATCAAAAAACTCGATTTTCATAAATATATATGTATATTGCACCACCTTCGAATTATGGCAACGATATTATTGTACAATCACAAAATTATCCAATAATTTAATATAAATATTGCATCAAAAGTCATAAAATGTCTCTAGATAGTTGTCTTATATTAATCGGTTAAAAATTCGAAAAAATAATGTTTGAAGACGCTTATTTAATTATATCCTTTGCACGAGAGTGTAAACAACATTAGTTTTCAGGTTTTTTTTTTAAGTTCAAATGTTTATTCTATTAAAAAATTACATTTTTACTTATTAAGTTTGCCTTTCATTACATCACATTTAAAAGTAATTTTTAAAATACCGATGTGCTAAAAAAAATTGAAGTTTGTCATGTTTTTTTTAATTCTCATGTTTTCTGTGTTTAGTAGAATTATATCTTATAATATCAATAACACCCATACTTTATAAATTTCAATGTAAATAAACAGCTGAGGAAAAGTGTTAAAAGAAGGAAATTCCTCTTTTTTACTTTACATAGGTACATATTAATTTTAGTTTAACTAACATAATTCAAGGTAGATGAATATAATTTTAAACAAAATATAACAAAATATTTTGCTTAATATTAGAGCTGAAAAATAATTTAATTTGTTTTTTTTTTTTACTTTATTAAATAATTATTTTTAATTACTGCTATTTTAAATGATAAAAAATACATTTTGTCACATAATTCCCAAAGACAAAAATAAGATATTTTTAATAATTTTATTAAAGATGGCAACGCTAACTTATTGTCGTACGAACCACAAAAACAAACCAGTATGAATGTATAATAAGCAATCAACAGAGCATGAGCAATATGTTTGTATATAAAATTGTTGGATAATAAAAATAAGGGGGACATTTTAAGGTTTGTATACAGAAAGAGCTGCCATTGTGTTAAAAAGGAATTTTTTTTTATTTAGATATCGAAATTTATCTCCAAATTAAATTTTTATATAACAAATAAAAATTTTTTAGTAAGCATGATCGACTGAATCATAAAGATATGTGGCATTACATGAATTAATTTAAAAAAATAAAAGTAATATTCAGAGCTAAAATTTACATTTTATTTCCGGCTATTAATTTTTTTATTTGATATTTTGTATAAAGTTTTTGAATTATTTAGATAAATTGTTTTTCAAGAACATTGGTTGTATCAACTCAAAATAAAGCAAAAATTTAAAACCTACCTAGGTATCGTGATTTTTGAGATGAAAGAATAGAGGGAATGAGGTAAAATATTTTAAGTGGATAGATAATAATTTTCTTAGTTAATTTTTTGCAAAAAGTGAACAAGTGCGATATATTAAAATTTGTATTTTCTCTTATAGGTATTCACTTAAAAAAGGTTTAGTTTTTATTTTTAATACACTATGGTAATCATTTAAATTTAATCACAGATCTCCCTTTCTCTCTCTCTCTCTCTCTCACAGTAGTAAAGGCCATAGCAATTGCATGCACATACTGCATTTTAATGAAAAAAGCTCTTTTTAGTAGAGCTCGTGGTTAACCAGTAAATACTCTAACAGAATTACCTAAAAAAATTTACAAATTTTAAACTTTTTAATACAAATTTGTACATACATAAATATGAATGTAAACACTAGCATATATGTACATATGTACATATATGTATGTAGGTAGGTATGTACCCGAAAAACAGTAGTAAAAACACTTTAATATGTAGGTAGGTACCTAAATATAATAAGTATACCTAGATAGATACAGAAAAATATTTAAAAAATATTTATGCGTCTTTAAATATTAAAAATTAAATAACTTAAATAGAACTTTTATATTAGAAACATCTAAATTAATAAATACCTATTTTGTTTTGTTGCTTTAAAAGTATCACAGGTCAGTTTTAATTATTTTCGACTAGCGGAAAAAAAAGAGCCGTATTTTGTGTATAAACTTCCTCCCTTCTTCGACTCCCCAAAAGAGTGTATGTAAAAATTTGTATTCTTTAATGAGATGAGTTTGCTCTACTTCTACTTGGGGAGACACTTCCTCATTTGCCTCAATTGTCAATTCAAATCTTTTAAAGAAATCTCTAAAATTCTGTCTTGGCAGAGTGTAAGAAAGCCACCAAACAAACTACACAACTGCACACTTCAATAAAACCCATAACGAGAAAGAAAACTAAAATTTATCAGAAATGTATGAATGAATTATTTTTGTAATAATAACAATGATTAGTAGAGTAGTTAAAAATAAATGCAAAGTAGGAGATTTACATAACAGTTTTAATATGTATATGCATGTTGGTATGTATGCATGTGAGCAGATATGAGTATTTGCTTTTTAGAGCTCTTAAAATTTAAACAACAAACATTAACCTTAAAACAAATCAAGGGACATGCACATTTTTTTATAAATTTTATTACTTTGTTTACTGTTACTTTCAGTTTCTATTTTTATGAGAGTTCCTCTTTGAGAATTTGCCTACTCGATTTTTGATTTTGGTCTCTGAAATTTTTTATAATAATCAGATACCTATATTTTCTTTTATTATAAAAACAGAGATAAAAGCCATTTGATCTCTGTTTACAGACAATCATAGTGTAGGCATCACGGAAAAAGGTATCAACTTATGTATTTATACCGGTAAATGAATTGAAGATTATCTACGTCAAATTAAAAATAATAACAATATACATACATACCTACCTAGGTAGTAGGTTCGTATAATAGCAACAAACTTTGAAGTGATTATCTTAATAAAAAAGATCTACTTTAAAAACTTGCATGATGCCGGTTTAAAATGCATTAATTTCGTTTATAGAACACAATAATTAAAAACGTTAAAATATTTTACATGTGTTTTTTTAATGTAACGAAAACAAAACATTTGAAATCTTTTCACTCTGCACAATAGTCGGGCATTTTAAAAAGATTTTGATACCTATAAAACCAGAAACAAAATTTATAAAAATAAAAAACCGCCTGATGAAAACTAATTATTAAAGTACATAATAAAAAAAAGTTGTACCTACATACATAAATAAAACAAACGGGAAATTGTAAAACTTTCGAGTTGTTAAGTGAAGGGCAAGGCATATCCATAAGGTTAATCCGAAAATTTTTAAACCAAAGGCAGAAATTTAAAGTTGCCCAAAATCCAAATGTTTGTTAATGAAATAATAGGATACATATTCAAGCTTCAAAATATATAAGCAAAATATATAAGCGGTGGTTTGCTCGTCCTTGGCAGAGGCTAACCTAAACGTACCTCTTGCTTTCATTTATTTTTGTAAAAAATGGCTATTTTTCATGTTCAAAAAAGTGGGCAAAACAGTCGTTTCAGTATTTAGCGTTTAGCGAAACTTTAATTTGTTTAATTTTCTTTTATTTAGGATAAAAGTCTAATTTGTTAGTTATCTAATATATATTAATATTATAATGAACTAAAAATGGGTACACTGTATGTAACGTCCGTAACGGAAAATAGGGTTTTTAAATTTAACAGAATGAATTTAAATAATTTTGTTTTCCAAACTATGTAGCTTTATAATCAGTTTTTTATGCACTTCATTTTGACGAAAAAAAGAAATACCTTTATTACACTTTTTTTTTGAAATATAAATGACAGTGTGTAACGTCTTTTTTTTTAAATATAAATGACAGTGTGTAACGTCCGTAACGGCATGAAAATACCCAAAAATTTTATTTTAATATTATGAGGTGGAAGTAAGTGTTTATAATGGGTTTTCACCTGCTGAATCTGAATCTGCTCTGCTGAATTGCTCTAGGTTGCCGAGAACCCGAAAAACTTAACCTCAAAGTAACAAAAAGTGTGTTTATATAACATGCGATCCTCCAATCTGCAACTTAAATTGAGATGAATTTCAAATTCTTCTGAAACATAAAATAATTCCTAAAATCAATAATTAGTAATTAATAACCATGTGGTAAACCGCAACACCCATGTCCACCTTCAAATATTTGGCGGTACGCTCATGCATGCAATGTTTACGTACTGGATTTTCCGTTAGAAATTATGAATGTTTTTACTACTTCGAATGGAAAAGGAGCGGTGGACGGTGTTGGTGCTGTTGTTAAGCGAAAAGTTTGGCAAATAGTAAAAGCACAAAATCTCATCTTAAAAAACGCTCGACATTTTCACAAATTAGCAAAACAAAAATGTAAATGGCGTTTTCTTAATTTACGTTGGTAAAAATTATGTTAAAACTATATCTGACGAAATATAAGAAACATGGATAAATGTAAAAAATATTCCAGCTCTTAAATCATATCATTATTTTTCGGACTTTTCCAACGACAATACTATAAAAGTAGCTCGAACAGCTGTTTCTATTAAGCATAAGATACAATGTTAAACAGACAAATAAATAAATGAATATAAGCTAATATAAGAGTAATGAAATATTCTGTAATTTTTTTGTAACTAATAAATTAATAATTACAAAGTCAAAAAGATTTTTAAGTACATATGTAAATGTTTTTTATATACACAATTTGGTTTAATGGAAAAAGTGTAACGTCCGCAACGTAACGTCCGTAACAGACAAAAATTAAGATTTTTGTTTAACGGGACTACTTAGCCTTCCTTTCTAAGCTGGATTGATATGGTCATATATTCCACTTAATTTCTTGTATATGGACTTTTTTGTTTATTATGCAAAATTAGCTAAAAAAAAATGTACAAATGCACATAAGCCTCAAATCGACTTCCATTTTTTGTAACGTCCGAAACGGAACTTTAAGCTAGCATAACTTCTTTTCAAAAACAGTTAAACTTTAAGTTTAAAACAACTTTTAAAGTACTCCCAAAGAACTGCATTTTGCAAAAAATTTCATGAAAATATTCCAATGTGAACGCCAGCTGTGTCAATTCGCATTAATAAATGAAATTAAGGCGAATTACACCAATTTTGACAAAAAGTTTCCCCATCAGCTGGGCTGATAATTTCACCTGTATGAATTCGCCTTGGTGGAAGGTGAATTCAATTACTTACCAGCTAGTGTTGACAGCTGATCTCCTGTTTTCTTTGCATAATAGCTGAGACAAAGTTGTCAAATGTTATTTATGTTTATATAGTTTGGTACAAGGCAAATTCATACAGGTGAAATTATCAGCCCAGCCAAGGCGAATTTATACAGGTGAAGTTATCAGCCCAGCTGATAGGGAACACTACTGTCCAACTCCATGTATAAAAAATTATTGCTTGTTTTTTATAAATGGTATTTGTCAGAGAACATCACAGCGAATTCGCCGTTGCATATACCTGTATGAATATGCCTTGAGCCCAGCTGATGGGGAGACTTTATGTCAAAATTGATTGAATTTGCCTTATTAATGCAGGGAAGAGAAATGTGATTTTAAATTCTGTATTAAACAATTAACTTACGTGTACCTTTTTGATAATAAATGTGCTAAATTTATGTATATTTGTTGCTTTTGCGTCATTAATAATGTGTTTCAAACAATTATATCCTTTTTTTAATCAAATTTTATTATATTTAATATGTAAAAACAACTTTTCCATCCCTGATATACGAATTGGCCTTGACATAAAACATCTCATGAAAAGTTGCTTTGTTGTATCAATTCGCCGTTGCATATACCTTATGGATATGCCTTAGTTTGGTATTTATCGCGCAAATTTTTGAAAAAAAAACAATGAAGACACAATAAAAAACCAGTGTTTTTTAAAATAAATATAACTGAATAATATTTGCCTTGTTTTTAGGAGACGGACGATACCTACATACTTTTTATTTTTATTTATGCAATTTTTTCATTTTAAAAAATTGGTTAAATGGGTATAAGTTTTTCTACAACTTTAAGGTATTTTTAAATTTGTATTTTATTCCACTTTCATAACTTTATTTAGCAACAAATCCTTTAAACTTCTTTTTTACTTCTCAAGGCTAAAAAATAAGTTTTTTTTTCAACAGCCTTTCTTTAGTGCGCCAATTTAGCTCATTTTAAGTAGGTTTAACGTTTTTAAAGAATCGTTAACAGAAAAATATTTTGTTGAGAAAGTGTAATGGAATCTTAATATGCACTTTTTCAAAGTTATAAATAAATAAATATTATTTAGGCATGGCACTGTCCATCTTTTCAATCATAAAATTGTAATGGCACGAGAACTCAATGTGTATTCAAACTTTCAAGTTAAAAATTACATTAAATATTCTGTTACACTGACAAAACTGACTGTGGACAAGGAAATTGGCAACTCACTACAAGAATTGTAATACCGTTCCTTCATAGACCTCATGTCCTGATCTGGAATCCAAAGTAGTGTAAAAAATGTTTGCACTGGGCTGTACGAGTTGTATTTGAACGGAGCATCTGACGGAAATCTAGCCATCATAATAGGTATTTCATGAAAACCTAATTTTCAACAGTAAAATTCAAAAAAAAAAATTAATAAAAATTCCTAGGTAGGTTCCTTTAGATAAGTAAAACACGTTTTTAATGTTTAGATCTATCACAATATGCTCAGCAAATTTTTCTGTTTAAATTTGCCGAGGTTCAACATTGAGCACCCTTATTTGTTCAATTCATGGTAAAATAAATAGGTACAAACACGAGAAAATTAGTGATGAAAACTGTGAAGTCAGTGGAATTGTTTCCAAATACCAGATGATTTTCAAAAATTCGAAGAAGTTGAGTAACATTTTCCAGAACCAAAATATTGCTTTATTATTTACAAACATACATATAAATATACGTACGTATGTACCTACATATACTTATGCATAGGTAGGTATATGATTTTAAGGTACCTATAGGCATTAAAGAATTTTAAAAAATGTATTATTTAAAATTAATACCTACCTATAGGTACAAGAATAAATATAAAATTAACACAGTTAAAGATCTGTTTTTGACGGCTAAAAAATAAAATGTACCTACCTAGGTACCTATATTGTTATCGAATGGTTAGATTTGTTGAAGATATAGACAATCTACTAAGTTCGTCTTGATAAGATCTGTTTTTATCAATTCCATTTTGCAGTAGTTCAAAGTAAATTAAATTTTCCTGACTTCTAAATCAATGAATAGTCCAAGAGAAAAATTTCTTAATGCCTCCCCCCTAAATGCTGAATACCTAAATAGTTTCGTCATAAATAATGTGTTTTAAAATACTTGCATGTTCAAAAAAATCGTTTCTTTTCATCTAGCATGCGTTATAGGTAGTAGGTATGTACCTATGTACTTATTGAATGGAGTTCAGTTTATTAATATAAACACATGATCTCTAATAACAGGCTTATTTTAAAATTTAAAGACTATCATAAGTTGAACCACTGCGCATTCACTACTTCTTTTGTTTATCTTTCTTTGGTTGATTTTTTTTTACAGAGAATACCTAGATTATTTGCCATAAAAATGCAAACTATTTTGACAAAAGTCAAGGTAGATTAATTAGGTACTCGTATCAAAACAATTGACTGTTTTTTTTTTATCATTCACAAGTAGCGCCAAGATTTTTTTTAATTAGTCTGTATCTGTCAAAGTTATTTTTTTTTAATCTTTGTATACCTATACCTTATAAGTATACCTTGATAAAATGTCAAAACTGAAAAATTAATTTCCAATCACTCTTCAACAAATTTTAATTATACAGTCTAAATAATAAATAACACTTACCTTTAGCAAATCCAAAAGAAATGGTGAAGCAGCACACAAGACAATCTTGTGTGCCGGAAAACTCCTGCCACCGGCTGCTAAAGTACAATCCACTAAATCGCCATGACAACGCAGCAATTGTATGGCCGATACCAAGGAAGTGCCATAGTCACCCCAGGTAAGGGAATATAACGAATTCATGGGCAAAGCCATCATTGAGTCCACCGATTCACCAACAGCACAAACGTCCTCAATGGGCTGTTGCTGTTGTTGAATTGGGTGGTAATAGTGGGTAATGGTGGCGAAATTTAATTAACACCTGGATATAAACACTATTCAACCTTTTTTTTTTTTTTTTTTTTTTTGTTCAAATCGTTGACTGTGTCAACCTAATGCCTGTTATTAAACAATATTTCAATATTTTCACTATAATTTTATAAGTTTTTTTTAATTTATTTAAGTGTTTTTATTTTCTTTAATGCCAACGTCCGTCGCTGTTTGTAAAAATTTTTTACTATTATTAGTAATGCTATTGCTAGTACTCAGAGTACATGTATACAACTCTCGATATTAGGGAGTTTTTTTATTTTATACACTCACACATTGATAAGAAGCTGTAAATATGAAAAATTTAAGCCATATTTATTTGAAGGGGAAATTTAATGCAGAAAAATAAGACTCTTGCTTTCTCTCTCTTGCTCATTTACGTGCAAAGGAGAATGTAAAAATATATATTAACGACACGTTGAGTATTTATATTAGGAAAATTTCAATAAGGGGACTAAATGAGAGAAAGAGAAAGGAGAGTGCGATTGTTGATGTTTTTATTCTGTGGGGAGTTGGGTGTCCTTTTTTGTATTTTTTAGTAAATGCTTTAACAAGTTTTTCTTTTATAAAAATGTATTGCGCAGTGTGACGCAAATATTTAATATTTAGTACATTTTAAGCAATTTTGAAAATAAGAATTTAATTTAATGTTAACACAGTATGTATATGAATATATGTACATACATATGTATATAAATAAATACTAGAAAGTAAAATTTTCACTAAACTTTAAATTATTTTACAATTTCAAATACACTTATGTCACGTCATTAAATAAAATTTTTCATTCTATAAAATTTATGGCAAATTTGAGGTATATATTTTACTTTACAAATTTCGCGCAAATTTCTAAAATAATCTTATTCTTTTTTATAATTCTCAGAGTATTCAAAAACAGTCACTTCACTAAAAATCTTATTGATACATATATTTTTTGCTTTTGTACCTTTAGCAAAGAATCAAAATAAATCTCACCGGAGATCTAATAAATATGCGCTCACAACTTCTCGCCAACGTTGAAATTTTTCTACTAAAAATTGAGCTTTTCTAAATTCCCTGAAAAGTCATACGATTTGTACTCGTTGAGTTCGTCTCACCATCGTCAAAGGAGGATGCCAAGTCTAATGATTTTTAAACGTCTGACGTTTTTGTGGGGAAAATTTTTAGGATATAAATTTTTTTTCGACAAACATCTTATTTTACTAATATAATAAATGAAAATATTTGGATATTTGTTACTCAATCACGCAAAAACGGCTGAACGGAACTAAATGAAATTCGGCACATATATAGATAACAACCTAGATGAACACATAGGCTACTTTTTATTACGATAACCGGGCGAAGTCGTTGGAAAACTCATTATCACACATCCTAAACGGGTTGTTTGTGTAAATATTTTTATTTTTGTTGTAGGTTTTGACTTTTCTTTTATATTTTCAAATTTATAATCCTACTTATCGTACTAAAAAAATAGCTGAATGGAATTAAGTTAAATTTGAAAAACATATAAATAACAACCTAGGTTTACCTTTTATTCAAATAACTACGCACACGAAGTCGCGGGCACAAGCTAGTATTTAATAAATCAACAAAAGAATTTGGGATATTTTCTTAAAGCCTAGATACCTATTTCAGATATTTCTTGATAAGCTTTCTAGTTAAAGACTTAAAAATAAAAATGTACTAAAAGTCTATTTTGATATTTACCTTAATCTATTATCTAGTTTTTACATTACATTTAGTTTCATACATGCATGTATATTCTAAATCTTTAAATAATAATAATAATTTTTAACTTTAGCTATATCCTGAAGTCTTTAAGACAAACTCTTATATAGTTAAAATTTAAAATAATTATTATATAAAAACTTTTCTGTTTCCAAGTTTTTTTAATTATGTAAATACATAATTGAATAATGAATTCTTGTTCACAAAAATTGCAACTGGACGGCGCTACGTGTCACACAGCCGAAGCTACACTTTTTTTTATAAAATTTAAAAAAAAAAAAGTTATTTGGCGGACTCTATTTCATTTTCAAAACCAAAATATATTCGTATTTACAGTTTTCCCTCAAGAACATCTGGCATCACCACGCATTATGTATTTATATTGTTGTTGTATACTAAGAAACACACTGTCTGGTTGTTGTTGTTTATAGTATTGTATTTTTTAATGGGAGCAAGATGGCTGACGCTCTTCACAGCAAAAATACGATAATAGCTTGAATAAACATTCACTAAAGTTAAAATAAAAGAGGTACAGTCAGTCAGCAGTTTTTGCGCTCGTGTGTTTTTTTTTTGCCGTTGTTGTTCCTCTTTAGTATGCCCAGAGTTGCCAGTTTTGAGTTTAATAAAGAGAAATTTAGTTTTTTCATTTCAACTATAAGTATAAATTGTTGTTGTTTTGTGAATATTAAACATGTTAAAGAGTGAAATTTTTTTCTATAGTTATATTAGGTTAAATGTGACTGACTCTGAATTGTATAGAATAGTTATGACTCTGGCTCTAGATTCTTTTTAAAAATACATACTTTATATCTTATTGTTTTTATTTAAAAAATTTCTACAGAGTCACTAAATTAGATCTCTTCTTACTTTCTGTTTTCTTTTTTAAGGAGAGAGTTTTCTACCACATGAATTTAATCATTTGTTTTGATAGAAATCGGAGGAAAATCCAATTACTATTGGATACGTTTTTTGTCATAGCTCTGTTTATAAGCCGGTGTATACAAAAATTGTATCACAATTTATTTGCAAAATCTCTGTTTACATATTTTAATAGGTAGGTATTTTGAATTTGTGCATCTTTTGAGAACGTTGGATATTTGTTGCGATTTGTAGGTACCTAACTAAGGTTAACCGCGATTAGATAGAGTGACATGAGTGAGATATGGAAAGTATTAATAAATATGTAGCTAGGTATCTACTTGGTTATTTCATTGGGTATGTGTAGTTACCTACACACCTACGCACAAAAATTAAAAAGGTTCAAAAAATTAATAAAAAAAATAATCTAAACATTTCTACACAGAATTTATCTACATACAGCTATTGACAACTGATTAGAGACGCTTTAAAATTTCATAACATCTACCTATAAATATTTTTCAAAAAAGCTTGTCAATATTTTGGAGTGGCTATCATCAAGTTCGGACTTAAACTTAATCGAACACCTGTGGGGCGATGTGAAAATAGCAGTTAGCCTAAAAAATTTTACAAACGTGGCGACGGTTTTCGAGGATTACGAAGGCATGGTGCAATAACAGTGGAGCGATGTCGTAACCTTATATGTACCATCAATACGCAGGCGATGTGAAGCTTTCTTAAAGCAAAAGGGGCTTAAAACAATATACAGTGGCACCTCGCCTAACGCAACCCTCGATAAGCGCAACTCCTCGATTATTTGAACTCGTAAATTGTTTGCATTGTTGACTTAGTTAACGTAACTTTAAAAAAAACTCAATTATCGCAACTGTTCTCCCAAAGTTATAAATTTATCATTTGCATTTGTTTCGTGAAAAGTTGTTCTATTTACATTGAATAAAATGCCGGTGATTACAAAATTTGTAAAACTTTCAATTAAACAAAAAAGTGATACCTATTCGTAATAAGCTTGAAAGGAAGTGCACAAATCAACAATATCCAAAATTAAAAAAAAAAATGAAGCTGCATTAAAAAAATTCGTTGCAAATTCTAAATTTAGACCAGGCAAGCGTGTTACAATAAGAGCTTCTAAATATCCAAAAATGGAAAAGGATTTGTTAAAGTGGTTTAAGAAGCTATATTAAACCATAAAAAAGAATTTGCGCTTAAAAAAAATGAGATTCGGTTATCTCAATAACTTCAGTTTTCGAAACGGCCAAAATTTCTATTAGTTGCGTTGAGCGAGGTTGCACTGTATTAACAATAAGTAGGAAAATAAACATAATACCTACCTATCACACATTTTTCTAATGGTATTAATCGTTTTTAATTATGTGTAGCAGTCAATACTTAAAAAAATATGTTCTTTTTTTGATGAAGTGTTTTGTAATAAGAGACTTGTTAAGTTTTTTCGTTTCTTTTTTAAGTCTATAAATTTGAATAACAAATAATTTGGAATGGAAAAACAACATGAGAGTTTTTTATACATTTTATGAAATTTTGAAAGCGTTTCTAATCAGTTGTCAGTAGCTCTACATATGAGCATAGGTATATGTAGTGTAATGCATGTTCATTACTGAAATATTCTAAATTATTCTTAATCATTAGCTTGAGATTAATTTTTGTAAATATTTGTTTATTCCTTCCAATATTTTTATACCAAATTGGGTAGTTTCTGCAAGGTAAACTTGAGGTGCCAAGGGTATATATAAATTTGTCATTCCGTTTGTAGTTTCTACAATATTCTTTTTAGATCCCATGATCTCCTATATATTTTCTGAAATCTTATGAAATTATTACATATAAAAGCAATCAAATATTGGACAGTCCTGCATGTTGTATCAATCGTTTAGAAATAGTTAGGATTAAATCGCTATTGAAATCAAGCACAATACATAAATTAAAATAAGCTCAATTGCCTGTTTTTTATACCCTTCACACAGTGAAAAAGGGTATATATAGGTTTGTCATTCCGTGTGAAATTTCTACAATTTTCATTTCCGACCCCATAAAGTATATATTTTCTGAAAGCTTATGAATAGGGAAGTCGATTAAGCCCTGTCAGTCTGTCCGTCTGACCGTCTGTCCGTGTGTATGTTGAAATCAACTTTTTGAAGCCCCCCGACATAGGTTGGACCCGGGTAAGGTATTAAAATATCAGAAATATTCGGGAGTAGATCGGTATTGAAAATCAGAAACATCGGTATATAAACAACTGAGATATGAGCGAAAACCCACGACCACCTCGATTTTTTTTTCACAAAAACAACATTACAACAACAACATACATACATACAAACGTGTATACTGGTTAGAGAAAACGTGGCATCGAATCCCAACTAAGCCAAAAAAAAATTTTTTTTAATTTTTTAAAAAATTTTTTTTTAATTTTTTTAAAAATTTTTTTTTAATTTTTTTTTTTATTTTTTTTTTATTTTTTATTTAATATATTATTTATATTTTTTTTATTATTTTTAAATTTTTTTTATTTTTTTTTAAATTTTTTTTTTTATTTTTTTTTTGTTTTGTATATGTAAAGGGTGTTTTTTTAAGCCCGATAGAACTTGAAATTGTAAAAAATAACACAAAAAATTAAATTGTAATCAAAATTTTTTTTTTATTCGAAAGATCAATACGTGACATTAACATTTGAAAATGATTTCGGGCATATGGGCACCGCGGCTGTTCTTGACGAAGCGCATTCTGGACGTACGTTGTTTTATCGCAAAATTGTGTTCAGCGATGAGGCTCATTTTTGGCTTAACGGGTTTGTCAATAAGCAAAATTGCCGCATATGGAGCGAGACCAATCCACAAGAGACCCTACAGACTCTATTACATCCAGAAAAATGCACCGTTTGGTGCGGTTTTCACGCTGGTGGCATCATCGGACCTTATTTCTTAAAAAATGAGGCCGGAGCTCGCGTTACGGTCAATGGAGATCGTTACCGCACCATGATCAATGATTTTTTGTTTGAAAATATGGATGACATTGATCCGGAGGAGATGTGGTTTCAACAGGATGGCGCTACGTGCCATACGGCGAACGCAACCATCGACTTATTGAAATCAAAATTTGGCGATAAGTTGATTTCGAGAAATGGACCTGTTAATTGGCCTCCAAGGTCGTGCGATTTGACACCTCTCGATTGTTTCCTGTGGGGCTACGTTTATGCTGATAAACCAGCAACAATTGACGCCTTGGAGGCCAGCATTGTTCGTGTTATTCGTGACATACGGCCAGCAGTGCTCGAAAAAGTGGCCCAAAATTGGACGTCCAGAATGCGCTTCGTCAAGAACAGCCGCGGTGCCCATATGCCCGAAATCATTTTCAAATGTTAATGTCACGTATTGATCTTTCGAATAAAAAAAAATGTTGATTACAATTTAATTTTTTGTGTTATTTTTTACAATTTCAAGTTCTATCGGGCTTAAAAAAACACCCTTTATATTATATATATAATAATTTTTTTTTTAATTTTTTTTTAAATTTTTTTTTTAATTTTTTTTTTTTTTTTCGTTTTTTTAACATATATACGTGTACGTATTTCATATGGGATGAATAGTGATACAAGCAACTGTTATTGCATAACTACACGTTGTGAAGGGTATATAAGATTCGGCATGGCCGAATATAGCACTCTTACTTGTTTTTATTGTATATGTACCTACATATTTATCAAAATAATTTAAATTTTTCTGCCCTAAGATACATATGTTTATCACTATTGATAGATATGTAGGTATAATGTGCCTTTAGAAATATTTATAAAAAATTTTGGACAATCGACAAAGTTATAGGTAGATATTATTTAAAAAACAAGTAACAGTGCTATATTCGGCCGTGCCGAATCTTATATACCCTTCACAACGCGTAGTCATGCAATAACAATTGTTTGTATCACCATTCATCCCATATAAAATACGTGCATACGTACACGTTAGAATAAATGTGGCATCGAATCCCAGCTGAGCCAAAAAAATTTTATTTTATTTTATTTAATATATTCTTTATATTTTATTATTTTTTTTTATATTTTTTTTAAATTTTTTCAAAAAATTTTTTTAGAAAAATTTTTAAAAAATTTTTTAAAATTTTTTTTTAAATTTTTTTAAAATTTTTTTTTTTGTAGTTTTTTTTATTATTTTTTTCTTATTTTTAATATTTTTTTTTTTTGTAATTTTTTTTGTTTGGTATGTTTTTTACATGTATCTATGTATGTATGTTGTTGTTGTAATTGTGAAAAAAAACGAGGTGGTCGTGGTTTTTTGCTCATATCTCAGAAAGTTATGGGGCGATTGTGCTGAATTTCAATAGCGATTCATTCCTGGATATTTCCAAGAGATTGATACCATATACAGATCTGAGGAACATATAGTTGCTTCTAAAAGTTGATTTCAACCAACACACGGACAGACGGGCAGACGGATAGACGGACAGACGGACAGACGGTCAGGGCTTAATCGACTCCTCTATTCATAAGCTTTCAGAAAATATATACTTTATGGGATCGGAAATGAAAATTGTAGAAATTACAAACGGAATGACAAAGCTATATATACCCTTGTGCACCACAGGTGAAGGGTATAAAAATATATATATTTTTAAATATATCAAATTTCTCAAACTCCAGAATAACTGTTGGACACGCTAAATACACCAAATTGAAAGCCGTAGACTCGAAAATTGTTCCTGAGAAAAACTAACAAACCGCTTTAAAACACACTGATAGGTAGGTAGATAGGAAAGGGGGATGCAGAAGGCAGTATCTGCCTCCCACACTCGGAGACCAACAAGGTCCATTGCATTACCCTTTCATATATTAAAGATAGAAAAGAGAGAGAGAGAGTTTCCAAAGATGTAGTACAATAGAAAATAATAAAAATAAGTTAGTAGGAAATAACAGAAAGAAAAACATATTGTCTACGAGCCCCATTACATGTTCACTAGCCACCCGATCCCCATGATGAATCCGATAATATTCCCCAGCTTGCACTTTGAAACATCACCCAACTTATCGTGGAATCGTTTACATAACCACTTTAGCCTGTGATTATGTAGCCTTGGGCAGTGACAGACAATGTGTTCCACAGTTTCCAGCTCCTCCTCATCTTCACACATCCTACACACTGATATAAGCAATAAAATATAAGTGCTTCGGTGTTTTTCCTAAAACTTATTTTAGATTAAAATAAAGTTATTTTTATAAAAACTGATTCAAGCTTAATAAATGAAACAACTATTGATATAAATAAAAAAGATCTAAAACATTTACTTAATATGCATTTAAATACATATGTATACCTAATATCTTACAAATAATCGAATTTCGAAACACTGTTTTTAAACCTAAAAGCAAACATGCGATTCTTTTTGGTTTCCCTCCAAAAATGTTTACGTAAATTTCGTCGTGATTCAGTCCGTCAAACAATATAGAATGTACATAGTAAGTATTCTACATGAATTAAAATGTAAGAATTTCCGAATGGATAATTCGGTCTATTGGTTGGTTGCCCATTCACTACCAAAAATAAACTGGTGTATGCAATTTCACCCAAGACTCATAAATGTTTATTTTATCACATCAATTTTCCTCTATTTGTAGGTATTTATGTATGTTGGAACTTTTTGAGTATTTAATACTCGCATGAGGTAAGAGGTTTATTTTTGTTGCTATTATATTAATCTCAGGCGAGGTTTTTTTTTGTTGCATCTCAATCTCTACGTACCTACATTGTTTTCAGACAAAACTAATTTCATTTTACACATTTTGTCGCTCTATTTCAATGTGTCATGGAATTATGTGTATGAATGTAAGTTCCTTCTAAACTCTTTTTTTTTCAACAAATTTCTGAGGAACATAAAATTGAAATAACTTTTCAGTCAAAACAAAAATCAACCTACACTCACCACAGTTAAACAAGATACGAGAATTTGGCTCGGCAACAACAACTACATGCTACAACTCAGAGTACGTATTAAAAGAGGGTTCATACAACTTTTTTCTCACAAATAATATACATATGTATGTATGTAGTATACTTGTAGAATAAAAGAAAGAATATATGAATTTAAGAGGAATCGACATACATATTTGCAACGTTTACAAACTCTCAAGAAGTGAAATCTTATAAGAACTTGTTTAAGTTGTTGTTTTTGTTAGCAAAAGTCCAATTTTAAAAATAAAACATAATAACCCTCAGTTCAGAGAATGGAGGGCATTGTAGTCTGTCCGTTCTCTGTCTGTATATCGCATTTTTGTTTGTACCTATAACGTGACGAGTTCAGTTTACTGTTCGAAAAAACATTTAGAAACCCACAGCTCTTGACTCAAAATCCACATACAAATAATAAACGACGGCAACAAGGCATTTAGAAACAAAAGTAAAATAATAAAATTCACATTAATTTTTTTTAGTAAATATAAGCAGAAGCAGTCAGTACATAGTAATTGCACAAACATTTGATGGTAAAATAAAAAGCATTAACAGTGCTGTCAACTCAAAGCACAAGAATATAGTTGTTTGCTTTATCTTTACCCTACGTTGCCACAGGCAAGTATTTACTTGCAAGTAGTGTATACGTATTACTAACGAAAATCAGGAGAAATGCCAAAAAAAACACAAAAATTTTTTGAGTGGCTACACAGCACAGTGCAAGTTCATTTTTAAAATGTCGTCAACAAATAAACTTCAAACAAATTTTAAACAAATGGCGCTGCTTCAATTGGTAATTAAGTGTTGTCAATAGCCACTGTTGAACGTTACCTTTAGACATGTAACTTTTTAATATAATTTTTTTTATTAAATATTGATATTTATATTAAAACTTACATTTTAAATGAATATTTATATTTTTTTCTTAATATTCTTCATATACATATATACATATTTATTAAAAAAATTAGCTGAATTATTTACCACAATTGTATGATATATTGTTGAGTTAACAAAAAACTCAGTATTAGACAACACTGTTTTTCGGCTTGTCACTTTACTTGCCGTAACTGTAAAAATTTTACTTGCTTAAAAATTTCTTCGCAAGCTGAGTCGCAGGTTGCCAAAGTGTAGTTGTGTTAGTAAAAAAGTGTTAGTGTATTGGTTTTTTTTCACTTGCACTTGCATGTGGCAACGGTAGGTTATAGCAAGTCATATTTATTCAGCAGGTAATCACAGAATTTGTATACACTTTACCAGGGTACACTTATACAGGTGGCGGTGCCAGCCTAGCTGAATATTTTTTGCGAGCAAATGTTTGTCAGACTCTATATAAAAAAATGATTTCAGTGCCAAGAATTGTCAAACTCCATATAAAAAAAAGAGAGACAAAAATTGCTCTCCTTTACGCTTTCACCTTATGTAATTACACCATGCACTTTAGAAAAAGTGTAACGGTATATCGTTGGTCACAAGTAGAAAGGCCCAAACTCAAATAATTGTTACTTTACAGGAGAAGTTAGAAACTGCATTATCGTAATGTAAACTCTTGTAAAATTGCTTGTAAAGCTGTTATTTTTTGATAGTATTGCTTTAAATTTTTGTGTCAAGTGTGAAATATATAGGAATCACTGGAAAAGTCAATATCGTTAAAAATTCGAGTTAGGACTCTTTTACTTATCAGAATCGTGCCGTTTCGTGTAAAATTTCTACAATATTCATTTCCGTCCCCATAAAATACATATTTTCTAAATGCATATGAACATTATCCGTCTGTCTGTGATTCTGTATGTTGAAATCAGTTCTTTAAGGTCTCTGAGAAAGACAAAACGCGAATGTGGTATCAAGAAAAACAGATAGTGGAAGATCAGAAAAATCGCTTTATAAACAACTGAGATATGATGGAAAAACATTGACCACCTCGTCTTTTCACACTTATACAAACTGGATGAACATAAGTAGGTTCGAATTCCAGTTAAGACAAAAAAATTGTTTATTTATATATGTATACATACATTTTTTTATTTTAAATTTTTTTGTTTTAAACATACATACATAAACTCAATTTATAATTTTACAATGGGAGTTTTTAAGCGGATAAAGATAATGAAACATATACATATGTATGTACGTATTTCATATTAGTGTGATAAATGATGATACAAACAATTGTTATTGGATGACTAAATGTTGTGAAGGGTATATAAGATTCAGCACGGCCGAATATAGCACTCTTGGTTATTTTAAACTATATGTTCTGTTTTGAACTACCTACTTTACTTTTAAGCACAAGTTAAAGAAAGTGACAAATATAACAAATATTTGTATGTGTGATAAAAAATAAAAAAATATAAAAATTAAATAATAATTCTGACAACAAAATAACAATAAGAGAACAATTCTATTTTTAATCAAAATCAAAATACAATTAATATATTTTAGGGCAGTACATTATTGTTGTCAGGAGAAACAAAGACACGTACCACTAATACGATTCGTATTTAAAAACATATGTATAGTTTATTTTGTTGTGCAGTTCAAAGATTTAACTAAAAACTTATAGATTGCAGTAGGTCTTAAGTTTTTCCACTGAAACTATTAAAAAGTGTAAAATTAAGATTGGTATATGAAACAAAATTGCGGAATTTGTTTTAACCCCATCAGTATGGGTATCAAATGATAGGTCTTGATTAGTGGAATATAGTTAACTATGTAAAAAAATTAAATCAAAGGTTGTATGAGAAATAATAAAGAAAATAACGTATTGCATGAAACCTAGGATAAGCTACGATGTGGTCATTATATCTTTGTGCATAATGAAGGGCATTATCAGATTCGGCACGGCCGAATATAACACTCTTACTTGTTTTGTTTATAATTTTTTTGTATGAAGTTTGTCATTTGAAATAAATGAGAGAAGAGAAAACATGTTTTTATATTTTATGTATTATATACATCTGTTAAATAAGCCTTTAATAAACCTAAAATATTTTTTCCGAATACAGCAGTTCATATTCAACAAAATGATATAGAATCAACTCCAGTTTGATATCCAATCTGCTGGTAGGTATTTCCCCAGTTCTGATAAAAAACAATTAGATAGGGTAAACGTCCCTAAAGTCGGCATGTAAATAAATAAGAATACCGCAGTTATACATATAAACTAAACTTAGTTTTGATTAGAAATTGTGTTTTCCTCTTATGTGAAATTAATAAATTTGAGTAAAATGCCTAATTTTACGAATTATGGTCGTCATAAGGTGGCAGTATTTTAAAATTTGCTGAATTGTAATTTTTTTAAGAAATTTTCTAGTGTTAGAGAGAATCTAAATAAGTAAGTTTTTATACCAAATTAAGTAATATTTTAACACAAAGTTGCTTATCAATCATCTCTCTTTTTCTAATATTAGTTTACCCAGTACTAAAGTCGGCAGCAACAACTACCTAACTGGTCTTTCAAAAACAATATATATTTAAGTTGTTCAGTAGATATAATAGGTACTTTTAGTATTTCTGACATTTTGCAATGTTTAGATATGTCCACCAAAGGAAAAATACCGAAGCATTAATATTCAAAAAATTTGATGAGGTGCTTTTTATGAAATAAGAATAGTCACTACTGCAATCTCTGGTAAAAGTAAAAAAATAATTGGTCCTGCGTACTACTATACAAGATAAAATCCATGGCCGCTTGCTAATGGAATTAGAAAAATGATTCCATAAACAGTTTTAACTGTTGCTGAAGAGCACCGTCTAGCTGAATGCTTATAAACATGTGTGCCCACATAACTGATTTTCAATAGCAAAATGCTTGAAAGCATATCTAATAGGTAGTTAGGAAAGGGGATGCGGAAAGCTAACACACCTATGTGGTCCATTGTGTTTCTCTTTTGTGAAAATTAAAGAAGAAAACAAAGAAGAAATTAAAAGAAAACCTTCAATAATATAATACGCCCTTATTGTCTTTCCACTAACCACCCGATCCCAATGATGAATTCAATGGTAATATTTAGTCTACACTCAGAAACAGCACTTAATTAATCGTGGAATCGCTTACCTTATTACTTAACACTATAGTTTTGTAATCTCGGGAATTGAGAAACAACATGATCCACTGTTTTTATTTCTTCTTTATCCTCACACATCCTCCAGTAGTCCGGAGTTCCGCGATACCGTCTACTGATCCTAGCCCTTACTGCACAATTTCCCGAAATAATAATAATAGTGGCCCACTTTTCCATATCTATGTAAGAATTATATAATTCAATGTTTTTTTATATTATTTTTTGTTTTTAATAAAATTGAATGAAATAGAAACTGAATTCGTATTTGAAAAAACATAAATGATGTAAATAACAATAATTTTAAATAAAAATACCTTAAATTATTATATGATATTACTCTTTTTCAAATAAAAATTTTAATGCCGACAATAGGGTCATCATATGCCGAACTTAGGACAATAGGTACCGAACACTGGGGAAACCGATGATTTTTTAGATTTTCATAAAATATTAAATAATTTTATTTTAGAAAATAGTTAATTGAATATAAAATAAAACTAATTATAAAATTGTACATAGAAAATAAAATTTATTTGAACAGCATTTATAGATTCGAAGGGGAAAAATATACAAGTTAAACTGGCGACTACTGGTACACTTGCCTTATACAATTTAACGCCGAATATTAAAGCAATCTCATATCCTGAATTTATTTTATTCCATTTATAAAATAGTTTATATTTTTTATTTACTATGTTTTAGGAGAACTTTCAATAAAACTCTATTTTTAATAATAACCAATTTTGAACACATATCCTGCTTACATAACAAAACTGTTACAAACTTTTTTTTATGAAAATCTCTAAATTTGCTTCACTGATATTCATAGAGGCCATCACTATTATTACATTAAAAAAACATCATTACCATGTCAAGTGTAACCAGGTTATTTTAAAGTTAAAAATAAATAAAATATTTATACATATAGGTATCTACCTATGTAGGTACCAGATTTGTTGTTTGTTTTTTTTTAATAAAAATTATTTAATAGGTGTATTTTGCTTCTGCAGCAACCATATCAAAGTAATGATATTACAACGACTTTGGTAAATCTTAAGATGCAGGGCATATGAAAACATATTTTTGTTTAAAATCACCTTTTTGATAATTTCTATAATCAAAATATTTAAAATTTTTTTAACAGATTACGAATATTAAAAAGAGAAGCTAGAAATTAATTTTAAAGTTTGATAAAAATAATATAGTTTCATATACCTACTCAGCCTCTTAAAAACTTACCTGGCAACACTTCTTTTAACGTAACTAACTAGCCAGCAACAATATTATAAAATTGACAACAGAAGTAACATTGGTTCATACACTGAAATTATAAACGGAAAAGTATAAAAATAAAATCATTTGTATGCATGTATGTACATAAAATACAAACCAAACAAGAAGCAACACAAACAAATAAACACGAGAAACTGGCACGCTATACAAAAACAAAACATATCCATATACATACATACCCTCGTATACACACGATGTCGACAAGAAATGTTTTTTTCCGACAAAATATGAGATACGGGCAAAAAAATGTTATCGCGGTTATTGTTGTTGTTTTTTGTTCAACAGTCACGAATTTTTAATATCATGGTTTTCTATATTATGGTAGTGTTGCTAGGTTTAAATAAAAATGAAAAAAAGCCTAGGTAGGTACCTACCTATTTACAGAAAGCTTTAGATTTTATACAAAATTGTTACTATTAATAAAAAGTTGTCGATATTTAGTGAAACTTCGATGCTCTTATTCTACCTAGGTTTTAATGTTTTTATTCCATTTATTTTATAAATGTTAAAATTTTCGGGTATTTTTGGAGATTTTCTTAATATTCATTGTTCAGTATATTTTAAGAGACGGACAACTCTTTAAGTTTAACAATAATAATAATTTCTTTAGAAGAGTGAGAAGAAAGGGGACAAAGCTCTTTTATATACATATACTAGCCAATCCCGGCGCGCGTTGCTACGCCCCTTAATGAATCGAAATGCATTCTGAATTTTAATTGAATATCAAGTGAAAAAACCTAAAAATTATAATTTTTTTATGGGCGTGGCATTGCCCACTTTTCTAGTCACGAAATTGTAAAGTCATAACAGCTCAACATGTGTGCAAAGTTTCAGAAGAATCGGACCAGTGCAAGTACCTCAAAATTAAAATTGTTTTTATGGGCGTGGCCCTGCCTACTTTTCTTATCACGAAATTGTAAAGTCATAACAGCTCAATATGTGTGCAAAGTTTCAGAATAATCAGTCCTGTGCAAGTACTTCAAAATGATACCTTTTTTTATGGGCGTGGCACTGCCCACTTTTCTAATCACGAAATTATTAAGTCATGACAGCTCAATATGTGTGCAAAGTTTCAGAAAAATCAGTCTGGTGCAAGTACCTCAAAATTATAGCCTTTTTTTATGGGCGTGGCCCCGCCCACTTTTTTTAATCACAAAATTATAAAGTCGCGACAGCTTAATATGTGTGCAAAGTTTCAGAAAAATCGGTCCAGTGCAAGTACCTCAAAATTAAAACTTTTTTAGGGGCGTGGCCCCGCCCACTTTTCTTATCGCGAAATTATTTAGTCATGACAGCTCGATATGTGTGCAAAGTTTCAGAAAAATCGGTCAAGTGCAAGTAGCTAAAACTGATAACTAATTTTTTATGGGCGTGGCCCCGCCCACTTTTTTTCATCCATAAACACTCCCCGGTATGTGTACAACAACTTACCAAAGTTTGAGCCCGATCGGTTTTACAGTTTCAGAGTCTATAGCTAACACACACACACACACACACACACACACAGAGTTTCACTTTTATATATATAGATAGGTATACTCATTTTGCTTGCTTATACACACACAAACACTTATATGCATTCGTATCTATGTTTTATAACATGGTGATTGTTATTACAAAAACATGCATTCATATGAATATGTACACTCATATACTCAGAGCCAACACAGCAGTTTTTTTCTACATATACAAAAACAAAAATCTATACTCTTTGAAGTATATTTAAAAATGCGGGGATGGTTGAGATACATACGAATGAAAAAATGTGTTGTTTGTAAAATAAATGACTGAATAATACAAAATTTAACAAGAAAATTGTTTGAATAATTTCAAAAAAAAAAACGAAAAAAAATATCAATTCCAGAATTTTAATTTTTTAACGTTAGCAAATGAATAATTAAACAATTAAGGTAGGTACTTACCTATGCAGGGGGTTTCTTAGGAAATTTTAAAAATTGTTAGAGTTTTAAATAAAGTAAAAAATTTTTTAATTTTCTTAGTTTCAAGAATTTTGGCGCCAATTATTACATATGTAGGTATGTATTTTGTTTTTCTTTAATAAACAGGAGTAGGTACCTTTTTTATCAATTCTCGAACTGTGGGTCTTTGATACCCACAAATGAAAACATTACCGCAGCAAATAGGTAACTAGGTGCCTTCTTAAAAAAATATTTAACTCTTTTTAAATTGGTTGCTCGGAGTAATACCTACCTACCAACCGACCAAATGTTTACCAACTCTTTGGACTGAAATCTTTTTATGCCTACCTACTTTATGGAATTGTCAAAGACACAACAAAATAATGAGTTGGGCCGTCACTATTACATGTATGGTATAAACTCAACTTTTCTTTAAAAGGGAGTTCATTCATATTCAATAATTTCGTTAATTTACTCACGCATGCAATAAGATTTTAGATTTTTGTTTTTATATAGGTAGATACCAACAAAAGTTATGAACAGGAGGTGGAAAATATGTGTTTTATTAAATCTCATACACCTGACAACAAAGAGATCAAACAATAAAATAATCTTTAAAATCCTCACATATACATTTAAGCTACAAAAAACTCTAACTTAAAACATCCTCTCGTAGATACTCATTAATATAATTTTTGTTAGTCATCTGAAACTACATAACTGCAGTTGTCAACCAACCAACAACCCTCTTTTATAGTAGTAATAAACTCTTCCTTCTCCCTTAAATTAGAAAAATTTTAACCCATCTTTAAACAAATTGTAATTATAACATAAACCAATATTTAATATAAATTCATCTCGATTGTAAGTATGTACTCATACAATTTCTCTAAAAGATTTTAATGGAAATTTTATACACATCTAAGGTATTGCCATTCATTATTTTTGTTTGTCTTTCTTCTTTTGCACTAGTCGTATTTTTAATGTTCTTTGTGTATCTATATCTCTTCACATTTTGTCCACCTTATCAAGAGTTGATATTTGTTCTTCAACACACACACACATTTATAAACAAATTTACGATTTACAGTAGATTATTGCGTCAGTATAGTTAGGGTATTTCTATATACACACATATGCAATGAAATCTCATTGCTGTATTTAGTTAAAATAGAAAGAGAAAGAGGACTACATTATTAGAGTGCGAGATACTGTCAAGGGGAAATTGTTTTTTATATACTGCTCTGAAGGAGTAACACAATTCAAATATAAAAAGAGGGATGTCAATCAAGCGATTTTTGTACTTGATATGAAAAATTTAAATATGTCATTATAAACGATTGTAGATCATGGTTTCACTCTGTATATAAGGTGGTTAGATATCAGTAAGGACTTTTTAGTATGAATATAGTACAATTGAAAATTACCGGAGAATAGAATTTATGAGATTTTAACATAAAGAAAGTAACAGCTGATCTATTAGGGCGACCTAAATTTGTTTTAAATTATTTACTAGCTTTATACACCCAGAGAACAGACAATCCGATTTATTGCCAATTTAATGGTTCAGTTTTTCGTTTGTAGTTATACAATTTCTATTGCAAAAATCATAATTTTTTAATGCTTAAAAGGTACATATTTATGTTAGGAAACGAAATTCTGTATATAGGTACAACCATAAAATTCTACTAACACAACTAAACTATAAGATCGCAACAATTGGTACACACAACCGATACTGTTTTCTTTGTGTATAAGCAGCGTTTTATTGTAACACAATAGTTAAGCCATGAAACAAAGAAGTACAGGATACTGCTTTCAAGTTTTAAAAATGTTTTCCCTCTGCGCATCTACAGCACAGTAGTAAGTTAGCACAAATATCATCATACAAACACGTGCCAAATCAATAATAAATGCATAGGATGTTAAACTTGTGATGAAGTGGTTCATTTTAGGTGAAACATTGGAGATAATGCGTTTACATAAATATATTAATAAAATGCACTGCATTATAATAAGTAGAACGCATGCATATGAAATGTTTTATTAAATAATGCTTTTTGTTTACATGACTTGTTTAAAATATTATGCATGAATTTGCAAGTCTGTTGAAGCACATCATCTATGACAAACTATTTTGCATTGGGGTAAGCAGAAAGAATGCATTCTCCTGCACTATTGATTCGGAAGTCATGAAAAAGGTTGTTCACTTTGAACTAATGCAAAATTTGTTTGCAGATAATAGCGAACATTTTAGTTATTCTATTGGAAAACACTAATTTAGAAAAAGCACATTTTATTTAGAAAATATATTTAAAATGGTCTGGTTTATAGTGATCTTGGCTTGAATATGAGAATAGTGCTAAATATATTTAAGCGGCATTAATTGAAAAAAATCAAAACCAATCATAATTAAGACAATATTAAAAAAAATCTTTAAAAAACGTTTGATTAAAAAAAATATTTATATAAGGTATTTATTATTTATTTCTTAAAGCAAATCGTTCATGCTTTGTTTACAATAATATATGCACCTGTTAATTATAAAGAATAAAAGTTAATAAAAACATACACATACATATAATCATTACTTGATCTACTATTACTTTTAAGAAAATCATTTTTATTCTAAGATGTGTAATTATTTTTAGTAAATTATGGCATTTAAAAAAAGGAAAAAATGTTAAAAATTAGCCAGTTTTTGGTTTTTCCAATTTCGCGCAGTTTAAGATAAATTAAAATTTTGAGTAAAATCGTATTCTATAGTTGGTATAACAGTTTGTACAAATTTTAAAAAAATTATTAAATATAAATGCACACCCAATTCGCCCCCACCCTCTTCAACAGTTTGTATAATTTTTTTCATTATATCGGCATGACGACAGGGATGCACCGAGGCCATGTTGGGACCAGGCAAATGGGGATGAGATTCCATGGTAACAGTCTTTTTAGCATGATCCTGTGAGACATCTTCGTACATTTGCTCAACGGTTAAGGGTTTGCGATTCTAAAATAAGTAAAATATAACAAAAAAAAAAAAATAAAAAAATTTCAAGTAAAATAATAAATACCTCATCATAACCAACTACCCAGAGTCTGGGTGTTTGATAGTATTTATCATAGGTAATGTGCAAATCATAGGTACGTGTATGTAGTACAGAATCACCAGAATCTAAAGCTAATGCTCCTTCTGTTTTGGTGGCTTCTTTATTTTCAGATTTTCTAGTAGTTAATGCAATGGCTGGATCAACCAAGTCTAACATTCCACTCTCCTCAAACTCATCCATATCTAAAGCCTCCTCATCATCTTCTTCCTCATCATAGCCCGCAGCTGCAGCGTCATTCATATCTGCTGGCTGGTCACTATCGGGTGTGTGCATTTCATCCTTTAGAGAACACATTTTTTAACACTTATTTTTTTTTCAATTTAGTTAAATTCTTTACCTTACTATCATCTAACGTTAATTCACAAATTTTGTCCAATTCCTGCGCTGTACCATCCTCATTCAGTTGATGTGTCTCAACCCAGCCGCCATCACCTTCCTCCTCTTCAACCACAATTTCCTCACCAACATACTCCATTTGTTTACATCTTCGATAACAGGGTACATTACGTGTGATTAAAAATTGTTTGTCTTAAAAACATTTGTTTGAAAAAATTAATGTTATAAATTTAATCTAAGTAAATTTTATATGTATTGCAAAATTAAAATTTTTATCTTTGTAATAAATAGTATTTAAGTTAAATATATGTATGTTAATGTGTAAAGATTAAAAAAAAATTTTAATTTCTTATATTATACAATATAACATGAATTGAATATTAATATCACCTAATAGTATATAGACAATTACTTAGGAAAAGTATTTGGAATATTTTAAGGAGGACAAAAAAAGTACCAAAAAGGGAAATACGGGAAGTTCGATTTAATCCCTTGTTATTGGGCTAACCTGGATATAATTTTCAATACAGGTTTTTTCAAACTACAAAATTATATAATTTAGTAAAACTTAAATCACATTGATAACAGTGTAGAAATGGAAAACAGTTTGGCACTTTTTAAAACATATTTTGTGTTTATGAAAAAAATAGTAGATTTATATACTTTAACTTATGTACATATATTAAAATATTTGTTATATATACTATATCTAAACTAAAAAGCATTGATCTTAATTAAGAATGATATTAGGGGGAAGAATAAAAAGTACTTTATTTAAGTCCTACTAATATACATAGTTAATGTGTATGTTTGGATTTTTGTACTTAATCACGCAAAAACGGCTAAACGGAACTAAATGAAATTTGGCACACAGATAGACAACAACAAAGATTAACACAGAGGCTACCCTTTATCACAATAAAGAGGCGAATTCGCGGAATTATGCAAAAATTATATTTTTTAATTTAGTTGTTATTCGTTTCTTCAAAGGTTTCGAGTGTCCAAAATTTACACGTACTGGCGAAAAAAATTTAACGTCGTCTGTAAAGCATTTTTTCTTAAGCATTTATTTGCATTAAGTTCTGTTTCATTAATATAATAAATATGAACGTTTGTATGTTGTTTTAACATTTTTACTAAACGGAATTAAATGAAATTTGCCACACATATGTAACAGCCTGAATATATGCATAAAGAGGCTACCTTTCGTGCCGATAACTACGCGGGCACAGTCTAGTTATTAAATAAATTAAAAAAGAGAAAATAGTTCACAGCTAGGTACAGTAATTTTTTCTTTAATTTAACGAAAAACTATTGAGTAAAGAACTTGGGTATTAACTGCGCTAGAGAAGTAGTCGATATATTGCTAGTTATATGTATTATTAATAGTAATTTTGTTTAGCAAAAGTAAAATGTATTTTATGAAGACAATTTATACCCTTTATTTTAAATACCTATGTTTGCAATGCAGAATTAATATTTTTTGTAACACTAAACAATGTATAAAATTGTCCATACATAAACTATGTGAAAATGAAACGTTGCGTGACAATTTATATATCTCACACAATGAAACCACGTGAAATAACAACGCTATGTATGTGGCTATCTGCATTTGGGAAATTCTTAAATTTTTAGTAGGTATCTATTATTATCGGTTAGTTAAAGAAAAACCACCTGTAAGTATAATTTACCTTTAGGCAAATATGATTTTACTTTATTATCATCTCCTGCTGCCCATTGCCAGGTAGGACAATGATGCACTAAATGATCACCAGCTGCCACAAATTCCTCCGGGGTTAAAACACCAGTTTCGCGAAATTTAGATTCCTAAAAATTAAACACAAAAACAGTTGACTTATGAGTGAGTATTGGTTCAAATATGATGTATTTCTATGTATCGAATTTCATTCAGATAAACATCTTATCAACTATTCCAACCGTAGCACCAAACTTCTTTCTTAGCCATACAAAGAAAACTACATTTTGTTGTTGAAACTTCTTTCTTTCTTCGATTACCTTTAAAACTGGTGTCAAATATTCAGCTACATTTAGAGCTGTGCCCTTTACACTGTTAAAGACACTTTGCATATTATTTTACAATTATGTTTCTCTAATAGTTAATGGATATTTTTTGTTTCCTATGGTTAAAACACCTAAAGATCGAATTTTTTTTTATTAGTTTTGTGAACTTTTTGTCTGATTTTTCCGTATGTTTGGGTACAGTGCTGATAACTTGTTTTACTAAAGGTAAAGAATAAAAAAAATGTATATCCTAGCGATATTTTTTCTTTATATTTTCCTTAAAGTAGTGTCTACACGTGACGAATTTTATCATGATGAGTGCCAAATACATAAAAAAACCTTTTACATTCATCATTTCCCAGGGTCTTCACGTAACAATATTTATTGCCGCCATTATCAAATTTTATTGCCATATATAGCAATAGTTTGCGCAATCATTGTTTTGCTGATTGCTTAGGCAATTATTGCCACAATGAACTGTCAAAATCGTTTACTTTTCTTTTTCTGTTTCTGCAGAAACAGAGGAAAATTAAAATAATTTTACCTAATATTAATAATTTAGAGTGAGATATTTAAAAAAAAAACAAAAGTTGAAACAAAAATAATTAATTTTATAAATAAATTACTTGTGCCGTGTTCTCCACCCAATGAAAATAGATATACTTTAACAATAAAGTGCTGTTATTCTGCTGACGTTTTTGAATATGTTTAGCTATGGAAATTGCTACGTGGAGACCCAGCATTGAAAAACTGAAGAAGATGTTGGATCAGATAATCGATAGTCTATACATGATTAACATCATGATATATAACATAATTGAACATAAGTTTTATACATGTTATTTTATTTATAGATTTTTTACTCATTTTAATTTTTAATAAATTTAGTTTTCATGGTCAATGTTAAGTATAAAATATTCATACACAAAAAAATTGTTGGTGCGTTTGTTAGTAACTTACGATCTTCGCAACAATAAGAGCTATAAAGCTCATATTTTAACTACAGTTTTGAGTCATTCTATGATATGATCATTTTTTAAAGATTTCTTTTGTTATTTCATTAGATAGAATATGACAGCTTAGAAGGGAATGTGTGGGAAAGTTTAAAACGCCCGTGACACCAAGTTAAGCACACATTTGCACTTTAATCAGAAGCTTTGTATGACAATTACTGTCCATTACCTCCCATTTTACAGTTCTTTCGTACCGTCATCTTTATATTTTCGGTTTTTAGCACCAACTTTTGACCATGAAGTTTCTGCATATGTAGTAGTAATTCAGAATTCTCTGTACTCTACTCTGTGTTTTAATATTTCAAGACAACTGTCTGTCGAGAACTACATCAATTAATTTAACTACCTTATTGAACATTATTTCAACGTTAACCCATTAAGTCGTGTAAGCTTCTTGACCTTATATCTAGCGGTGAAGGAAACTATCCCAATCTTATCTTATTTTCTGCGCCAATAAAGATAGTGCACAAAGTGCCGTTTGCAATATCTCTTTAATCGTTGGTAGAAATCTTTCTGTGACTATTAGGGGTACGTCGTCCACATATGCCAAAATCCTTCTACCTTCGCTTTTAACTTTCTCAAAAATTATTTTAAAATTAAACTGAACTAAATACTGTAGAAACGCATTAAACAAAATAAATGTACAAGACCAAAGCTAAATGTAAAAGAAAAATTAAAATATTGTGGCGAACAAAAGTATATAGCAAAAAATTTAACTATTGTTAAGGAGAAATTGCAACAAAATATACAAGCTTATTTGTTTGAAAAAAAACGAAATTTAGACATTTATTTCCAACTATGGTTTATTTCAGCCATTTTAATACCTTTTTGTACAACACTGTCTATTGCAAATAAAGTAAATCAAAGGAAAAAGAAAAGGTGAAAAGTTAGACGTAAATTGAAAAATCGGGACAATTTTTATAATTTTTCACAAAATAATCCACAATTATCAAATTTTTAGAAATAATTTAGTGAAAAAACAAGATATAGTAATTACAACGAAAATATATAAAATAAGTGGAATTTGCAATGAGCAAACAGCTTAAAAAGTTTTGCTTAAAACATTTTGTGTACATAAAATTTAAGGTGTAGTGTAAAGAGAAGCATAAAAATCTTAATTATAGATTTTGTTTGAATATTACATTGTAAAATAGTTTGGAAAGTATATTTTATTATTAAAGAAAAATATCACTAAAGTGGAAAAGAAATTAATTATATTTCAACAAGTGCTTCGAATCAGACAAATGTTACTTTAAAGTTTTTTGAAGACGAAGCAACGAAAATTGCATTTTCGAAAGCTTCAGCGTGTTGGGCGACGAGCTGGTGGTGTTGTGGATTTGTTGGTTTTTCTGTTGAACAAAAAGACGCAAAGGTATGTAATATGTGTATATGTTTGAAATTCATACAATACAAATTTACAAAAATATGTTCGTCTAAAACTAATTAATTTACAAAATTCCTTACAAAAATTAAATATATCTATGTAGACGACACATTTAATTGTGCATAGTTGTATATATGTAGCAGTTTATTCAATCATTAATTAGCCTATATATGTATGTGTTTGCCTTTTTTTGTAGCTCTCTTTAAAGGGAGTTTATTTAAAGTTTTTTCTATTTAAATTTTTAATTTTTGTTTTATTTTTTTTAAATTATTAAAATTCAGGTCAGGGAATTTTTTAAGGATGTGTTAATTGGCAGTATGACAAATATGAGGTCGTTACCTTTAGCATAAAGTATCGGTATCAAGGTTACAGTTTATGTCACTATCGAATTTTGTTATTGTTATTTTTAAACAAATAAATATATTTAAGAAATTAAAACTGGTACCGAACAACAAATTTTTTGTTATCTGCAAAAATCTAAGTTTCTTTATAGTACCTATATATGGATAAATGTATTTGTGAATAAGTCCAGTGAAAGGGACAAAGAATATAAATGGTTTATATCTATTATTTGTATCCGGTAAGATACTTACGCAATTTGCTGTTAAAAATGCTGGCGGTGCAGAAAAGCCATACTAATATCTAAGTACTTTGCTATATTCTCAAAGCGTTTAATACTTAAAATCATAGAAATGAAGAATATTTTAAGGTTAGGTCAAACATTTTGAAAGTGATTAAAATCAGTGTTGTTGATACCAGGATTGAGATAAGCTCAATTTTTTATGATTGTATTGATGTCTGAAATATTTTTATGGATTATTTTTATGGATTTGTGTAATTGTTATTCGCTTTGAAAATAAAGTTAGAAGTAGTTAACAAATATCGGATTTTTCATCGCTTTTTTCTTCGCTGTATATAAAAAATTATAATTGCGGCATGTACCTACCTTCCTATGTAAGATCATAACATATGAATAATGATGTATAAGTTATTACCAAGACAAGGTTTTTAAGGAAAAAATCAGAAAAGTCGGGGTGGACCCATATCTGTAAAAGCACAACTTTTAAACGTCTCGATGGATTTCGCTAATCTTATTTTTGTTGTATTTAAAATTACCAGAACAACGTTCACACAGAAAAAAATAAAATTGCAATGTGAGCGGAGATAACCAATACAAATGAGAGCTTACAATTTCTGCATGTATGTAAGACCATATTTTAAAAATGGCCTAAAGGTTTAAAGCATCTGTTTTTCCCATATCCTATTAAAAAAATACATTTTCACTTGAGAATAACTTGACCTATTTTGCTGATTTTTTGTATTGCGTTTGCAATTTATTTTGTATTTATGTATGTATTAATCACATTCAATTAAATTTTCAATTAAATTTATTTATAGTAATATTAATTATATTTACATTTGACTTAAGTATAGGAGTAAAGAGTTTAGGAGTTTTTTACTTATATATACATTTTTCTAACTTTAAAAGCGACGTACAGCAAAATATTAATGGAAGGTAAATTTTTATTAAAATCTTTATAAAGCGGGAGTATAAGATAAAATTAAAAGTCAGGTCAAAATAAAATTATGTTGAGAGATCAGTTTATTAATGTGTGGGTATTGTGAGAATTGGTATCTTCTGTAAAAATCGTAAGACAATCTTTCAATTTTATCGTGTATTAATTCAAAACCAGCAAGTAAATGTAGGCGACGGGTGGAATAGTGCCAGGGTAGTTTAAATATCATTTGGAGTTTACATATGTAACATTTTACTGATGTGGACCAGACTGGAGCACAATAAAACATTTTGAGATGAAATATTGATTTTATTATAAGTTTTTTTGTTTTCTACATTTAGTTTAGACTTTCTGTTAATTATTGGGTACATTATCCAAATCACTCTGTTTATTTTATTCACTACATATGGTATGTGGTTATTAAAATTTAGTTTTGTATCGAGTCAAGGCATATTTATTCATCATATGCATTGGTATCGAGTATTATATCAAGATACTTGACGTTCATGACACGAAGCGAAGTTTGCGGTGTATAACTAGGATTGCGCCTTCTCGTAAAATATATAGCCGGTGTTTTTTTTTTAGAATTTATTATAATTTTCCATTTAATAAAATAAATTCTTAGACCAGTAAGAGCATGTTAGAAATTAGTAATAATATGTGCTAAGTATGCTTCGGAACTAAGAATTAACGTCCCGTCTGCATAAATAGGCGTGATACAATTGGGGAATGAGGGGATGTCTGCAGTATATATCACAAAGAATAGGCAACAGGCATGAACCTTGAGGACATCCGGAAGTAATATTTTTTGTTAAGAACAACTTATACCTAAGTGTACCTTAAACGATCTAGAGTGAAGGAAATTTAAAATTTAATTTTTGTTTATCGAACTTTTTCGGTTTAAACTTTTATTACTATTTTAAATTTGATTGATTTTTTTTTACTAATTTTCTAATTTTTATTAAGGGGTGATACGTGTTGTGTTAACTTCTAAAACCAAGTTGCTGCGATAGAAGTAAATTGTTTTCGTTAAAATTTACATTTAAAAATTTAAAATTTTTTTGCAGTAGTTGTCTTGCTAAAGCTTATTTGTATCATATCTGTGGTTTTAATGAGCCACCACGTATATCATTTACGATTGCATATAACTAAAGAATGGTATTATATAAAGAAGTTGCACTGCCATACGTTGTGCTGATAGTGAACAATTTAAGGGTGATCGTATGGCTACTGCCATGATAACAGTAAAATCAAGGCGAATTCAATTACCAGGTGGTGGTAATTCTACAACAAATACAACATTAAAAAAACAACATGGTTTAATTTTATTGTTGCTTTCATTTGCCGATGTGACAAAAACTACATGGCATTTGTTTGTATTTTTTTTTTTAATAGTTGCGCGGGAAAAAGTAATCTATGTAAACATAAATAATATTTGACAACTCAGCCAGCATTTGTTCAAATACAAAAGTAGATCAGCTTAGTCTTGAATTATTATCATCGCTCAGTTTTGTTATCATATAAAGTAGATGAGAATGAGCAATTTAAAAGAAATATTACCGATTGTGTAATTGTGGGAAAACAATATGTATTTTGATTGTTGTATAGGCTCGGTTATGTAAATGAAGGATTAATAAAAAAAAAAAAAAAAAAAAAAGAAAAAAAAAAATAAAACTATATTAATACGTACCGAGATTAAAATGATTTTATCTAAATTTAAAAAATGTTTTAAATAACTGATTTTTCTAAAAACATTACTAGCCTTAATAAAAAAAATATTTTGTCTAAAAAACTTGTCAATATAGAGTTGACTCAGGTAGTGAGCGCTCAGACCCACATAAAATAAAACAAAATATTTTTTAGATTAATTTAATTGTACTCATGAGAGATTTTTATCACAGTTTGACTACTTACAAAAAATTGATTTAAGTACTCCAAATTATAGGGCGTAATAAGAATTAAGTTAACTTTTTGTACTTCAAAAAGTAAGTGCTCATTTCGAACTTTCGAATATAGCATTCTTACTTTTTAAACAATGAAATTTATTAAATGCTGTAATTTATTGTTAAAAAGTGAATTTGTTGCTTTTATTCTACACAGTACTGTATTTTGTCCTTATGTAAATGAAATATGTAAATCAAATGACAGCAAAATGTATTTTCTTAATCGGTTCAGCGTTGAAGCAACAATTAAGTCTAAATAAATCATATTTTAGTTAAATTTGTATCTAGTGTTTTTTTGTGGTAATTCATATTCCTTTTTTATGCAGATAGACGCGGTGTGGGGTTGGGCTTCTGCCCCGCTGCGCTTAGCAGCCAATAGAATGGGTGATCCCTTACTGCCGGGAGCTAATGGTGGTACGGGCGCTACTGCTGGCGGTAGTGGCGTGGATAGGCCACAATCGCCAGCTCGTATGGCTCATACCTCCGATAAGCATCCCAAAGTCACACTATCCGAATTAAATATGCTTCGTCGGCATCGTGAACTCTGTGATGTTGTCCTCAATGTCGGCGGCCGTAAAATATTCGCTCATCGCGTTATACTTTCTGCTTGTTCGCCATATTTTCGCGCCATGTTTACGGGTGAATTGGAGGAGTCTCGTCAAACAGAGGTGACCATTAGGGACATAGATGAGAATGCCATGGAACTGCTAATCGACTTTTGTTATACCGCTCACATAGTGGTAGAAGAATCTAATGTTCAAACCCTTTTACCGGCTGCTTGTTTGCTACAGCTAGTTGAAATCCAGGATATATGTTGTGAATTCCTAAAACGTCAATTAGATCCAACTAATTGTTTGGGTATACGCGCCTTTGCTGACACACACTCGTGCCGTGAATTGTTGCGTATTGCTGATAAATTCACACAGCATAATTTCCAAGAAGTCATGGAAAGTGAAGAGTTTCTATTGTTGCCCGTGGGCCAGTTGGTCGATATTATATGCAGTGATGAGCTGAACGTACGTTCCGAAGAGCAGGTGTTTAATGCGGTGATGTCGTGGTTAAAATATAATATTGCCGATCGAAGACAACATTTAGCTCAGGTTTGTTTAAGACAAATTAAAAAAGAAATTATTGAAAAATGTTTCAATTTCATTTATCATTCTTAGGTTTTACAACATGTCCGTCTTCCACTTTTATCACCAAAATTTCTTGTTGGAACTGTCGGCTCCGATCTTCTAGTACGCTCCGATGAAGCTTGTCGCGATTTGGTCGACGAAGCTAAAAACTATTTACTACTTCCCCAAGAGCGGCCCCTAATGCAGGGACCTCGCACACGTCCACGTAAACCCACTCGTCGTGGTGAAGTATTGTTTGCTGTTGGCGGCTGGTGTTCCGGTGATGCAATTGCTTCCGTCGAACGTTTCGATCCTCAGACTAATGACTGGAAAATGGTAGCGCCCATGAGTAAAAGACGTTGTGGCGTTGGTGTGGCCGTTCTTAATGATTTGCTATATGCAGTGGGTGGTCATGATGGTCAGAGTTATTTAAATAGTATTGAACGTTATGATCCCCAGACGAATCAGTGGTCTTGTGATGTGGCACCCACTACTTCATGTCGCACCAGCGTGGGTGTGGCCGTGTTGGATGGATTTCTGTATGCGGTGGGCGGTCAAGATGGTGTGCAGTGTTTGAATCATGTGGAACGTTATGATCCCAAGGAGAATAAATGGTCAAAGGTAAGACTAAGAAATTTTTTCTGTTATGCGTTTAGCCTTATGCTAAATGTATTTTGTTTTTTCAGGTGGCTCCCATGACAACCCGACGTTTGGGCGTGGCTGTTGCTGTCTTAGGTGGCTATCTTTATGCCATTGGCGGCTCCGATGGCCAATGTCCTTTGAATACTGTGGAACGCTACGATCCCAGGTGGGTACTTTTGCTAGAATTTTTTAAGTTTTTTATTAATTTTTTTTTATGATGATTTATATTTAAGACAAAACAAATGGGTGGCTGTTAGTCCAATGTCCACACGCCGCAAGCATTTGGGCTGTGCTGTTTTTAATAATTATATTTATGCTGTTGGCGGGCGTGATGATTGCATGGAACTTTCCTCTGCCGAACGTTATAATCCTCATACAAATACTTGGAGTCCTATTGTTGCAATGACTTCGCGACGCAGCGGTGTAAGTAAAAAATAATAATAAGCTATTAAATATATTTTTATACCTCCATCAGAGTTGTTACTTCATTTGCAATATCTACAATATTTACTACAACTAATCCAACAAAATGGTTGTTGTTGTGTTTTTGAGCCTGAAAAATTTATTTACATAATACCGTACTGGAAAAAAACTTTCGTTTTACACATTTCGAATATAAAATATTGTTGCAAGGCAATGTAATTTTTTTTTTGTTGTTGAACATATGCGTTATGCTTTCAATTTTCTTTTTTATTAAATTGTAACATAAATAGTGGTTTTCAATCTAATATGAGTATACCGATAAGGAGTGCTGACGATGAATTCGTAGCTGGTTTCGAAAATTCCTTTCACTCGGTTAATGTTGGATTAATGTTTCAGTATTCATAAATCTTCGCAATTTAATTTAAATAATTTCGGAAGTATAATCTATACTCAATCGAAACGACTAACAGTAATCATTAATTTGAAAAAAAGAGTTTAAATTCGCATCGAATTTTAAGATAGAAAAAGAATTATACTTTTTCAATTTATGTTTTTCTTTATTCTAATATATAAAATACTCGTGTCATGGTGTTTGTGTTTAAATTCCTCCGAAATGGCTCTACCGATTTTAATGAAATTTTGTGTGCATATCGGGTAGGTCTGAGAATCGGTCAACATCTATTTTTCATACCTCTTAACGCCACGCCCCCTCAGGTAGGGCAGACTGCTGGACCGATCTTCTTGAAATTTTCACATAATATAACTAAGACTGGTATGATTATTACGATACTTTTTTTTACAACGCCTACTTTAACGCCCACTTTTTTAATGATGTACTTGCATCGATATAGTTTTTAGTATTTTTTTTTTCAAATTGTACACAATTTATAGTCCAGCCAATGCAGAAATAAACGTTTAAGAATCGGTCAACATCTATTTTTCATAATCCTAAATATTTATTGTGATTCACCCCAAGGGACAGTTTATGCCTCACCTAAACAACGTAACGACTTCGATGAAATTTTAAACTAAGATAGATCTGCATACCGTAGAACACACATGGTTTACGTTTTTTTTTAATGTACTCAGATTAAGAAAGCTATTTTTATAGAACTTAAATAATATTTCCTAGAAATAATTTATATGACAAAACAACGTTTGCCGGGGCAGCTAGTTTTTTTCAAAAAAATTCTTAACTAAAAAAAATTTTTGTTACAAATTGTTCCGCTAGATTTTATTAAATTGCTAATAGTTCGATTCGACGAAGTGTAACCATAATGTTCTAAAATGAAGAGTAACCATCCAGGGTTAGAAATGAATATTGTGACTCTGAAATATGTTCACGTACATATTTTTAAAGTACTATTTTAAAAAAACTGTCAGATGTACTTAATCGAAGAAAATATAAGTGAAGTATTCCTCAAGTTGACAATAATCTTTTGATCGGTATCAGAAATACTTTAAAAATTAAAATACAGAGTACTTAAGCGAAAAAAGTATCTGCTGAGAATGTACTAAAAAAAAAACACCCATATATGCACCTGTATTTTAAATACTCTTTTTTGATCTTTAAGTAAATGGTTTTGAAATAACCTTTAAAAAATTTTCTATTTATGTATGTATGTATCTTTTTATACCGTGCACACAGTGAAAAAGCGTATATATAGCTTTGTCATTCCATGTAAAATTTCTAAAATTTTCATTTCCGACGATGAATAGGGGAGTCGATTAAGCTCTTTCAGTCTGTCCGTCTGACCGTCTGTATGTTGAAATCAACTTTTTGAAGCCCCGCGATATCGCCTGGACCCGCGTGAAGTATTAAAATATTAGAAATATTCGGGAGCAGATCTGTATTGAAAAATCGGTTCATAAACAACTAAGATATGAGGAAAAAACCACAACAACAACATACATATGTACGTACAAACGTGGTATACTGGTTAGAGTAAACGTGGCATCGAATCCCAGCTGAGCCAAAACAAATTTTATTTTTTATTTTATATATTTATATATTTTTTTTATTTTTTTAAATTTTTTTTTTATTTTTTTAATTTTTTTTTTTATTTTTTTAAATTTTTTCTTTATTTTTTTAAATTTTTTTTTATTTGGTATTTTATATATTATATATATTTTTTTATGTATTTTTTTTATATATTTTTTTTACGATAGTTTGTTTTTATATATGTATGTTTTTTCTATGTATGTACGTATTTCATATGAGGTGAATGGTGATACAAACTATTGTTATTGCATGACTACACGTTGTGAAGGATATATAAGATTCGGCACAGCCAAATATAGCACTCTTTCTTGTTAAAAATAACTAAAATAATTTTAAATTTGTGACATTTTGAAAGAGATTCCTTAAATTATAAAAAACTTTCAAATCATTTTTGCTTGTGTTGGTGCTGTTTAAAATTTAATTTCTCTAAGTATTTTTAACATGTTTTTTTTATGTGATTCTAGGTCGGTTTGGCTGTTGTTAATGGCCAATTATATGCGGTTGGAGGTTTTGATGGTTCTGCCTATTTGAAAACCATTGAAGTATATGATACCGAAACAAATCAATGGCGTCTCTGTGGTTGCATGAATTACAGACGCTTGGGTGGTGGTGTTGGTGTAATGAGAGCTCCTCAAACTGAAAATTATATGTGGTAAGATTAAATTTAATTAAAAACTTTTAACACTTTCTATAAAAACCTCTTATTTTTTGCATTTATTTTCTGCAAAGGATACGCAAAGATTCTGTTGTTTGATTGGGATTAGATAGTGACTCTAAGAATCTCTATATAACAAATTTATATAAATAATTCTTCTATTAACATTAAGAATTATTTATAGCAAGGAATTTCTAAAACTAAAAGCTTAAAAAAGCATATTAACAATATTGTTGATAATCAGAAAACAAAATAAAAAAGGCAAAGCAAACAAATTAGTAAGTTTACAAAAAAAAAAAAAAAACAACAACAAAGAAAAAAATAACGATTTGTTTATTAACAAGTTAATGCACTGCAAAATTAAAAAAAAAAAAAAACATACTAAACATGTCATTTAAAGAAAAAGCCAAATTTTTATTCATTACAAAACGGCTTAGCATGTCCCGTAAATTTAAAAAAATGTTTATAGTTTTACAAACTTTTTATAATTCTACGGGACATGCTGCTATTTTAAAGTTTTGTCTCTAGAAACAAATAAAAATTATGATAAAAAACTATTGCACTTAATGTTGTTATATTTAAGTTATTAAAAAAAGAAACGAAAAAAAAAAATTATTAAATGTATCTGAACTGCCTTTTCCTTACAAATATCTATATGAAAATTATACAACTAAATTTATAAAAAAAATAGAAAAAAATAATTTTTTTATTTGTATCTTTAAACTGTTGTTTATTTATTTACACATTAAATTGTTTGATATTTTTGATATTTTTTTTAAATTTGTTTTATAAATATAACAAAGAAATTTTTTGATTATGTTTTATTTCTTAAATTCATTGGAACGCACTCTAGATCAGTATATTTACAAATAATTACAAAAAACAGAATGATTTCCCTGTACTGTGGTTTGAGTAAAATCAAATTGTTCGGAATTGTCACAGCAGTGGGGAAATATTAACTAACTTAACTATAGTTTGAACAAAATGTGTTTTTGATTTGTTTGTATATATTTTATATCCTAAATACAGCTACTAACACACAACTTATTTGAAAAATTAAAAATTTTTTTTCTCATTTAACTAAAAAAAAAAAATCAGTTCATTATTACTTCCTCTTGAGCCCCCTCATGATTTTAATATTTTTTTTTTTTAAGAAAACTTCCTCTTATTTATTAAACAAATATGTAAAAGAAAAGATAAACCAAATAAAAATTAAGTTAATAAAAGTGATTATTGTAAAAAAAAAAAAAAAAAAAAAAAAAAAACAAATAACAAATCAAATAAAACTGTTATAAGCAAAGAAAATATGTAGCATATAAGTTTAAAAATAAAACTAAAATTTATTAATTATATTATTATTAATGAAATTAAAAAAAATCTATTTTAACACAAAATTACATAAATAAAAATTAAAGTGAATCTTTAGATTTTAGACGGAATTACCAATTAGAAACAAGAACAAAATAAAAATAACTTATTTTATTGTGTAAAAAAATTAAGTTAAAATAATAATAATAAAAATAAAAAAAAAACATAAAAAATAAAAGAATGGAAAATTTGTCAAAAATTTAAGTTTAGTAAATGTTTTATTAGTTATACGCGAATTCATGCAGGTGAAATTATCAGCTCAGCTGATGGGGACATATTTTGTCAAAATTGTTTGAATTCGCCTTGATTTAATTTTTTTATCCAGGGGTGGAAAATGAGATTTTAGCTTCGGTATTAAACTATGAACTTAAGTGTACTTATTTAATAATAAATGTACCAAATTTATGTATTTTTGTTGCTTTTGCGTCATTTATAATGTGTTTCACAAATACATATCCTTTTTTGATCAAATTTTTTTTATATCTAACACTAGAAAAGCCCGGCGCCCGTTGCTACGCCCCTAAATGAATAAAAATTCATACTGAATTTTAATTGAATATCAAGTGCAAAAACCTAAAAATTACAACTTTTTTAATGGACGTGGCACTGCCCACTTTTCTAATCACGGAACTGTAGTCATGACAACTCAATATGTGTGCAAAGTTTTACAAAAATCGGTACGGAGCAAGTAGCTAAAAATGATAACTTATTTTTATGGGCGTGGCAATGCCCACTTTTCTAATCACGAAATTGTATAATCATGAGAGCTCAATATGTGTGTGCAAAGTTTTAGAAAAAGCGGTCCAGTGCAAGTACCTCAAAATTACAACTGTTTTTATGGGCGTGGCCCTACCCACTTTTCTAATCACGAAATTATATGGTCATGACAGCTCAATGTGTGCAAAGTTTCAGAAAAATCGGTGCAGTGGAAGTATCTCAAACTTATAACTTTTTTATGGGCGTGGCCCGCCCATTTTTTTACCACCCATAAACACTCCCTGGAATGTGTACAACTTGCCAAAGTTTGAGTCCGATCGGTTTTACAGTTTCGGAGTCTATAGCTTACACACACACACACAGACAGACAGAGCTTCACTTTTATATATGTATATAGATATCATAACTTTTCCATTTCCAAAATACGAATTGGCCTTGACATAAAGCATCCCATGAAAAGTTGCTTTGTTGTATCAATTCGCCGTTGCATATACCTTATAGTTATGCCTTGTACGGGATTAAGTTAAAAAAATCCTGGAAATATCAATTTAAAAATATAGAAAAACTTTAGGTTTCAAATTTAATTCAAAGAAATTTAAATTCAATTGTAGTTTATTGGCTCCTTTATATTTTTTATTTACTGTTTATCCAAGGAATTTCAAAAAGTATACAAATTTGTGTTTTTTTTTTTAATTTTATTTTATCTTTCGAAACCCCTTAGATGTAATTCAATTCAATTCAATTCCATAAGTATTGGCTAGATTGTCATAATTTGTTTACATAGTTAGAAAACAAAAACCATGTTGTTTTTGAACCATCGAAAAACTAAAGCAGCAATAAACACATGCAGTTTTACGTCAAACTTGTAAATTTAATTCGCCTTGCATCTTATTCTACAGTTAAACTACTTTACTTAATGTTAGCTAAATTTAATTTAGTTGTTGCGCTGTTAGCCACTTCCGTGAGGGGAGTTCGCGAAACGTTTATGGATCTGTGTGGTAGTGGATGAGATTATGGGACGGACTACTTTAATTACTGAACAAAAAAATATATCGCACACAGACTTATTGACTTGATTTGCAGCAGTCAATTCACAATATAATACATATAATTATTCATAAGTAAAATATGATAGCTTTGAAATCCGGTTACATAACAAATTACATTCTAGAGTTAATGAAATTTTGACCTTTGGGTCTTGATATTATCGTAACAAATAAGTTGATTTTTAAAATACTGCTGTAAGAAGTGTATGCAAAAACTTTATATTAAACAGTGATGTTAACTTTCAATGAACTTTAATGAGACAAGGACTGCAAGTTGAAAAATAAAAAAAATTATATAAAAAAATGTGCTTATACAATTTACAGCACGAAGAAAAAAACTTATTTTAGAATATAATAAATAGGGTGCATAAACTGCACCCAGCGCACACAACGCTAAAAATGCTAAGCGGGGTTAAAGGTCAAACTTTTTGTTTGTAAAACTTTTTGTAAAAACTCTGTTATTATTATTATTATTGTCACCATTAACGTTGGTTTATTGTAACCTTTCACATTGTATAATATTTTAAGCGGCACGCACATGGATAGTTTTTTTACGATTTTCCCGGAGTTTATCCTTATTTTGTCTTTATTGCCTGCAATAAAATTTTTCTTAACTTTATGCCATTTAACATAGAAGTCATTTCATTTTTATTTTATTTTTTTTAACGTTTCCCGCTTTTGGTATTGAGATTCATCAGGTAGTCTTGATTCGTCAGCTGACTATTTTTATTCACCTTTTTTAAATTTCTGCTGTCAAAATAATAGAAAAACAATGTTCTCTATTCTCTTATTTATTAAAAATGTCAAACTTCATACATAAAAAATATAAATAAAAAAATTTTCTGAACTGCGACTACGTGATGAATATATATGCCTTGTCCCAGCTGATACTCAGTTTCTAAAAAATAAAAACCATAATTTAACTTCATAAGGAAAGTGAATTTCGAAAATTGTTTTTTCCTATTTTTTTTTTTAATTTAAAGTCTTAAGAGCACCTAATTTAGAATTTAACTCTTAACATAATAAAAATTGTATTACCTAAAAATACTATTAGAGAAAATCTGTCACGTACGAGTGTAACGAACGATATTAAATTGAATTTATTATAAAATCATTTAAAGATAGTTTTTAATTAAGTATGATGGATTTTAAATGAAAAATATTTGATTTAGTGTAAAAAATTAAAAAAAGAAAAAATACCTGCCAAGATCCGCAGATTTTTTCACATTTCCATATATGTACCTCAAAATCACTTCTGTTTTATGTCACGTACGATACATTCTTATTTTTCTGAATATTTTAGATAACAATGATTCGAATATAATAAAGTACCCTTTGAATGGAACATAAAGATCTAATTTTGTTTCAGTTACTCTTATTTTTGCAAAAATTACTCCACTTTATAGGAGTACAAATGTCACGTACGGTGACATGGAAATGCCCATATGTAAATTTAGACATTGGAAAATGAACAGCTAACGATCCGTTCCGTTTCCTTAAAAAAAGATTGCTGTCTAATTTTAAGTTTAAATTCAATTTAACATACATACAAGCTAGAGAAACAGTTTTCATTCCCAAATTTATTATGGTTAAATGGTAATACCGAAAACAGTCAACGTGCGATTTTAAATTTAAAACAATGTTTCTCAAGACCACTTAAACATAATGGAAAAATTAAAAACTTTTAATCTGACTCAAATATGCAAAATTTGCATCGCTAAATGCAATGCAGAGATTTCCAATGCCAGGCCAATAAAAACAATTAGAAAAAAATCAATGGAATATGGAAAATCTATTAACAATTATTGATAAATTTTTAAATTATTATTAATTTTAAAATTTATAGACAATCTGAGGTACATATGTAATGGAAATCGATTTTGAAAAAAAAAAAAAAGACATTTACTACATTCGTTTTCTTTCTGGAATAAATTGTAAAGATTTTTTGGTTTTAAATTCTTTAAGGTTATTGTTAATTTTGTTTCTGGTTTAAATCTTATAGGTAAACAATCAGTCAGTAGGTGTAAAATTAAACTCGATATTATTATATAATTTTAAAACGATTAATTTGAATAGGAACAATATCCGCCACATAACCTGAGTTTTTGAATAATTTCGCAGTTTTTTACAGTTTTTAAAAAATATTTTCTTTAATAAAGAGCTAAAAGAAATTTTTTGATAAATTCTTAACTTTTTCTTTCTATATTTTTATATGATGTTAAAAGTTTTAAAATAAATTTCAAATTTATGGAAAATTGTTAATAACTTTATAACAACATTTTAGAATATTTTATTTAAATATAAATAGATAATGTTTGATAAATTTTTAATTTTTGTTTTAATTCCACAAAATTAAAGTTTTTTGGTTTAAATTGGTATTAAAAAAACTTTGGGAATCTCCGTTAAAGAACATGATTTCTTTTTAGTCTTGGCAGAGGTCCACTTGGTAGTATTCCAATAGTAAAAAATACAAGCATTCAGAAAATGAGATACCAACAATAATTTACAATAAGAAATTATTCTGCTGGCAGTGTTGCCAAAAGGTAAAATTTTTCTTTTAATAACTTACTTAATTTAATCTTATTTTATTCAGTGTAAAGATTATTTCACAAAAGTTGACAAACTTGTCCTATTTTAGGCTGCAGCTTTCGAAATTGTAAATCAATTTCTCTGTCTTTAAAAATTGTCTTTACTTTTATTTGCTATGCGAGTTCAGAAATTCTGGCTATGAGTCTATACCATATTGTTTCATCTTACTATGATTTATTTAATTAGAACTTCAGACTTTTAAATAGATTTAAAGTTATTTGACCCTAAATGTATTTTGGCAAAGTTGTTTATAAAATTTTCTTTTGTAATTCTTCTATCGTGTTAATTGAATCGGTCAAAAACTTTTTTGACAACGGATACAATATGAAAAACGTTATAAGAATTAAACGGAAACCATGAAGGTTATGTCCAATTAAAAATGCCGACTAGTGCATTTTGTTGTGTTCAAAGCTATACTTTAAAAAAGAAACTGGTAACACTGTGCGCTGATAACAATTATATCGAACAAATACATTTACTCGCTCCCCAAAACATTGTAAAAGTAGCAGCAGCTCTGAATACAGTTTGTTTATGATCGTGTCGATCGTAGGGTCGTTGTACGCTAAAGAAATTGAAATTAATTAAAATAAAAAAAAATTAATCGAGCATTTTTCAATAACAACAAATACCTAATCACCTATTTTAAACAGAACCCAATTGAAAATGTGTAAATTTTACTTGGTAACAGTGTAACAAAAAATAATATAATAAAAATTAAATAAAAACAAAAAAAAATCGGCACCAACGGTTTTTAAAATTAAATTTTCTTTGTATGCAAAATAATATAAAATAGTTACATATGTATGTATGCATATGTAAATACCTACTTACCGTGTCATATTTGTTTAAAAAAACACAACGAAAACAGAAAATGTTCTTAGATACTAAATGCTAAAGAAAAAAAAAAACCGGAAATCTATAGGTTGGTATATGAATTTGTATTAAAACAAGCACGCACATTAATAAAATGAAATAAAAAAATATCAACTGCATTCGCTAAGAACATGAAAACAAAACAAAAAAAAAGCACACACACATACTTATAACATACCAAACACAAAATAAAACTTAAACAAAAACAATTGAAAACACATAAAAATATTAACAACAAATCGCACTATACCAACAACTGCATTTACTAACAAACTCACAGTATCAACAAATAACAACAAAAGTTTAAAAATAAAGATGTCTTTTATGCACTACTAATAACAGTGTTGCCAGAACATTTATGAAATTTTTTTTCATTTCCTGTACAACAAAGCTGAATCTTATATTTCCAGTAGCAAAGATGAAATATAAGTGATTTTGCAGGCGTTCTACTGATTAAAAATTGGTTTAATTTAAGTGAAAACGCTAATGATTTTAAAGTAAGCGTATCATTGGCGAATGTGTATATATAAATATATTTTTAAACTGCACTCCATTTTTGTAGGTGCATAGAACTCATGCAAATTTAGTGAAAAGAAACCGATGTTTTATGAGTTAATGATGTTTGTTTACTTAAATTTTTTAATATAAGTATGTGCATTCATTTAAAAACAAATCATCTATGACTAATTATTTCGCATTTTGTGAGGTATTCAGAATAATTTCTGTAAATGTACTTCACTTTGCACTACTTTTACATTTTTATAAAATATAATTAAATAAAAGCATTCGCCTTACTTTTTATTTGTTGTTTTAGTAGAAGAATATTCCAAAGGCAACTGACACGTATGTGAAACTGCCATTCTGATAAAAAGTACTGGGGGAAAATTTTGGCATTCTAACGTGATCGAAATTAGAAAATTCTTATTAGAATCTCTATACCTAAAGAACAGGAAACTCGAACGTTCGAGTAATTATTATCTTTCTTCCTTGAGGTGTTTGAAAAAATCGTAATCTATATATATAAAAATGAATCCCTTTTTTCCTTGGTCACGGCATCACGCGTGAATGGCTGGACCGATTTCACTAATTCTTTTTTGTTGTATTTGTTATTATTAGGAGAAGGTTCTTATGTAAGAAAATAATAATAATGTGTCACTGGCAGTAATATTCACGTAGTTGACATTAAAACAAAGAAACGTAGTTTACATGCTCTTTTCAAATACATATATCGGTCGGAGTTGGTCTGTGGTCGGAGTTATAATAACAAAATACCTACATAATTCATTTACCATTTCTTAGTGTACTTTTCACATTGGTTTCTACAGGATAATTTGTACTGTGTGTTTTTTTCTGAAGTGTTTAATCAACAAGGTTAGTCAAATTAATATAGTGTTGGAAACTTTTGATAGACCATTTTGATACTTTTACAAAAGAATAGGTACTATAGTTTTTTTTTATTTTCAGTTAAATTTTTGTTTTTAAAAATGCCGGCAATTAGACGTACAAACTTAAGTCGCGAAAAGTTTTGATTTATTAATATACCAACAGCAATACTTAATAAAGAAATTAACTTAATTCAGATAAAAAGGTAACAGATATTTCTTGATTATAGGGCGGTACGAAGTTCGCCGGGTCAGCTTGTCTAAAATAAATATTTAGTTGCTTGCGTGTTTATTTATATAAAAATAAAAATTTCCGAAAGAGATCTAGTAAATATTTTATGAAAGAAATAATTATGATTAAACCACTTCACTATATATAAATGTATTTTATAATATTCTTTTGCTGAGACACAACTTCCAAATAATTAACGTCCACCCATAAACTAAGCTAGTTGTAATAATGGCCCTTAAAGTGTGTAGAACCACTTGTACTAAAACATGATCCACGTTACGTGATCTTTCTCAATTTTTTTTTTAATTTTTTTCGTAGACAATGGGGTTTCTAATAGTCGAAAATAAAACAAGAATACTAACCAAACCTATAGTAATAGATTTAGCTTAGAACGGGTAAGCTTTTTTGATTAAATTAAAAAAATACCTGATATTGATCTATCTGAAGCTATGGTATTTCATAGTTCAGTAAAAAATGGAATAAACATTTTATTAATCTTGAAATTAATCAGGCCATAGGAAGAATCTTATTGAAATAAAACTTTTGTATTATGCTCAAAATCTACTTTAAAAAAACTTTAATTCTTTTCACTTACACGTAGTTGTAAATCTGACCAGAAAAGTGCTATAGTGGCAACACTAATTAAGTTCTTGTTATCTTTTTGTATTATGTTGTAAGTACATACGGGCATTTAACTATAAAAAACACTTATACATAAATACAATCTTACCAAGCAAATTAAGTTGCAAGTTGTCCCTGTAGTTTGTAATTCATTTTTGAACTCTTTAAACATTTTAAAAGAAATGGTTTTGGTTTGTTAAAAATATTGTTTGTATTGAAGCTTTGTTTTCTCTAAGTGAGAAAAAGTGATTTGCAAAATTAGGAGACACCTTTAATAAATTGATGTTAAATTTTAAATATTAGTGTTAATTATATTTTTCAAATGGTGGTTATTCTATCGAAGATGTTATATAAAGGACTCTATAAATAAGAAATTCGTTAAAAACCTTTATAAGGGGTGGTTAAATTTTAAGGGCCGATGTTAAATGTGAACCACACCTAAATGTCAAGTTTTTTTCTGTATTTTATTTGACCTTTCTTAATTTCAGACTAACTCAATTTGAACCATAGTAAGATAAGCTGAAAAAGACGTTTAAGTCAAAATGCATTTCGTAATTTTTTTGGTCAACATAATCGTTCAAATTCGTCCACAATCAAGAGAATTGTAAAAAATATTTAAATTTCAGCAAAACAGGTCTATATGAAAGTGCAGTCAACCTGGACTCATCATCGTGTCCAACAATTGAACATCAACATTGTCATTGAAAATTTGGACCATCGGATGGCGGTGTGCCGCTGAGGTCACGGTGGCCATTTGGCCGATATTTTGTTCCATACATAATTGAACCATACCAATATTATCATAATTAAAAGATATGACAATAATTTTCTAAATAATTTGTGTTTTGTTTAAAATCAACATCGGCCCCTAAAATTTAATCACCCTTTAAAAGGATTTGTTTTATTTTTTTTACAAATTTGAAAATACCCTACATCAACATGTTCATAGGTATAGTGACCAATGTTATACGCCATTTTGTTTTATTATTTCCGACGTCATCTTTGATTTTGAATTTTTACATAGTTAGCAATATACTATAATGTAGTTAAGTCCTTTCATTTGATACCCATATTGATGGGGTTGAGAAAAAAAGTTATACCCCATTTTGTTTAGGGCGCCATTTTGGATTTTAACTTTTTTATAGTTTACTGTATTCTACTGATCAAGCCTGTTCAGTGATGTTCAATTGTTGAAACGACGACGAGTCAAAGTTGAGGGCTCTTATTCTACACTATCTCGAACAACGGCTATGTGTTCCGCAGAACAAATTAGGCGAGCATGCATGCTCAGGATTTTTTACATGACTCAAAGATCTAATTTGCTGAAATTTGCGCACAATTTTCCCGATTGTGCACACATTTGATAGATTATAATGTCCAATAAATCAAGAAGTGCCCGAAATGCCTTTTTCCTATTTTCGTAAAGAGCTTCAACAATCTTAACTGTTGCTTAGTAGTGTACCTCTCCATGGTTGAATTTGTCAAACACTGAAACAAAGACATGTCAAATAAAGTTAAGCAAAAACCTTCCCGTTAAGGTGTGACTCACAGTTAACATCGTGCATTATAGTTGGACCACCCTTTATAATATGTAATTGTATAGTTAAAAGGTAACATAATAGTTGCATATTGTTAATACATGTTAAACAAGTGGAATATTTTATTTATACACATAATATATTAAATTTATTCCGATCGTTTAAGTGTCACTTTGGATAGAAATTGTTTGCATGGTATATACATATAAACATTTTGTTATGCATTTTTTTATTTAAGTGTTCGTATGTACCTAATAAAACCTGTTATCAATCAGTTTAATACTATCTGATTCTTTTTTTTTTTTTTGAAGTAGGTTATTTATAATCTGGTTTGTTTAGTTTGCGCCTTAACAAAGAGTAATTCATTTTGAAAAAGAAGAAAAAAATTAATACATACAGATGTACATATATGTAAATGTATGCCTATGCGAGTATGTATGTATGTATGTACCTACAAATTTGCGACAAGAACTTTTTATTCTGGCTATTTAACCCAATAGCGATCTATTGTCATTTTGATCCGATGCCATTTAGAATTTGAATATTTTTTTTTCTCCTTGACTCTAATCAGTTGTCTTGAAGTTGAGAACTTAATTTTCTTTCATAAATTTATGTGAAAATATTGAGAGTTGCACATGACATATAAATACATATTTTGTTTTACTAGTGTCAAAAATTTGTAAAAAAAAACAAGTAAGAATGTTATATTTGGCCGTGCCAAATCTAATAATACCATTCACCATCGTGTACATAGGTATAGTGACTAGATCTCATCTAGGCTGAAAGCTCTTGATGAGTAGATTACAAAACTAATGCGGGTACATAAAATTCTTTCTCAGGAGCGGTAATACAGGAGGTGGAATATGTTAAAATGCCTCTTTTGTATTTAAAATATTCTAAGAGTTATGCGGGCCATTTCGGACATACCTGAATGGAGTTGTGGCATATTGGGCGAAAGTCCTTAATAAGTAGATTACAGAACTAAAGTTTTTTTTCAGGAGCAGCGATATAGGGGATGAAATATGTTCAAATACCCCTCTAGTATTAAATATACTCTACTCAGGAGTTAAGAAAAAAAGTTATACGCCATTTTGTTTAGGACGCCATCAGGTATTTTAACTTTTTTATAGTCAAGACCTTTCATATCAATATTGTGGGGTTAAATTTTTACAGAATTTCCTTCTCATTAATATGAAATACTTATGTATTATTCTTTATAATGATTTTATCTGCCTAAACATCCCATCGTAAAATAATAAAATAAGTTAATGTATGTATGCATGCATGCATGTTCTTATATTTTGTTTTTTATTTTTATTTAACGAAGTGAAATCATCGAAAGACTATGGCTTCCAAAATGCGAGGGTTGCGAGACTTTAACACTCTAAAACACCTCGATAAACTAACCCACACGTCCTCGTGAAACTACCGCAAATCTTTCCGTCACAAGGTGGGAAGGGTATTTGAATCTGCTTTAAGCTGTATTGACTCTGCTTCGAATCTTCTCTCTAGCCTATGAAGTGCCACAAGAACCAATTTCGCAAAGGTACATACATACATACGTCCAACCATAACGCATAACCTGTACTATATTATCGTGCTTTATACTGTAGCCTATCATTGCCTGTAAGTTCGCCCTCCATGCATGTATGTATTAAGGTGATCGATTATTCGACTTTTTTAAGAAGCCGGTTTTCAAAAAGTTTGAAATTTAAAATTAAAAAAAAACCGGTTGCTATTTTGAAAATTGAGAAAAAAACCGGTTAACCGGTTCGAATATATAATATTTAAAGAAAAAAAAATTAAAAAATATTTTAAAAAAAGATTATAATTAAATTTATACATAAATATGAAATTTCTACAGTTTATTACGTTTGGCTTCACAATTACGCAATAACTGACATGAATGCAGTTGACCCATTTGGTTTTAATTATTTGAATTAAAGGACAAAAGGTAATCTTTACAAGTAATATAAATAAATACAATTAATTTATAAATAAAAAAATAAAACTTTACAAGGCTGTTATAAATTTTTGTATCTCCTTCGGTACATTTTTTAAATGTTAAATAGATCTTTTAAACTAATATGCACTAACGTATTTTGTTTGAAATTGTTTCTGTAATTTGAAATACATTTTGAAGGCTAGGGAAAACATCTTTAAAATTTCATTTTAAAATTTCTTTCTTATACACCTGACAGACATACAAATATAGGCATAAACTAGTTTGTTCGATGGTTTAATTGAAATTTAAGTTGACAGACACTCAATGCCATTAATTAAAATTAGGATCTGAAAGGAGAGATTATTGGTATTTCTTTATTGTAACTACACTTTTTACCTAAAAGTTATCGATCAGCTAAGTTTATGCTTCAATTATCTATAACTTTGAACGTTAGGTTTATATCCTTTATAAAAAAAACAATATTAAAGATCAATTATTTTACATTTGTTTTTTAAACAACAAATAAATTTCTTACAATATTATGGAATAATAATTAAAATAGATTTATTTTCTGATTTTTGGAAACTTTTCGCGTACTAAATATACTATGGTACGATTGGTTACAAAGATATATGAAAATAAACTTAAAAAAACCGGCTTTTTCGGATAAAAAAACCGGTGTATTCGATATTCGAAAAATAAATATTTAGAAAAAACCGCCCGCTGAAAGAGAAAAAAAACCGGGTTTTCCACCGGTTGTAAAACCAAGTCGATCACCCTAGTATGTATGCATGTATGTTTCAATAATTAAAAACAAATAAATTTTTTTTGTCTTACCCGGGATTCGAAGCCAGGTTCGCTCTTACCATTATATTAAGTTTGTATGTATGTGTTGTCTTGGTTGTAGTCTTGGGTTTTTCTTCATATTTTAGTTATTTAGGGAATGATTTTTCTGATTTTCAATACCGATCAGCACTCAAATATTTCAGACATTTTGATACCACACACGGACAGAAAGACAATCGACTCCCCTAGTTACAAAATTTCAGAAAATATATACTTTATGGTGTTGTGAACGAAAATCGTAGAAATTTTAAACCTTTATATCTGTGGTTTTTATGTTTCCATAGACATACTATGATTGCGTATAACATACGCGGTTGCCCATGAGAAGAGTATTATATTTGAACTTGTCGAATCTGATAATACCCTTTGCCATCATGCACATTGATATAAGGACCACATTGTAGCTTAGCCTATATTTCAGATTTCATGTTGTACGCCATTTTGCTTAATTATTTTTATCTTTAATTATGAATTCTTACATAGCTAACTATATTCTACTAAATAGTCAAGCTCTTTCTTGTAAAACTACTTAATATTATAGGGATGAAATAGTACAAAGTCGCAATTACTGTATTTGACCCATATAATCCGCAATTTTATTTAGGAAGCCATATTGGATTTTAAGTTTTTCATAGTGTATTATATTCTGCTGGTCAAACCCTTTCATATGTTACCCATATTCAACCTTTCAGGAATAAATTTCGAGCCTTCGGCTTGTGATTTGCTGTCAGTAGCGTGTTCAAAACTTATTTGGAAGCTTATAGATTTGTAGATTAGTGACCGGTTTGTCAAAATTTTTGTAAGAATAACCGTAGGGCATATTATATCAATGTATAATTAGGCTTTTATAAATTATCCTACGACTAAGAATATTAACGTTTTTTCTTCAACTAGTGCTTATTTCGTGAATGGTAACACTTAGCTCATGTCTGATTTGACAGATAATTAGTTTTATCCTTCGGCTGTACGAATATGGTTGTGTATACGCTTGAACAACGCTGGGAAATATTGCGACATTACTTTGGCCGATTTTGCCAAAAAAAATCATCTTTTCAGATGAAGCTCATTTTGATCTTGGTTGGTATAAAAACAAGCAAATTGTCGCGTTTGGGGCACACCCCCACGCACGCATACATTGAAAAGCCGATGCACCCAAAACGAGTCACTGTTTGGTGCGGATTTTGGTCCAGAGGCATAATTGGGTCATTTTTCTTCGAAAATGAGCAAGGAGTGGCCGTTACAGTCAATGGCGATCGTTATCGGGCCATGTTGAACGAATTTTTGTTCACAAAAATTGAAAAGGAGGATATTGGCAACATTTGGTTTTAACATTTGCCACACATTCGAAGCTACACTTTTTTATAGCATTTAAAAAAAATAAATAAAAATTGGCGGACCCTTATATGGCACTCGTGTTTATTTGCTCATATTTCAACAAGTTATGATTTGATTGTGCTGGATTGCAATAACGGTTCATTCCCGAATACTACCACATACACGTCTGTGCAATATGTAGAAGTTTCTAAAAGTCGATTTAAAGCAAAACATTGGAAAACGAAAAGACAGGCGGACATTTTTCCCCTATTTATAAGATTTTAGAAAAAATGTACGAGTACTATGGGGTCGGGTCGAAAATGAATATTGTAAAAATTACAAACGAAATGACATTACAAATGCTTGTGCGGGATATAAGTTTGAAGAAATCTTTGTGCTACTACAACAAGACAACAACATATCCCAGCAAAAACTAGGTAATGACTTGCTCTTACTAAACAACATACTTTTCAATGACGATTACATATCGTTTGTCTTGCTAAGAAGTGTTTTAGTATTGACTTGATTTATAATGTCATACATAAGTACTTATTTTTAGACATTTGCTTAGATATACACACAATACAATTTTTTTATAGCGAAATTTATTAAAAGTCATTTAAATACATAACTTTTTATAATTCTCATTTAGTTTAACACGCTTAGAGTGAAAGTAATAATGGTTTTGACAACAGCAGCAAAGCTTTCATTAGCAAAGTGATGACTTAAAGATTTTCACCAGTATTTAAATTTCAAATTATTGTATCGCAGAATAATCAAACCGAATTTTCGTCCTTAAAAGAACTGAACGACTTCTGTAAGTCTATCATATTAATGGTTTATTTAGGTTATTAAAATCAAGTATTTATTAATTGCTATAAAAGTAAGTACTTATTTAAGTCCCTATTTATAAGCGATTGTGATAAGTACTTATAGGACACCCTCTTCGTAAGCGAGGGTGGTAAGTACTTATTTGATTCCCTATTCGTAACCGAGTGTGGTAAGCACTTGCCTCAAATGACATCGCCGGGTTAAAATAATAATAATGGTAAGTAGTGAAGAACTGTTTTCATTATTTTGTAATGTGTTATTTTGCTGGGATGCCAGTCATTGAATAAATACCTAGAGTATTTTAACACTTTTTAGATGTGCTACAGAAATTGCAGTATAATATTTTCTTAGTAATATGTAAACAAATTACAAACATTTTTAGCAGCTGTATTGTTTTCAAATGTAACAGTTGCTTTATTTTTAGCATGACAACTAAATAATTTTAATATGTGCCTACAGACGACTTTACTTCAAATGGAATGGAAATGAGTTTTGATAAATCTTACTGATAAGCAAACGACTATTGTGCTGTCAGTAATGTTTGTTTGGTGATAAGTTTAATTATCAGCATTATGTAATAAAGATATTGCTTTGAAATTATAAAATAAGCAATTAAGAATGCTATATTTAGTTGCGGCGAATTTTATAATAATTTCTAAAAACTGGAAAATCTCATTGCCAAATTTGTATTAGCAGAACCTACTGTATTATCTCAGCATAAACTTTTTCTTGAATTAAATTTTATAAAGTTCGTCTTCTCTTATTTTTAAATGTTTCAACATCAGATTGAAAATGTGAGTTGTTTTTGGCATTACTGTTAATGTTTGTATTATGAATTTGCTTTTTATTAAAAACTTTAGACAGAAGACTATTTTGTGATTTCAAATCAAATGGTTTTTTAAGCTAAAATTATAATTTTATTTAATTTTGTCTTATATTTGATCTAATTTTTTTTTCAAAATTGTCTTTGTGTGAAAGACTACATAATTTTTTTGTCTTACTTACCTGGTAAGGTAGCAAGTATTATTGGAGCTTAACATAAACTACCCAGCAAAATAACACATTACAAAATAATGAGTTGAAAGTCAACAAAACAGTTCTTCACTACTTACAATTGGCTATCTAAGCCCATTATTTTAAAACGGCGATGTCACTGGAGGCAAGTACTTATCACGCTCGTTTACAAATAGGGACCTTAATAAGTACTTACCATCACGGGCTGATCGGAAACGAGAAAGTCGACAAATTATCCAAAATGGGAGCTCTTCTGAGTACTATAACTTTGGAGAACGCCAAACCCCTTAAACGATTTAAGGATGAACTTAAACGTTGGGCAATGGAAGAACATGTCAGAAAATGGCAAAGCACTGATGTCGGTAAGGTGACAAGAACACTCTGGGGTGACCCAAATCTTAGGAAGTCAAAGGAGATTCTGAGAAGTAGACCTACACTTAGGAAATTAACCGGTGTAATTACAGGTCATACGGAGTTGAGAACTCATCTAGCTCGCATGAGATTATCTGAGGAGACGACATGTAGAGCTTGCGAGGAAGAGGATGAGACTCTGGTACACTATCTCTGTCATTGTCCTGCGTTTGGGCATATTAGGCGCGAAAATTTTACAGTGGATACTATGCCGAACTTGAAATACCTGGGGAACTCGAACTGGAGATCCATAAGGCTTTACATTGAGGGGACTGGGTTCTTGGACTAGTCCGTTATTTATGGGAAATTATGTTTATGTTTTTTTTTTTTTTTTTTTGGGAATTCCGTTTTCCACATGGAGCGCACAACATGCCAACTGGGCATAGGTGTATACCTGTCATGGGTTTGGGCTTTTATACCCCTCCTTTTCAACCTAACCTAAGTACTTACCACCCTATGTATTTGAAAGGCTTCTAACAAATTTCGCAATTTGCAAATTGTATTGTGTGTATCTAAGCAAATGTCTAAAAATAAGTACTTATGTATGACATTATAAATCATGTCATTACTAAAACACTTTTTAGTAAGACATATGATATGTAATAGTCATTGAAAAGTATGTTGTTTAGTAAGAGCAAGTTATTACCTAGTTTTAGCTGGGTAGTTATTTTTGACTGAATAACTACTTGTTTTTGTTTGAGATGTGCCAAAATTCACGATCTTCGCAAACAAATGTACTAACAAAAATCAAAAAATAACTGGTTTTCAACCAGCAATTAAAATCTTAAATAATAACAGGCTATTTCTATAATATGGAGGTGCTCAAAAGTGCTGTAAAATTGCACAAAATTGGTGGTGTGTATCAAAAATTTGGCACAGCACGAATATAGTGCTCATACTTGTTACTGTAGCTATTGACGTAAATAGACTGTCTAAAATATAGTTGATATTTTTTTTTAGAAATTTTCATGAAATAGTAATTTCTGTGCGATCAGAGTTGCTTTTCGTAAGCAAGTATGACAGTGTGGCATTCAATCACACATTTTGTTGCCATTTTCGCATGTAGGACAGAAAGATTTTTATTTGACGTTATCGCACGACTTTGTATGATAGTCAGTCATGGCCTTAAGAGATGTGTATTGTGAATCAATTTTTAAAAAAATTAATTTTGGAAAATTTTGAGTTGTGACGTTATTGTATTTAGTGTGAGATGTATCATGGCATTACTGCCTTCAATTGTTCTAAGTAATCAGTCAATAATAAACTTCTGTAAATTGGTTTCAATTAAAAAGACATTTTAATAAATCTACTAAAACATAAAATTTTTTTATTAATAATTTTTTTACTGGTTTTTGTTGACATTGCTAAGTACTTACGACTACAATTGAAATTCATTAATGCATATCTGCTGCATTCCTATTTTAGCCTTTTTATTTACTTCTCATACATTCCTTAAAGCTTTTTCAGCTTAACTATTATTTAAGCTTTCATTAAGCTTTACTAAGTGTTAAAATATGCAATAGGGCACATTTAGCTAGATAGTCGCATTAACTCAGTTAATTATTAGTTGTTCCTTGCCTACTGTCAAAGTTTAACATTTTTACACTTTTTTCTTGTTATTTCAAAATGTTAAACTTCATATAAATGCAATCACCATGAGTAGTTGCATTACTCGTATAATACACAGTACGTGTGTATATACAGTATCGGACAAAACTAAAGCACGAAAGCTTATTTAAAAAGCTTATTTAAAAACTTTGCAATAACATGAAAAATAATACATACTTATTTTATAAAAAAATATTATATATTAAAGAATTTGCTCCTTACATGTTAAAAACAAAGTGAACAAGTAAGAGCATTATATTTGGCTGTACCGAATTTTGTATACCCACCACCAATTTAGTGTTTTTGTTACTAACAGTAATCGCTATGGAATAATCTCTTTATACTGAAATATGTATCACATTATTTGTATAACTTCGATATGCTAGTAAAATATTTTCGTAAATGAAGTCTTTCAATGAAAGTGGGCGTTAAAGTAGGCGCGTCGAAGTAGTTTCTGCTAATAAATACAACTTAGATATTTAAATTTTTATACCCTTCACACAGTGAAAAAGGGTATATATAGGTTTGTCATTCCGTGTGAAATTTCTACAATTTTCATTTCCGACCCCATAAAGTATATATTTTCTGAAAGCTTATGAATAGGGGAGTCGATTAAGCCCTGTATGTCCGTGTGTATGTTGAAATCAACTTTCTGAAGCCCCCCGACATAGGTTGGACCCGGGTAAGGTACTAAAATATCAGAAATATTCGGGAGTAGATCGGTATTGAAAATCAGAAACATCGGTACATAAACAACTGAGATATGAGCAAAAACCCACGACCACCTCGATTTTTTTTTTCACAAAAACAACATTCCAACAACAACTTACATACATACAAACGTGTATACTGGTTAGAGAAAACGTGGCATCGAATCCCAGCTGAGCCAAAAAAAAATTTTTTTTAATTTTTTTTTTTATTTTTTATTTAATATATTATTTATATTTTTATTATTTTTTTTTTTTTTATTTTTTAATTTTTTTAAATTTTTTTTTTGTTTTATATATAATAATTATAATTATATATAATAATTTACATTTTTTTTTTTAAATTTTTTTTTAAATTTTTTTTTTTTTTTCGTTTTTTTAACATACATACGTGAATTTATAATTTTACAATGGGATGTTTTTATATATGGATGTACGTATTTCATATGGGATGAATGGTGACACAAACTACTGGTATTTCATGACTACACGTTGTGAAGGATATATAAGATTCGGCACGGCCGAATATAGCGCTCTTACTTGTTAATTTTAACTTTGTCTATAGAGAAATTATATGAATTTAAGATAAAGCGTTATATGGGAGGTAGGCGTTATATGTACGAAATTTCATCATCATACATCTAATTTGGTCGGTTTTCAATTTTTAAATTTCATTTATAGGCGTGTCGAAGTAGTTTCTGCTAATAAATACAACTTAGATATTTCAATATAGAGATCTTTATTCTTCCAAAATCTTTATTCATAGAGAAATTATATGAATTTGAGATAAAGCGTTATATAAGAGGTGGACGTAACAGTGGGCGTGTTACATTTATTTTCCGTCAGTACAAAGCCTTTGATTCAGAAGAATCTCACATTTAATTTTGTCAGTTTTATTACGTTTTAAATTTTGAATATACCGAAAAATACACTGTGCGGTATAAATGTTTGTACATTTTGATCTATAACTCCTTCCATAATGTATAGTTTTAAGCAATTTCGGGGAGAAATATTTTTTTTACTCAGGAAATATACATTCGAAGTTTCATGGTTCTACGTTAATGCGTTTGGACACAATTGCATTTTTTTCGATTTTAGAAGGAAATGGTTTTTTTACCTTCTCTTGCATTACGAGCTATAATTCTCTTCCTAATATTTCGATTTAGTCCATTTTTCCATATCAAACAAACCTTGTGTATAAGAAATATTCTGGCAAAATTTAAGCCCCCTAGCTTTTTCGGTCCGACCTCTATCGTGCTTTCAACAGACGGACGGACATAGCTAGATCGTCATAAAATCAAACCCCGATTCAGAATATATATACTTTATGGAGTCTAAAATGGATATTTCGATGTGTTACAAACAGAATGACAAAATGAATATACCCCCATTTTTTTAGTGGCGGGTATAAAAAGATCCATTCATGTCGTCAACAACCATTGCCTCAAAGTTATTCGGCCTTATTGTCATTGGCGTCTAAATCCATGTTATACAAAAGGTACAGTGAAACGTGGCAGCGGTAACGTTTGGTCTGGGATGTTTTTCAGGCCACGACATTGGCCTAAATTATAGAATAAGTAGAAGAATGGATTGCTTTTTAATAGAGACATCCAGCAAAATATAACGCTGCCACATGCAGAGGAGTTAACTCTAAACACACATCTAAATGTGTGAAAGAGTGGTTCGTTAACAACAAGATTAACGTTTTAAAATGGCCAGTTAAATCGCCAGATCTCAATACCATAGAAAAACTATGGGAAATTGAAGATGGATAAATAGTCCGCGATGACTGCAATGGCATTTCTTCTGTGCTATTAGCCAGCTTAATAAATTCCATGCAACGAAGGGAAGATATGCTGAAGTTTAAAAATATAATAGATACGTAAAAAAAAAGTTTTTTTAACCTTCCTTAATATTTAATTAACTATGTGCTGTAGTTTTTTCGCTTCCAAATAGTGCTTCTTATTCTTTTTATAAAATTTTAATTATTTTAAGTGAAGAATTCTTGTTGTTTGTGTTTTATAACAATATTGACAAATGAATAAATGTGAATGTTATTTAATAACAATTTCATTTAACTGATTAACGTTTTAATAGTATGAAGGATTTTGTGCTTTAGTTTTGTCCGAAACTGTATATAAAATATGTATGTTGAACACATCTGTTTAACATTAATCCTACTGCAACATGGACCAATTATTGGCCAAAAAATTGATTTTAATATTAACAAGTAATAAAACCTCATTAAACTAAAAAAAATAATTACTTATTAACTGTAATAATTAATATTTTTCTTTTCTTTTTAGAATGTAATAAAATCTTAAGAAATATTTAGCTGCTATTCAATCACCGCCAAGTCTTGAAGAAGGACCTTAAAAATATCACAAAAGAAAGCAATAAAATTATATTTTTTAATTAAAAATGGAATGTTTGAATAAGTTTCGAAATCGTTTTCGTACTACAAAAATTCCACCGGATGTAGATGATGGTTTAGAAACGCTTGAAGAATATCGTATGAGATGGCGTTCTATTAGGGTGATATATTTTACCATGTTTCTAATGTCTTTGGGATTTAGCATTATTTTAACGGGTATATGGCCCTATTTAAATAAGGTATTTTGAAATAAAAACTAATTATAATCTTACCTTTATTAAAGCGCAAATGATTAACAAATTTTTCTTAGCTAGATCCTTCAGCTGGTAAAGAGTTTATGGGTCTTGTAGTGGCTGCCAATCCTCTGGGTCAAATGATTTTTAGCCCCTTATTTGGTTGGTGGAGCAATAAAATTGGCACCATACGTTTGCCTCTTTTGAGTTCTTTGGGCTTGTTTACTGTGGCCAGTGCTATGTACTCCTCGCTGGAAATGAATCCTGATCATGTAAAGTATTGGATGCTGGTTTCACGTTTCTTAATCGGTGTCAGTTCGGCCAATATTGCTGTGTGTCGTTCCTATTTGTCGGCCGCTACGCGCCTTAGTGAACGTACAAAGGCAGTATCAATGGTTTCATTGGCTCAAGTTTTGGGTTTTATTATCGGGCCAGGTTTACAGGCTTTGGTAACACCATTGGGTAGTGATGGTTACGTTTGGCTATGGGGTGGTATGGTGTTTAATATGTATACCGCTTGTGGCTGGATAAATGTGGTCATGAGCGTAGGCAATTTCATCATGTTTTTGCCCACTATATTCGAGGTGAGTTACATTACACAATTTTAATATAAAATGTAAGTAAAAAGAGGCTTTTTTTCCACAATAAGTCACTTTTTACACAAAAAGTCACTTTTTACACAAAAAGTCACTTTTTACACAAAAAGTCACTTTTTACACAAAAAGTCACTTTTTACACAAAAAGTCACTTTTTACACAAAAAAGTCACTTTTTACACAAAAAGTCACTTATTACAGAAAAAGTCACTTTTTACACCAAAAGTAACTTTTTACACGAAAAGTGACACAAAAAGTCACTTTTTCTACATAAAGTAATTTTTTACATCAAAAGTAACTTTTTAAACAAAAAGTCACTTTTTACACAAAAAGTCACTTTTTACACAAAAAGTCAATTTTTACACAAAAAGTCACTTTTACACAAAAAGTAAATTTTACACAAAAATTCCCTTTTTATACAAAAGTTTCTTGTAACGTCAGTTTTTGCGCAGATATTTTTAAAATTTTTAAAATGATCACATTTAATTAGTTTTCTCGATTTGATGCTTTTTTCGCGATCAAAATATGATTTTAGATTTGTACGTTTTTTCAGACAAAACTGAACATTAAATTATATTTTTTTATTTCATAGGAACGCAAAGTGGCTGCCCGTGAAATAATGATAATGCAGGGTAAAACATCGGAAAGAGAAACCTGGAAGGCCATTAAACCAGACTATATATCAGCTTGGACTTTAATAGTGGCATTTTTTGTATTGGTATTTAATTTTGTATTGCTGGAAACGTAAGTTTTTTAAAGACAATTTTTCTCTTCTTCTATATTTAAATTTTTTTTTATACAAAAGTTTGGGTACATCACTGACCATGGATCAATTTGCCTGGTCTAATAATGAGGCCTTATGGTATATGGGCATACTAATGTCCGTAGGTGCTATAGTAGCGCTCATAACATTTGTGGCCATAAATCCTTTGTGCAAAGTTTTTCCTGAGAATCAAGTCCTAATATGGGGTGGATTTTCTTTAATGGTTCTTGGTCGGGTGCTCTATATACCCTGGGGTGATAGTCCACCAAAAATTGCCGAGGTCTATAATGTTACCATACCATTAACGGGTAATTCTACTATAGATCTAACACCAGTCAATGAAATTTTCTTAGGTTGTCCTAAAACTCAGGAATGGTGCGCCACAACACCGGCCTTAACTCTAACACAATTTATTATTGGTTATGGTTTTACCTCGATTGGTTACCCCATAGGCGTTACTCTGATACAAACAATATTTTCAAAAGTTTTGGGGCCTCGACCGCAGGGCGTATGGATGGGCTTAATGACCGGCTCTGGTTGTTTGTCAAGAGTTTTTGGTCCCGTTTTTGTGGGTTCTATATATACGAGATTAGGTACTTATTGGACATTTGGTATAACAGCTGTAATGATGTTTTTATCGATGATATGGTTATTAGTTGAGCGGTAATTTTAATAATTGTAACAAAGCCTATTTGATTGAAATAACTTGTATTTTTCTTCAATTTTCAGAAAACGTTTAATACCACCCACTTTTGAAAATATAGAACCTGTTGAACTAAAGACTTTAAGTTCGGCCAAAGTTGAAAATAATATTGACATCAAACGAGTTGTGGAGGCAGAGGCTAATGGTTATATTGGAGATGACTCTAAATTGATAAATAGTAGAAGTAATGTGGTTATAGTGCCGTCCGAGGGAAAGTGATAAAATTATATTGTGCAATTAAAATTAATTATAGTTTATGTTTATTAAGAAAAAGGAGAGAGAAAGGGCAAGAGGTGCTTTAAGTACTTTAATTTGTTTGTAATTTTATTTGTATAATAACGTATCGTGCTTAATTATTTGTGTAATTGACTGCCTTTAAGAAAACAATAAAAATATGTTAATAAGTAGTTAATAAAGTAATTTTTTTTACAATAAAATAAATATAAATCGATGTGTTTTTTATGTATTTATTTTCAAGTTTTTAGAATGAAAATTACAAAAAAAATGTTTAAATGATTTAATAAACCACCTCTATTACGTAATGCGTAACCGTAACTTCACAGTCAATGACAACCACAAGCATTGTATTGATGTCAACATGTTATCGATAATCTCTGTATGTATTAATGTTATAGAAACTAGCTTCGATAATGTTCATCAATTTTAAAACGTCCGATTAACCCGAAACTTTAACATACATTTAGTTCCGATAACAATATAATTAAAAAAGTGGGCAGTGGGCAACGCCTATGTAAAGTAAGTATTGCTTTTAATTTATTTCCAAACCGAATCTGATAAAACTTTTCAGGCATTGAATTCATCTGATTGTACAACTTAAAGGTTTAGAAAAAAATACAATGCCACGCCTATGTAAAGTTAATATTATTTTTTACTACTTTCGCTTAAACAATTCTTACAAAACAAAAACACATGAAGCTCTGTAAACAATATAATTTAATCTACATCTATCTTCTTCTTCTACATCTATATATATAAAAGTGAAACTCTGTGTGTGTGTTAGCTATAGACTCCGAAACTGTAAAACCGATCGGACTCAAATTTGGCAAGTTGTTTTACACATACCAGGGAGTGTTTATAGGTGGAAAAAAGTGGGCGGGGCCACGCCCATAAAAATAAGTTATCAGTTTTAGCTACTTGCACTTAACCGATTTTTCTGAAACTTTACACACGTATCGAGCTCTCATGACTAAATAATTTCGTGATAAGAAAAGTGGGCGGGGCCACGCCCCTAAAAAAGTTTTAATTTGGAGGCAGTTGCACTGGACCGATTTTTCTTAAACTTTGCACACATACTAAGCTGTCATAACCATTTAATTTCGTGATTAGAAAAGTGGGCAGCGCCACGCCCATAAAAAAAGGTTATACTTTTGAGGTACTTGCACCAGACAGATTTTTCTGAAACTTTGCACACATATCGAGCTGCCATGACTAAATAATTTCGTGATTAGAAAAATGGCCAGTGCCACGCCCATAAAAAAAAGGTATCATTTTGAGGTACTTGCAGTGGACCGATTATTCTGAAACTTTGCACACATATTGAGCTGTTATGACTTTACAATTTCATCATTAGAAAAGTAGGAGGGCCACGCCCATAAAAACAATTATAATTTTGAGGTACTTGCACTGGTCCGATTCTTCTGAAACTTTGCACACATATTGAGCTGTTATGACTTTACAATTTCGTGATTAGAAAAGTGGGCAATGCCACGCCGATAATTTTTTTAGGTTTTTGCACTTGATATTCAATTAAAATTCAGAATGCATTTCGATTCTATATATATAAAAGTGAAACTCTGTGTGTGTGTGTGTTAGCTATAGACTCCGAAAGTGTAAAACCGATCGGACTCAAACTTTGGCAAGTTGTTGTACACATACCTGGGAGTGTTTATGGGTGGAAAAAAGTGGGCGGGGTCACGCCCATAAAAAATTAGTTCTCATTTTTAGCTACTTGCACTTGACCGATTTTTCTGAAACTTTGCACACATATTGAGCTGTCATGACTTTATAATTTCGCGGTAAGAAAAGTGGGCGGGGCTACGCCCATAAAAAAGTTTTAATTTTGAGGTACTTTCACTGGACTGGTTTTTCTGAAATTTTGCACACATATTGAGCTGTCATGACTTTATAATTTCGTGATTAGAAAAGTGGGCAGGGCCACGCCCATAAAAAAAGTTATAATTTTAAGGTACTTGCACTGGACCGATTTTTCTGAAACTTTGCACACATATTGAGCTCTCATGACTTTAAGATTTCGTGATTAGTAAAGTGGGCAGTGCTACGCCCATTAAAAAAATTTATAATTTTTGGCTTTTTACACTTGATATTCAATTTAAATTCAGAATGCATTTTTATTCATTAAGGGGCGTAGCAACGCGCGCCGGGCTTTTCTAGTAAAATATAAAAACAAAATATTCTCTACACACATTATCAAGAAAATGTTGCGTAATTCTCGAGTGTGTTGGAGGCAAAAGTGATTTCTAAAAAGAAGTTACCCTTTAATAAGCATTTTCAAATTTCGATCACGTTCGAATGCCGTAATTTGAACCATGTTTTGCTGAAATTTAAATATTCTACACAATTCTCCCGATTGTGGACGAATTTGAACGGTTGTGTTGACCAAAAGAATTACGAAGTGCACGAAATGCATTTTGATTTGAACGACAATTTTCATAATAAACCTTCTTAATTCTGTATCTTTCCGTGGTTCAAATTGAGTTAGTCTGAAATTGAGAAATGTCAAATGAAATGTAGAAAAAACTTGACGTTTAGGTCGGTCTTTAAAATTTTACCACCCTTTTGAAGAGCAAACCAAACCATACGATATTGTCGAAAATTTTGAGACATAAAAACCTACAAATTTTAAAAACCGATTTAACGAATAACTCAAAAACCAACAAATTAAAAAAAAAAATAGGAAAAATATAAAAAGATAGTTTTTCGAATTATTTGGAAACCGAATTTGACAACTTAAGACAATTTTCAAATGCTGCTAAAAACTAAGCGTGAGGACATTTCAAAATTTAATGCCGTTTTTTAAAGAAGACAATAGTTTTCAAACAATATTAGTAGGTTAATACCCTGTTCAGACAGATATTTTTAATTGTTTCAATTTAGTGTTGATTGAGCAATTAAAATAAGTGTTCACACATACTCAATTTATCTTACTCCATTAGCATTTGATAGCTGTAAAATAACGATGTATTTATACCAAATCAAATAATGCCTTCTCTTCAGTTTTTTTCCTGTTCATAAAATATATATACAATTATATTTATATACTTATATGTATGAATTTGAATTTATTTAAACATTTTTTTAAAATTTTTATCAAACATTTTCCATTTTCTTAATTTTTATGTTTTGTATATTTATTTGTATGACATTAGAAATGCCACCTATAGAATTTTCTTCCCACTGAACATACTTCTCTAGAGTTGTTTTTCGAGTTTTAGACAAAAAGTGAAACAATTAAGTATATATTGCTCAATTTAAAAATAATTTTTAGTATGGTAAATTGAGCTCAATAAGGCCTTTAATTGCGATAATATTATAAATTCACAATTAAGGCGCGTGTGTGAACATAGTATAACCTGACCTGCCCATATGTGTGATTTATACATGGCCAACATATAACTAAGAATTAAAAAAAAAAAATATTAATTATTTTGAAGCCTAGTGTAGACTAGACCGTAGTAATTTCTCTTCTTACTTTTACCAATAAAAAAGAAAACAAGATTTTTGTTTTAAACACTGAATTATCTTTATATATCTTTATGTATATTGTATATTTGTTTTTAATTCCTTTTGTTTATTAAATTTTCTTGTATATAATTAGAGTTACATATATTTCTAGTATATTTTTTTAAATTTATTTTAAATTTTATTCAATTATAAAAAAATATTTAAGTGTCTTACTTAAACTACAAGATACGTTTTAGATCGTTTTTTTTTCTTAGAGAAGAACAAACTTTTAATTAAATTTGTTATTTGTTTTTAACTTTTATTTTATAGAATCATCATATTTAAAATCCAATTAAAAATAACACTTTTTATTGATAATAAAGTAAACATTTTAAAAGAGAAAAAAAAGTAAATTTAATATAAAGTTGAATTAAAAAATTATAAGTTTAAAGAAAAAAAAATAAAACGAATATTATTGCAGTTAAAGCAAATTTGTTGTAAAATAAAAACAAAACAAATTAAAAAAATTAATATTTTAATTTGGAGACAATTTTCCAAGGTGAGACAAATAAAAATTGGATCATTAGAATTTGGGTGGGAATTATTAAACCATAATTACGAAATATTTAATAGAATAAGAAAAGAAGAATTGCAAAACTTAAGATTTTTTCAAGTTTTTCTTTTAAACAAATTTTCAGGACTTTCAACATAAATAACAATAAAAATTTATAATACATATGTATGTTTGAATTATTACAAAACTTTAAAGAAAACTCGTTTAAATGCTTTTCTATATCCAAAAATAAATATATTTAATCAAATAAAATTGAAGTTGGAAAACGTGTAAGAAAAAGTTAAAAACTCAACAAATATGTAGTCACAGCATTATAGAGACAAATTCTATTACTATAGAGTAAAAATTAAAAAGTTTTTGTTTTAGTTTAAAAATAAAACCGAAAGACCTCATCTCAGCCTGAGTGTTTGTATTCGCATGTATCAACGTTTCTCCGCTCTATTGGTAAGAGGCATTGACAGGCGTGTACGCAACGTATGTGTTGTAGGCGTGGTTAAATGTTTGCCCTGCATTTTGGTATCTGTGGGCACACCAGCTATAGATTGACGTCGTGTGGCCACACGTTTAGTTGCTAGCGTTATGGAGTTTACTGTTGATGTTTGATGCAAAGAGTCCTGTTTTTGATTTAATATATTTTTTGTAGTTATATTGCTATTATTATTGTTGTTGGAATTATTTTGGGCGATGGTATTGTTATCGCTACGTTGACGTTTCGAGGCAGGTTGTTGTGTATCTGTGTGGAGTTTGTTTTTACAGGAGATTATTATTAGATCGAAGTTTAGAAATTAGAATTTTATATTTTTTTTTCTACTTGAACACAAAATGTTTTACAAACAAGTTTGCTTAATTTAAAGTTTGAATTTTGTTTAAGGATTTGTTGAATTAGAACAAAAAATAGGTTTGGAAACAGTGTTGAAAAAATTATATTTTTCCTAAAAAAAATTTTTTATATTTTATTTGTAAAAGTCTATAATTTATACCAGAAATATAAACATAACACATGGTTCTATCAACAGAGGTTGGTTGGACTCAAAGCATTATTTTACTTTTTTTTATATTATGCATTGAATTGATTTTTTATAAAAAAAAGTATATATTTATGCGCTTTGGGAATTCCCAAAGCGCAGTGTTAATAATTTTCTTAATACATATTTACTGTGAGCGTCAATTGACAGTAAACACCATTGCATGACTAATTAGTAATTTTTTTAATGAAATGTAACATTTCAACGCGTCAAATAAAAGCCAAAATTAGACATATGTATGTATATGTTGCAACTGCAAAAATGATGGCAGCTTTTTATTATTTTTGTTTCTAATTATAAAGGAGAAGTACCGTTCGCTTTCTAAGTAAATGTAGAATAAAAAAAATACTTTAACAAAAAATAGTCACAAATAGACAATTGGAAAGCAAACTCTAAGATCGCAAAATCCTAAATCATACATAAAAAGGGAAAATCGCTGAGTGAAATAAGTAAAATTTTTGGAAATTTGTTCCGCCATTTTGTTTCAGACGCCATCTTTGATTTCAAAATTTTACATACATAGTTATTTGTATTCTACTAATCATGCCATTTCATTTGATACCAATAATGTGGGGTTGAAAAAATTCGTTTCGCCATTTTGCTTCAGACGCCATCTTGGATTTTACATTTCTTTAATAGTTTTCTACATTGAACCGGTAAAGCTCTTTAATTTGATACCAATATTTTTCAGATAATTTTTACCTATAACTTTGCCGATTATTATTTATTTATTTCGTAATATAAAGCCTTCGTGGCCAAAATCTATCGATTTGTCTAAAATTTTTCATGTATATCTAGAGGCATACCAAATCTATAAATAGTCACAACCCTGTCTAAAAATTATTTTATTATTTGTGGTAAAAATAAGCAAAAAAAAAAAAAAACAGAGTCAGTCCTGTTTGTTTGCTCATATCTCAAAAAGTTATGGGGCGATTATGCTGATTTCCAATACCAATCTGCTAACGAATATTTTTGATATTCTGTTACCGTACACTGGAGTGGGCGATGTCGGGGGGCTTTAAAAAGTTGATTTCAACATCCACACGGACAAAACCTTACCGACTCCCCTATTCATAAGCTTTTAGAAAATATATACATTATGGGGCCGGAAATGTAAATTGTAAAAATTTCACACGGAATGAGAAATCTATACATTTATACCGTTACAATCACTGTGAAGGGTAAAAAAAAAAATATAAACAAATACCCCAAATATAAAACAGTGGCAAATTTTTTGCATAGGGTTAGACAAGTTAAAGCATGTACGGCTTCTAGTGCAGAGAAAAAATAGCTGAAAATATATCACAAGCTTCTAAAAAATCAATAAGTGCCAAGACCATTAGAAGATCCCTACACCAAAATGGTTCACATAGTACAGTACCACGCAAAAAGCCTTATGTGTCAAAAGCAAACGAAATTAAATGCATGAATTTCGCTATAAATTTAAAAGTCAGTTAAAATATTATTTACAAGAGTTAACATGAGAGAATCGATGTCAAAAAACCTCCAAAGATATGGCACAGTGCGAATTGGTTAAAACCGTAAAATATGGTAAATGAAAAACATGAGTGACTTTGGTGGTCGGTAATATTGTGTTTGTGGAATCAACAATGAAAACAGAAGATTATTTGAGTTTTCTGAGACACAATGTTGCCTCTAGTATGAAGAAAACATTTATCCAAAATTGTGAAGAAATAGTTGCTATATCGCCAAACCTTTAATAATTAATTTCTCTCTGTTGTGCCTTTCTTTTAGTTTTTTGTTTTAATTAAATAATTTTCCTTTCATTCCTATGTAATTTTGTAATATGATTTTTTATACATCATTATGAAACAACATGCAGTGTTTACTTTCATTTGATGCTCACATTATGTATCCATACATTAAAAGTGAACCGATTTGGGGATAAAGTTGACCCCGTCGGAATTTAAGAATAGTTAAAGAAAATTCCCGAAGTATTTTTTTCGTGCCTGTGGATATCGACCGACCGCCCTTTTCGTTTTTTGTACACTGCTCCTGCGTTTGTAGTCTGATCATAACATGTCGCAAATCGTTTTTTATGTCTTCACAAGAACTACATTTCGCCCTTTAAAAATTTTTGATTTCCGTGTCAATTACCAGTTGTCTTTAAGCGGCGTCTCACGCTAGTTTTTTCTCAATAAATTTTCAATACGAATTTTTAGAAAAAATCGCTTGAAGGGTTACAGAGATATGACCAATATTTTTTCGATTATTTTCAACCTCTGTCATATTTTTGTTCATCGATAAAAATAAACACTTTCAGACAAAAGTTTAATGAACTAAAAGCAGCTTTATTATCGTTTAAAAAATATGCATTAGGATAGGTGGAAGCCGAGATTGTAAAAATCTCAACTAGAATTTCACGTTGGAGTAAAATATAAATAAAGATAGAAATGTAGCTCTTTTAACCAGTCATTAATAACGATATGCAATATGTTATAATTTACAATATTTTTACCATTGCAGTGCTGTAGTTTACAATAACTTTGCTAGAAAATTCTGAATAATTTAATTTAGTTTGGACGCAGATCGCGACGATTTCGTTTTATTTTCTTTAATTAAAAAAAAAAAAAAAATGAAGTTAAAAAAAATAATTTTCAATATGGGTTGCTATCACAGCGTTGATGTAATTTTTGTGGCTTATGTGGGACAAAACGATTAAGGTGTCATTGAACTTCCTCTAAAGTCAACGCAATAATTTCAGGGTATTCCTTTATCATCCATAAGATTGTTCCTGCAAAAGTTAACTTCATTACGAAATCTTAATATACAGCGATTCTGTATTGCTTAAAACTTGATTATTTTTATAAATTATCTGCCGAATGGTCCTAGTGAAAATTCTGAAATCCAAAACATGATTTGTGCCGAGGACTACGCTCATGGTTAAATCATATAGCCTCGATGTTTGCAGCTATCCTTGACGTTTAGCAGAGCCTCTCTCTTCCCAATATTGTTTCGAATTTTTTATTACAAAAAAAAGTCTTCAGAGATGGAATCAAACCACAAAAAGAAACATTTAAACGTAAATGAATTTTTTATTGTGTTATGGTCGCATAATAGTTATTTAATTTTTCGTTACTTCTAGACAACAAAGGCTTAGTGTTTGCCAACTGAAATACTTCCACAACACACTTCACCCCTTAAAAAAAATAAAAATTAATAAATTTGTACTACCGGACCCTGTATTTGAGATAAATTTTATCCTCGAGACTATTCTAAAAGTATGTAAGGGTGCCCCAGTGGACTAGTCAGTAGTGTGATGGTCTGCTAGTCTAGGGGCTGTTGGTTCGATTCCCACCAGCAGACTCTCGACTGGTCTGCTTCTCTTTCTTTTCTATTCTTTATATACTATTCAGGTATCACAAAGGGATCAATACGATGGACCCAAGTGAGCTGCACAACAGCTGCCTGTTCTACCTAACCTAAGGGTGTCCAAGTTTGAAGTTTCAATGTCCAATATAAATCATTACAGGGAGATCAACCAAAACTTTTTGTGACAGAAAATTGGTGATTTAGACGTAGAGAATATGTGATTTAAACAGGATGGGACCACTTGCCACACATCAATATAAACAATGGAACTTTTAAAAGAAACGTTCGAAATTCAAATTATTTCTCATAAAGGACGAGATTGTAGTGGCCACCAAGATTGTGCGATTTTACACCTTTAGACCAATTTTGTGGGGTTTTTTGAAATTAAAAGTGTACAGCTATAATTCCACAATAGTTCAATAGCTTAAAAACAACATTCTCGAGCAGTTATCAACCATTGATAACAGTTTATTGAAAAACGTGGTTGAGAATTTGGGTAAAAGATTGGGAGCATGACCAGTAGGGGGATCACTTGACCGATATTATTTTTAACCAGAACCTATAAAAAAATATAATTTTAATATCTAAAAAAAAACTTTTTTTATTAAAATTAAAATGATACCTCAAATTTTGACACCCTTTATGTATGTAATAAACAAATATTCTTCGAGTTACCTTTTCTTTCAATTAATCTTAATCTTTCATTAAATACAATTCAACATACTTTTTATAGTGTTTCTTCAAAATTTTTGGTATAAAAATTGTTTCCGTCCTCATTTTTATACAATAATTCTTAGTAAAAAGATTAGCTTATCACGATTTTTTTATGCTGACTTGTTAATTATGCTGACTTGTTAATGTTTTATGATAACAAATTTCTCCTGGAATAGGTTGTGAATTGTTGTCGGTTGTGTTCTCTGTGTGCAATATGAAAGAAAATTTCCTCTATTTTTGTTATACTAAAGTTTAAATAAAATCCTATATTATTCAACACTGTTTCTTCGTAGTTCTCAAAAGTTTAATAATTTAAATATTTAACTTATAGCTAAAACAAAAATAACCATTGAACAGTAGTAATCACTGTATAATATCAGAGGTAGTACTAATATTTGTTATATAACTATGATTATGGTTACAAAGTTCCTCGGGCATTTGTGCCGCAACCTCATCGAAATGATGATGTTCATAAATTTTAAAAACATTGCTATGTTCTTTATCAACGTGACCATTTACAACATCTTTTTTTAGAGCAGCACCATCAACATCACCACTATTACCATCTGCAGCAGAATATATTTTAGGGATATAGAAAAATTTTTTATAGACAAAAAAACAAAAAAAAATAATAGAACAAAATTTAAACAAAAAAACACCGAATATTATTAAAATTTATTTTGTAGGGAGAAAAAGCCAAAATGATTGATAGTTTTGTAATTTTGTTTGAAATGAATTTAGAATTTGGTTACTCATTGAAATTGAAATATGACTGAAGATGATGATTGGGAGTATGATGATATGTAGCCTGAAGACGCTGATGGGATGGTTAAATGAAAAACGGCTTTTGCGCAAAATCAATTACAAAAATAAACCTAAATTTTTGGTAGGTGAAGAATACATGATTATATGGATACGCAATTGTGTTAAGTTTCTTTTTTTAATTTTTAAAATAAAATAAAACAAAAAATAAAAATTATACAACTTACCCCTTATTGAAAGTTTCCTTTTAGCAGCTTGCGTTTTTATGTCTAGTTCACTTTTATTTGTTTTGGTTTCGGTTTTCTTGTCACCGTTGGCAGTTCTCTTTAAACTATTAGTTTTCTCTTTGGCGTCATCATCTTGAGTGGCAGATTTACGTGCAACGCTTTTGCCGTTACTTAGTTTTTCGCTACCTGCTGCTATACCATTAATGCTAGCATTAGCATTAACACTAGAACGTTTAACTGCTGAAGAGGAGCGTTTCATAGGAGGTTGCATAGAATTTTTGCCCTCCGCAGACGACCCTGTTGTTACGGATTTAATGTCTTTATTTTGACTTACTATATTGTGTGCATTGGCTGTGGTTGTTGTTGTGATGGGTTTTTGTGGTGATTTTAGTTTTTGTTCATCTTGTTTGTGTATACCCACCTCTAGCCAATATTTTAATTGTGATTCACGCTGTTTGGACATTAATTCTTGTCCTTCCCTATATTTGCTTAAAATACCCTGCAACTTTTGTACGGTTTTATACACAGTTTCGGGCGATACTAGCCCATAATCAAATAGTGAACACATGTGTAAAATAAAATTACGATATATGTTTTTACGTATTATCTCGTGGCCATTTGCATCAAGAAACATTTCGCATGCCAATGGCAATTGACAGTCGCCCACATAACCATGTTTCATTACATGAAGATTCCACAGTTTCATTAATTCCTTTTCGCCCTCATTGACATCGGTGAATTCATCAATCATTTGTATAGTCTTTTGGCGCAACCACAAGGGATCACTTTCGCCCTCAGAATCGATATCGAGTTCCTTTGGATGAACAGGAAGACAAGTTTCCGTATGGTGATAAAGTCTAAAAAAAAAAAAAAGAAAAAACAGTTTTTCTAAGATTTTATTTTTAAATATAGTCCATCAAAAAAAATATTTGCTGCAATAATTTTTCTATATAAAGCTGCTATTTCTACAAATAATATTCTCTAAATTTTTAAATTATGTCTTCGGCAAAATACAGCAGTATTTATTAATATTTCGTCGTTATAATTTTCCGTAAAAATATTTAAAAAAAATGAGTAGGTACTTACCTATTATGTCCCGTTATATAGGGCCTCTGATTACTCATGTCATCCTCGTCCAAAACTAAAAACTCATCCAAACATGTTTTCTGACGCCTGGGACGACATACCAATAAATTCGTAACCGTTGTACGTCGTACGGGTCCACACGTACGAGCAAACGAACAACCTGATGGCCCTGCCAAATCATATGGGGAACCCGCATATGAACCATCATACGAATCATTAATTGTCACATCAATTCTAGCACCATTTTGAGCAGCCGGTTGATAGGTAAAATTAAATCTGGCGTGACATAATTTTAAATGTTTCAACAACGAGTACAAACGCATACAGTCTAAGCCGCACCAGGGACATATGACCTCTTGAGTGTACTCAGTTTGTTGACGGGTATTGTTGCTATACAAAAAATTATAAACAATTTGTATTTTCTCCGTTTTGGCTACAGGTTTAGAAGTCGTAATGTTAGAGCAATTGATTGGCTTGTTATTGTTTTTGGTTGTTGCTGACGTTGTCGTTTCTTTAATGCAATTGTTATTGTGATTTATTTGTTCATTGTTATTTGTGGTATTAGTGTTCTCACAATCAATACCATTGGTCATTTCGGTAAATGTACAATATTTATCGATTTCTTTCGAAGAAATTTCTTTTGCCAACTCACTGGCTGACCACGTTAAACGAAACTTTAATGTGGGATATTGTGAGAAGACATCGAATTTTATTGTGATTGGAATGTAATTGTCCGGTAAAGTTTCCCAGCTACGTTTCTTTGGCGAGAATGATTTAATACTAGATGAATTGAGCTCTTGTAAGGCCGCTTCATAGTCACCCTCTGGTATACAGCCGCTATTCTTTTCGTAAATGATTAATTCACAGCCATATAGTTTGGTTGATAGTTTTGACCGCTTACTAGGTGTATCTTTTAAAATATATTAAGTAGAAGATGAGTTAAGAAAATATAAAAGTTAATTATGCAAAAGTACCTTCCATTCCATTAGTTATGATAACATCTTGGTCAACTGGCTTAACTTTAATGCGAAATAAGAGTTTATAAATAGTGTGTTGATCACCCAAAGGATGTATAGATTGAGCTGGTATTGAAATGGCAGTAAATTGTTGTAAATTATCAACAGGATTGTAAATAACACTGGAACTATAAGTCTATAAAACGAATTACAGCCAAAAGTCATTAGTTATTATTAGTCATTTGAAATAAAAAAAAACTGACCAAAATTTCTTGAAAATCCGAGGTACTGTCCTTACGTTTACTTTTAGTTATTTTATACAAAGTAGATTCTACCGTCACCTTATCGCCTTCTTTCCAAACATGTTCCCCACTAACAGCCTTCTCAAACAAGCCATTATAAATGATATTTAAATAATTATTGGCCAATGTTTGGCTCTTTTGTGTTAAAACATCAAGCATGGAGTTGATTTTGAAATTATTACGCTTGCGGTGATTACGAGACATGCGTTCCTTCATGTAGCTAAGAGTCCGTTGAAGAAATATGGGGCTAGTACCGTGTCGGTTACGTAGAAAACGATAAATTTGTGTAGGTTCTACAATAAATTTTGTAAATGAACAAAAAAATAATTTAAAACAAAATAAAACCTACTTTCAAAAGCTTGCAAAAAGAGTTCCTGCTCTTGTTGATGGCTATTGAGTTTATTCTGCTCGACCGCCGTTGCTACTGACGCCGCTGTTGCTAGTGTGCTAATGCCTACTAAAGTCTCCGCCACACTATTACCATTTATTGCATTTACATTATTATTGGCTACTGCAGGGGAATTGTTGTTATGATTAGTATTATTGCCGTTAGTGGTGGTAGTGCCATTAAGGGAAGATGCCACCGCATCTTTTGTTTCCCTTTCTCGCTTCTTCTGCGGTGGCATTTTCTTCATTTTTTTACTTCTTTTTTGCACTCAACACACTAACGCTACGCCGCTTCTTCTTGTTCTAGCCTTTTTTTCAGACACTCACAATACACTTCTTATACAAACATAAATTACTGCAAATAATTTGATTTGTTCTATAAATATTACGATTTGCACTTTGTATTAGAGTATAATTAACCCCCAGTATAAATTATTTTTTATTTAAACGAAAAGAACATGTGAAAAAACAAATTTTTATACGGCGCGAAATTTTTCACACACATTTATGTAAAGTTTGCTTTGTTTTATTCTTTTTCGATCACAGTTGCATGAGCATTTACTAAGCGACACAGGCTTGCAGAAGATAGTATTTAAGAGTAGAAAAATAAAAAAAGTTTATAAAAGGGTGTTTAACGGTTTTAATCCAAAAATTTTTAAATTGAAATTAGATTTTAAACCTAAAAACGGTTTTTTATACAATTACGCGTTTCAAACTTATTATAGGGAAAAATATGCGTTAAGACAGACATATATATATAGCGAAACGACTTTTTAAGTTTTTTGAAACTGTGAACAACTGAACACCATTATCACCGTAGGCCAAATATATACATACCGACAAAAAAAAAATTGGAAGTAGTGCAAAGCGAATTACATTTACAAGACTTCTAAATCAATAGTGTAAAAGCATTAGTTCTAAATGACTTCTTAACTGCAAAATAATTTGTCATAAATGATGTGCTTAAAAATGAATGCAACATCATGCAAAATATCTTAAAGAATTTATGTAAACAAACAAATTTAACACATGAAATATCCGATACTTGTCACCAAATATGCATGAGTTTCATGCACTTATTAGAATGGAGTGCAGTTCATTAAAATATTCATGTAAACACATGATCGCCAATGACACGCTAATGTTAAAATCACTAGTGTTTTCACCTAAATTAAAGTACTTCATCATCAGTTGAACCCCTGCAAAATCACTTCTTTGTCATAGATTTTTTTGCTGGGTACATATATAAAAATCTAAGGTATCTGCTGTTGTTGTAAACGTTAATTAATTTTTGATAAGAAACACTTCTTCATACCTGCATAACTGGACGTCTTTAAAATAATCATCCACAAGTTCAACACCTCAATAGCAACGCAACTATCTTTAAACAGTTTTTACTTAACAGTAACATGTTATAAATTTATGATATACAAATTTTACTCATAGTTTATATGTGTAGTATATTGATGGCTTAATATAAAAAAAAGCGTATCTCGATTTTTAACAAAATCGCTATTTTAACATTTTCTGTTTGTTCGCATATAAATATAAAAGAAATAGTTATTATTTTAGTTGATTTCTTTGCTTGAGTCACGAAAGATTGGGTCCATTGTATTAGTAATTAATAAAAGCAGCGCTTATGCTTCTATTTGAAATTCAAATCAATTTCGCAGCTAATCCACCAGTCATTTATTAAAAAAAACAAAAACTTTTTTGTTGTAAATCCTTATATTTTTTTATCAATACAATTAATATAAACACATGATTATAAAAAAATTCAGCCATGATTAATTTGTTTAAATATTGCTATAGTTAATTAGTTCCTATTGTTTGAAAACAAACTTAATAAAAACTCTTTCTACAACAATTTATGTTACACAATATGTGTAAAAAATTACAATAAAGTTAGACACATTAGATTAACTAACAAGAAAAATTCAAATATGAGTAGTCTGGGTGCACAAGTGTATATTTTTTTTTTTTTTGTAAATGTGCAAAAGGTGCTTATGATTATTTAGAAAAGTAAAAAATTATCCTAAAAACAACTGATGTAGTTATGACTACTAGTTAGATTACAACCCAAAATTATAGTAAAAAAAAACAAATAAATGTATTTGTAAATGTTAAGTTAAAAAATTGCCTGATATTTTAATCAAAAAATCTTGATTTTTAATTTGTTTGTACTTAGTTATTCCTCAAAAGCCGGTTTGCCCTCAAAAGTACAACCACTACGTTGTATTATTTCAGAAGCGGCCCAAATACCGCAACGTATGCACACATCATAGGGTTTCTTTTGTATGTATTGTGACAAGAAACCACCTACAAAAGCATCACCAGCGCCATTCGTATCGACCATTTGTTCGCGCGACAGCTCCTTCACGGAAAATTCTTCAATTTTACCATTGCTGAAGAGTAATACGGGAAGGTGCCCCTGCGTTATGACGACAATTCTTTTGCGCTGTGTATTCTCTTTAGGAAGATTGACTAGCTTGTTTCCGATTTCTTTTACATCTTTGGTTTCCCAGCCCTGTTCGTTGGCAAAAGCTTCGACTTCTTGTTCGTTGCCGAAGAGTATGTCAACGTAGGGCATGGCCGCCATCATGGGTTCCTTGAAAAATTGCGATAGAAAGGGAGCGCTCAAGTTCATCATGAATATGCGATTATGTTTGTGGGCGTGATGGGCAACTTCCATAATGCTAGGCGGACTGACTGTAAGAAAGAAACCCTAAAAAAATAAAAGTTAATAAATATCCGAAATTTTAAACATACAAAATTTTTTACATATATTTTTTCTGCCGTATGCATTAAAATTATTAAAGGTTTATAAAAGGTATATTAAACTGATTTTCTATGGAAATTTTTTAAACCTTTATTAATTGGATAATTTAATAATTGGATAGTTTGGATAAAAAAAAATTCAAATCAAAATTATTTATTAATTTTATCCAAAGTTCACGTACCTAGCCTCCAAACCATAATCCATTACAAATTTTTACAAATGTTTAATCAAGCTTAACATTATTTTTTTGTGAAGTTTGAAATTTATATTTCATATAAAACAAGGTGGATTGATTCGCCTTGATACTAACAAAATGCCTGTTGTTTTTTCTATTGTATTTGTTGTAGTTATGCAGTCACCTGATTGATTCGCCTTGATATAAAATATATATGTATATATATAAATGTATATATGTATGTATATTCTAAATGAAATATGTTAATTCTAAATTAAAAATTTTTAAGTATCGAACTTTTTTGTAAAAACAAATATTTATAAATTTTCTTCAGGGTTGAGTTCAGACTTTTAAAATTTTATTATAATAATCGACACTAGTCAAGTGTTTGATATATCTTTATATGTCCTTTTGAAATTGATAAGTTCAAAATTATATATAATTATTGTTTTTAAGCCTTAAAACTCACCGATATATAATAATATTCCGCATTAGCTAACAGCTTCTTATTTTCAGCCTTTTGTAAATGTTCAATGGTAAAATGATTGGCAGCCGCTAAATTAGCACACAACGAACGATGTGTGTCGGTAATTAAAACACCACAAGTGCCGGTAGGGACCTCTTGTGTATATTGATATATTACATTTAAGCCATCTTTAGTGGCCTTCTCTTCCAAAATCTTAGCGTAATCGTCATTACCTACACAGCCAAAGAAAGTGGCCACTTTGGGTTTTTGCAGAATCCATTGACAGACCCGTAGAGAATTTTGCACCGAACCACCAGCAATAAATTCAGCATTGCAATTTTCCATTAGCTCTTTGTATAAGGGCATATGTTTTTCTTCGGCGAGAATAGCATTATTAGGCTTTAAGTCATATTTTTGCAGGAATTTGTCGTCGACAATGGCAGAAATATCCAATAAAGGATTACCACAACCAATTAGAATACCTTCTCTGAAAAAATGAGATTATAGAAAGATTTTAATAAAAATATTATAGGTTATATAAACAAATATAATATAAATTTTACTTTATCAAGTGCATGACGGAAGATGACTTCTAATGATAAGCTTGTTTTTGCTTAGCATTTATATGTAAAAAATTGTGCTAATTTTGGTTGTTATTGTTTTTAAAGAAACTTTTGTGTCTTTCAGTAAACTAATTTAGGCAGAATTCACAGGCAAATATTGTTATCTCTAATTAATTTGTAGTTATGCGGTAATAATTTAAAAGCTTTCAAAAACCTTTAAAAAAAACTTTTGTGTATGGTATTTATTTATTTTTATACCCTTCACACAGTGAAAAAGGGTATATATAGGTTTGTCATTCCGTGTGAAATTTCTACAATTTTCATTTCCGACCCCATAAAGTATATATTTTCTGAAAGCTTATGAATAGGGAAGTCGATTAAGCCCTGTCAGTCTGTCCGTCTGTCCGTGTGTATGTTGAAATCAACTTTTTGAAGCCCCCAGACATAGGTTGGACCCGGGTAAGGTATTAAAATATCAGAAATATTCGGGAGTAGATCGCTATTGAAAATCAGAAACATCGGTACATAAACAACTGAGATATGAGCAAAAACCCACGACCACCTCGATTTTTTTTTCACAAAAACAACATTACAACAACAACATACATACATACAAACGTGTATACTGGTTAGAGAAAACGTGGCATCGAATCCCAACTGAGCCAAAAAAAAATTTTTTTTAATTTTTTAAAAAATTTTTTTTTTAATTTTTTTTTTTATTTTTTATTTAATATATTATTTATATTTTTATTATTATTTTTTTTTTAATTTTTTTTTATTTATTTTTTTTATTATTTTTTTTTTTGTTTTATATATGTATATTATATATATAATCATTTTTTTTTTAATTTTTTTTTTAAATTTTTTTTTGAAATTTTTTTTTAATTTTTTTTTTCGTTTTTTTTAACATACATACGTGTACGTATTTCATATGGGATGAATGGTGATACAAGCAACTGTTATTGCATGACTACACGTTGTGAAGGGTATATAAGATTCGGCATGGCCGAATATAGCACTCTTACTTGTTTATATTTATTTATAGTTTGATAGCCTAGTCTAGGCCATAACCTAAACCATAACATAAAAAGGATATTTTTTTAGACTAAATTCAAGGCATTAAGAAAAAAGATTTCTTTGAATATACATATATATTTAAAAAAAAATTTTATAATAAAAAAAAAAAAAATAGTTATGCCTGAATTAACAAACATGCTGTTTTACCAATAACTTGGTTGATTTTACACTGCCATCGAATAGAACAAATAAAAGAAAATAAACTTTATCTCTGCTTTACCAACATCGCACCATTTTTTTTTACCTAACTAACTATTTATGTATTTATTTTTATATGCAATAGTTTTTAATTTCTTACTTTAAATTTTCCATTATTTTAATTTTTTAATTACAAAATGTGCTATAGGTACACGGTTGCGCTATTTTTCGAAAATAATATTCGCCGAATTGAAGATTTGTTAACAATGTATTTTTGAGCGTTTTGTAGGTAGGAAATTATGTTAATGTCCAGTTAAAGTTTATCAAGTTTAATTGTATATTTTAGAGAATTTTAATAAACAAATACAATTAATGACAATCCAGCACAAACAAAAATCTTTTTCGGAAAAAAAATATATGCAGAATGTGGCAGAAACTCAAGTTGAACAGTTGTTAGGCGGTCAGGGGCCGCCTCATACTTATTATGTGCTTATTATAATAATACACAGGCAGAATTATCTGGTTAATTTTGGCACATATGAGACGCCTTTTAGGCCCCTTTCGCATTAGGCAACTATAATTGCGCAATTCTTGTGCTTGTTGGTGTGCGAGGAAAGGTCGGTGTGAAGGGGAAAGAATTGCCGAGATTTGAGTACAGACTTGCTTGTACTTGGCAATTCTGCTTCTGCTGTCATTCTTGTCTTGGAATATTTATTTGTTTTTGACATTGTCTTTTATTTCTTCTTCGGTGTGTTGTGTAATTTTGTGTGTGTGAAAATTTTATTTGTTTATAAGTGAATCAAATATTTAAAAATGATGAGAAATAAAAATTAAAATTATAATTGCGCAAGTATAATTTTATTTTTATTTATTTTCTTTTGAACTTGCTTTTATGTTCACATTGAGCAACTTGGTTGCTCAATTTCTTCCAGTTTCTTCCAATTTCTCATCATTTTTAAATATTTGATTCACTTACAAACAAATAAAATTTTCACACACACAAAATTACACAACACACCGAAGAAGAAATAAAAGACAATGTCAAAAACAAATAAATATTCCAAGACAAGAACGACAGCAGAAGCAGAATTGCCAAGTACAAGCAAGTCTGTACTCAAATCTCGGCAATTCTTTCCCCTTCACACCAACAAACACAAGAATTGCGCAATTATAGTTGCCTAATGCGAAAGGGGCCTTACAATGTCGAAATCGATGGGTTTACAAACTATTTTTTATTTGCAAGGGGTTGAGGAGGAAAAGTGTGTAGTACATAAGCAAGGCGAATTCATACATTAGTCTCTGCATTAGAAATTTTTTCGATTCTCTTTTAATTTTTTGTATTTATGCTCACGTTTCATTTAATTATTTGCAACTGAATTTTGGTACAACAAAATGACAACTTATTTACATTTAAAAATTTACGAAAATTTAGTTAAAATTATTTGCGGTACACACTCGAAAAACGAAAACTTATGAAAAAAAACTTTAATCAGCTGTTATAAATGTCCATTAAGTTGACTCACAACTTGATTGGAAAAATTATAATCAAGACGATTTCAAGTTCGAAAAATGTGAGTGCTTTCGTAAAAATGTTTCAGTTTATTGTTACTTAAAAGGCAAAATTTCAGTGTCGGCGCAGGTAATACGTACACAACACTAGTATGAGAGCACTCAAATGTGTATTATGGCTTTTATATCATTAAACAATCACAAAACAATCATTAACGTTTAAAGTACGACATTTTATGTTAAATCTTAATGGGAAAAATTAGTGTGAAAGAAAATGTCTTTTTACTACCCCGCTTTCAACTCTTCATATATATAAAAGAAAGATTTCAGTGGCAAGAATTGTCAAACTCTATATATAAAAAAGAGAGACCAATACTCTCCCTTAAGTTATCACTTTATGTAAATACACCATGGTAGTGGTCAAATATTATATGTTGAAAGAGTTTTTCCTCTTTAAAATTGCTTTCACGTCTACAAGTTCAATTTGAAATTACGAAAACGAATTTCAAGTACAAGCAAGTATGAACCGGTTTTTATTTCTTTCTATCGCACACACGAAAAAAGGAAAACTTTCGCAAGAAAACTCATTCCATGTAAAAGCAGACATAAGGTGAACAAATCTACGCACAAAATTATACTATTTATTTAGGATCGCATTCATTTGTTCAAATAAAAAAGTTACATATAGTTTGACCCCTTTGAAATAGCGAAATTCAAAGAAAAACAGAAGAGATTTTGTTAAAATAAGGTTCAAAAGGAAGAGCGTATACTATTCAACAATCTGTACTGGACAGTTTTCGTTTCTATTTGTCTTCTACCTTTTATATTTTTACACATATTTCACACTATTTTTCTTATCTCAATGTCTGTCTGGTAGCTTGCCATATTCGATTGTATTTATAAATATTCTGCCGCCATAATTTCTTGTGCTGTATTGTTCCTTTTACTGTATTAAGAATAATGTATTCCTGAATTTCCTGATGACAGCCTTGTGCAGCCTTAACCATAAATAAATTTTAACTAGCAGTATGTGTACAAATTCAAAAGCAAATCATTGAAAGTAGTGTGACTGCATTAGTAGTCATTTAAAAAGGTGATATTTTGTGTATAGATCTAAGCCATTTATTACACGAAAAAAAAACTAAAACACAATTTTCGCTGTTTATATTAACATTTTTGCAATTCGTGTTATATGTAAACCAAGCTTTTGCCGTGACAACATTGTTTGGTGTAAACAAGGAAATAAATTTTTCTTTGTGTGTGGCATCTCCATGATAACACACAAGCAAAACATCACTTCGTTTGCTTCGCGACATTTGTTGAAAAATTTATTCTTCCACACATAAACGGAAAGCGGTTTAATTTTATTTCTTATTAAAATTTATTTGCTTAGAAAAATACAAATTTTCGTCTAAAGTTTAAGCTAGCAAATATATATTTTTTTTTTGCAATTCAAGTGTTATTTTAACAAAAAAAAGCGAAAGTTGCAATTTAAATAGAATTTTTATATCTAAAATTTACAAATATTTTGTTTAAAAAGTGAGTATAAAAAAAAATTAATTGAACATGTTGGTAAAGATTAATATATAAAAAAGAAATGGAAATATGTGTTGCAGAATCGTTAGTTGTCAGTCGTCTAGAAAATGGCTTTATATTTTGGGTTTAGTGTGGGAAAAAGGGTGGGACCACTTCTCCACAGAATGTGCATAAATATATATGTATGTACATATGTAGTAACATATAAGGCGTATGCAAGTTTTTTAAACTAAATACTATTACGTGAGTCCAATGCTTCAGTTATCCCCTAAAATGATTTTACTGGACATTCACAAGGAATATTTACTTTGTTTGCTGTGTATGGTAACAATTTTTTCCGTTTCGTTTAACAATTTGCAGTCGCTTTAACATCGATTTTAAGTTAAATTTGAAATTTCAGTCACACACTACATAATTTGATTACGAACGTCGGTATGCCTTTTTCCTCGTTTCTCCACCATCACTTGGGGTATTAAGCTTGTTATGCTGCAAAATTGAATAGTCAGTCATTCGTTTGCTCAATATTTTCCCTACCCACATTTTTATTCTACAACCACTAGTTCACGGTGTTCATTATGTGAAATATTGAAATTTTTATTTCATTTTTTTATGTACTTGGTCTCCCACTCTTAGTCATTGTCATTATCACAGTCATCATCATTATTTTATCATAAATACTTCTTTTCCTTCTGTGGTTTTTGTTATTGTGTTTACCGGTGTTTTTTATATTTTTTTGTTTGGTGTTGCTTCTTGTCAGCGTTGCCAGAATGGTGTCTTAAACATGTAATGATTTTATAACCGAATTATGTTGTTTTCTTATATTTTTGTAATAAATATACCTAGGTATTAATTTGACAAATAAAAAATTAAAAATTCTATAAAAATATTTTTTATACTTTAAATTAAATTTTCAATGTGAACCATTTTTTATTTTGGCTTAAGTTCATTTATTCTTTCATTTAATTTTATAATTCAAATTTAATTAAATTGTAACCATTTTTAGGAATATTCTTTCTAAAATTATTTCCGATATTAGCCGAGTGGAATGCATTTTCGAAATCAGCTACGATTTCATCATCAGCACTCTTTATCGGTATACTACTATGTAATTTAAAATTCCTATTTATGTTACAATTGAATTAAATTTGAATTAGTGAATCTTAGTATTAATTTTCAAATTTGTTGAATTTCTTTTCACCTATCAAATGACAATTCAAAATTCAACATGTTCATATTCTTCTATATTCGTAATACATTTTCGTTATATAAATATATAATTATTTTTTATACTCTTAACAGCAATTGAGTAACAGAGTTCTTAAAAATGAAAATATGAATTTTCCGACCCTTTAATTAAAGCGATATGTATATTGAATTATTTTTTCATTCATATAGCGATGTGTAGGTATTATAGAGATTTCTTGAGTTTATATTTAAGTGCATACCTATATAGTTAAATTTAATTTAAACTTAATTTGTATTTAAATACAATTTTAAACCTTGATTAGTTATGATTATCCTTAAAATACGTTGTCCTATTCTTAAAGTTTGACATCAATTATAATAATATAATTTTTTATATAAAAAAACCGATTCAAGCTTGAATAATAGAATAGAAGAAACTGTACAATTCTAGAAAAAAAATAAATATTTATATTAATTAAAAAATAATTCATAAAGTGAGTAAGAAAGTGTTAAAATAATTAAAAATTCGTGTTTAAATAAGTGTTAAAAGTAAATATTTTTTGGAGCAAAAACATAGATTTTACGGCTTTTATATGATGAGTGTCGAAATCATGTCTTTCTAGTTTTCTATTGAATAATCTTGAAAAAAGTCATTCACGTTCAAAGGACTTTTTGCATGAAACAGTTCATAATTGTTTTACATTTAACGTTTAATCTTAATAAGCTAAATGAGTGTAAAAATATTAACACAAAAAAATGTCTTACTACCGCTTTCAACCAATCTTAAAAAATTGAAAAAGTAGTTGGTAAACATGGTAAAAAATCATGTAAAAGCCCTATTTATTTGTAAAACTTAAATATACTTTAATTGTATAGTGTTGGACATTTATCCGGGGTCTCCACGTAGCAATATTCAAGTGTCACAACTACAGTTGTCATATGTTGCGAAAATAAATTGCCTTATTCACAAATGTGTCTTAAGTATCGTATTGTTAAAAAGTCCAAAAATTTCGATATGATTAAAAAGTTGTGTAATGTTTACCCTAAAATTTTTAAACCTTATTAAAAAATTATGACTATGGTATTGGTAACTGTAAAATTTTTAAACTTTTTTTAAAATTTAAATATTGATTAAACATTTTTTAAAATCAGAAGTAATATCATAATATTTATGGGAAATTATGTTTATGGTTTTTTGTTTGGGAATTCCGTTTTCCACATGGAGCGCACAACATGCCAACTGGGCATAGGTGTATACCTGTCATGGGTTTGGGCTTTTATACCCCTCCTTTTCAACCTAACCTAACCTAATATCATAATTACTATAAAAATGGCCCTTAAAACTTTAATATTTAAAAATACATTTTTCGAAGTTCTGATGTAATATTAAAATCGTCCGGGCACAATTGTTTCAGACACATTTTTTTACTCTCGAAAACTAAAAAAATCATTTCTATTAATGTTTCTGGCAACGCTGCTTGCAGTACTTTTATTTGAGAGCAGTGTTGCCGAAGTTAATTTATAGTTTACCCAATTAAATTAAAACTATAAAATGAATTTTTAACATGTTTAGGCTTGAGTTCAGATTTAAAAAATTTTCTTTTATAAAGAAATTTCATTGAGATATTGAAATAATAATTTGAAAAAGTAAATTTTTATTGACAGTTGTTTGAACAAAAAAAGTTCGGCAATAAAAATTAAATTACAAAATATTGACTTTATTATGGCATATTTTGTCACAATTTGTATATTAAGAAAGTTTCTGATAATTTTGAATTTCTAAATAATTTTTTGATTAATACAAAATTGTTGGTTAATAGGTACAAATTCCCATTTTAATCAATAATTTTTTTTAAACAATTTTAAGTTAAATCGAATATTTTAGGTTAGCATATTACCAAACAAAAAAACAAAACAAAAATGGGTATTTTGCAGGGGTTCAACTGGTGATAAAGTGATTAAATTTAGGTGAAAACAGATATGATTTTGACTTAGTGTGGTCAATTCTTGTCAATTGAAAATGTGAAATAAAAAGTTTTTGTATAGTAAAAGGTATGGTGGCACCATATGACAAGACGCACAATATTTTCATTTCACAGTTTCACAGAACGCCCCATACTCCATTCTAATAAGTGCACAGAACTTATCCGTATTATGTAAAGAGAAACCAATGTCAGTTTACATGAATTGTTTAAGTTTTTTTTTGCATTCTTTTAATAATGAATTATTTTGCATTAAGGGAGGAATTTTGCCTTTAGAATGTATTCTTTTGTATTATTGATTCTCAAGTCCTGAAAATGCAAATAATTTTGCAGTACTTCCAAGTTAGTATTTAGTATTATTAATTTAAATATAAAATATCCAATTTTTGACTAGTCGATAACTCTGTGATTTTTTTGTTTGTTTTTTCCTTGAAATTTTTTTCTTTTGTAAAATAAAATCCAAAATTTTGCATCCTCTTTATTCTTGTCATTCATTTAATATGTGTTTAATCTCGCTCGGCCTTATGCATAATATCAAACAAACAAAGTGTTAACTAACAAGCTGTTAACTTTTTTATGGCGAAATTTCCGTAAGGGAAAAATAGCAGCTCGTTAGTTAGCACAATGTTTGTTATTATGCATAACGCCGCCTGTGTTTTTTATTCCGTACGCGAATTTTTAGTTTTCTTTTAAATTTTCTTTTCTCTTGCGTTTATCAGGTCAAGTGCAGCTAAAATGAGGGGTATTATTTTACGCTTTTTTCACAACATTCTTATTATATTTTGTTAAGAGTATTAGTTTCACACTTTAGCGTTCTTTTTTATTTGTCTTGTTTCGTGTTATTTTGTAAAGTGTTTCTAAATATATGAACACATTCGGTAAATATTTGACAAAATAGACGTAACCACTAAAATATATTATTTTCAGCGCTTATAAATATTCATCTATTTGAAGGAAAATTTTCTTAATTCAAAGAAATTGCAATTTCCATTGTTATATATTTTTACCTACGTTCGGTGTAAGAAACATCGCTTAACTTTAAATTAATGTTTTCCAAAAATTGTTTCCCCTTATTTGTCCAAATATTTGCCTAATGTGAACACACCTTAATACGAACAGAAAATTGGAGAAAAAAGTTTTTGAATGTTAATGATCTAAAAAAAAAAAAATAAAAATAATCTGTTAATAGGCAAAGTTGAAGACAAAGAAGTTGTAAGTAAATCAGCTGGGTTTCATGGATGTTTGAAAGGAAAAAGTACTTTTGATGTGGTTAAAGTATAATCATCCTAAACGTTTTTGTTGATAGAATGACAGAAATACGACAAAGATCTCATTTACTTTTAATTACATATTGTGAGCTAAATTATTTAATCTTGATAAACAATTTTCAATAGAGTCATACTTTTGCAAAATATAACGATTTTTTTTTTAATTTGTAAAGCATATGGGTGTACTTTTTTGTCCAGAAAGTTATTGCAATCCTTTTTCGGTTTCCAAAATGAAAATTTTAAAATAAAACTAGTTGAAAATTGACTATTTTATTAGTTTGCCTAAAGGCTTATCGGTCAATCTTTAGTTTTAAATTCTACTCATATAATAAAAGTAAATGTTTCGATGATTGTTACTTAACGAAACTAAACGAAATTTGGCACACAGATAGACAACAACCTAGATTAACACATAGGCTACCTGTTATCACAATAATTAGGCGAATTGGCGGAATTATACGAACAATTTTTTTTGGTATTTAGTTAGTATGTTGTTTAAAGGCTTCAAGTGTCCAATATTTAAAAGTACTGGCGAAAAAAAATATAATCATTGAAGGTCGGCAGTAGAAGAATTTCTCCTTAGTTATTTGAATTAAGTACTAACTAATACTAATAGAAAAATATGAATGCTTGTATGTTTTAATGTTTTTACTAAAATCACGCGAAAAATTATTAAACGGATTTTAATTAAATTTGCCACACAGATATATAACAACCTGAATAATTATATAAACAGGCTACCTTTTGTGTCGATAATTACACAGACAAAGTCGCGGGCATAGGCTAGTGCTTAATATTTTATTTATACCTATGTATGTATGATTGTTTTTCTGTATTTAATTTCTTTTTTCGGCTTTTTTGTTTATACTTTTCTTAGTGACGCAATTTTCTATCTTCCTCAATACTGGCGTACAGCCCGATAGATATTTCAAAATCACTTTTTCTTTTAACTGTAGAGATTTTTCTATATGATGTACACACTGGACAAGTAGCTTTTTAAAAAGGCCAATAATTTGTTTGCTATTTGGCAGTTTTCAAAACAGATATTTAGTTTTCAGTTTTCGATCAACGGCTACAACAAATTCAGTGTTTACGTAAGAGTTCTTGCAAACGTTTATTCTTTTGATTTTTTTTTTTTGCAAATAACACATTAATACAAAGTGTTGTCAATAAATAACAAAAAGGTATGTTGTCCAGCTGACTATTAATGTATATAATGGGACCGCCAAATAACTTTTTCTTTTTTGAAAATGCTATAAAAAAATGTGTAGCTTCGGCTGTGTAGCACGTAGTGCCGTCCTGTTGAAACCAAATGTTGCCAATATCCTCCTCTTCAAAAAATTCGTTCAACATGACCCGATAACGATCGCCATTGACTACGGCCACTCCTTGCTCATTTTCGAAGAAAAATGGCGCAATTATGCCTCTGGACCAAAATCCGCACCAAACGTGACTCGTTTTGAGTGTATCGGCTTTTTAATGTATGCGTGCGGGTTTTCTGTTCCCCAAATGCGACAATTTTGCTTGTTTACATACCAGCCAAGATCAAAATGAGCTTCATCTGAAAAGATGATTTTTTTTTTTGGCAAAATCGGCCAAAGTAATGTCGCAATATTTCCCAGCGTTGGTCAAGCGTATACACAACCATATTCTTTCAGCGGAAGGCTAAAACTAATTATCTGTCAAATCAGACATGAGCTAAGTGTTACCATTCACGAAATAAGCACTAGTTAAAAAAAAAAAAATAAAACCTTAGATGGCGGACCCTTTATAAGAAAAATGGCAATATAAAAAAAAAACTCATGGAAAGGAGATTTAAGAATTGTTTTTAATAGATAGTGACATGGAAGATTTTTCTGACAAGAATGAAAACAAAATAACACAAAATGTTGTAGAGGAGAAAGAAGATGATGATGTTGTCTCAGAAGCCGACGAGAAAGAGCCAGCTATTTCAAACAGATCAACTAAAAATTTTACATGTGTTTTTGAAAACTAACGCAAATTACGATGAAGAATGGGATGTTGGTAGGCGGGAATATTGTGCACCAATCGAATTCTTTAACCAGTATTTTAACAAAAATTCTTTGGACACAGTCAGCGAATAGATCAATATACATACTTTACAGCGTAACGCAAATTTAAAATCAACAAGTGGAGGTTAATTATGGTATTCGAACCTGATCGAAATTTTAAAATTCTTATTAGAATCTTTATATTAAAAGTTTAGCAAAATCGTGCATTTGAGTAGCTATGCGTTGTCTTAAAGAAGGCTGCTAGAAAAATGCCCTTCAAATTGTTTTTGCTGCTTGTGAAATGTGTTTCTATGTTTATCTGAGATTCAAACTTTTTGGCTCAACATTATCCGTACATGTTATATAAAACATTGTGTTACTTTTCTGGAGCTAAAAGTATTTATTTTTTTCAACAAAGTCTATATTTTTAATTCTTACTGCTGCTTATGAGCGGTTGTTGTTGGATAATTTCTTAAGATTGCAAAATGTAATCATCATTTAAACTAAAAATGGTCAAAACCACAATAATTGTTAAAAATAAAATGCTGAAAAAAACTAGACTCATAATAAAGCTATAAAGTTGTTCTATAAAAATTTATCATATAAGCAATTAGATTTGATTGGAAAACAACAATAAAAAAATATATGAAAACATTTTTTCTTGATGGATTTTGGTAGTTTAATAACAACTTATTAAAACTTTGTAATTCTAAGTTCTGATTTAACAAACTAAAAAAAAAAATACGATGTGAAGAAACCGGTTTCTTAGTTGAAAAATTGTCCTAACATTTAAACATTTTAACGATTTGTTGCTTCGTTGACTATTCGAGACGAAGGCAGACATAATTCAGACAGACAGACAGACAGACAGACAGACAGACAGACAGACAGACAGACAGACAGACCAATGTTATGAAGGAGAATGTGGGTTGTTCTACAGATCCTTTTTTTTTTTGGAAAATGTTACAAATTATAGTAAATGTGTTCAAAAAAAATATAATTCTTGTCTAGAAATGTTCTTGGGAGAGCTTAGCCCACCCAGACATGCCAATGTAAAACTTCAAATATGAGTGTTATTTTTAAGTCGAATTTTTTAAGTTTTGCATAAAAAAACTTGCCTAAATCATGCAGAGAAACATAAAACGAGTTTTTGAGTTGAAAAATTTTCATAATGTTTCAACAATTTTTTGTTTTTTTGTTTTTTCAAGATCTGTAAGGACACAAGTACCAAAAATCTAAATTATGTGATTGATTAAACAATTAAACAGTTGTTTAATTAAATTTAGTTTCTGACTTTAGTATGTGTTATTGTTATTTTTATTCTGATTATAAATATGTTATGGTTGATCAGCCCGACCATTTTATATTGTCTTTGGTTGTTGTTATAGCACAGCTACATTGTTGTTGGTATTTTTAAGTTATCAATCATTGGTTGGGTTGGTTCAAATCGTTCCGGTCGGTAGAACCGATGAATATGCGAACGTTGGTTGGTTAACGTGTAAGTTCAATACGCTCGTACTGTCAAGTAGAATTGAAGGGAATTTTATAGTGTCAGCGTTTTTTCAATAGATCAATTAGTTTACTGACAGATGTGTTATATGTATCGGTTAGTTATGGTCGGTCAATTGCAGGAAAGTTGAAATCGTTTCTCCCCTATTCCTATACATTAAAGGGTATTTGTAGTAGGTTGGTCTGCTTTTACAGCGCCTAGTGACCTGTAAATGGTGACAACAACCTTGAAATATTCCTTCGATTACGGTTCATAAGTTGAGATTCTTTTTAATGTTAAACGAAGGATACCTTAAGGTTACGCCAACTACTTTGAGCCTTTTTAAAAAAAGTGTCTGACGATGCTACTTGTTTATTTATAAAATGACCTTACCTTGACAGAAGTAACGCCTAGCTGTCTTCGAATATGCATGTTTCTAAGATATCAAGTTTTATCGCCTAGAAGAAGCTGCATTTGTTCGGAAATCGATATAAGATATCCATCCAAAGTTAATCACAGGACACAACGGATCAAACATTCTATCTTCGATTTTTCTTTATAAATCCTGGTGTCAAAGTTATTCAATGGTTTACCTTTACACCATTTCCTGATGGAGGTAATTAAAGTTAGTAACGGATCTATTATTAGAGCTTTCTATTTCAAAAAAGTGTGTGTGTAAATTTTTTTCCGGACTCAATTTCACCGATGGTATTGATTATGTTGACTTTAAGGGGTCGCTGTGGTTTGTAGGGTCTTTGTATAGACCTGAAACTTAAGAAAACACTACAAGAAGGAGTCTAAAGTTGTTAAAATGAACAAACGATCCGGTCATTGTGTAAGATAACTCGCTGCCCACATATCGTCTTCAATAAATCGATTGTTTCATACGATGTGTGGAACGTTGCGCCGACCTGTTGTTGTCGCATCTTCATTAAAACTTCTCCAAACAGTTACATTTTTCAGATAAAGTTGTTCCTCGTTCATAATTCTTACAAGCGCACGCACGTAATCGCAATAGAACGTGTATTTTGGATAAAAAAAATTAAATAATTTGAAAACGTTCTAGAAGTGTGTTCATGAAAAAATTATATAGTCTTACGTTTTAAATTACGAAAGGATTGTAAAGCCAACTTCACTCCTATTCGAGACAAAACAAAAACAAAATGCGTGAAAAACCCTATATGTGATCAAAAAACTTTTAAAAATAATGGAAATAAAATTTACAACAAATTTTGTTTTGATAGGTTTATAATTAACCCTTTATAAAGGGTGGTCCAACCATAATGTATGATGTTAATTGTGAGTCTCTCTCTAACGTCAAGTTTTTTGCCCAACTATATTTGACATTTCTTCGTTTTTTTTTTAAACCTTGAAGAGGTACACTATAGAGCAACACGTTAAGATTGTTGAAGCCTTTTACGAAAACGGGCGTTCAAATCAAAATGCATTTTATGTGTTTTGTAATTTTTTTGGTCAGCATAATGGACGAAATGTGTCCACAATTGACAGAATTTTGCGCAAATTTAAGCAAACCAGGTCTGTAGAAAATGTGCAAATACCTGTAAATGCTCGCCTAGTTTGTTCTGCCGAAAACATTGGGGTTGTTCGCGTTGGTGTGGCAGAAGAGCCGCCAACCAACATCGACTCGTCTTGCCCAACAACGAAACAATGGCAAGAATTCAATAGCCGTGTTATCTAACGTCGTGGCGATGTTAAACGGCCGCCACAATCACGTAATTTGACACCGTTGATATTTAAAAGAAAAAGTGTCAGCAAGCCAAGAATATTTCAATAGCTAAAGCATGAGATAATTCGGCACATTAACGACATTAAACCTGAGTAGAAGTATCGGATAGAAGTATGCCACCAAAAACATGCTGAGCTTTTGACTATCATTATAATACAGTGCACTCGCGGTAACGTGAACTAATTAAAACCCAAGGAGTTTACGTTAGCGAAATTATTTACGTTAGCGATTAACGAATTTTATGTAAAAAATCTTAAAGTTTTCCAATATAAATCTGTGTTTTACACTCTTGAATATGAAGTTCTTTTATTACTATTTATATTACTAAAATATTAAACTAAAATTATTAATTAAAATTCATTACAAAGGTCATGAGATTTCTTTTTACAAACTATCTAAAATGGCTGCCTTTTCCATTAATTCCAAACATTTAGATCTTTGTACACTCATGACGATTAATTCAGCTCTTCTCATAATAAAAATTCTTTAAATTTCGTTGCCATACAAAAATACAAAACTTTAACAAGTAGGATTGCTATATTCGGCCGTGCCGAATCTTATATACCCTTCACAACGTGAAGTCATGCAATAACAATTGTTTGTATCACCATTCATCGCATATGAAATACGTACATACATATTTTAAAACATCCCATTGTAAAATTATAAATTGAGTTTACGTACATGTGTTTTCAAAAAAAAAAAAAAAAATTACAAAAAAAATTAAAAAAAAAAATTAAAAAAAAAAAATTAAAAAAAAAAAATTAAAAAAAAAAATTAAAAAAAAAAATTTAAAAAAAAAATATTAAAAAAAAAATTAAAAAAAAAAAATTAAAAAAAAAATTTAAAAAAAAAATTAAAAAAAAAATTAAAAAAAAAAATTAAAAAAAAAAAAATTTAAAAAAAATTTAAAAAAAAATTAAAAAAAAAATTAAAAAAAAAAAATTAAAAAAAAATTAAAAAAAAAAAAAATTAAAAAAAAAATTAAAATAAAAAAAAAGTTAAAAAAAATAATAAATATATATAAAATAAAAAAAACTTTTTTGGCTCAGCTGGGACTCGATGCTACGTACCAGTATACCCCGTTTGTTTGTATGTGTTGTGGTCGTGGTGTTTTGCTTATATCTCAGAAAATTATGGGGCGATTGTGCTGAATTTCAATAGCGATTCATTCCCGGATATTTCCAAAAGATTGATATTATACACAGATCTGAGGAACATATGGTTGCTTCTAAAAGTTGATTTCAACCTACACACGGACAGAAGGTTGAGCTTAATCGACTCCTCTATTCATAAGCTTTCAGAAAATACATACTTTATGGGGTCGGAAATGAAAATTGTAGAAATTACAAACGGAATGACAAAGCTTGTGCACCACAGGTGAAGGGTATAAAAATATAATTTAATGTATTTCAGTATTGTCTACATGCCTTAAAAACAAATGCAAATTGTTCACGTTATAGAGCTTTTTGGGTTTGTTCACGTTACATAGTAGTCAACGTTAACAAAAGATTGTTCATGTTAGGCGGTGTTCACTTTAGAAGGTTATTATTGCGAGTGCACTGTAATATCAAGTCAATTCTATGAAAACTTTTTGTTTTATTTAACATCATGTGTTTTGGTGGGATCCTCTGTATAACAGTGCAGGCAAAACCAATTATTGCTGGTAAGTTGCATACATATGAAAAACGCCTTAACGCTCACATAACTGTGGCAGAGCATAAAATATGGCAGGATTGACCGAATAAAACTTACTTAGTGGTTTTGTTTTGTCTATAAATAAAATTCAAAAAGTACATCGTTTTGTGGTCCTTTTTCCCTTCTATTGAAAAAAAAAAAAAAAAAAAAAAACAGTCAAAGGGGTGGTGTTAGTTAATGATTTAGTGTATTGTTGACGACGACGACGTCGATGTTGATAATGATTATGATGACTTAGGTTGTAAATTTGTAGGTGGAAAACATACTACTCGAAATAAACACATAAACTATGGTTTTGTTATTCTTGTAAGAGTACAAAATAGGCGTAACAAAATACTACTACTTCAGCAAACGTTGGTGTATGTATGTACATTTCGTTACAATTAACATCGGTATATACTTTTTGAGCATATAATCGATATTTTACATATGAATATTTAAACTAGGAAGGAACAACAGCAGCAAAAATTTATACTAAATATTAATAATAAAGAAAAAGAATTAATATTGTTTGTGTATTCATATCAACTGATAAACAAAACAAAATATTTATAAAATAGGTATATTATTTTACTTATTTTTTTACTTTAATTAATATTGATAAGGACCAGAAACAAATGTATTTCTTCTTCTTTTCTGTCTTGTTACAATATAAAAGAAATTATGTGAAATACCTTCAAAAAGAAAAGACGGCAAGTTTATGGTTTTAGGTAACGGTTACCAAAAGAATAAGGGCAGACATTATTAATTGTAAAATTTAATGAAGAAACTGAATTAAATAAATGATTTTGTTATTCTCTTTTTTAGGCTGCTTTTTAAATTATTTTTCAAATATTTATACTCGCATCAATTCACCAACCACCACCCACCTACCCACAATTACACAAAATAAAACATGTCTGCCGATGCTGTAGCTGCACCAAATGAGGTTGAAGTCCACGAAGAGGATGTACACGATGCCAATTATCAGCCGCCACCAGAAAAAACCATTGAAGAGATAATGGCAGCCGATCAAGAAGATGAAAGTTTAAGACGTTACAAGGAAACTCTATTGGGCGAAGCACAAGCAGAAACAATTGTTGTTGGTAAGGCAAACAACAAAAACGAAATTGTTATTGCTGTCACTAGTTAAATATATTTAATAATTTATATTCTTTTAAGAACCCAACGATCCACGTAAAGTTATTGTTAAGAAATTAGCTCTAGTCGTTGAAGGACGTGCTGATATGGAACTAGATTTAACCGGTGATCTAAGTCAGCTTAAGAAGCAAGTACGTTTTTGAACGAAATCAATTTTGCCTGTTTTTTAAATATATTTTTTTCTTTTGTAAGGTTTTTGTGATTAGGGAAGGTGTGCAGTATAAAGTACGTATTGATTTTATTGTTCAAAGAGAAATTGTGCACGGCCTTAAATACGTACAGAAGACTTATCGCTTAGGTGTCCCTGGTAGGTATTTAAAATAATGTTTTTCTTATGCTTTTCAATTTTCTTTTTTATTTTTATTTTATGTTTAATGAAACCCCAATATTGCTTCTTTTTGTATGTCCAATTACTTTTATGTTTTCTTTAAATATTGTCACAAAATTGTCTTGCTTTTTATTCAGTTTATTAACACAAGCCTTTAAAACAACTACTCTTTTTTTACCTGCATTTTGCATATAATCTAATTGAATTTATCAAAAAATGTTTACTGAATCGTCTACTTGGAATATATTTTGTGGCATGTTTGGTTTAACTTATATTTTATTAATGTCCTTAATTATAACCACTTTAATAATGTGTTGAAATTAATGTACAAATATTTCTTATTGTTTTTTAACTTTTCCACTTTTTTTATACTTTTTTGCCTAACACCAATTGTTTTGAAAAAAAAAAAAAAAATTTTTTTAACTTGTTTGTGTATGTGTATGTGTCTAAATGTGTGTTGTTCTACATGTAACGAATTAACTAACTACTAACAAATTACAAAAGAAATAGCTGGTAAGATATTTCAATAAATATAAATAAAAAAATCAAAATTAAAACAAATTAAGGGAATGGTAGTGGAAAGAGAAGAACATTTTTGAAAGTCTGAAGATTTAAAATTTGTTAGACAATATGTGTTATTGTTATCTATAGAGTGGAATTCACAATTACATTTTTTTAAATCCTTAAAAATCGTATTTTTTTACAGAGATTAAAGAGTCTTAAAACCGAAAATTTGGACTGTTTCCGCTGAGGTTAGAAAGAGAGGTGCAGGATAATCAAAAGAGAAACACTTCCTACATCTAAACTCATAGACCACTAGGGTTTATTGTGCGTGTCTTTTATATAAAAAAGAAGGAAGGAGGGAAGGAAAAAAGAATAAAAAAAGGAAATTAAATAAATTAAAGATAATAAAATACACCAGCGAAATTCGGCTATCATTGCCTTCTACTCGCCATCCGACTCGGTTAATGAATCCGATGGTATTATTTATTTTTCACTTCCGAGATATCGCTCAATTTATTGGTTCTAATGGTTCTGTAATTTTGAGCAGTGACAGCTAATTGTAAAATAATGAATTTGTGAAATAATTGAATTTGATTTGTAAAGTGTTTAATTTGAATTGTAAAATGCTCAATTTGATGTTAAAAACCTATATGAGAATGTATTCTATCATTATCCCAGTTAAATATCGGGTGATCCATCGTGAAGTTTAAATTATAATTTAAAAGTGAACTTTAAAATTTGTATTATCGATTTCAAGAACAATTTATGGCATTTACTGTTTGCAAATGATATGTAAATGTTGGCCACGACTACGTCTGAGGTACTCCATCCGGAAAGTTCCATTTTGGGGGACTCGTTCGAGCATAGCGACTGGTATCTCGCGAATATCACGAGTAATATTGGATTACAAAGCGTTATTCGTAGCTAGCTTATTTTTGAAGACCTCGGACTTTACATATCCCCACAGATAACAGTCCAAAGGTGTGATATCTTACGATCTAGATGGCCAATTTGCCGTAGCTAAACGTAAAACGATGTGCTTAACAAAACGATTCTCAACAAGTGCATTGTTTCACGCGCTGTATGGCTTGTAGCGCCGTCTAGTTGAAGCCAGAGCTCACCAAGACCATGCGCTTGAATTTCAGAAAGCACTTAGTCTGTTAACATGGTGTTATAACGTTTACCATTGACGGTAACATTACGATTTGCCTAATTTTCGAAGATTCCATCAGCCTATAAACCACACCACATACCGTTGTTTTTTATGGGTAGCAATTTTGTTTATTAAAGATTGATTATACGCATCGTAAGTTTCTCGAATCTCATGAAAAATATTTCTCACAAAACGCTGGTTTTTCGTAATAAAGCTAAACAATTTGGAGATGCTGTTGTGGTAAGAGTCTTTCTATGATGACTTGCCAAACGATACTAAACAAATCTTGCGTGATCTATTAGAAAAAGCCTATTGAAAATCAAATCTCACGATGAATCAACTACTTTAAACTTCTTTATAAGAAAAAATTAAAAATTAAAAAATGAACTTAAGGTTAGAATGATTCTATAAATACGTGTAAAACAAGCAGTCCTCTCTTTTTTTTGAAAATAACATCTCACGATGAATCAACTATTTTTTTAAACTTCTTTATATGAAAATTAAAAATTAATTTGAGGTTAGAATGAGTCTATAAATACGTGTAAAACAAGCAGTCCTCTTTATTTTGAAAATAACATCTCACGATGAATCAACTATTTTCTAAACTTCTTTATAAGAAAATTAAAAATTAATTTGAGGTTAGAATGAGTCTATAAATACGTGTAAAACAAGCAGTCCTCTCTTTATTTTGAAAATAACATCTCACGATGAATCAACTATTTTTTTAAACTTCTTTATAAGAAAATTAAAAATGAACTTCAGGTTAGAATAGTCTATAAATACATACTTGTAAAACAAGCAGTCCTCTCTTTATTTTAATAACTTATGGAACATTTCAAATTACTTTTGTTCTGTTTCTTTAATGTTCGATTTTTTGGTTTCTTCTTCTCTTTCTCTCTACTTTCCCTGTTTAACAATTGGAATTTGAAATAACTTGTATATATTGCTGTAATGAAATTTCATTAAGCTTGTTTGTTTGTTGATTTTCTCTTATGTTTAGTTGATAAAATGACGCATATGGTGGGCTCTTATCCCCCTAAAAAGGAAATTCAGTGTTACATTACCCCCAATGAGGAGGCGCCTTCTGGTCTAATGGCACGTGGTACTTATTCGGTTTCATCACTTTTCACCGATGACGATAAACATATCCATCTTAAGTGGGATTGGACATTTGAAATAAAAAAGGATTGGGAATAAGTTTTAGCGTAAAAATAAAATGAAAAAATAAAAAATAAAACCAATAACAACAATAGGCTGCAATAACTGAAACAACAACAAACATTTAAAAACAAATAATTAAAATTGAAAAAAAAGATTAAAAAAATCAAAAAAGCAAATATTGATAAAACTGTTTAAAATTAAAAACAAAATCAGAATTTATTAACAAAAAAAAAAAAAAATATTTTTAATAAGTCTAAAGTACCAAGTTTGTATTTAAAGTTGATCGATTTTTGAAAAATCCTGCTCCCAGATTCTTTTTAAATTAACCAAGTGCTGAAATTTATTTAATAAAATAAAGTTAAGAAAAAAAAACTTAATTATTGCCTAAATAAAACAATATTTAAGCAAAAAAGAAAAATCAAAATTTATAAAAAGTATTGAAACAAAAAAAGATTATGTATTTAATTTTGTATTAAAATGTTTATAATTTTCTTTCAAATATTTTTTTTTTTTTTCGATTTTGCAAAAAAAAAACCATGTGCTATATAAAAATTATGTACTTTAAATATTATAATTTTCTATTTAAAATTTGTAAAATTTTTTCTTTACTGCATTTTTGCTCCTAAACTACACATATTTGTTAATAATTGTCTTGTTTCCAACTTTTGTTTTTTGTCAAAATTTTTGTCTTTATGCATAATAACAAACTGTGTGCTAACTAACAAGCTGCTATCTTTCTCTTAATAGAAATTTTCCTATAAAAAAGTTAGCAGTTCGTTAGTTAGCACACGGTTTGCTATTTTGCATAGGGCCGTTAGTATTTATCAGTTTGTGTATAATTTGTTTTTCATTTTCTTTCCTTCAAATGTAAATGTAATACAATTAAACATTTTGTGTAAATGATAAATTACCTTTAATAAAGCCAGTTTACATTGTAATTTCTTTCCAAGTAAACTTATAATGTAATAAAAAACAACAACAAATATTTTTGATAAAAAAGCAAATTATTTTTATTTATTTTCTTACAAAGAAGATTGACTAACATTGCCTTTAAAAGTAAAAAAAAAAATGTGAACAAATAATAATATTACATATGTATATTGTATGAAAATCTGTGTGTCATAAATAAAATCTTTAAAAATAAAATAAAAAAATAAAAAAACAAACATTTAAAATCATTCCATTATACATAAAAACCAGAAATACAACTTTAGTTGAAGAGAAGAAAATTTTCAGCTGCCAATTTATTTCTAACTCAATTGTAAATCAGTCAATTTTAATTGAGTTTAAGTTTAGATTTGATACAGTTTGTGTTCGCTTCGACTTCAGGGACCAAATACTTGTATTCGATTGCGTGTTAAATGGGAAAATTTGTATTAGAGTATACTATGAGCGTTAAAAGAAACTATACACCTTTGATTTTTATGTTTAAAGCGGAGTCAGCCAAAGCTTAAAATGCGGTTGTATTGGTGAGTGAGTTACCCAGCAAACAAGAAGCTAAACATTTAAAATCACCCCTATTCCGACTTTCGATTACGTCTCCGCATTTAGTTACGCTACGATCGAAAATTGGTATTCCAAACAAAAACTGAATCGAAAGAATAAGACAACAATGTTTACAAAACCAATTTGTTTACTATGGAATGTGGAATAGAAACAAAGAAATAAGCAAGTTTGTTACTATTTTAATAAGTAAAAGTCACAACAATAAATAAAAATAAGAAACATAAAAAAATTTGTGCAGTTAATAATACGAAAAACTTGTGAATTAATAATAAAAAGGTAATCAATTTTGTTTGCAAAATATTTGAGTGCTAAGAATCCTGTCAAACCGGAGGTGGTATTTTTAATTTTTGTATTTAAAGGAGAAATGGAATCCATAGCAGTGGCTTTATTGGTGGAAGAAGAGGACAACGTGACCCAGAACACAGAAGTAAGGCTTGAAAAGCGAAAACTGAAGGACAGCTGCAATCCATTCGAGATAAGTGATCAGTTGTAAGAAATTATCTATATATATAAAAGTGAAACTCTTTGTGTGTGTGTATGTATTAGCTATAGACTCCGAAACTGTAAAACCGATCGGACTCAAACTTTGGCAAGTTGTTGTACACATACCAGGGAGTGTTTATGGGTGGAAAAAAGTGGGCGGGGCTACGCCCATACAAAATTAGTTATAATTTTAAGCTACTTGCACTTGACCGATTTTTCTGAAACTTTGCACACATATCGAGCTGTCATGACTAAATGATTTCGTGATGAGAAAAGTGGGCGGGGCCACGCCCCTAAACAAGTTTTAGTTTTGAGGTACTTGCACTGGGCCGATTTTTCTGAAACTTTGCACACATACAAAGTTCAGAAAGTTCCAGATCGCAATTTGGTAAAGAACTTAGAAGCAAAAAAAAGAGCGAAAAAAGTGAAGGCAGATTTTATAAAAAAATAAACCTGTTGTGAAATAGATGACGAAACATACGTACTGGCAAACTTTTATCAACTTCCCGGCCAAGATATTTATGTTGCTGATGAAAGAGGTAATGTTCAGGAAGAGTTCCGGACAAAAAACAAACAAAATTCCCTAAGAAATTTCTCGTCTGACAAGGTATTTACAGTTGTGGCAAACGAAGCCAAGCATTTGTGGCATCAGGCACGATAAACACAGAAATTCATATCACGGAGTGCCTACAAAAACAACTTTTACCTTTTTTGAGACAGCACCGAGTGCCTACATATTTTTGGTCTGATTTGGCATCATGTCACTATGGAAAAAATGCACTTGATTGGTATTCAAAGAATAATGTCATTTTTGTACCACGAGAGGTAAATCCACCTAACTGTCCAGAACTTAGGCCTGTGTAAAGGTACTGGGCTCTTGTAAAAAAAGAATTGAAGAACACAGAAAAGGTGTCCCACAACATGTCCGATCCTAAGTGTAGATGGAACACCTCCTCCAAAAAGCTAGCAGAAGCAACTGTAAAATCTTTCATGGAAGGACTTTCGAAAAAAATCGATCATTGTTAAATAAATTTGTACAATATGCCAATAAGCTTGCGTATTTAATTTGAGTTTTAATTAACTTAATGCAACTACAAATTTGTTTCGATACACTCCTTATATGTCTTTTCTTTTTTCAAATTTTATTAAATTAAAATTCATAACAACTTTTCCATCCCTGATATACGAATTGGCCTTGACAGAAAACATCCCATAAAAAGTTGCTTTGTTGTATCAATTCGCCGTTGCACATACCTGTATGAATATTCCTTGGTTCTGGCTCAGTTTTAATTAAATTTATTTCAGTTATTGTTGAGATTTTGAGCCGAATAACTTCATTTAATATCAATCGAAATTTGAATCGAACATGCAAGTTTCCCATGCGTTTAGTGTTAGATTCTAATGAAATTCTCTTTTTTCTCAGATCGATATCAAATGCCCCTTTCAGTTCTAGGTCAGTGCCATTTCATTTTAGCTTAGTTATACTTTAGATCTAGTTCTATTTAAGTTTAATTGTAGTTCATTTGTAGAGAAAAGTTTTAATTAATTCGCTGTCAAAATGATTTCTTTTTACATGTTTTTAAATGACAAATCCCTTCTCTTCATCTTTTTTATTTGCGTTAATGACATTTTTATTTCAATTACATTTTCAATTTTTTTAATGAAATATACCAATAACAACTTCCAATTTAATGCATTTGTTTTATTAAAAGCAAATTATATATATTCAACTAAGAATAAATTTTCTGTGTTAAAAAAATCAACTCTCTAAATGTATAAAAACGTTTACAAAAATTCTGTATTGTTAGGTCGAAAAGGAGGGACACTAAAAGCCCAAACCCATGACAGGTATACACTTATGCCCATTTGGCATGTTGTGTGTTGTAAACGGAATTTCCAAACAAAAACCATAAACATAATTCCCTATAAATAACGGACTAGTCCAAGAACACAGTCCTCTCAATGTAACTCCTTATGGATCTCCAGTTCGAGTTCCCCAGGTATTCCAAGTTCGGCATAGTATCAACTGTAAAATTCTAGCGCCTAATATGTCCAAACACAGGACAATGACAGAGGTAGTGTACCAAAGTATCATCCTCTTCCTCGCATGCTCTACATGTTGCTTCCTCAGATAATTTCATGTGAGCTAGATGGGTTCTCAACTCCGTATGACCTGTAATTACACTGGTTAGTTTCCTAAGTGTTGGTCTACTTAGTCTCAGAATATCCTTTGATTTGCCAAGATTTGGGTCACCCCATAGTGTTCTTGTCACCACACCGACATCAGTGCTTTGCAATTTTCTGACATGTTCCTACATCGCCCAACATTTAAGTTCATCCTTCAAACGTTAAAAGGGTTTAGCGTTCTCCAAAGTTATAGTGCTCAGAAGAGCTCCCATTTTGGATAATTTGTCGGCTTGTTCGTTACCGAACAGCCCGTGATGGCTTGGTATCCATATTATCTTCAGATGTTCACAATTTGCATATGAGTTTATTTCGCTCTTGCATTGCAAAACGTTTCGGGATTCAACTTTCTCCTTTTTCAATGTCTTAATCAGTGATTTGCTATCCGTAAAAATACGAAACGGGGTTTCGCTATTCGTTTCCTTTATCTATTTAATTCCTTCCGTAATCGCCATGATCTCAGCCTGGAATATGGTATTGTGATCTGGTAGACGGAAGTATTTGCTTCTGTTTCGGCTTATGTCGTAAAAGCCCACTCCAGTTTGGTCACCAATCTTTGAACCGTCTGTATAAAGATCGATTCCATGGGTGTTTCCCATCCTGGTTATTTCATCCCATTCTCCCTCTTCCGGTATTATGGTGATGCAGTTAGTATTCTCATATCTCATCGGGATTCTATCACATGTTACTTCCGTAATATTTCCCATCGGCAAGATATCAGTTATTCTTTGGTGTCTGGTCTTATGTTCTCTTATAAGCCATTCATCTATTGCCATTAATCTTGTGTCAGCCAAATCTGTATTGTTAAGTATTATTAAGTATTTTAACAAAACATTATGAATAAAGTGATTAAAAAAAATTTAAATACAGGGTGGACCAAAAGTCGCGCCTGCGTGTAAAAACTGAATAACTTTTTTGTTTATTATTATTTTTTATTAAATTTTTTTTAAATTATAATATTATCTTTGTATGACCTAAATTTTAATTATGAAAAATAATGTCAGAGAGATGACCACCATTTTCATCGCTGCACAATTGGGCTCTTTAACAGGCGTTTTGCATAACTGCACGCAAGGTTTCAGGCTCTATTGCCCTGATCTCAGCTTCAATGTTGTTTCTTAGCTGCTCTATAGTTTGAGGCTTGTTTACATACACTCGTTCTTTGAGATAACCCCATAGAAAATAATCAGGGGCAGTTAAATCCGGTGAACGTGCTGGCCAATTAAATTCTGAATTTTTCGAGATAATTCGGTCGTCAAAAATTTCATTTAAAAGCGTCATTGTGGCACGGTCCGTGTGTGCTGTTGCTCCATCCTGCTGAAACCACTTGTTGGCTGCCTCAGGGCGTACAAAATTATTAAGGATAACGCAATATCTGTCCCCATTCACCGTTACTGTATTACCAACTTCATCCTCGAAGAAGTAGGGCCCTATAACTCTTTCTGGTGAGGGGGTGTAATTGGCGCTGGTGAACAACTCTAACACTGCACCTTGTTGTCGGAACCGTGCAATTAAACGATTAATTGTGGTTTGGTTAGGTGCATTTCTGGTGTTGAAATAATTTCGATATGCTCGTTGCGTCAGTAAAATTGAGCGCCCATTAGAAAAGTAAAATTCTACCACTTTCGTTCGTTGCTCAGTCGTTAAATTTTGCATGGTGGTGTAACACGAATCGATGAATAAAATCTGAAAAAAAAAATAAAAAATAGTAATAAACAAAAAAGTTATTCAATTTTTACACGCAGGCGTGACTTTTGGTCCACCCTGTATAATAAAAATACATGGTTTTATTGTAAATACTTCAAGTTTCAGAAATAAACATAATTTATGTTTTTTTTTTATTAAAACTTATTCCTTTTTACTAACGCTGGGACTCCACGTAGCAATTTCTACTACTAAGCATAACCAAAAACGTCGGCAGAATAACGGCACTTTATTGCAAAATTTCATTGGGTGGAAAACACGACTTAAGTAATTTATTTTATAAAATTTTATATTTTTGCTTAAACTTAATGTTTTCTTTTTGGAATATCTCCTTCTTAATTATTTTCATCAGGTCATATTATTTTATTTTTCCTTTATTTCAGCTAAGAAAATAAAAATTCAAAGAAAATGAAACGACTTTGACAGCTTATTGCGGTAATAATTGCTCAAGCAATCAGTCTTTACGGTCTTAACGTTAAAGTTTCTATGGACACAATCAAATTTGACAATTGCGGTAATACATATTGCTACGTGGAGGCCCCCAGGTAACAGAGTTATGAGAATTTATTATTTAGTATAAAACATTTTTTTTTAACAAAAAATCTATGACAAAAAAGTGCATTTGCATGGGTTCAACTGGTGACGAAGTGATCAAATTGATTGAAACACTAATGATTTTAACATTAGCGTGTCATTGGACACTCTATTTTAACAAGTGCACAGAACTAATGCATAAATGGTGAAAAGCATCCGCTGTTACATGAGTTAGTTTTGTTTTTTTACATGAATTGTACAAGATATTTTGCATGATGTTGCATTAATTTTTAAGCACATCATTTATGACAAATTGCTTCGCCTTTAGGGAGTCATTTATAATTCTTTCTTTTTCCAATTATTTTGCTGGGTATATATACCCTTGTGCACCACAGGTGAAGGATATAAAAATTTGCCAAAAATCTCGCCACTTTGTTAACAAATTGCCTTGTCGTCAAACTCAAAATTCAATCGCCAGTAGCACTTAAGAATCACCATGCTTGGACAGAAATCGCCATATCTGACAGCCCTGGTAAAAAGTGCTTTAAAAACATTGAAAAAGCTTTATATAGATTTGTTTACATTTCGCATGTGTAGAAACATGTTGAGAGAGTGTTTTAAGCAACAAAGAGTATATCAGTAAACCTATTGTTTTTATACTCTTTGTATTTATAAGTGTAAATGTATGAGTGCATTAACACGTGTTGATTAGTTGTAAACAATAGAGTGAACTCGTGACAATGTTAATACAGTTTAAGTTGTGGTTAGTCAAAATGACAACAAACCGTCTGGATTAATTAAAAAAAGTTCAATTCTGAATAAAAAAATTTAAATAATATTCATTGCAATTTGAGGAATTTGAAACCCGTACCGTGGTTATCTTGATTTAAAACGTAATTTAAAATATTTTTTTAGCCATAATAATTTAGCAATAAAAAAAATTATTATAAATCATGTGAGTACAAAACTGAGTACAAAATTATGAAAGACTTCTTAAACAATTCATGTAAACAATCATCATTTACTCATGAAATATCGGTTTCTTTTCACCTAAGATGTAATACATAGTTCGATGCACTAATTAGAATAGAGTGTGCAGTTCATGTACATGTACATATGTATGTAGAAGTAGAAAGGCCTTAACTCGTATTTTTTACAAAATTAAGTTTTTTAGTGATTACAATACATATCAAACAAATACATCTCTACAGAAAAATTTAATGCAGAATAATTAAAACTTACTTTTTTACAAGCAATTTTACAAAAGATGACAATGGAATCATAAAATTAGTGAAATTTTGTTAAAAATGGGTTTTGTTCAATGTAAAACCGATAGTTGTGTATTTATATCTCGTAATAAAAATGAAGTTAATATTATAGCGCTTTACGTTGATGATATATTGTTAGCTTGTTCTTATAGCAAAACCATGGAAAATATAATAGAAACTCTAAAATTACATGTTGAAGTGGTTGATCGTGGACCTGCAAATTTTTACCTCGGAATGGAAATAGAAAGAAGTAATACTAGAGGTTATATAAAAATTAATCAGAACAACTTTATAAAAGAATTACTAAATCAGTGGAATATGCAAGAGTGCAAGCCAGCTAAAACATCTTTTGTTGCAGGAACAGTCTTAATGAAATGTGAAAAAGAAAATTGTAAAGATATGGTAGAAGTAAAAAAATATCAATCACTTATTGGAAGCCTGATGTACTTAGCTACAATTACTCGACCTGATATTGCTCATACGGTTTCAAATTTAGCTCAATTTAGTTCTCATCCACATAATGATCATTTTGTTGCTGCAACACATGTTCTACGATATTTAAAATCTAAAGATTTGTCATTGGTATATGAAAAAGAAGAAAATGGTTTAAAGTGCTACTCTGATGCAGACTGGGGTTCAAATATAAATGACCGTAAATCTTATAGCGGGTATGTTCTATTTTTCGCTGGGGGTCCGATATTATGGGAATCGAAGAAACAGAACGTTGTGGCATTAAGTTCTATGGAAGCCGAATATATTGCATTGTGTCAAGCTGTAAAAGAAATTAGTTTCTATCGTAGTTTACTTGATGAATTGGGTTTTAAAGATTTAATAAGTAACCCAACTGAATTATGCTGTGACAACCAAGGAGCTCAATTTCTGACGAAAAGTCAAATGACAATGAAACGAAGCAAACATATCGATATTAGGTATCACTATATAAAAGAAAAATACAAAGAAAACGAAATATATCTGGAATATGTACCAACGGATAAAAATGCAGCTGATATTTTAACCAAATGTGTACCAAATCAAAATCATTCTAAATGTTGCAATTTTTTAAATTTAAAATGAATTATATTTTTGTAATCTAAGTTGTATTTTTTTAATGTTAATTGTATTGCTAATTATTGATAGAGGAATTTATTTTGAGGTGGCGATTGTTGGAAATAATATTATCTATACTCAAGTTTCAATATAAATTTTCTATCAAGTTAGTCTTTGTACAATATTTCATTTTAGTCTTTTAATATATATTAAAATATTTTTTCCTGTTGACATGGGTTTATATATTAAATAAAGAAAATATTAAACACTTTACACATGACTTTATACATAACTTTAAATCGCACGCTAATGTTAAAATCATTAGAGTTTTGACTTAAATCGAGTCACTTCATCATCAGCTAAACCCTGCATAATCACTTCTTTGTTGTTTTTTTGCTGGATACTAGTCCCACCTTACGTATGTTTAATTTATATTTATTAACATTCCTAATATTACTCATACGCTCATTTTGAAAAAAAAAAAAATTCCTTGGACACACACTTTGTATCCAAATGTAATTCTATTTTTTATGGTTTTTTTTTTGCAATAACCATCAACACTTTTTTAAATTTTCTTTGTAAAAACCGTTAAAATTTGAAAATAAAATAACTTAAAAGCTCTCTCCAAGTTTGCCATACACAAAAACCTATTATTTATTCTCTCCCCATTTTTGCTCTCTCTTAAACATTTGTAAACAATAAGGTACAATAAGGTTTTCCTAAGCACGCTGTTGCTTGCTTACTTTTTAATTTGATTTTAGTTGATATCAACATATGAGATATAAGCAACAGTGTGTTTTTGTTATTATTTTGTTGTTGCTGTTCTTTACTCCGAGTAACATATGCAAAGCACATTTCGCGAGTGTGTATTGTTTACATATTGTGACTGCTCGTCGTCGCGTAAAAAGAAAATGCCTGTTGAACGTGTGTGTACGTTACGTTAAATTTTTGGTGTTTTATTTAGTTTTGACGGCGACGTCCTAACGAGTAGATCGTGGCGTTCGCTAAAACGGAGTTTTCAAAACAAATCGTTGCTATACGTGTGAATGTGTTAATAATACTAACGGAAAAATTAAATAAAAACTAAATTCATTAAAAAAAAATTGCATGTGGGTTTGTAATTGTGTGTGTCTTTTTTTAATATTTTCTTTTAATGTTGAAGAGTGTGAAAGAGTAACGAAACGAATACAAAATAAATACAATAAAAAAGCAACCAAAATTAAATAATATAAATAATAATCACAAATAAACAAATAAATTAAGAGCGTGAATTAAGCAAAGTAAAAAAAATATGAAAAATGTGTTAGATGTATTAAAAAAAAAAATATAGAAATTTTAGAAAATAAAAAAATATCTACATATGTGATGTTAATTATGAATGAACCATTTAAAAAAATACCTACAAAAAGTTTATGAAAATAAAAGACCGTTTGGAAATTGTCTTTATTTTAAAATAAAATAAATTATACAATATCTTAAGCAAGTGGTTAAAAAAATATTAGAAAAATATATAAAATATTTATGATTTTTCTGTTTGTGTAATTTTTTCAACAGTCAAAATAAAAAATAAAAAGTCCAAAAATAAAAAGTTTCGAAGAAAATTATTGTTGTTTAAAATGAATATTTAAAAAAGATCTGATAGTATTAAATGATTTTCCTGCAAAATGTCCTTGTTTTAATATTTTTTTTTTTAAAAACGAAAATAAAAATTAACTTTTGGTTTGTTTTGTTACAAAATTGAAAAGTAATTGTATAAAAAAAATATTTAAATTTTTAAGTTTTTTTTTTAAATATTTAACAATTTTATGAACCAATAAATTTAAAAGATTTTAATAAAAAAATTCTTGTTCTGTTTAAAAAAAAAAAAATATATATTTTAAATATTTATAAAATTGCACCTTTTCATTAGTTAAATAAATTACAATCAATTTCAGTGCATGCGGTAAAAAAGTTTCGTTAAGTTAAGAAGAAGAAAAAATTAAAGACTTTAAAAGTATTTTGTATTTTTGAAATGACCATGACATTTTGGGGATCTTAGTTTCGAAAAAAGTTTCGTCAAGTTTTTTAGGTATTGAAAAACTAAAAATTCTTTAAGATTTAAAAAGCAACCTCTGCTACTTACATAAACACATTTTTAAAAAACTTTTTTTTTAAAAAAGTTTCGATAATTTTTGAATTTACAAAAGAAGTATCTTTAATGCATATAAAATTTTTTTGTTTTTAATATTGTTAAATTAATGAAAGTAGATTGAATTTCGTAAACGTTAATTATTTTTATTCTTTATTTAAAATATATATAAATGTTTCGTTAAGTTTTTAAAATGGCTTAAGAAATCACGTTCAAGTTGGTATAATTCTAATTTAGTAGAAAAGATATAGAAATACACCTAATTCTGTATACACCCGTGTATAAAAAATCCTTGTTAAAAAAGACATTGATCGTATGCTAAGTAGGCGATTGATTCCTTCATTATCTCTAAAACTTATTGAAATTAGTAAAATGCAAGGATTTTTCAAGAACAACTATTCAGGTTTATTTTATAAAATTACATATGGGCATTTCCATGAATATGTTAACCACGAGTGTAAAACTAAAAACTCTTGAAAGTTTTTCAATATAAATTTATTGATAAAAAAACACTCAAATTTTACTATGTGCAGGTATTAAGAGCTTATTAAATTATGTTAGGAGCAATAATAAGAGTTTAATTTGATTATCTCTGTGATTTATTTCAAAGAATTGCAATCAACTATTTTTTTAGCGACTAAATTGTAAAAATAAATTGTAATTGTAAATATGCTTTAAAATTAAGGTAACAGCAACAATTAACAAGATCCATAAAAAAGAGAATACATTGAGTCCAATTAGCGTTTTTTTTAAATTTCCCTTGGATGTTATTTTAATGTCACGTACATTGTGCATAAACATTATTTGTCTCCGTCACTCGTATTTGAACAGTCGCAAGAGCACCTGATTTAGAATTTAACTTTTTTTCTTAACACAAAATAAATTTTATTACCTAAGAATACTGTTAGAGATGTATGATGGATTTTTAATAAAACATATTTGGTTTAGTGTAAGAATTTAGAAAAAGAAAAATTGCCTCCCAAGATTCGCAGATTTTTTCATATTTCCATATATACCTCAAAATCACTTCTGTTTTATGTCACGTACGATATATTCTTATTTTTCTGGATATTTCAGACAACAATGGTTCGAATATAATTAATTTTTTTTTAAATAAAGTACTATTTGAATGGAACATAAATATAATTTTGTTTCAGTTACTCTTGCTTTTGCAAAAAATTACTCCAGTTTATAGGAGTACAAATGTCAAGTACGATGACATGGAAATGCCCATATATAATGTGTTTTTATATAAGCATAGTTATAAAAGAAAACAAAATATATGCACTCTAAGCTTAAAAGTACTGTAAAACAAGGAACAGTGCTATATTCGGCCTTGCCGAATCTTATATACTTTTCACAACGTGTATTCATACAATAACAATTGTTCATCTTATATAAAATACGTACGTACATGTAAAAAACATACAAAAAAAAAATTACAAAAAAAAATACATTAAAAATAAAAAAAAAAATAAAAAAAATTAAAAAAAAATTAAAAAAAATAATTTTTAAATTTTTTAAAAATTTTTGTAAAAAAATTTTTTAAAAAAATAAAAAAAAAATATAAAAAAAAATATAAAAAAAAATAATAAAATATAAATAATATATTAAATAAAATAAATTTTTTTTGGCTCAGCTGGAATTCGATGCCACGTTTACTTTAACCAGTATGTTGTAGGTTGTTGTTGTAATTGTGAAAAAACGAGGTGGTCGTGGTTTTTTGCTCATATTTCAGAAAGTTATGGGGTGATTGTGCTGAATTTCAATAGCGATTCATTCCTGGATATTTTCAAGAGATTGATACCATATAGAGATCTGAGGAACATAAAGTTGCTTCTAAAAGTTGATTTCAACCAACACACGGACAGACGGGCAGACGGTCAGGGCTTAATCGACTCCTCTATTCATAAGCTTTCAGAAAATATATACTTTATGGGGTCGGAAATGAAAATTGTAGAAATAACAAACGAAATGACAAAGCTATATATACCCTTGCGCACCACAGGTGAAGGGTATAAAAATTTATGACAAGTTCAGGAACTAAAAACAATTATGAAAAAACAGCTATATTGTTATTACGTTTTATTATGAGTGCTTTTTCCATTTTTATACCCTTCACACAGTGAAAAAGGGTATATATAGGTTTGTCATTCCGTGTGAAATTTCTACAATTTTCATTTCCGACCCCATAAAGTATATATTTTCTGAAAGCTTATGAATAGGGGAGTCGATTAACCCCTGTCAGTCTGTCCGTCTGACCGTCTGTCCGTGTGTGTGTTGAAATCAACTTTTTGAAGCCCCCCGATATCGTCTGGACCCGGGTGGTGTATTTAAATATCAGAAATATTCGGGAGTAGATCGGTATTGAAAATCAGAAACATCGGTACATAAACAACTGAGATATGAGCAAAAACCCACGACCACCTCGATTTTTTTTTTCACAAAAACAACATTACAACAACAACATACATACATACAAACGTGTATACTGGTTAGAGAAAACGTGGCATCGAATCCCAGCTGAGCCAAAAAAATTTTTTTTAATTTTTTTAAAAATTTTTTTTTATTTTTTTTTATTTTGTATTTAATTTATTATATATATTTTTATTATTTTTTTTTTAATTTTTTTTTTTAATTTTTTTTTTATTTTTTTCTTGTTTTATATATATTATATATATAATAATTTTTATTTTTAAATTTTTTTTAAATTTTTTTTAAAAATTTTTTTTTATTTTTTTTTTTTATTTATTTTTTTTTTGTTTTTTCAACATACATACGTGAATTTATAATTTTACAATGGGATGTTTCTATATATGTATGTTTTTATATGTATGTACGTATTTCATATGGGATGAATGGTGACACAAACTACTGTTATTGCATGACTACACGTTGTGAAGGGTATATTAGATTCGGCACAGCCGAATATAGCGCTCTTACTTGTTTTCTTTAGCAGCATCTCTAGTGTATGATAAAAATTTAACAGATAGTTTTGTTTCAGAAATCACCGATTGCCTAATTGAAGTTAAATTTTTTGTATAGTTCTTACTGTGGCTTCGTGTAAACCGAACATTTTGCCAAGAAATGTTCAGCGTTCCCCATTTCGAAGGCGGACTAAAACTTAAATTTTGGTTTCCAAAGTAATGGCTTTACGTTTAAGTTTTGTTTTTGTAGTTTTTAACATTTTCTTTTTGAAATACAGAAAATATTTAACAAAATTAAGGAAAAATATAAATAACTAAATGAATATAAATTATTTTTTGGCTTACCTTTTATCTTAATTCGTTAAAATTAAATTTGGAAAATCAAATTTGCCTATAAAAAATTTCCTTAGCAAACACGTCTGATTGCATGGATAGTTCAGAAAAAATATTAACACATTCTAGATGCTGTCACAAATAAATTTGATTGTATGCACTAAAAGGGAATTCACCTATATTTGTGCTATTTACAGTTGCTCTGACCAGTAAATTTGCTTGTATCCACAAAAAGGGAATTCCCCTATATTTGTGATATAACATATTTTCTAAAAGTTAAATTTAACCAAAAAAATTTAAACCCAAAAGATTTTGAATCGTGCTAAATGATTTAAAATCGTTTAAAAAATTTTATATTTGTTTATTTTAAAACCTTGTTAAATCAAAACCGTGTAAAAACAGAATTAGGTGTATACATAAAAGTGTGTTAAAAGTAAAATTATATAATAAAAAAAAGTTTTGTTAAGTTTTAAAATGTAGCTAAAATTAAATATTTTTTTTTTGTCAATTTAATAGTAAACACTCTTAGACGGGCATGTTAAAATGTGTTTAAAAATATTCTTATTTTAAAAAGGTTTCGTTAAGTTTTCAAAACTAAAAATATGTGTAAACACAAGATGGCGCAAAAAAACTTGAATCTATATATATAAAAGTGAAACTCTGTGTGTGTGTGTTAGCTACAGACTCTGGTACTGTAAAACCGATCGGACTCAAACTTTGGCAAGTTATTGTACACATTCCAGGGAGTGTTTATGGGTGAAAAAAGTGGGCGGGGCCACGCCCATAAGAAATTAGTTATAATTTTTAGCTACTTGCACTTGACCATTTTTTCTGAAACTTTGCACACATATTGAGCTGTCCTGACTAAATAATTTCGTGATAAAAAAAGTGGGCGGGGCCACGCCCCTAAAAAAGTTTTAGTTTTTAGCTACTTGCACTTGACCGATTTTTCTGAAACTTTGCACACATATTGAGCTGTCCTGACGTAATAATTTCGTGATAAAAAAGTGGGCGGGGCCACGCCCATAAAAAAAAGTTATAATTTTGAGGTTCTTGCACTGGACCGATTTTTCTAAACCTTGCACACATATCGAGCTGTCATGACTAAATAAATTAGTGATTAAAAAAGTGGGCAGTGCCACGCCCTTAAAAAAAGTTATAATTTTGAGGTACTTGCTCTGGACCGATTTTTGTGAAACTTTGCACACATATTGAGTTGTCATGACTTAAACAATTCTTGATTAAAAAAGTGGGCAGTGTCACGCCCATAAAAAAAATTATTATTTTCAGTTACTTGAACTTCACCCATTTTCTGAAACTTTGCACACATATTGAGCTGTCATGACTATACAGCTTCGTTATTGAAAAGTGGGCAGTGCCACGACCTTTAAAAAAAGTTATAATTTTTAGCTTCTTGCACTTAATATTCAATTAAAATTATAAATGCATTTTTATTCATTAAGTGGCGTAGCAACGCGCACCGGGCTTTTCTAGTTTGTATATAAAAAAGAATTTAAAATCCTCTTTTAAAAGACTGATTACAAAATATTTAGTTTTTTAAACGATCTGTAAAATGTCATATAAGTTATGCCCTTTGTAAATATTTTTTTATTTTTAAAATTTCATAAGTCAAAAAAAAAACTCAAAAAAAAAAAAAAAATTCTCAAAAAAAAAAAAAAACAAAAAGGTATTAAAAAACTATGGATCTATTTTAAATATTCATTCAATCATCTATGCCAGTGTTGTTGATAAATATATAAGGCCCGTACCTAAACAAGAGCGTTGAGCGTCAAACGTTGCAATTTTGCATGTATTTTGTTATTGTAACAAAAACAAAACACATGTAAAACTCCAACGCTTGACCCTCAACGCTCTTGTTTAGGTATGGGGGTAAAGTGTCATGTTTATTTTATAATAAAAAAATATTAGAAAATTAAAAAAAATAAAAAAGTGGAAAAAACCTATAGTATTTGAGTGTGTTTCTTTTTTTCTTACAACTAAAAAAAAATTATCTTTATTTTCTTCTATTACGGTCAAGTTTTTAAGAGAAAAAGTTAAATGATAAAAATATATAATCATAAAAAAATTCTAAATTCCCATTATAAAAAGACATAAAAAACATTTAAAATTTTATCAAACATCTTTAAGAAGTTGTGTTAATGCTGTAACAGCAAGTTTGGGTTGTTTATATGTAAGTTTTGTAAAGTACTTATATCTTAATGTATGTATGTGTTCTCTTTAAATTAATTCGCAGTTGTAGCGCTAGGCGAGTTTAATTAACTTACATGTGTAAATGGCAACACACATTCAAACGTTTTTACACACAAATATACATTAATATAAAAAGATATATTTAGTTGTGTTTGTATAGAAATTTAAAAGACTAACTACAGTCTAGACTGTAAACTAGTCTATAGTTTTGACTTTGTACTAGTCTTAAGTTCAAACTATAAACTACATAAAGATCCAGAATAAACTTATATCAGAATATAAACGCTATAGCTTGAAATAAAGTGTGTAGTGCAGATTGTAAAATAGAATATAAAGGGTGAGGCATCTATCGGCGTAACCATTACGGTCAATGGAGTCACCTTTCACACCGTGATAAGCGATTTCTTTCTGCCCGGTCTTCGTGGTGTTGATGTGAACAATGTTTAGTTTCAACAGGATAGTGAAACAGAGTCACCTTCTGTTCTTAAAAAAAGTAAAAATGTTTTCGTTCGTAATTTCATAATAAAAACAAAAACAAATTTCAAAAAATTATTGTTATTTTGAAGATAAAGGGTTTTTAAACAGGCACGCTACAAAAGTAGACCGATAGGGACAGCAAACGACGCCATATTTTTTGCTGCTCTTTTGACATTTCTCTTCAGTAAGGTTTGCCATTTCATGATGGAAAGATATACGAGCCAACAACGAGTCAAAATTATTTAAATTTACTACAGAAATTCGGAGGCAGTGGCGTCAACGCTAAGAGCGCTACCTCCAATTAATGGTTATTTCTCATTTCTGGCTGAATGGCTTCGTAAATAAGCAAACTATGCGATATTGGTCAGACAGCAATCCACACGTACTCCATGAGTCATTATTGCATCCCAAAAATATTACGGTTTGGTGCAGTTTATGGGCCGGCGGCGTGATTGGGCCGTACTTCTTCCGTGATGATCAAGACCGGCACGTTACTGTGAATGGGAATCGCTACGGTTTAATGAATATTTTTTGCCCCAATTGGATGATATGGACTTGGAGGATATGTGGTTCCAACAGGACGGCGCCACAAGCCACACAGCGAATGTCACAATCAATTTATTGGAAACCAAGATTGGAGAACGTGTTATTTCACGAAATGGTCAAGTTGATGGGCTGCCTCGGTCGTGCGATTTGACGCCGTTAGATTATTTCCTGTGGGGTACGTCAAGTCTATGGTCTATGCCAATAAGCCTGCGACGATTGATGAACTTCGTACGAATATCTAACGTGAAATTGCAGCAGTATCGCCCGATTTACGCTTGAAAACTGTCGAAAATTGGGTTCAGCGTCTGGACTTCTGCAAGCGTGCCCGTGGTGGCCATGCAAAAGAAATCGAGTTCCATACCAAATGGCATCAAACGTACTTTCACAGGAATAAAGAATTTTATTGTTATCCAAAACAGTTTTTGGTTTATTAAAAAAAAAAACTTTTTTTGTAGCGCTCTTATTGAAAACCCTTTAAATTTACGAACGTAATTCTTTTTATTTTTTATAAGAACAAGAGGTTAAAGACAAGTGTTATGCAAACAAACCAGAGGCAATTGAGCATTTGTTGGCCAACATTCGTGATGCCATTGCCGAGATACAACCCCATAGAAACGAAAAGTGCTCGAAAATTGGTACTGTGAGGCCAGATGGGGCGATGGGGCAGCCATATGAATGAAGATATATTTCATTTCTAACTGGGACAATTTTTACCTCAAAACAAAAAAATAAATTTGGAAAATTTTTAAACCGTTTTTGTTTAAATTCAAACTTTTTTTAATTTTCACACTTTAGTTAATACTATAGATTATACTTGAATCTAAATTAATAGTACATAGCTTAGACTACAATATAAACTATAGATTAAAATATAATAAAAAATAAAACATGGTTGTGGTGATCATAATTCAGTACAACTATAGTTGTATTTAATGATTGTTATCGTCATAAGTTTTATTAAAGTATCACTTAATTATTATATTATGACCATGATAATATAATAATCCTAATATATGATGCTTCACAAGAAAAGAGACCTTATCTTCCTCCTGAACGTTAGCCTCTTAAAAATCAGTTTTAAGGCAAACTGCGAAGCATCTTAAAAAACCTGTTATTAGTAAACCCCAAAGGTAGCGTGGCAAGGGACGATTCTGAGAAAGAAAATTTGTTGTTTGCATTGAACAAACTCTTAGGCTCGTTAATGCCGCGAGAAAAACGTTTGAGGGTTAAAGATATTGTTTCGCACGTTTCATATACAGTGCACTCGCAATAACGAATATCAATTTCTAAGTATTTGCGAATGCGAATGCGTATGCGAATATTTAATGCTGATATTCGCGAATACGAATGCAAATATTCAGTTAAAAATGTAATTCCATATATATGGTGGGATATTGACAGCTGTATGTTGCTGTATGAGTTACACACACAGAGAAAACAGTATCGGTTGTGAGTACCGCAATTGTTGCCAATCGCATAGTTTAGTTGAGATTAGTAGAATTTTACGGTTATATCTACAGAATTTCGTTTCGGAATATTAGCAATAACAAATTATGATTCTTGCAATAGAAATTTTATAAACACAAATAAAAAATTCGATAGCAGGAACTGAACCATTCGGTGAGCAATAAATGTGATTTTCTGTTTTCTGGGTGCACACTTTTATTACCGTTTGCATTTATCAGCTTTAAAAATTTAAAAATTACTTTAAAAATTTAATTTTTTGTTTATTACTTCTTGAATCTCAACACATTTCAATTGATTAGACGCACACAATTTTCAATATTTCGGGCCATTATTACAACTTGTAATTAGTTAAAGAATGGATTTTATCGGGCGTATAAACAGTTATACATTATTAAATTTTCATGCTAATATAAAGTAAGCTGTAAGTTAAAGACAAGTTTTTTCAACCTGGTGTGTTGAATTACATTTTTAATAATGGCAAACTGTATATTCCTGCGAGAAAATCCAACCTTTAACTAACGCCAAGTTGTAATAATGGCCCTTAGTAGGCCATATTTTATTACGAAAAGTAAATTTTTTTCCAACGAATAGAGTATTTGATCTAATGCAGACATCAAAGATTATATAAAAGGTCAGTGACTTAGTAAGCTTAGTTTTGTTTAACGTTTAAAAATTTTGATTAACATTTATTTGATTACGCTCACTCTGCAATTAAAAATCTTTTTGCAAATATTTAATGTTAATTTCTATATTTAACAATGAGGTGATAAAGTGTAAATGACTAAAAACTAATTTTAAGTGAAGCGCAGGGATTCGTAATCGATATACCTATAAACATATATTTGTCCTTAAAATATTCCTATCATGCAATTAAAAGCAAAATTTTACGAAACCACAAAAGGATGCGCAAAGCAATGTTTTAAAAAACTACAAAGGAAAGCTTGGTACAGCTTTAACTCCAATTGAAATAAGAAAAATTCGTAGAATTTGTGTAAACTCAATCTTCTTAACATAAAATTCAAATCGGAAGCTAGAATACAAAAAAGTTTTTTTATTAGTACGAAGAGCGGTCGTACTGTAAACGCTTATGAATTTTTCTTTTCTGAACAAATTTTGTTTGTGTACTATGAGATTCGTTTTGAAGATAAATTTAAACATTTCCAAAATTTAGTAAATATTTTCCAGTATTTCCAAATATCATTATTTCAATATTATTTGGTGTAAAACGACTAAATTTTCAATTATTTTAACCTATAAAAGACCCGTAAATTGGTCCCTAGAATATACAAAACCCATTTTAGTAAGCCAGGACAGAAAAACCGCAAAATTTAGTTTCGCAGGAAAGAAAACGTCATTAGAGAAAAAAGAAAGCGTGGATTTAAAGAAATAAAGGAAGGATTTTTCCTACAAATCATTTTTTTTTTGTTGATAGGTAATAGCAACCTTTAAACAAAGGATTCATATGCATTAAAAAAAACATCCCCCCAAACAGGTAAAGGCTATAATACACGGCATGTTTTTTACATCTGACTTTAAAATTTGTGAGACATATGTAAATCTACATGTCTGTCAAAATTGTACTTTTACAGGCAACCGTCGCTGTACTGGTTAGAATAAATGTGGCATCGAATCCCAGCTGAGCCCAAAAAATTTTATTTTATTTTATTAAATATATTATACTTATATATTTTATTATTTTTTTCTTTATATTTTTATACCCGCCACCAAAAAAATGGTGGGGGTATATTCATTTTGTCATTCCGTTTGTAACACATCGAAATATCCATTTTAGACCCCATAAAGTATATATATTCTGAATCGGGGTTTGATTTTATGACGATCTAGCTATGTCCGTCCGTCTGTCCGTCTGTTGAAAGCACGATAGAGGTCGCACCGAAAAAGCTAGGGGGCTCAAATTTTGCCAGAATCTTTCTTATAGACAAGGTTTGTTTGGTATTCAAAATGGGCTAAATCGGAATATTAGGAAGAGAGTTATAGCTCGAAAAGCAAGAGTAGGTCGAAAAACCCGTGTCCTTCGAACATCGAATAAAATGGAATTGTGTCCAAACGCCTTAACGTAGACTCATGAAACTTCGAATATATATTTCCTGGGTAAAGGCAATATTTTTCCCAGAAAATTGTCTAAATCTATGCATTAGGAGAGGAGTTATCGATCAAAATGTACGAAAATTTATACCGCACAGTGTATTTTTCGGTATATTTAAAAACAAAAACGTCATAAAAGCAACAAAATTGGATGTACGACTCTGAAATTTTGCACACTTTGCTTTTTGGTGACACGCTTTCTTGTAACGGCAAATCAATGTGCCACGCCCACCTCCCATATAACGTTTTAACTAAAATTCATATAATTTCTTTATTAATAAAGATTTTGGAATAATAAAGGCCTATCTTGAAACACCTCAGTTGTACTCATTCGCAAAAATAACTTTGACACGCCTACTATAACGCCCACTTTTCACGTTATCTACCGTTAATGAAATTTAAAAGCTCATAAAACCGCTAAAATTAGAGGTATGATGATAAATTTTGCTACGTCTATCCCCCTAGGCAATTTCATTACTATGCCAAAAAATTAAGGTGCCACGCCCACTTTTACGCCCACCTCCCATATAACGTTTTACCTAAAATTCATATAATTTCTCTATTAATAAAGATTTTGGAATAATAAAGGACTATATTGAAACACCTAAGTTGTACTCATTAGCAAAAACAACTTTGACACGCCTACTTTAACGCCCACTTTCACTTTTGAATTGTGTCCAGACGCATAAACGTAGTCATGAAACTTCGAATATATATTTATCGAGTCAAAAGAATATTTTTCCCTGAAAATCGCTTAAATCTATGAATTAGGAAAAGAGTTATTGATAAAAATGTACGAAAATTTATACCGCACAGTGTATATTTCAAATTTAAAACGTAATAAAACTGACAAAACTATATGTACGATTCTGAAATTTTGCAAACATGGCTTTTTGGTCAAAGTCTTCGTTATAACGGAAAATAGATGTGCCACGCACACTTTTTTTCCCTAAATTTTTATAAAAATATATTAGTCTTATATATTAGCATTTCCTCATCTTACACTGCGCCATTTATTGTACTGTAGCTAAATATAAGATAAAGATGATAAGATATATGACTCTACTAGCAACTACTAGATGGCATGCTAACAACTTATGCTTATGTTCTCCTGAAGTTATGCTCTATTAAAAATTTAGGAATTTAGGAAAATTTTGACCTAAGTAAAAAAAAATTATCTCTAAACATTATAAACAATTTATTTTCATGTACTAATGGCTAAAAAATTTTAAAATTATACAAAACTTATTTCGTTTGAAAATCTTTTAAAAGCAAAATGTTATAGAAGTTTAAAAATCAAAATCTTACTAATAAATTTCCCGTTTTAGAAAAATGCAGAGAATGTATATTTTAAATCACCCTGTGGCCCTTAAAATTTAACCTTAAATTCACTTTCTTTCTCTTAAATTCATGTAAATTCTCTATGAATAAAGATTTTGGAATACTAAAGGACTATATTGAAATATCTAAGTTATGTTTATTAGCAGAAACTTTATTGACACGCGTATTTTAACGGCCACTTTCATTGAAAGACTAAATTTACGAAAACATTTTACTAGCATACCGAAGTTATAATGGGTGGTTTTATTTTAAGGGACTATGTTTATTTTTAATAAAATTATTATGAAATTATTATCATTTATTTTTATAATGATAATATTTGTATGCTTCAATTATGTATGGAACAAAATATCGGCCAAATGGCCCCCCAACCTATGCGGCATACCACGATCCGATAATCCATATCCGATAGTCCAAATTTTCAATGACACTGTTGATGCTCAATTGTTGGGCACGATGATGAGTCGAGGTTGCTTGCTCTTTTGCCACGTTATCGTGAAAAACAGCAATGTTTCCCATTCAAGGAACTAAGATGGCATTCACAGATGTTTTCACATTTCATACAGACCTACTTTGCAGACATTTAAATATTTTCTACAATTCTCACGATTGTGGACGAATTCGAACGATTATGTTGACCAAAAGAATCACGAAGTGCACAAAATGCATTTTGATTTGAACGCCCATTTTTATAAAAATCTAATATTTAAAAGCGTTGCTCTATTGCGTATCTTTTCACGGCTCAAATTGAGTTTGTCTGAGATTGAGAAATGTCAAATGAAATACAAGAAAAAAGTTGAAGTTTAAATGTGGTTCACCCTAAATATGGGCCCTTAAAATTTAACCACCCTCTACAAAGAAAGTGATACATATTTTATTATAAAGAGATTATTCTATAGCGATTAACAAAATAATAAATATTGTGCTTTAAATGTACACAAAATTGGTGGTGGGTATAAAAGATTCGGCACAGCCGAATATAGTGCTCTTACTTGTTTTTTTTTTTTTAATTTTTTTAAATTTTTTTTATCTTTTTTTTTTAATTTTTTTTATTATTTTTTTTTATTTTTAATATTTTTTCTTTTTGTAATTTTTTTTGTATGGTTTTTACATGTATGTATGTTGTTGTTGTAATTGTGAAAAAAAACGAGGTGGTCGTGGTTTTTTGCTCATATCTCAGAAAGTTATGGGGCGATTGTGCTGAATTTCAATAGCGATTCATTCCTGAATATTTCCAAGACATTGATACCATATAGAGATCTGAGGAACATATAGTTGTTTCTAAAAGTTGATTTCAACCAATACACGGACAGACGGGCAGATGGACAGACGGTCAGGGCTTAATCGACTCCTCTATTAATAAGCTTTCAGAAAATATATACTTTATGGGGTTGGAAATGAAAATTGTAGAAATTACAAACGGAATGACAAAGCTATATATACCCTTGTGCACCACAGGTGAAGGGTATAAAAAAATAAAAAAAAATTTTTTTGACTCAGCTGGGATTCGATGCCACATTTTCTCTAACCAGTATACACATTTGTATGTATGTATGTTGTTATTGTAATGTTGTTTTTGTGAAAAAGAATCGAGGTGGTCGTGGGTTTTTGCTCATATCTCAGTTGTTTATGTACCGATGTTTCTGATTTTTAATACCGATCTACTCCCAAATATTTCTGATATTTTAATACCTCACCCGGGTACAGGCGATATCTAGGGGCTTCAAAAAGTTGATTTCAACATACACAAGGACAGACGGACATACTGACAGAGCTTAATCGACTCCCCTATTTATAATAAATTGTACTAAATTTATCGTTGTATCTATTTTTTAATATTTTTGTATAAGTTAACTAACTCAATCAAATACTCTATCCGCTTATAGTAACATTTCTGCTCATATCAAAAATTTTAAAAACATATAGCTTTTAAAGTATCGAAAATCGATTTGGTCTAATTAATTGAAAAATATATGTATGTATGTGCATAAAACATTACAGCTTACATAGGTTCGTTTCGATCCTTAAGATGACATTGGGGTCATTAATGTCAAAAAAAATGTTGTATAAAATTAAAAGTGCAATTTTGGTTCTATTATAATATAAGAAACAATATTTTTGATACGAGATTTTTTATGAACTAATTTTTCTTACTTGACATTTAGGCGTGGTTCAACAACATCATCGGCTCTTAAAATTTAACCACCTTTTATTTGCTGATAAAGTTCTTTCGGTTGATAACCATATTGGCTCTCTTGGTTGTAAATTTCATGAAGAACACTGAAGCAGTTGCATTTTGATGCTTCTATCTCTCTCTCTCAATCGCTACTATCTCAGGTAGTGTCAAATCGATTACATTTTGGTGTCACTTGCTTGCCCAAAAATTGTTTTGGAAATTGAGAAACTTTATTTTTTAAAATAATTTTTGCCTATAATTTTGTTGATTAGTTACCAATTTGTGGAAATAATTTTACGAATAGCACTAGAGCCATGTTATATATAAAAATAGTAACAATCGTGTCTATAAATTATTCAAGAGCTGAAAAATTTTACTTTTTTTGGTAATAGTATGGAAAAAAATGCTTCTGTTTCTTGCCATATTTTGTTCATTTGCTAATATCTTAGCAAATTATGGGGCGATTGTGCTGGATTTAAGTAAATAGTGGTTCATTCTTGAATATTTCCAATGGATTTATACCACCTTCAGTAGTGTGCAACGTGTGAGGGCTTCTAAAAGTAGATTTTAACACGGACAGACTGACATTGCTCAATCGACTCCCCTATGCATAAGTTTTCAGAAAATATATACTTGGGTATAAAAAACGCTTTTAGTACGTACACACATTCATATGTTTTTGCCATAAAAATGCTATTTTATATGAAATTAGTTAAATTCGCCTTGAACATAAAATATTTTTTTAAAGTAAAATTTTGACAATGAGTGTTTGATATAAAAGAGCTAATGGTGTGACGCCTTTATGAAATATTTTTAATTTGTTAAGAACTTTTACAAAAAGAAAAAAAAAATAAATAAAAATAAAATACATTAATAAATAAAATACACACACACCACACAATTTGTGGTGCGTGTTGAGTGTTAATAATACAACACAATTTTGTTTAAAATTATTTTTTTTGTCAATTTGGCCTAATAATACAAAAAAAAAAATATTTACATATATATAAAATAAAGAGATATTGTATGTGTATAAACGTTCTTCTATTTTTTTTATTACTTATTATACTTATCTTTGACTTTCAAAACAACGCGATGAAATTGAGAAAAATAAAAAAAATAAAAAAAATAAAAAAAATAAAAAAAAGGAAAATATAATAACATTGAAATTTTCAGTATTTTGATGTGAGGTTTTGGGCTAAATAAAATGAAAATATATATTTATTGTATGCTTGTGTATGTGTAAATATACATATATTTATAATTTGAAAATTTTATTTTATGTTTTATTACGAAATTAAATTGATATAAAATTTAACATTTTTAATGGTTTAATTAATTAAATTTTGTCTGAAAAATGATGTACCAACTTAATAATACTTTAATTTTTTTTTCATACTGAGAGTTATGTGCGCGTGTGACTCAACAGTTTGTCATACTTCTTGCATTATAATTGAAGGACCTTTTAGATGAAATGCTTTGTCTTACTTCAATAAATTCTTTCAAACTTAATTGCCACTTAATTGAACAGGCAGTCATGTTCGATAAATCTATTAATTAAATGTCTTCTCAATAAACACGAAATTTAATTTTTGATTAAAAACTTTTGTTTGAAAAAATTGTGTATTTTATTTTTAATATTAATAATTTTTAAAATAAACTCTCTGGTAGTGTGTTTGATTTTATGAAATATGTTAAGCAGCATAAGTTAAGGAAGCAAACAAGAAAAACTTATTTGTTTTTGCTTAGAATTTTGTGAAAAATGAGTATTATTTGTATTGTTTCATGCGAAATAAAATGTTTTTTAAATGTTGGCGGAAATATTTCATAATGAGAAAAAAGTGGTTAAAGTTGCAATAACAGATGTTAGATGCTATCTGGAATATTAGTTTTTGATTATTAGAGACTAGCCAAGCCCGGCGCGCGTTGCTACGCCCCTTAATGAATAAAAATGCATTCTAAATTTTCATTGAATTTTAAGTGCAAGAAGCTAAAAATTATAACTTTTTTTAATGGGCGTGGCACTGCCACTTTTCTAATCACGAAACTGTATGGTCATGACAGGTCAATATGTGTGCAAAGTTTCATAAAAATCGGTTCAGTGCAAGTACCTCAATATTATAAATTTTTTTTATGGGCGTGGCCCTGCCCACTTTTCTAATCACGAAATAAGTCATGACAGCTCAATATGTGTGCAAAGTTTCAGAAAAATCGATCTAGTGCAATTAGCTAAAACTAATAACTTCTTTTTTATGGGCGTGGCATTGCCCACTTTCCTAATCACGAAATTGTATAATCATGAGAGTTCAAGTGCAAGTAGCTGAAAATGGTAACTTATTTTTTGTGGGCGTAGCCCCGACCACTTTTTACCACCCATAAACACTCCCTGGAATGTGTAAAACAACTTGCCAAAGTTTGAGTCCGATCGGCTTTACAGTTTCAGAGTCAATAGCGAACACACACACACACGCACAGAGTTTTGATATTGAGGTACAGTTACAAGCATAAAAACTGCAACTCTGTGATATACAACCTTATATTGAATCTCTTTCAAAATAACGGTAACCAATTCATCTCTTCTTTAGACTGAATTATCTACTGAGATACCTCACGGCCACGGGGTGGATCTAGTACCCTTACTCTTTGATTTATTCCTGAGATACATTAGAACTAACGACTGATGTGGTCTTCTAAAAACGGTGCCATACAGACTCCACTTGACTGTTTGCGTACTGTGAAGTACTACATTAACCATGGATTATCTGTTGCTATGTAAATCTTAAAACATGCTTCTCTCAAGCGGCGCCAAATCTTCCGCTCACTGTTAGAAGTATTGTATGACTTTTTCCATTCATCTGTGGCATCTTAAGGTTTGAACTGAACGTCTGTTTTAAATTTTCTCAAAATAATTCGATCTTTACCTAGAGTTGTTTTGCGTTTTGTGCCGGATCGCAGTAAGTTTTGTACATCGCTTTTGTTTTGAAATTTGTTTATTTGATAATAAACAATTTGACGCGACAACTTAAACTCTTTGGCTACGTCTATTACCTTGAAGCCGGCATTGAACTTTGCTACAATTAAGGCCCTAATAATATTAGTTAACTCAGCTGTTTTCTCCATATTTTCAAACCACTGATGAATCAAAATTATTAGTAAAGACAAACTAGCGGAATTCACTCTTGGTAGCATTTTTGCAATTAGTGCAAATATGCACTAATTTTTTGCTACCAAGCGTGAATGCATTTTTCATGTGTGTTGCAAACTTATGGCAACGAGCTGATTTTTTAGGTATTTAAGAAACAACAAATCTTTTTTTTCCGAAAAGAAAATTAATTAATTTTAAATAAATTACAATGCCTAAATCAACGGAAAAATATAATATCACAATTTTTTTGGTAAAAAATGCCATGTATGAAATTTAATTTGTGGAGATTTTAAATCCTGAGAGCAAAAAAATTGTGTATCTGTTGTGCAAATTTGTGTGACATTACTTTGCACTGAGTTTTAGTTGTGCATATTTGCTCAAGTCATGCAAATTGTAATTTAATAGAATTTGTTTTTGTAGTCGTGTACAAGTTAAATTATTTGCCAGACTTGCACGGTCTGCACGACTTGCGAGGGTAGTTTGCATCAAAGAGTGAGTTCCGCTAAAAATTAATTAGAGAAATTTCAGTTGACCTTAAATTGCAAATAACATGCAAGAAAACTAATATGAAGTGCATGTCAGAATACTTATTCCGAAGCGAAAGTCACTGATTATTTGAACAATTTTTTAAAATAATTGTACCGACGACTGTATATTAGTATTAAATTGCCATTTCTTACATTATGAATTATTTATTTATTTATTTGTTTATTTATATTATCAATTGGCTTATGATAGTTGGAGCAAAAATCATCTGCAAAACTAATACTGAATTCTTCACTTACAAAGATATGTGGGAAGAGTATCGAAGCAAAACACTATTATCTCTGAACCCTTTTCGACCCCCTTCGCTTCTCAGTGATTTCGAGGCTACCGATCGGTATGCCTTCCTGCACTGAATCTCATACTACAACCAGAGTTTGCTCTAGACCAAAAAACGATTTTATACTGCCGACTGGCGATTGCCGACAATCCTCAATGTACAGTCCTTTGTAGTCGCCAGCATCTTCTTAGTTCCCCCATAGAATCCACACTTAATGTATGCTTGCCTCTGATCCTCAATCTTCTGTTTTCCAGTACTGGCATTCTCATACTACTTGCGCTGCTGTCTAAGCATCCTCCTAGCAAATTCTACAAATATCATCATTCTCAATCTTCATTCTATTGAGATGATATTTTAACTCAACTGACATAATTTTTTCATATTTTACCGAAACCTTTTTGTAATAAACGATAATAAAAAATATTTTTAATATCCGAATTATTCAAATTAAAATGATTTTGAATTCTCTTTATAAGTTGGTCTTTCATTTTATTCAGCATTCCTTTAACATTCCTTTTCTATTTGAGACATTATTAAGGAAAAGCTGATAAAAGAATGTAGAATTTAGATTTATAATTAAAATCTAATTGTATGTTAATATTAATACGTATTTGACAAATTCTATTCGGCTAATAAACTTTTACTTTAAAAACGAATTATTAAGTTTTGTGACGCGACGGAGATGACCTCACTAATGCTGCTTTTGGACTGAGTCTGAGACATTAACAAAAAGTCTTAAAGGTACATCTTATTAAAACTGATGAGTGGAAGGGAATTTTTCTTTAAACCAACTCTAAAACTATTTTTATTAATTTGCTTAACATTTTATTTATTCAAAAATTTTAAATACAAATTAAAAAAGAACTAAAAAAACAAGGAAAAATATTTTGAAAATCCCTTAATAATTAGAAAAAATAAAACAATATAAACGATAAAAACAAATAAAATTAAAATATATTAAATTGATTTATATAAATGCCGATTGTGCTAAAAAAACTGTAAAAAAGCAATTCTGGTAATTGGAAGAACAAATGTGTCCTTTTTACTCATTAACGCCCACTATATGTAACTGTAACTACGTACATAGTAACAAACTTTAGTCGAATGAAAATGTATTTAATTAATAGCTTGGGTAAGCAAAAATATAATTTCATTTAACTTTTTCATACCAGCAGTTTTTATTAAGATAATTACAAAAATTATATTGTAAGGGGTGTCTCGAAATGCTTTTTTACATTTTTTACAGGGCACTACGCAAACAATTATTATTTAATTTATTTTTTTGTTTCACTCTGTGATAGTTATAAGTGTCAACAATACTTTGTTAATAAGTTTATTCAAATTATTTAATTCGTATTTAAAATGTCGTCAAATAGAGAAAAAGTGAGAAAAAATATTGTGGATATTTATAATGAAAATAAACAACCTTCTTACGCTGAAGTTGCGCGACGGACAAAAGTGTCCCGTAACGTTATTTTTAAATTCAAAAAAGACTTGTCTATTAAGCACAAGAAAGGTGGAGGGCCTCGTGGTTTTAGAAATCCTCAAATCGTTAAAAAGGTGAAGGCACTTTGGAAGCAAAATCTAAACATTTCCATTCGCGATATCGCACTAAAACTAAATATTTTGAAGTCACTTGTAGAACGAATAAAGAAAAAAGAAAATTTAAGAACATTCAAAGTCAAGAAAGCTCCAAACTGAAACGAAAAAGGAACAAAAACGGCAAGAATAAGAGCAAGACAGTTGCTACGTCACAAATTAAATAATTTTAATGGATGTATTTTAATGGACGATGAAGCCTATTGTAAGGCTGACTATTCAGAACTTCCTGGTCAGGGTTTTTATGTTTCTAATAAAAGACCTAATGTTTCCGATAAATTTAAGTATAAAAAGATTTTAAAATTCAACAAAAAAAAAATATGATATGGCAAGCAATATGTACATGTGGGAAAACTTCAAAGGCAGTCATTGTGAATCGTACAATGAACAGCCAATTTTATATTAATGAGTGCCTGAAGAAGGCTGTATTGCCATTATACAGAAGCCACAATATACCTCCACTGTTTTGGCCCGACTTGGCAAGCTGCCACTACAGCAAAGACGTCCTTGAGTTGTATGAGGCCAACAAAATAAAATTTGTACCGAAAAACATGAATCCACCTAATTGTCCAGAGCTAAGGCCTATTGAACGCTATTGGGCTATAATTAAGCAGTAGCTAAGAACAAAGTTCAAAGCTTCTGCAATTGTAAAAAAAATTTGATTTATTTGGAAAAAAGCTACCAAACACTTCGGTAAAACGTGTGTCCAACGTTTAATACAAAGCGTTAAGAAAAAAGTGCGAAATTTTGCAAAAGAAAATAAAATTTGAAACTTTGGTTTTTTGCATAATAAAGTTTAGAAATTTTTCTCCATAACGCCAATAAAATGTATTTTTTGTTTGAAAAAAACTAGATTTGGGAGACATTTTAAAATGTAAAAAAAGCATTTCGAACCACCCCTTAATATGACGATTCATATTTGTACTTCTTAAGGCATATTTGCGAAACCACCTTAGCGTTTCAAATAATTAAGAAAAAAGTTCATAAAATTATTTCTTTTATTTCCTTTCGTTCTCATTATTGCTCCTGTTATTAAATATATACGTTACAGTTATGATAACTGTCTCTGGCAATTAAATATATGTCTCTTCAACGTGCTTACGATGCAAGGAAGCTAATTTAAGGGAACTAGGTAGAGAGAAAGAGAGAAAAGACTATGTATCGTATACGTGACAAGGCTTTATAGATAAAACTTTATTGTACGGAAATTATTGTGGAAATTGTATCTTAAAAGCCCTTAGATGTTCTACAGACTGGCATGTTACATAAATGTATCTAATATATTCTGGCAAATTTTTAATATTTTTAATATTTAAAATATTGTCCAAGCAATGACTTTTTTTTACCCTAAAGAAATATATGCAATGGTATTGAATAGCACGATGCGGGTGGGCCCTCACCAGAAATAACGAGTACAAAAAATTTTTCCTTTAGTAAATCTCTCATTCAAACAACAGTACAACCATGTGGTGCCGTCATGTGTTGCATAGCGAAACTAAAGGACGAGTCATACAAAATCGGTCTTAGATCGTCCTTCGCCATTTAACGGTTATAAGCTTTTTTTGTTGTTTTCAGTACGTCATCGTCATCAACCCAAAATACTAAAATAAGACAACTTTTAACGTACGTTGAGTAGTTTGACAGCTATCAGCTGACTTTTTACACTGTTTACTAAATTTACTTATTGTGTTAACTTTTTTCGTCGTTGCGTTAGTGTCAGTTCAAAATGATGATTTAGGCGTCTCGGCTTTAATAGTAGAGGACCAGTGTCCACGTCAAACGACCGTGGATGCCATTCAGATAATTTAGTAGCCATTATTGTATTATATTAACTTAAAAAAACGAGTTTATGAGCTAAATTTGCAATCCCCCATATTTTTTGTAAATTGTAATAATTTTTATTATTAGAAATTATTGATAGTATTTCTGGGTGCGTTTTCCCGTAATGGAGAATGATCAAAATTGAAGCGATTTTGAACGCAAATAAAAACTGTGCTATACTTGCACAGCACATATTTCCCCACCTACGTGAAAAATGGCGCCTGATCGAATATTTCAACATGATAACGATCCCAAGCATTCAAGTCGCTTAGTTTGAAACTTTCTAAGCGATAATGATGTGCATGTTTTGAACTGTCCGTTACAATCTCCCGATCTAAACCCCATAGAAAATCTATGGGAGCTTATAGATCGAGAAGTTAAGAAGAAAAATCCGTCCAGTCTAAAAAAATTGGAATCAATTTTGAAAGAAGAGTGAAATAAAATACCCCCCCAAAAAAAAATCGCTAGCAGTATGTATTTTTGTTTTTCTTTTCAAATACGCAATTTCTTATTTGTAAACAACAAATATAAACAAAATTTGACATTTAAGTTAGACCTTAAGGTAGAAAAAAGTCAGCTGTTTTAGTGAGGCTACCTGATGATTATACCATGGTTATTTGATTAAAAAACTTTGATAAATAAATATCACCGGCCGTATTAAGTTAGATTTTTGAAGACTTATTTGACAAATTTCTCTACAACATCTGTTAAATAAGCCTTTGATAAAGCTGAAATATATTTTAAGAATACGGCAGTATAAAAATAGCACCTTCATGTATGTTGAAGTGAATAGCTAACAACGTAATACTCCTACAATATTTTGCAAATTAGCCAATTAAATTCGATTTAACGTAATTAGGCAAGCTTTCTTTAACAGATATTTGAATATTTATCTTTAATGCGCATCTAAGTAGGGATAACTGTATATACTTCATTCCTTTATGTAAGAACTTGTTACAGACTTTTATCAAATCATGGCGGAGGTCAAAAAAGAAAACTCTAACATTCTGTGAATAAGTTTTGTATTTGCCAATGATTCATATTTTTTCTTTCTTTTCAATGGTAAAACAGATGTTAATTTTTTATTGTATGTTCTTTAAAAACATGTACAATAAATTAAAGCATTAATTAAATTAATTGTTTTAAGAAAAATTTAAATTGACAAACACAACAACAGTGCTAATTAAGAAACAATAAAAAAAATATTAAAGAAATTAATTCTTAATTTAATATTTCATACTTAATCGAAACAACATGAGCGTTAATTGAACAAATGTTACACCAATAATTTTGTTCTGTGCATAAAAGCAGATAAATACGTGTTAAATAAAAACTTGTAGTAGTATTTTCATTTATAACTACACAAAGTCTTTTATGTCACATTCTTATTCGCATGTGAATTCAAATTTGCCATAAGGCTTTTGGTTTTTTTGTCCCGTATTGCTTAATTAAAACTTATTGTATGGAAATCATGCTGTAGGCTTGTTGTAGTATTGTGATTATTGTAGAATAATTCAATAAAAATGTAATTGTTTTAATTACGATTTCGTTTGTTGTAAGATTTGGTTTGACAACAAGTTAATTGCATATAATTAATGTTTACAAAGGGGAAAGATTTGTTAAGAAGTTAAATATTTATCAGGCAAAACAAAACGAGAGCATCCAGCGTTTTTTTTTAGCTGTCAAAACTTGTCATCTCCATACAATTTGTATCAAGCAAAAATAAATAAGACGGCGCGCCGAAGAAGTTGAAGCTATGCACGTAAATTAACAAGCATTGCAATTTGGAGTGTCTTTTGCATGTAGCTTATAATATTAAATTTAAACGTGGGAGAGTCGACTCAAAAATACTCGTCCGATAAAAGAAGCCCGAAAATGTTTGATAAAGCGTGAATACAGGTTGATACTGTTAAGCAAGGCTCTGGTACGACAAATTAAGGAAATACGTCACGAAGATTCTTTGCTAATCCTGCTTTGATTTCCGAAATCACGGGTCTAGATGAAAACAAAATCAAGAGGTTTTCAAAAATTCTCGAAGCTATAACAATCACCGAGGTAGTAGATCCAAAAAAAAAAATTGATGATTTTTGTCTGGAGACGGCAAAAGAGTTTGTTGCACTGTACGAGTGGTACAATATGCCACCTACACTTCACGAAATTCTGATTCATGGAAAAGATATAATTGAAAAGTGTATTTTTCGTGGAGGCTTACTATCCGAAGAAGCTCAGGAAAGTCGTAACAAAGACTATAAAAAAAATCGCCTTAGACACTCCAGAAAATGCAGTCGAATTGCCACGAACGAAGATTTTATGCACCGAATGATGGTAACATAAGATCCCATGATCTCACATTTGACTCCTTTATTTAGCCAGGAAAAGCTTAGTGTTATAAACGACGAAGTTAAGGCTCTTTTAGAATAATAAATTAAAAATAGATTTAAAATAAATAATAAATTAAGAATTAAAAAAATCATTTAAACGATATACATTTCTCTAACTTTCTTTATTTTGATTACTTTTGTGTATTATTATATAAATGAAACTAAATTTGTGATGAAATCACTACATTTTTTGACAAATATATTTTTTTCCTCACCTCCATACAAAAATACCCAGTATGCGGCGGCAACGCTTTGTAAAATGGAAATAAAAGTCCGATTTTGACCGAGCGTTAGGCCCATACCTAAGCAAGAGCGTTGAGCGTCAGGCGTTGCAATTTTGCATGTATTTTGTTATTGTAACAAAAACAAAACACATGTAAAACTCCAACGCTTGACGCTCAACGCTCTTGTTTAGGTATGGGGGTTAGGTACTGAAGTTGATATTGTTATTGTCGTTTTTAATTTTGTTGTTGTTGAAAAATAATTCCATTTTAGCTATTTTCAGGTCAATCCAGCGATTTTATCTCCATTTTTGTTTCTATTTAATGGGTTTCATTAAGCAAAATACGCTTCTGTTTAGGTTTCTTATTTGAGCGATGGCGCTAAGCGTAATAAAACGTAACGCTTGTCGTTCTTGTTAAGGTTTGTCTGTATGATTAAAATTTTATAGTGTCATCTTAATGCCAAAAATGAATTTTTTTTATGCTATAAACAATTCCTATGTTAAAGGCGCTTGTTTTATATCAAAATGCACTCTTATAATTATTTTTTAGGTTCTTAAGCAGTTGCTAAATAAACTTAAGTACCGTCTATAGCCACTTTCCTATCCCCATGTAATCGATAATGTAGAGTTTTATATATTTTTTTTATTTATATACAAAAACCAAATCTTAACTTACAAATGTGTCTGTTAAATTTTATAACTATTTTATGTTGAGTACATGATTGCGATAATAATCCGTGCCTATTTGATTAAAAAAAATTCAAGAAAAAAAATTGTTTTGAGAAATAAATATTCTAAAACACAGACGCAATGACCTTGAAGAAAAGTACGAATTAAAAAACAACAAGTAAGAGCGCTATATTCGGCCGTGCCGAATATTATATACCCTTCACAACGTGTAGTCATGCAATAACAGTAGTTTGTATCACCATTCCATATGATATACGTACATAAATATAAAAAACATACATATATAAAAACATCCCATTGTAAAATTATAAATTTACGTATGTATATTAAAAAAAAAATAAAAAAAAAATTAAAAAAAAATTAAAAAAAAAAATTTAAAAAAAAAATTTTAAAAAATAATTAAAATATATAAAATATGGCAAAACAACAACATTAGTATTCGAACAAAACTACGAATTTTTGAATCCAATGTAAAATCAGTACTACTGTACGGATGCACAACATGGAAGGTGACCAGTACAATTACAAGTCGTTTGCAAACATTCGTCAATCGCTGCCTCAGACGAATACTTCGAATCTTTGGCCAAATGTTATATCAAATATTGAGCTACTTCGTAAATCAAATCAGTCAGATGTGGCAACTGAGATTCGAAAACGAAAATGGCAATGGATTGGTCACACACTTCGACGGCCAGATGAAAATATCGCCAAGCATGCGTTACGTTGGAACCCGTTTCATCAATCAGGACTTGGAGACGTTCCACCGAAGCCGAAATGAGATGTGTGGGTTTAACATGGAACGAAGCTAGAAATGTAGCCCAAAACCGAGTACGGTGGAGATCGACTATTGTTGGCGCCCTATGCTCCAGTGGGAGCTAAAGGAACATATATATATATATATAAAATATATATAACAAATATAAAACAAAAAAATAAAAAAAAAATATTAAAAAAAAAATTAAAAAAAAAAATATATTATATAAAAAATAAAAAAAAAAATAAAAAAAAATTAAAAAAAAAAGTATAAAAAAAATTTTTTTTGACTCAGCTGGGATTCGATGCCACGTTTTCTCTAACCAGTATACACGTTTGTATGTATGTATGTTGTTGTTGTAATGTTGTTTTTGTGAAAAAAAAAATCGAGGTGGTCGTGGGTTTTTGCTCATATCTCAGTTGTTTATGTACTGATGTTTCTGATTTTCAATACCGATCTACTCCCGAATATTTCTGATATTTTAATACCTCACCCGAGTCCAAGCGATGTTGGGGGGCTTCAAAAATTTGATTTCAACATACACACGGACAGACGGTCAGACGGACAGACAGACAGACAGACTGACAGGGCTTAATCGACTCCCCTATTCATAAGCTTTCAGAAAATATATACTTTATGGGGTCGGAAATCAAAATTGTAGAAATTTCACACGGAATGACAAACCTATATATACCCTTTTTCACTGTGTGAAGGGTATAAAAATCATAAAAATATATGATTCTACATTAGAGTGTACCACATTACAGGGGAAAAATCCACTTACACCTTCGAATATAAAAGACAAAAGATTCGACCCGGTTTCACACGGATGAAATTTACTAAAAATAAATAAAAACATTTATAAATATAGTTTTTATCATATCTCTTTAAATGTTAATATCAAAAAAGAATATTGTTTAAAATATAGTTTCTTTGTCTTTGGGATACTGCGACCTAATTTCTTATTGTTTTATTTAAATCAAACCTTGCCCTGGTAGTTATAAATACAATACAAAAATAATCAGCATATTCGTTTTAGCTGTTTCCATTTTTTTTTATTTAATAAACTATTTAAAAAGTATTAGTATTTAACACTTTGTTTAAAAGAGTATCAAAAATCCATGGGACAAAAGTTTTTTGTACATCAATACCTTGTACAGTTTTTTGTACCTTAAAATTCTGCTTCCTTGTAGTCTTCTTTTAAATCGTAGATGCCCAAAAATAATTTGCAGCCGTATTGGTGGGAGAATTTTGAAGTACAGTGACATGAAAAAGTAAGCGCACTGATTTTTATTGAAATTAAATTACATAAAGTTGTTTTAATTGTAAAAAATGTAAAATAATGCAGTTTACACTTAAGCATTAAACACATATACGACAGCAGGCTACACAGCTAAACGACTACAACGGTAATTGGCTGCAATCGTTGCCGTGTAGTCAGCTACTTGTTTATATAGAAGACGACAGTAACAGCTGTTTATTAAATAAATGTACATTTCAGTGGTGCCACTTAAAATATTTGTGAAATTTCTACAATTTTCATTTCCGACCATTTTCATATTTTCTGAAAGCTTATGAATAGGGGAGTCGATTAAGCTCTAACAGTCTGTCAGTCTGTCCGTCTGACCGTCTGTCCGTGTGTATGTTGAAATCAACTTTTTGAAGCCCCCCGACATCGCTTTGACCCGGGTGAGGTATTAAAATATCAGAAATATTCGGGAGTAGGTCGGTATTGAAAATCAGAAAAATCGGAACATAAACAACTGAGATATGAGCAAAAACCCACGACCACCTCGATTTTTTTTTCACAAAAACAACATTACAACAACAACATACATAAATACAAACAAATACAATACAGCTGAGCCAAAAAAAAATTTTTTTTATATTTTTTTTTAATATTTTTTTTTTATTTTTTATTTAATATATTATTTATATTTTTATTATTATTATTATTTTTTTTTATTTTTTTTTTATTTTTTGTTTGTTTTATATTTATTATATATATTTTAATTATTTTTTTTAAATTATTTTTAATTTGTTTTAAAATTTTTTTTTTAAATTTTTTTTTTATTTTTTTTTTAATACATACGTAAATTTATAATTTTACAATGGGATGTTTTTATATATGTATGTTTTTTATATATGTATGTATGTACGTATTTCATATGGGATGAATGGTGATACAAACTACTGTTATTGCATGACTACACGTTGTGAAGGGTATATAAGATTCGGCACGGCCGAATATAGCGCTCTTACTTGTTGTAATAGATTTGTTTGCTGGGTACATACGTAAACTCAATTTATAATTTGCAATAGGATGTTTTTATATATGTATGTTATTTATTTCATATGAGGTGAATGGTAATACAAACTACTGTTATTGCTTAACTACACGTTGTGAAAGGTATATAAGATTCGGCACGGCCGAATATAGCATTCTTACTTGTTTTCTTATGTGTTTGTTGCCGAACGTAGGGGTTACCTTTTATTTATTTTTTTTTATGTCGATGTCTTTTAGAACAAAACTCTAGTTGTCGCGACTCAAAAAATCAATCAAAATCGAATACGACTGTAAACACCATAGTAAATAGAAAGAAATGTAATTGACCCGGCGAACGTTGTTTTGCCGTATAAATTATTTCTTGGAAATATTTTTTGCATTAAAAAAAAAAAAAAACGTAAACCATATGTGTTCTACGGTATGCAAATCTATCTTAGTTTAAAATTTCATTGAAGTCGTTACGTTATTTAGGTGAGGCATAAATTGCCCCTTGGGTTTGGTCACCCTAAATGTTAAGGAGTATGAAAAATAGATTCTAACCGATTCTTAAACGTTTATTTCTGCATTGGCTGGACTATGAATTGTGTACAATTTGAAGAAAAATACTAAAAACTATATCGATGCAAGTACATCATTAAAAAAAAGTGGGCGTTAAAGTAGGCGTGGCAAAAGAACGTATCCTATTAATCATACTAAAGTCTTAGTTATATTATGTGAAATTTTAAGAAAATCGGTCCAGCAGAATGGCCTACCTGAGGGGGCGTGAAAAAAGGCGTGGCGTTGAGAGGTGTGAAAAATGGATGTTGACCCATTCTCAGACCTACCCGATATGAACACAAAATTTTATGAAAATCGGTCGAGCCATTTCGGAGGAGCTTATCACAAACACCACGACACGAGAATTTTATATATTAGATTATCACAGTTATCGCAACCATCCCTTAGCTGAGCTTTAATGATGATTCTTCGTATATTATTTTTTTAAATTGTAAATTACCTTTTTAAAATACTTTTTAGTTTTTTTTCTTGACGTGGTGGTACGGTTTAATGTACAATGTACATATCTCATATCTCTATCTATATCTAGATTAATGTATGTTTGTGCGTCGCATATATGCGAACATACATACATACGTACGTATGTTTATATGAACAATCCACAGATATTATTTAAATCGACAAGAAAAAAAATAGAAAACAAAAACAAACAAAATCAAAATAAATAATAAATAAATTGTGAAAATATTGCCCCAGCCCGGCACATTGCATGTGAGTAAAATGAACAAATTTAAATTAAAGCAAACAACAAACAATACTCGCAAAAAAATCATTATTTTCATTTTATACGAATTTTTTTTCTTTAAATCCAAAAATTAATAATAAGAATAAAATAACACATTTTGTCTTAAATTACTGCCACTTTAAGATTTACACAGTCTCTATGACAGATGGACGGATAGACGGACAGTTAGATATTATAGTGAAATAGTGACTCTGCTTAGTATTGCTTGAAAAAAAAAAATAAAAAAGATATTTTAAACAAGTTTTGCTTTTGTTTATTTATTTTACTTGTTTATAACGTGTTAATCGCGAGTTTTGTGTACATTATTTATCTAATTATGAAAATTATTTAATAGTAATTTATAAATTGTTGCTGTTATTTGCTGAAAATTGTTTAAATTATAGAAAGGAATGTGTCAGGTTAGATTTTTAAATGTAAATAAATCGCTCAGATATTTAACAAAGCAATTGGCAGCACTAATTTAGTATTTAAGTGGAATAAAGTAGTTGTTATGTTATAAACACAATCAAGTCCACCGACCATCGACTACAAGATGTCAAAAATAGAATACATGCGTGCTTATGAGAATAATTCTTTTAGCCGCTACACGACTACCGACTACACGGCTACTTTTGTAGCCCGTAGCCAACTTAGGCAAATTTCTATTTTTATTGGCTACAAAAAAACAGATTAGTGCTGCCAATACAATAAATGCATATATATCGCTATTAAAAACGCGAAAAACAATTATAGTGCCACCATTGAAAAATAATAATCATCTTTAATACATATGTCAAAACAGATGTTTATTTTTTGTAGTTAGTGGTCGGTAGTTGTTAAAAGAATTAAGTAGTTGGCGACTTGGCTATTTTTGTAGCCAGCTACTTTTGTAGTGGGTAGTCGATGGTCGGTAGCCTTTGATTGTGTTTATAGCTTTATGTATAAAAAAAATGTATAAAACTTGTAAAATTTTAAAACAGTTATAATTAAAATTGAATTCTATAGCAGGAGTTATGCTTTCTGAATGTTTAAATGTATTTTTTATTTTTATACCCTTCACATGACAGTGTAATAGGGTACATATGTATGTAAGTTTGTCATTCCGTGTGTAATTTTTACAATATTCATTTCCGATCCCATTAAGTATATAATTTCTGAAATCTTAGAAATAGGGGTGTCGATTAAGCATTATCCGTCCTTCCGTTGACATAAACTTTTTGAAGCCCCCCGATATCGCCAGGACCCGTGTAAGATATCAAAATATCAGATATATTTAGGAGCAGATCGCTATTGGAAATCAGCATAATCGCCTTATAACTATCCGAGATATGAGCAAAAAAATACGACTGCCTGTTTTTTCGATTATTTTTACCACAAAAATTAATATTTTCCAGACACGGTTGTTGCTATTTATACATTTGGTATGCCTATGGAGATACTCATAAAAAAATGTTGGACTAATTGGTCACTAATTGGCAAAGTTATAGGCAAAAGTTATTAGAAAAATAAAATAAAATAAATATACACCCACATTATTTCTTTAGTGGTGTGTATACAAATTGTTAGACATTTGAAGGCTGTTGTTCTGTTTGTAACATATCGAAATATCTATTTTAGACCCCGTAAAGCATACATTTTCTGAGTCCTGGTTTATTTAAGGCGATCTGTACGTTTTTCCGACTATACGTCTGTCTCTCTCTTTCTTTTGATAGCACGATAGAGCTCGAACAGAAGAAGCTAAAGGATGACATTTTACTGAAATACTTTGCATATAACAGAAATATTTGGTATTGCAAATAGGCTAAATCTGTGTCTTTTATTAATAAAAAAAATTAGATGTACGAGTTTGAAATTAAGCAAATATAAATTTATCTTTATTTATTTTTATAATATTTTAAATTAAAATGAAGGTGACATATGACATATATGGAATATTTTGGATTTCTATATTTTGGAAGAATAATTCTCTCTGTGTTAATAATATAAGTTGAAATCATTGTTAGGGATTACTTTGACACAGCTTCTTTATTGTCTACTTCTTATATAAATACTACTATCTACTCAATGGCATAACCATTCTCAGACCATTCCCCGGAATTTTTTTTCTTATATTTAAAGAGTAGGACAGCAGTATTTGCAAAGTGTAGTTAGAGGTCACAACATTGATAAAACAACACACTTATATGCTACAACAACTGAAGGGTGTTTATATTGAGGTATCAATTGTTAAAGGAATTCGCTACAGGCAGATGCTCTGAAGCATCAAGAGCTTTAGCACATGTATAATGTTACCTTCTTGATTATGAGCTTGAAAAATATTTTTATTAATTTTCATTTGTAGTCTATTTATTTTAATAATTCAAACTAATTTAAAAACTTATTTTTTCAATGTCTTATATGGGTGTTTGTTTTTTCAAATTTTTTTAAATCAAAGTGTTAACTGTAATGTACATATTTCTAATGTACACAAACACAAAACGTCATTTGTTTTAAATTGAGTTTAACGAAAAAAAAAACTGATTCTGTTTAATTTTAAATATTTTCCTTTATAATTATTTTTCTTTAGATTCATTTTAATGTATTTGCAATTTACTATTAATAATTAATTTTGACATTAATTGGCTCACAAGTGTTAAGAAAACTAAGTAAAAAAAAATATATGGTATCCCAGCAAAAAAAAAAAAAAACTTATTTACAGCGGTTCAACTCTTGATAAAGTCAGTCGATTAAGGTGAAAACAGTAATGATTTAAACATTAGCGCGCCATTCAAAATTATGTGTTTATATATTCAAGAACTGCTGTCTATTTACCTACTACCTGAGGCCCTAACTCGTATTTATTATGAAATTTAGTTTTTCAGTGATTTCAATACATTTTACACAAGTACACCCTGGTACAAAATTTTAAAAATAACAGTTTTACAAGCAATTTTACAAGAGTTATGGGTGGTTAAATTTTAAGGGCCGATGGTGAATGTGAACCACAACTAAACGTTAAGTTTTTTTCTGCTTTTCATTTGACATTTATCAATTTCAGACTAACTCGATTTGAACCATGGAAAGATACACAATCGAGCAACACGTTAAAGTTATTCAGGCTTATATTTAAATTTTAATCAGGCTTGAGTTCATATTAACATTCTTTTTATTACAGAAAATTTTTTTAAAGGTAATAAATGAATTCAGGCTTTTATACCATAGACAGACGACAGCGTTAATGTGCATTAAAAGTCTTAATTCAAATTAACTTATGAATTTTCCCCATTCCTATTTGTATTAGATTTCACGTAAATGCACTAAATCATATTGAATTTAAACTGAATTTAGCAATTTCAATATGGCAACACGGTCGGCAATCAATAAAAAAATTAAAAAATCAAAAATGTAAAATAGATTCGATATGTTGAACTTTTTTACATATTTTTTGGAATGTCTTTCAGTTTAGGTGAAAGTTTTCCTTAAAACTGGTATCGTCCATCGTAAGCACGTCACTTTCCCAAAAAGTGCTGTTACGGTCCTTTAAAAAAATACCACATACCTACATACATATGTATGTATGTATGAATTATAACCTCCATAAAAAGATACCATTAAACCTACGAATTTCCACAATTCCCTTTCTCTTATTTCAGAGTGTCCTTCTGGCATCCCAACTTGTAGCAACATGTTCAGATTTGTGATTGCTAGTGCATTTACAATTTTTACATGCAAAAACTGTCGTCTGTCACAGCAAAATTTTAATTTGCATTAGTGAGATTCTAATGCAAATTAACGCTGTCGTCTGTATATGGTATTAATGGCGCTCAAATCGAAATGCATATCGTCTTCGTGATTTTTCGGTAAATTTAATCGTTCAAATGTGCATACAATCGGAAAAATCATGCAAAAATTTGAGCAAACCGGGTCTGTAGGAAATGTGAAAACACCAGTGCATGCTCGTACAGCTCGTACTGCAGAAAATATTGCTGGTGCTTGCGATAGTGTGACTGAAGAGCCGTCCACCTCAACTCGTCGTCGTGCCCAGCAATTGCACCGCTTACGCTAGTCGTTGATGCATAAAACACGCTTACAAGGTGCAATTGACTCAAGAACTAAAGCCTCTTGTCCATTCCAAACGTTGTCAATAGTCAGAATGATGGCAAGGAATGGCAACCGTGGATGATCAATTTTCAATGATAGCACATTTTCATCTCAGTGGATTCGTCAATAAGCAGAATTGCCGCATTTTAGCATTTGTCGAAAAACCAATGCACCTACAAATTGACTGTTTGGTGCGGTTTATGTGCTGGCGGCATCATCGGGCAATGGCTCTTTTGCGCGACAAATTCAATGGCCGTGTTATCTCACGTGGTGGCGATGTCAGTTGGCCACCAAGATCATGTGATTTGACACACAGTTGCACAAGCATTGTTACAGAAGAAGTTACATTATCATAATGCAGTTTCTATTACGTGTTTACCTTCTCCTGTAAAGTTACAATTATTTGAGTTTGGGCCTTTTTACTTGTGACTAACGTAATACACATTAGGTGAAAAGAAGCTGTTGTTTCATGAGTCAATGTTTGTTTACATGAATTGCTCAAAATATTTTGTAATAATTAAAATTGTTTTGCATTTAGAATGAATTATTTCGAAATACTGATTTGGAAGTTTTAAAAATGTAATTCACTTTGCACTACTTACATTTTTCTTTTTGCTGGGATGTTTATGTATATTAAACCTATATTTTTTTCCTCTATCTAACGCCACTTTAATTAAATTATTTTATTTATTTTTAACAAAAAAATTTCATTTCGATTCGAATAAATATCAATTGTACATGTACAATTAATAAAAATAAATGTTTAGTAAATAAATCATTAATAAAAATGTAAATTGAGGAATACAAAAATGTAAGACACCGGAATGATAATTGTTTACAATATACATTTTCAAATTGATATCTATTTTTAACTAAATAAATATTATGAACTCGATTTCGATATATTTATTTAATCAATAAAACTTTAAGATGATATTCGTAAACATTTTTGGGAATTTAAAATATATTAATGTGGTTGATAACTCTTTAACAAAATAAATTGGGAATTCTTTCAACATATTTAGGAATCAACATGCATGATTTAAACATTAACGTGTTTTTGAAGAGCATGAGTTTATATGAATCTATATATATAAAAGTGAAACTCTGTGTGTGTGTGTATTAGCTATAGACTTCGAAACTGTAAAACCGATCTTTGGCAAGTTATTGTGCACATTCCAGGGAATGTTTATGGGTGGAAAAAAGTGGGCGGGACCACTCCCATAAAAAATTAGTTATCATTTACTACTACTTGCACTCGATTTTTTTGACACTTTGCACACACATATTGAGCTGTCATGATTATATAAGTTCATGTACCTATGAATTAGAAATCATGAAAAATGTTATTCGTATTGAACTAGTGCAACATTTTTTTGCTGGGTCATACAATTGCAAGATTTTGTTTATTTAAGCAAATGTTAATAAACTTAAAATCAATATGTTTGATCGTTAACTCAAACATATTTACAATGTTTTTACGCAAATGCAGTAAAAAATTTTAAAGACTTTTAGTAAACAAATGAACGAGCCTAATATAAATTTGGAGAACAGAAAAAATTGATTTTATCTAATAAGTTTGGTTAGAAATATACTTTGTTGTGGCATTATTGTATTAAAAATAATAATAAAAAAACCGAAAAATTTCTCTCTGAGAGGAAAAATTCCCGAAAATATATTTTCTAAAATAAACATAACGCGAGCATATACATATTCATATTTATTTTAATTTACTAAATTATTCGGGATATGCTCCCATAATTTTTCAATAATATTTATTTGGTTGTTGGGTTTAAGCTGGTTTATATGCATTTCACTGGTGCTTATGCCAGATCGTCAGTAAACCTTTTACCCAAATTCTTGAAAAAGTTTAAAATGTTATAAGTTATATTTTCAAATTCTCATTAACAAAATGAGAATTCAAAAATAAAACAAAAAACTATAAAAAACTTTTTCAAAAACCCAACCAACAATTCTTCAATTTTAATTTCTTTTGTTTTTCTAATCCCTTTAACATTTTCAAACTCTTAAATATTTTTTGAGAAATTTCACACGAAATAACAAACCTATATATTGTGAAGGGTATAGTATGTTTTTATTGTTTATTTTTCTTAGCAAGAAATTAGTTTTTGTCTTCAACGTAAAATCTTCGTGGTGCTCTCCAGAAAAGAGAGAAATAATAACCTTCCTGAAATAGTGAGGAAAGTTCGATTCAGAGATAGTTTGTATATTAAACTATTCCAAGATAATATTTTGTAATGCTCCTTGTCATATTAAAGTAATTAAAACATAAGAAAAATATTCCTCAAGCTGGTCAAAAGTGAAAAACTACTAATAAGCTCGATAATATTATATTTCGTATATCAACTTATAGTCTATTAAAGGCATCCAATTCTATAAAAAACACAGTTGGAGAAGTCACATGGAATGAGTGTGTCTTCTAAAACCATTAAAGGCTATAATACACGGCATGTTTTTTACATCTGACTTTAAAATTTGTGAGACATATGTAAATCTACATGTCTGTCAAAATTGTACTTTAACAAGCAACCGTCGCTGACTGCTTTGCAGTAGTAGAGATTTATGCCAACAGCTTATGTCACATGTTTTGACAGAAGAAAATAGAGCGCGCTCTAATTGAAATTTTGTCAGATGTCTCAACACATGTTTTTTTAAAGAAGTAATGTTTTAATGGTAACACACGACATGTTCGTATTTATCAGTGTGGAATTTGTCAAGTCAGATGTAAAAAACATGCCGTGCATTAGCTCCTTAAATGAAGGTTAAAAAACAAAGTTTGCAAGAAAAGAATATTGAAGATAGAAATCAGTTAACAAGGGAGCAATCCGATAAGAATCTATAATTTATGCTCTAAAGTGACCAATCTAAGTTAGGTTTGTTTGGTATTGATGAAGAAGGTTATGTATAAAGACCCCAAAACTTGAAACATATTCCAAAGTACACAATCAAAACATTAAAGCACATTGGCGGAAGCTTTATGGCTTGTGCAGATGTTTCCTAGCACGGTATTGAAACCATGGTTCAACTAGATAGAAAACTGGATCAACATGTCAATAAAAATATATTCACGCACTACATGATTCTATTGTCGTACGACAATATGCCACTTTTATAGAATTTTATGCAGGACAACAATTCCAAGCGCACTTTGAAGTTGGCTAAAAAAAAATACTTAGAAGAAGAAAATTTAATTGTGCTTGAGTGGCTACCCCAATCACCGAATAAAAATCCATAAATGCATTTATGAAACTTTATTGAAACACAAACAGCAGATAAGACCTAAAGTTTAGCAGAACTGTGTAAAAAATGCATGATGAGCAATTTCGAAGCAACGTTTCGGACTTTTAGTAAAAAGCTTGCCCAAGAAATGCTCTGAGGTGTTAAAAAACAAAGTATTTCTTACAAAATTTTAGCCAATTTTTATAAAGCATTGCGAGAAGTTTTATTTTCTAGCGAAAAATATATGTAAGGGCGCTAGATTTGTGTCTAACCCTTTTATAAATTTTTTTAAGTTTTCTTTTTGCGGGTAATTGATAATTAAAATTTAATACAGTTGTTTTGTTTTCAATCGATAAAATATTTAAAATTATTGATAAATTGTTTAAATAATATATGTGTGCACTAAATATGTGACCACCACTGTATATACTATGCTTATTATTCTATACCTACAATATTATTAAATACCTTCAACTTTATGCGAATCGGCACAGTTCTGCTGATCTGAACTGTTTTCGTTTTTTTTTATAAAGTTACCCGTTTTAAATATCGACCCCTGTGCGTAAAATTAACGTATGTTACGTTTTTTGAGAAATCGACTTTTTTATGAAAATTGGTTCTACATCTGCTGATAAAATATTATAGCGATAACTGTTTAAGCTATAAAGATAACACTGTGTACATTTGATCGTATGTAGCAGTCAAGGCGAATTCATACAGGTGAAATTATCAGCCCAGCTGATGGGGATACTGTTTGTCAAATTTGCTTGAATTTGCCTTGGTTTTATTTATTAATACAGGGAAGGAAAATGTGATGTTGGCTTCGGTATTAAGCAATTAACGTAAGTGTACTTATTTGATAATAAATGTACTAAACTTATGTATATATGTTGCTTTTGCGTCATTAATAATGTGTTTAAAAAATTTATATCCTTTTTTGAATCAAATTTTATTATATTTAATATGTCATAACAACTTTTCCATCCCTGATATATGAATTGGCCTTAACCCAGGCATATTTATTCATCAGGTAATTGCAGTTCGGAGAGAATTTTTTTGTTTATATATTTTATATATGAAGTTCGACATTTGAAATAAATTAGAAAAGAGAGAAAATTGTTTCTTATTTATGCATTTTGACAGCTAAAATTAAAAATAAGTGTTAAAAAAATAATCAGCTGACGAATCGAGAGTACCTGATGAATAAATATGCCTTGGCCTTAACATAAAACATCCCCTCCGAATTTGCTTTGTTGTATCAATTCGCCGTTGCGTATACCTGTATGAATATGCCTTGGTAGCAGTATTATTTACGTTTTTATTTATTTAAAAGTAATAAAAACGCTCTCCTGTAAAATTTTGTTTTTGTAACATACGAAAAATTTCGCGCACAGGGGTCGATATGTTATTAATTTGTTTTCTTTTTATTCATATTTTCTAAATTTTGTGGGCTACCATACCCTCATGTCTTTAATATTATTTAGGTAGTTGTAATACTAAACTTTAAACGTGGGGGCTTGCTTCTCATTCTATTACTTTAGGACTGTCAACGAAGCATAAAATAAAGTCATTAACATATTTTTAATAATCATTTTTTATCTGCCATTTAAAGAAAACTTTTGTTGGCATTTTATTTCGACTAAAATTGTTCGTTATTTCTCAATGAATTTTTGCTTTTATTTATAGAAATTTGTTGTTCTTTCGCACAATAATAACAAAAACAACAGAGATTTTAAGTCGTTTTTTTTTGTAAGAGAAAGAAAAAGCATTTTATATTTATGTATTTTGTTTTAAATTATATGATTTGATACGAATTTGTAAAATAGTAGAAGAGAGAGAGAGAGAGAGAGAAAGAGAAAGATAGAAAGAAAGAGAATTGTTTCAATGCGAATTAATAAAAACACTATTTACACATACTTGACATTCAGTATTAAACTAAAATAAAAAATTATTTACATTTATTGATTTATTTGAAATTTATTTTAAAAATCCCGGGAAATTACGATTATTTCTAACAAGTAACAGTGCTATATTCGGCCGTGCCGAATCTTATATACCCTTCACAACATGTAGTCATGCAATAACAATTGTTTGTATCACCATTCATCCCATATAAAATACGTGCATACGTACACGTTAGAATAAATGTGGCATCGAATCCCAGCTGAGCCAAAAAAATTTTATTTTATTTTATTTAATATATTATTTATATTTTATTATTTTTTTTTTATATTTTTTTTAAATTTTTTTTATATTTTTTTTAAATTTTTTTAAAAAATTTTTTTTAGAAAAATTTTTAAAAATTTTTTTTTTAAATTTTTTAAAAATTTTTTTTGTAGTTTTTTTTATTATTTTTTTCTTATTTTTAATATTTTTTTTTTTGTAATTTTTTTTGTTTGGTATGTTTTTTACATGTATGTATATATGTATGTTGTTGCTGTAATTGTGAAAAAAAACGAGGTGGTCGTGGTTTTTTGCTCATATCTCAGAAAGTTATGGGGCGATTGTGCTGAATTTCAATAGCGATTCATTCCTGGATATTTCCAAGAGATTGATACCATACACAGATCTGAGGAACATGTAGTTGCTTCTAAAAGTTGATTTCAACCAACACACGGACAGACGGGCAGACGGACAGACGGATAGACGGACAGACGGTCAGGGCTTAATCGACTCCTCTATTCATAAGCTTTCAGAAAATATATACTTTATGGGGTCGGAAATGAAAATTGTAGAAATTACAAACGGAATGACAAAGCTATATATACCCTTGTGCACCACAGGTGAAGGGTATAAAAAGCAACGTTTGCAAAATTTCAGAATCGTACACCTAATTTCGTCAGTTTTATTAGGTTTTAAATTTTGAATATACCGAAAAAGACTAGACGTAGATTTTGATCGATAACTCCTTTCCTAATGCATAGATTTAAGCAATTTTCCGGGAAAAATATTTTTCTTACTCAGGACGTTACGTTAATGCGTTTGGACACAATTCCATTTTATTCGATGTTGGAAGGATATGGTTTTTTGACCTACTCTTGCATTACGAGCTATAACATTCTTCCTAATATTCCGATTTAGCTCATTTTCAATACCAAACAAACCTTTAAAAAAATTAAAAAAAATTTTTTTTTGGCTCAGTTGGGATTCGATGCCACGTTTTCTCTAACCAGTATGCACGTTTGTATGTATGTATGTTGTTGTTGTAATGTTGTTTTTGTGAAAAAAAATCGAGGTGGTCGTGGGTTTTTGCTCATATCTCAGTTGTTTATGTACCGATGTTTCTGATTTTCAATAGCGATCTACTCCCGAATATTTCTGATATTTTAATACCTTACCCCGGTCCAACCTATGTCGGGGGGCTTCAAAAAGTTGATTTCAACATACACACGGACAGACGGACAGACGGACAGACTGACAGGGCTTAATCGACTCCCCTATTCATAAGCTTTCGGAAAATATATACTTTATGGGGTCGGAAATCAAAATTGTAGAAATTTCACACGGAATGACAAACCTATATATACCCTTTTTCACTGTGTGAAGGGTATAAAAAAATTACAAAAAAAAATATTAAAAATAAAAAAAAATAATAAAAAAAATTAAAAAAAAAAAATTTAAAAAAAATTTAAAAAAAAAATTTAAAAAAATTTTTTAAACATTTTTGTAAAAAATTTTTTAAAAAAATTTAAAAAAAAATATAAAAAAAAAATAATAAAATATAAATAATATCTTAAATAAAATAAAATAAAATTTTTTTGGTTCAGCTGGAATTCGATGCCACATTTATTCTAACGTGTACGTATGCACGTATTTTATATGAGATGAATGGTGATACAAACAATTGTTATTGCATGACTACACGTTGTGAAGGGTATATAAGATTCGGCAGGGCCGAATATAGCACTGTTACTTGTTGGTTAAAGGCTTTGTTCTAACTGATAGTAAATGTGATACGCCCACTGTTACGCTCACTTCTCATATAACGTTTTATCTCAAATTTATATAATTTCTTTATGGACAGAGTTTTTGGAAGAATAAAAGACTATATTGAAATATCTACGTTGTGTTCATTAGCAGAAACAACTTTGACACGCCTATTATAACGCCCACTTCTCACGTTTTCTACTGTTCATGAAATTTAAAAGCTCATCAAACCTACAAAACTAGAGGTATGATGATGAAATTTTCTACAGATATCCTTCTAGATAATGCTATTGTTATGCCAGAAAAGTTAGGTGACACGCCCACTTTAACGCCTACCTCCCATATAACGGTTCATCTTAAATTCATATAATTTCTCTATGGACAAAGTTTTTGAAAGAATAAAGGACTATATTGAAATATTTCGGTTTTATTTATTAACAGAAACTAGATTGCCACGCCTAATTTAACGCCCACTTTCATTGAAAGACTGAATTTACGAAAACATTTTACTAGCATATCGAAGTCATACAAAGAAAGCGATACATATTTTAGTATAAAGTACATCAAATTGGTGGTGAGTATAAAAGATTCGGCACAGCTGAATATAGTGCTCTTACTTGTTGTTTTTATTGTTCATATAATTTTAATTTAGAAAAGATACTGTTAACCAAAAAAAGTAATTATGACAAAAAGTTTTTTTTAAATTGGTAAAACTGTGAAGCTAAAATTTAAGATAAACAAATTTTCAATTTTTATTATTGTTTTAAAATATTATTTTTAAATTTTATTCAGACCTGAGTTCAGTTGTAATTTTTCTTTTTTTATAATGAACCAATGTTTTGCTGGGCCTTGAATAAAAATGTCATCATGTTACATGCTGAATGACAAACTAATACACTCTACCGCCAATAATAATGCTGCCGGATATAAAAAACTAATATGTTATAAATATTAATAATAATAGTGTATACTAATTTTATTTAATTTCCAAAAAACGGTTTCAATTCTATGTAGTTGATTTTCTTTCTTTAAGCATATTGTCATCTGTCATGTCATCTTGTATAACATTTGGCTTATGCTACTATATGTATGTAGCTGTCCATTACTTACCTTTTCCCTCCTAAAAAGTTGTGATTTACATAAAATTTTAAATCTCTGTGTAAACAATAATTTAAAAATAAAAAACAAAAGCAACAACAACGAAAACTGAATAAATGTAAATTAATGATAATTGCAGTAAAATGCCATAGCAATAATAATAACAACAACAAAAGCTACAAAACAATATTGTAAATATGTGTATAGGGTGATTTATCGTGAGGTTTGATTTTCAATAGGCTTTTTTTGTCAGATCACGCATTATTTATATCAAACTGCTTTGTCATTTTTTTGTTTAGTATCGTTTGGCAGGTCATCTTGAAAAGACTCACACCACAACAGCGTCTCCAAATTGTTCAGCTGTATTACGAAAAATAGCGTTTTGTGAAAAATTTTTTTCCGGTATCTTATCGTGAAAGTTTATTCACTGATACGGATACGTTAGTGAACAATGAGCAACCCGAAGAGTACCAATAGTTACCATTATTATTGGAATTATTGAATTAAATTTCTTCAAAAATTATGGTAAATCAAAATATTACCTTAAATGGTAACCGTTATCGCACCATGTTAACGGACTAAGTGCTTCCTGAAATTCAAACGCATGGTCTTGGTGAGCTCTTACTTCATAAAGACGGTGTAACAAGCCATACAGCGCGTGAAATAATGATCTTGTTGAGAAATCATTTTGTTGAGCACCTAATTCTACGATTTGCTACAGAAAACTGGCCACCTAGATAGTGCAATATTACACCTTTGGTCTATTTTCTCTAAGGATATGTAAAGTGTGAGGTCTTCAGAAATAAGCCAGCTTCGATTGACGTTTCGTAAGCTAATATTACTCGTGATATTCGCGAGATACCAGTCGCTTTGCTCGAACGAGTTGCCCAAAATTGGACCTTCCCAATAGACCACCTCAGGCGAAGTAAACGCCAACATTTACATGAAGTAATTCTCAAACAGTGAATGGTATTAATTGTTCTTTTAAAGGCCATGACTGACTATCAGATTTAGTCGTTCGATATGTCAAAAATTGTATGTGTGTTCAAAAAGTGTGATAGTGTGGACAAAAAGTGCACATGTGTGACAGGTTTTTTGACAAATGTGTCCGATTTGATAATCTTTTGGAAAGTTTCATAAAATAGTAGCTTATGTGCGCTCAGAGTTGCTTTTTGTAAGCAATTATGACAGTGTGGCATCCAATCACACATTTTGTTGCGATTTTTTTATGAAGGACAGAAAACTATCAGATTTTTATTTGACATAATCGCACGACTTTGTAGGAGAGTCAGTCATGGCCTTAACCAGTTATAAAAATTTTTATTTCACTTTCGAATTTTTTTTGTTTTATTTTACATTACAAATCAAACCTCATGATGAGCCACCCATTACGTATATATTTGTGGACTGAAAAAATTGTGATCTGTAAAATATCTAAGTCAATGTTGAAAACTAAAAAAAATAATTTGTTTATTTACATAAATGAAAATTGCACAAAGTTGCCATCAATTCGTAATTAATACAAAACTTTCTATAACTGTAGGATTAAGGTAAAATAATAAAAAAAAACTTCAAGCTAATTTTTTTTTTTAAATTCCTTAGTAGTAGTAAAATAGTAGTAAATAATTATTAAATGCTATGGGATTGTTTTACACCAAATATTGTCAAAACATATAACAATCGATTGATATTGAAATTTTATTAAGTCAAGCAATTTTTTTAATAAAAATAGTAAGAATGCTATATTCGGCCATGTCGAATCCTATATACCCTTCACAACGTGTAGTCATGCAATAACAATTGTTTGTATCACCATTCATTTCATATGAAATACGTACATACTTAAAAAACATACATATATAAAAACATCCCATTGTAAAATTATAAATTTACGTACATGTGTAGAGATGGGATTCTAACCGGTATTTACCCAATGTGTGGGTAACTACCGGGTAAATACCTTTTTTGGGAATTTATTTGGGTATTTATAAAATGCTTGATAAACAGTAAAGTTCCACTTCAAGCTTTGGCTGTTCACGAAAAAGTGAACCTTAAAACTACAACAAAATCATCATTACTATGTGAAGAATTTTAGAATATGTTGAACTTCAATTTAAAACTATTTCAACCGATGGCACAATGGATAACTACTTTAGAATCCAACCAATATAGTATTCATCGTATATATTTTGCTTTTAAGGACATTCAAAATAAGCTATGAGATGCATTTTTAGCAATAACTGCAATTGATGATAATGACAAAAAAGAATTATTGTCAAACTTTGATAAAAGGATGAAAATGTCTATTAAATCAATACATTTGGCAGCTAGTTTGCTTGACCCCAATAATCAAGGGCACGACTTAACTTCATTCGATTATCTAATTGCGCTCATTCAGCACTCAAAGTTTTATCCACTCAAAAAAATGAAACAGATTAACTGCAGATAATGCCGGAAAAGTATGTTTTATATCACATAATTGGAATCTCTGCAATAAAGACAAACGGCAAAAGGGTACTTCCCAAAACGTTTTACCGGCTGAGGATGAAATCATGAATTCTGCAAATTCATTTGAAGAAGTACCTTTTACTTCTACTAGTATCACCCATTCTACACCTTACTCTTCTTTTAGATATTTTCAGAGTGAAACTGATAATGACAGTGATTTCGATTAATGTAAAGTAATATTGCAACAATAAATGTGTCTATATAATATAGTTATTATCTTAAGTTTTTACTTTTCTTCTGCTCCGTAAGTACTTTTATTACTATTTATAAAATTTATTATAAAACACATTAAATTTTGCATCGTAAAGTGTTTGTTCACGAAATTTTCTACAACATAGTTTATACCCACATTTTAGGTAAATACCTGGGTATTTACCTATTTCTACCCAATTAACCTTTTTTACCGGGTATTTACCAGTTGTCCCGGGTATTTACCAGTTTACCCTCTTCCCATCTCTATACATGTGTTAAAAAAAATGAAAAAAAAATTTTAAAAAAATTAAACAAAAAAAAAAAAGAAATAAATAAAAAAAGATATAAAAAAATTAAAAAAAAATTATAAAAATATAATAATAATAAACATAAAATAAAAATAAAAAAAAATTAAAAAAATATTAAAAAAATAAGAAAAAAATAAAAAAAAATTAAAAAAATAATAATAATTAATAAAAAATAAAAAAAAATAAAAATATAAATAATATATAAAATAAAAAATAAAATAATTTTTTCTGGGCTCAGCTGGGGTTCGATGCCACGTTTACTCTAACCAGTATACCACGTTTGTATGTATGTGTTGTATGATGTTTTTGTGGAAAAAAAAACGAAGTGGCCGTGGGTTTTTGCTCATATATCAGTTGTTTATATACCGATGCTTCTGATTTTCAATACGGATCTACTCCCGAATAATTCTGATATTTTAAAACCTCATCCGGATCCAGGCGATGTCGGGGTGCTTCAAAAAGTTGATTTCAACATACACAAGGACAGACGGTCAGATGGAGAGACGGTCAGACGAACAGACTGATAGAGCTTAATCGACTCCCCTATTCATAAGCTTTCAGAAAATATCTACTTTATTGGGTCGGAAATGAAAATTGTAGAAACTTCACACGGAATGACAAACCTATATATACCCTTTTTCACTGTGTGAAGGGTATAAAAATATAAAAATATATATGTGTAATAAAATTAAAAATAAAAAAAATAATAAAAAAAAATAAAAAAAATAATAAAAAAAAATAAAAAAATAAAAAATAATTTTGTTTTTGGCTTAGCCACGTTCACTCTTACCAGTTTACCACGTTTGTATGTATGTTGTTGTTTTTATTGTGAAAAAAATCGAGGTGGTCTTGGGTTTTTGCTCATATCTCAATTGTTTATGTACCGATTTTTCCGATTTTCAATACCGATCTGCTCCCGAATATTACCAATATCTTAATACTTCACGCGGGTCCAGGCGATGTCATGGGGCTTCAGTTGATTTCAATATACACACGGATAGACGGTCAGACGAAAAGAGCTTAATGGACTCCTCTATTCATAAGCTTTCAGAAAATGTATACTTTATGGGGTCGGAAATGAAAATTGCAGAAATTACAAATGGAATAACAAACCTATATATACCCTTGTGCACCACAGGTGAAGGGTATAAAAAGAAGGAAATACTCTCGTAATAAAGTTTAAAATTAATGGAAACATTTTATTGAAAATTGTGTAGTAATCGAAAAGTTGTCGCAAGTTTTCTGTTATTGCAAATGATTTAAGGATGCCTTCTTGCAAACAGCTAAATGTAAATATTCCCTGTCCTACGCCATTGCACACAAAAGTGATTCTCACACAAAACTTGAATTTTTTTTTATAATATTTTCAAAACGATTTTCAAATTTTTAAAAAAAGAAGAGAATGAAGATAATTAAGATATTTTATTTTATACGACATATATCAAGTCCACTCGTTGTATGTATTTTTTTTTGATTTTGGCGCTTGTAATTTTTTTCTAGTGATGCCATTTTTTTGCAACAATATTTTTTTTTTCTAGTGAAAATACTAAAATAATCGCAAGATGTTGAGTGGAACAAAATGATTTAGGAACATCTTTAAAAGATGTTGAGATATGTTGACACACAAACACGTACAATTCATATGGGAGGATGTTAACATCTTGTTGATTTGATGAAAGATGTGAGCAAGTGTAAAAAGGCTATTAGACACCCGACAGCAAGCAGCAAAAATTGGTTTCAAATTTAAATTAAAATTAACTTGGCAACTCTTTTACCATAAAACTATGCAAATAAATCTCATTTAAGTAGCAACTCAGTGTTAACAAGATACAAACATTCCGGTCCTCAATCTTGATTGAAAATAATGATGAAAATAGAACAAACACAATGCAAATGCAAAAGTAAACAATATTTTTATTTTCGCTTTCTTGTTATTGTAAATATAATTTTTTATTTATTTTTTTTTTATTTATTTTTATTTATTTTAATTTATGCAAATTTGTGATTTTTTTTAGCGGGCTATGTCTCATTATTCAAGTATTTTTTTAAATTTGAAAAGAAAAAGAAGATTGAAAATTATGTTCTAGAGAACAATCAGTTGGCAATGTTGCATACAACATTCAAAATTAAAAACATCTAGAGAAAATCATTTAATATGTTCTTTAAGTGGTCAATTATGGTTGCGAAATTTTTTAATTAAAAAATGCAAATAAGAAATGTGAAACTTGATAGGAATTATGCTAAAAAAGTGAGTAAGTTTTTAATTTAGAAAATACTAATTTAGAGCGAAAAAAAGGCATGATTTTAAACTATTTTATTAAACAATGCTTTAAATATTTTTATTAAAAGCTGAGACAAAAGACTGTAGTCCTTTTGAAATTTATTTTGAGCAGATAATGCTACTTGATTTGGCGTAATTATTAGTAAAAAGGGAGGGTAGCAAAAAGGATATTTCTCCCTTCCATGCAAAATTGTTTTGTTTTGTTAAGTAGTAAAAGGTTTTCCAATAAGAGTGATATGATTTATTAAAAAAAACACTTGTTAAGGAAATTCAAAAGTTTTTCATTTAATGTGAAGTACAATCCATACAATTAAGTTTTAAATAAAAGGTCATTCAAATGGTCTCCACAACTTCTTCTACAGGAACGAATTCGATGAAACCAATTTTCGAGCACTTTTTCCATTAAATCAAGTCGTATGTCATGAATGGCACGTTTAATATTGACTTGTAAAGGCTGGTTTATTTCAAAAGATCAATGACTTCAAAAAACCCCACAAGAAATAGTCTAATGGTGTTAAATCACAACTTCTTGGAAGCCATTCAATATCACAATTTCTTAAATTAATCGAATATCCAAACTTTTCTCGCAATAATTCTATTTGCTGTGGTGTACATAGCTCCGTCTTATTGGAACGAATTGTTGTCAAGATCAACTTCTTCTAATTTCGGCCATATAAACATAGCTGCCAGATAAAATAGGGGCAAAATCGTCTAATTTGGGGGAAAAAATCGTCAAAATCGTCAAATAGTTTACTCAAATCGTCATAAAAACGTCAAAATAAAAAAACGCATTTTTCAAAACAAAACATTTTTTATTTAATGCATAAAATAACAAACTTTTTAAATCCAGAGAGATCAATGGTTTTATTAGACCCTTTTAAGTTAAGAACATGACAATAAATATAATACAATTTAGAATTAATTTCGAAAAATAAATATTAATATGTATATAAATACAAAAAATAATAAATAATGAATTGGCTGCATCTAATTCAGACTAATTGACAAATAATTATAATCATTTCTTTCTAAAGTTTCTACCGATTAAGGTAGCTTTAGGCAAGCGTAAGACGAGCACAACGCCAAAATAAACTACATCGTTTCGCTTTTTAGCCCATAAACTTATTTCTGAATCTGCAAACCAGTCTTCCTTAATTTTCCTCTACTTGTTCGTTACCTGTGAAAAACACCATTAAAATTTAATTTTAGCTACTACAAAGTTTTGTATAAAAAATGGATGAAATTTCTACTTACAGAGGAAGAGCTGCTAGAATTTTCATCATCTTGGTTTTCTATTGAAAATATAATGTTTGATTTTTAAGGTTTTAATGTATAATTAAAAACAACTTACTATTTTTTTGAAGTATTTAAGCATATTAATTTGTCACTTCAATAATTTAAATAAGTTTACTTAAAAAACTAAAATTGTTTTAAACGCATTTCCAAATTTATATTTGTTCGTGTTGTAGGTATCAGTTGATAATATGTGGCATATACTATGTTAAAAAAGTACAAAGTGGAAAAATTACCCACACAAACACATTAAATAATGATCGATGTATCTCTTTCACTCTGTTCTATTATTAATAACATAAAAACCGTTACAAACTATTTTTATATAGTTTAAGGTTGATATAAAAGTAATGAAAAATGTTGCAAACTTGAATTCTTGAAAATCGTCAAAAACATAGCATAAATCGTCAAATCGTCAACACTTAATTTTAGCACGTAAAATCGTCAAAATGACGATAAATCGTCAAATCTGGCAGCTATGCATATAAAGTTGGTTATCATCGATCTATATCGCTCTCCATTTGCTCAGCTTTGTTTATTTATTGCACCACTCAGAAAGAAGGTGAAGTCGTTATCGTTTTCAAGTTGTTCCAACGCAAAATCAGCAAATTCACGACGTCTACGATGGTCCAATGGCTTAAGTTCTTTAGTGAGAAAAATTTTATACGGGAGCAAACCCTAATTTCTTTCTGTAGTTTGAGACAGTCCTAATTGTTGGAGTCGACAACTTGCGGTTTTCAGCAACACTTGGCGGCAATATTTGCATTACTTCGAGTGGTTCTTTGTCTTATTGGCACTTGAACATTATGTAAAAAAAAATGCAAGCTTAGAATTTTTGACAATTATAGCGAACTAGCCATTCCCGGCGCGCGTTGCTACGCCCCTTCATGAATTTTAATCGCAGTCTGAATTTTAATAGAATATCAAGTGCAAGGCTAAAAACTATAACATTTTTTATGAGCGTCGTACTGCCCACTTTTCTAATTACGAAACTGTATAGTCATGACAGCTCAATAAGTGTGCAAAGTTTCAGAAAAATCGGTCCAGTGAAAGTACCTTAAAATTAAAACTTTTTTAATGGGCGTAGCTCTGCCCACTTTTCTAATAACGAAATTATAAAGTCATGACAGCTCAATATGTGTGCAAAATTTCAGAAAAACCAGTCCAGTGAAAGTACCTTAAAATTAAAACTTTTTTATGGGCGTGGCCCCGCCCACTTTTCTCATCACGAAATTATTTAGTCATGAGAGCTCGATATGTGTGCAAAGTTTCAGAAAAATCGGTCATGTGCAAGTAGCTTAAAAGGATAACTAATTTTTTATGGGCGTGGCCCCGCCCACTTTTTTCCACGCACAAACACTCCCTGGTATGTGTACAACAACTTGCCAAAGTTTGAGTCCGATCGGTTTTACAGTTTCGGAGTCTATAGCTAACACACACACACACACACACACAAACACACACACAGAGTTTCACTTTTATATATAAAGAACTAGCCAAACCCGGCGCGCGTTGCTACGCCCCTTAATGAATCGAAATGCATTCTTAACTTTAATTGAATATCAAGTGCAAAAACCTAAAAATTATAATTTTTTTATGGGCGTGGCATTGCCCACTTTTCTAGTCACGAAATTGTAAAGTCATAACAGCTCAATATGTGTGCAAAGTTTCAGAAGAATCGGACCAATGCAAGTACCTCAAAATTAAAATTGTTTTTATGGGCGTGGCACTGCCCACTTTTCTAATCACGAAAATATTTAGTCATGACAGCTCAATATGTGTGCAAAGTTTCAGAATAATCGGTCCAGTGCAAGTACCTCAAAATGATACCTATTTTTTATGGGCGTGGCACTGCCCACTTTTCTAATCACGAAATTATTAAGTCATGACAGCTCGATATGTGTGCAAAGTTTTAGAAAAATCGGTCGGGTGCAAGTACCTCAAAATTATAACCTTTTTTTTATGGGCGTGGCCCTGCCCACTTTTCTAATCACGAAATTATATGGTTATGACAGTTTAGTATGTGTGCAAAGTTTCAGAAAAATCGGTCCAGTGCAAGTACCTCAAAATTAAAACTTTTTTAGGGGCGTGGCCCCGCCCACTTTTCTTATCACAAAATTATTTAGCCATGACAGCTCGATATGTGTGCAAAGTTTCAGAAAAATCGGTCAGGTGCAAGTAGCTAAAACAAAACACACACACACACACAGAGTTTCACTTTTATATATATAGATGAGATCGATAAAACCCTAACACGAATAAAACGCAATAACTTTGAAACGAATTAATCCATTTTAATGAAAATAGCGTGGTTTAACAATAAAATAACAGTAAATTAAAATATTAATGCTTTTTGTAAAAATTCAGCTTTTTTTGATGAACTGTTTCACTTTTTCCGGAATTGAGAACATGAGGGTTTTGATGGTATCCCTAGTAACTTTATTGCTGGAATAAGACCATTTCTGGGAAAAAATTTTAGTAGTATTAGCAACTTGTTTTGTATTCTTCAGCACTCTTTTGACTAAAGCCCAGTAACGTTCGATGGGCCTTAGTTCTGGACAATTAGGTGGATTTGCTTCTTTTGGCACTACCACTATATTATTTGTTTCATACCATTCTGCTGCAGATTTACTATAATGACACGACGCTAGGTCGGGCCAAAAATATGTTGACTTATTGTGTTTTCGTATGAATGGAAGCAACCTCTTCTGCAAGCACTCCTTGATGTAAATATCAGTGTTGATAGTCCCAGTAGTAATAAATTTACTGCTTCTTTCTCCGCACGTGCATATAGCTTGCCAAACTAAGTACTTCTTTGGAAACTTTGTCTTTTTTTGGAACTTAAATTGGTCATCGACATTACCTCTTCCATCGGCCACATAATAACTTCGCCCTGGGAGCTGAGAAAAGTCGGCAAGAACGTAAGTCTCATCATCCATAATACAACACTCATATTTGTTGATAAAATTTCTAAGCAGTTCTTTGGCACGACTTTTTGCATCCAAGTTTTTCTTCGAATTTCTGTCTGGCACTTTCTGAACCTTGTAGGACTTAAGGCCTTCATATCTTTTAACCTTCCTTACAAAAAAATCGGAACAATTTGCTTTTAAGGCGGCTTTACGGTTTGAGAGGTTGGGATTTTGGTTTAGAAGACTAACAATCTTTGAAGCTAACTGTGGGTCAGTTATACCTTTTTTAGCTCCACTTCCAGCTTTCCTTTTAATACTACGACGTTCGTTATACACTTTTATCACACGCGAAACTGTTTGTCGTGACACCTTTATCTCATTTGCAATAGATTTGTAAGTACGACTGGGATTTTTTAAAAAAATTGTTATTATTTTTTCACGCACTTTTTCTTCGGAATCCATTTTCAAACAAACTAATAATCCGATTATGCTATTATTTTGTATACATAATTTGACAAGTTTTTAAATGCAAACTTGATCATAAACAGTTATATTTTTTGTGCATGAAGAAAGGTGGAATTAAAAATGTGTGTTAAGGTTTTACTGATCCCATTCTTTATAGATAGAAGATAGATAGATAGATAGATAGATAGATAGATAGATAAATAGATAGATAGATAGATAAATAGATAGATAGATAGATAGATAGATAGATAGATAGCGAGCTCACTTGGACGATTAGTACGACCGTAAAATGGTAAAAGTGCACGAAAAGTTGCAATTAAAGAACGATTATTTTGATGATAAAACTCAATAATTTGTAAACGTTGTTCTTGCGTTTATCCCTCCATGATGAAGTTGTAAAGACTACTGAATACAATGGAAATCAAATGACAGATCATCACATATTACAAATGGCCGAAACGTCACTTTAAAATCATATCGACCCTATTGGAAAACCTTTTAGTGTTGGGAGCAAACAATACATATATCTTAATTAAAACTCAAACCCCCACCCCGACCCAAACGCGTATGCTGGATTCGCGCCTGATTTACTATTTATTCATCTAATGCAGTTTAAAATTTCAAAAATTTTTTAAAAATGTCATTAAAAACTATATATTAGATATTTTAAATTCGGAACTTTACTTAAAATTACATAGATAGGAACAGAGGATCAAGCGTCAAAAATATTAAGGCATTTAATACACTTTTCTACTCTAATTGGTAATCGATTAACAAAAAAACTTTTCAACTTGAAGCGCATTTACTTGCAGATTTGCAAAATTTATAAACTTTAATTGAATGTGTTATACACATAAAGGGTCTTTTATTGAGCGGTTTCTAATTTTTAATTTAAATGAAACAAAGTGTGCGTGAGATATCACCAACATTTTCGTTTTGTTTGAAAGGCCAATCGATGCCATTAAGTATAGAATGTAACATTGTACAAATATCCGCCGCTACTTTTTGAGGGGAGGCATATGAAAACTTTCCAATTAGGCTGAATTTTACCGATAGAATGTTGGCTTTGGGAACTGCTGTGGTTTGTGGCTTATATGCATAAACCTGTGACTTAAGAAAATCTACGTGAGCTATTCATGCCCTCAATCGCTCATGCATAATGTCAATTGTGGCACGTCGCGTCGTTCTGCTGAAACAGCAGGCTGTTGATGTTCTTATTATTCAATTCAAAAAAAGAAGAAGGTTGGCAATAATTGGCCTATAGCTACGGTGACCATTTTTGGGAAAGGAAAATACAGGACAAATACAAAATTATGTTAAAAATGAAAAGAAAAACAGAAAAAATAATCATATAATATATTTATTATTATTATTATTATAAAATTAAGTAACAACAAAAACAAGTCTTCTTGACTAGAATAAAAAGTTAAATAAAAAGTTTTTATAATATTATAATTTAAAAAATAAATTTGGTTTTATAAACAGTCTTCTTGACTAAGGCTAACAAAAAAAATAGAAAAAAACTACATAAATGTTAAATTTAGTTATGAAGTTTGATATTTTTCCACAGAATGGATTTTTTTTAAAACATCTGGATTGTTAATTAAAAATCCTTTAAATTCTGAGCAATTCATTTTAAAATTGCATTTTGTAATTAATAATGATCTTAAAGTATTTACTTTAAATTGCGATTTTTCGGTGGTCCAAATATTATTCATTATTGAAAACACTCTCTCGGTAGCAGCATTTGAAGCTGGTAGACATAGACAAAATTCAACAAGTATCAATAAATTTTTATATGCAACCACATTTGTCTTAAAGTGATTAAAAATTTCAATCCATCTTTCATCTACTGATATATTTTTTACTCTCCAGTCTTCTATTTTTTCATTATTTGCAAAATTTTTCACGCAGCTCACTTCATCAAATAAATCTTCATTATTTATTTTTAAATCATTTCTAAATTCATTTAGATAGGATAAAGTTTTTTCAATCTTGTCCCATGATAACATATTTCGTAACAATATCCAGTCTAAAATTTCTACATCTCTAAAAGCTTTATCCCACTGATTTAGGTAATCAATGCATGTTTGGTAAAAATTTGTTATATGTTCTTTAGTTATTGTTTCATCAAAATCATTACTTTTCTGTAATTCGAGAATAATATTTTTGACGGTAAGGGGTAAAAACAATTCCATTTTCCGTTCGACCAATTTAAATTTTAAATCTTTTAAAATAGTTGAAGCCTCAGGCATTGAAATAATTTGTGATTCTACATTAAGAATAGCTTTATGAAATGTTGAAGCTTGGCTATATGCAAAAGATAACCATAATTCAGCACAAGGATTCATAAAAAAATTTCGTAATATTGTCGGACATTTTGGTTGAGACATAAAATATAATTTTAAAGCTTCAAATAGTTTTATGATTCTTTCCAAAGCAGGCATTAAAGTTAACCATCGAGTTTTGCTATGTCCTAGTAACTTTTTATATTCTATTTCAATATCTTCACATATTTCTTTGAAATTTTCAATTCTAACTGTATAAATATAAAAAAAAGAATAAATTTTGACAATAATAACTTCAATATCAATAGGTAAGCATTCTGCTGCAGTTTGTATGCAGTTGTTCAAAATATGTGCAGCGCAATTTACACCTATCAGTTTTTGACCAATGAAGTTTTGCATTTTGTGAAAGATATTATTCCGACCTTTTCTGGCTACACCACCAAAATTACAATTTGTGCTGTCTCCACAAAACGCTATCATTTTACTAATTATTTCATTTTTTTCAAGAGTCTCTTGCACATATTTTGAAATAATATCTGAAGTTTCTCCAATAAGGTCTTTAACATCCAAAATCTTAATCTTAATTCCTTTATTCGGCAGAAAGTATCGAATTAATATTGGACAAATTTTAACATTTTTGTGATTCGAACAATCTAAATATATTGTGATACATTGAACGTTTGACAAATCTGCTTTGATTATATTTAATGACATTGGTGTAAAAATATTGTTAACAATGGATTCACATTTTGTTCTAGCACAAGAATATTTTTCATTGAAACACGATTTGATCAGTTTTGATGTGCAATCGTTAGACCTAAATGAAAAATTGTGCTGAACACTGTGAAATGTCCAAGTACCTTCTACAATAGCCAGGTCCTTTTCTTTATCATTGAATGTATTACTTCTTAAAAAATTCGTTAAAACTTTACTTGATGATTTGGCTAAATCTGCTCTTTTATGCTTTTGTGTTTGCAAATGCTGTTTAATATCAGTACGTCCACTATTTGCTATAGAAAAATGTGCCAAGCATTTTTCACATCTCACCTCATTGGAGCTACTTGTTGTTTTAATAAATGGAAACTCGCTTTTTAAGTCATCATTGAAATTACATTTTCTTTTTGTTGGAGCCATATCTCCAATAAAATGAATGCTATTTTAAATGTGAATTTAAATAAATAAATTACTAACCACAAATCATTCACATTATTTTTTTAACAAGTTGACATTGACAATTCAATTTCAAGCTGACAATTCACAATGTTGCCAGATTATAGGAAATTTCTCATATCCCAGTAAACAAATTTTTCACTTTTGGAAATGTAGGGAAAGTATACAGTTGGATTTTTATGATAATTTTATATTAATGTTCGTGCAATGTATATGCTAAAAAGAGGACATTTGCATATCAAATTAGGAAATAAGGGACATTGTACTGTCCTGTATTTACAAAAAAATCTCAAGGGACAGCATGTTAAAAAACAGGACTGTCCTGTAAAATACAGGACGGATGGTCACCGTACCTATAGCGCCTGTTCAACGTCATTCTTAAATATCTATGGGCCGATTATGCTGGCAGCCTAAAATCCACACCAAATAGTGAATTTATGGGATGCATTGGACGTTGTTAAGTCTTATGTAGATTTGTATTGTGTCAAATTCTCCATTGCACAACTCAATATCCGTCCATTGCGATTTGGTAAAATAAACTGTGTAAACGATAGCAAATTTGACTGAGGTAGCTTCAATAATTTGAACGCTATCAATTGACAAAGTTCGGAAGACCCTATAAAAAGACCCTTTACATAGACGCGGAGTTAGTAATTTTTTTTTAAGCCATATTATGTAAAATTCGTCATTATTCAGCTTAGAATGTTGGGCATCTGGTCATGTAGAACAAAATCAGTCAGTGGCGGCGACAAACCGGTTGGCATGTAATCGACTCAGACTTCTGATTGGCATCACCTTATTGCTGTCTTGTTTAGTTAATTCAAAACATAATTGCTTATCATTTATTTTATTTTGCTGACTTATTTAAACTTTTAACATTTAATAATGGTTTAATGTTGTCTTAACCTTTTGATCTTTTGAATTTTTTACAAATTGTCTCCGCTTTGACAATATTTCGTTCATATAATGAAATTATAGCTCTAAAATAGATTTGAAACAAATAGCAACAGATAAAAAATTGTAATTGTTATATTGTACATGAGATGTTATTAGCAACTAAAAAATTACACACAAGTCAAATTAAATTATTAGATATAATAAAATATTAAATTAAAAAGAGAACGAAAAAAAAAATATTTAATTACTAGTAGAAAGTTTCTAAAACGAAATGTGCAAACGTTATTGCATATGAATCAAACAAATAATGAGTGGCAAGAATTACACAAGTACAATAGAATTTTCTTTAAATATGTAATTACTAGGCAATATATCTGTGACTACGCTAGCACAGTTCTTAGAAATTATTAAATAATTTAGTTTTTTTTTTAATTAATAAATAATTTGTTGCTAAAAAGCAAGCAACAAATAAAATAAACATTTTATTTACAAACATGAAAAGTACTGTGAGGACATGTATCATCATCTATCTCAGCTCAGATCAATGCAAAAATTACTACACAAATAACAAAAGTAATTTTAAGTCCTTCTCTATAATTTTAAAGTTCAACGTGGATTAATAGGACCTAGTTGTTGAATTTTATGTCTATTCAAAAAGTACCATAAAAATGGGAAAATTACCTTTTTCGTCGCCCATAAGATTTTCAATATAACAATGCGAATAAGCATCTTTTTTATATCTAAATATACATATTTTTATTCTGAACCAGAATCAATGGTTTTCTAATATTAAAAATCTAGATTTGTTAGCGTAGAAAATTCAAAAAGTACCTTTTTTGTCGCCCAGTCTCACCTTCGATCAATAGTTAACCGCTATTTTCTAAATTATAGCTTCATAAACGTAGAAAATACAAAAAGTACCATAAAATGTGATAAAGTACCTTTTTGGTCACCCAATATATTTTCCATCTCATCTTGGATCAATAGTCCATAATTTAAAAAATCTAGATTCATAAACGTAGAAAATACAAAAAGTACCTTTTTTGTCGCCCATATAACTTTCAGTCTCACCTCCGCTTAAAAAAAAAAAAATTGTAGCTTCATAAATGTAGAAAATACACAAAGTACCATAAAATTGCAAAAAGAATTACCTATTGTGTATATAAATATATTTTAATTTCAACTTGGATCACTCGTTCATAATTTAAAAAATCTAGATTTATAAACGTAGAAAACTCAAAAAGTTTTTTTTAGTCGGCCATACAACTTTCAGTCTCAACTCCGATCAATAGTCCTTTATTTCTAAGTTCTAGCTTCATAAACGTAGAAAATACAAAAAAGTACATTTTTAGTCACCCATATAACCTTCAGTCTCACCTCCGGTAGTAGTCACTAATATCAAAATTCTAGTCACCCAATATGTTTTCAATCTCATCTTGGATCAATAGTCCATAATTTTAAAGCTCTAAAGTCAAAAAAGTGTCATAAAAATGTGAAAAGGTACCTTTTGTTTTGCGTAACATATTTTCAATCTTAACTTGGATAAATACTCCTTAATTTCAAAAATCTAGTTCCATAAAGGTAGAAAGTACAAAAACTGCCATAAAAATGTGATGAAAGTACCTTTTGTGTTGTTTAATATATTTTTAATTTCAAATTGTATCAATAGTTCATAATTTAAAAAATCTAGCTTCATAAACGAAGAAAATACAAAAAGTACCATTTAAATGGAAAGAAGTACCTTTTTTAGATTTCCCATTTCAATAAACATAAATATTTTAAGTTTAAAATGTTTAAACATTCATTTAACAACTAGAGACCCGGTCCGTGTTGCTGGCCCTAAGCAAACATTAGTGTTCTATTACCACACGACTTAAATTGAGCTTTTAACGAAACTTACGGCATTTAAATAAAAATCCATGGAATACCTATCATAAAGTTTTTTTACAGAACAACTAACATATGGTGTAGGTATGGGCTCAATCTTAAAAGAAACGCATGTATTTAAGGCAAATTGGAAATTATATTTATTTTTACTACATCTTAAGGCCAGCGGAGAGACAATGTTTTTTGTTTTTTTATTTGGTGTAAAAACGTATAAGTTTTTTGGCGTGCCAACTCGAGAGCAAGCCACATACAACTGGCCGTGTGAAAAACATGAATTTTCCAAAATTAAGCCAGTAATAGTCAATGATTAGCTCTGTGCTTTGTTGATGGTAATAGCAAAGGCAAGACGCAAAGGGAATTGGAGCCGCTTGAATTGGAATGGTAAATCGTTGGAAACTATCGAAATTCGTGGAATAAGTACGTCTTCGCCTTTAAATCTGCCACCGATGATTGTTGCCTCGGTTAAATTTGGTGAACAGTTTTTGATGATCAATCTGGTTCCGTTGCATAACTTTGGTGCGTTTAAGTTGCGAATAAGAATTACCTGTGATCCAACCTTTAATGTTAGTAGGGGTTAGGGGTGGCATTCCGGGTGGTTGCAATGAATTCAAAAATTCAGTGGGAAAATTGACGGCTTGTTCTTCATCCATTACTGTGTCGATCGATTTGTATATTATAAATTCGCCGGACAGTTTCAATAGAATTTGTTCATTGAGCTGTAAATGTTTTTTGTAAATATTCTTGGAACTACATAACCGATTTAAAAGGTTGTTATTTCGTTTTGAAAAACATGAGAACGACTTTCACAAAAAATATGAAAATTTAATTTTGCCACGCCCCTCCGCCCGCAGACCGAAAATCAAAAATCAGACTTCACAGTGTCACCCGACTAAATATTCTGAAGATTCCCTGAAAATTTAATCAAAATCGGCCCAGCCGTTTTGGAGTCCATAAGTTACATACATCCTTTTTTATATATATTTAACAATAACAATAAAAAATATTTTATATACATGAATAAAATATGTTCATAAAAGTACCAAACTGTTTTCCCGAATTTTCCCCCTTTCTACCTCGTTATAAATGTGTTTCAAATTACACAAAATTACATAATTTTTTATGTCTGGTGAAAACTCTGTTACAAATTTTATTCGAATTGGACCATTAATTAGGGATTATTACACATTCTTTTTTTTTGGGTACATTTTTTGTCGCCCTAAAAGATTTCAAAAATGTTAACTAAATAACTGTTCATATTCTATGAGGTGATAGTAATAGTCAATCATAGCACTTGATAACCAGTCCGTAGTTAAATGCGTGCAGCGTACGGATGTGAACTCGAAACTGGTGCTCGAATCTGTTCTGAAGCTCACAATAGGTGTGCCTCTGTGAACGAGGTAATGCTAATGTGGATTAAGGGACATGTTGGCATAGATGGGAGTGAGGCGGCGGACGAACTTGCGAAAAGGTGAACTGCTGTGGCATTCTGCGGACCAGAACCTAGAGTTGCTCTTGGGGATGGGGCGGGCGAAGGTCTACAATGGGTGTAATCTATGAACCTGAGAAGGTGGATGGAAACGACCATATGTAGACTGGCACGTATGTTGCTCGAAAGGCCCCTTGGCAGAAATTCAGTCAGGGTACTCGGATATAATCGGAGGATAACTGCTTTGGTCACAGGGCATGGCAACTTCAAATATCATCTGCAGAGGATCGTGGTTGTGAAGGATGATGTTTGCAAAATATGCCTTGAGACTGCTAAGACAGCGGCGCATGTGGTATGCGAATGTCCGGCAATGGCTGGCAATAGACTTAGTATCACTGGCAGGCACACGTTGGATGTGAGTGCTATGGGGAAAATTAGTCTGGGGCATATGCTGGCCATTACAAAGGTTGATTAAGATTGTAGATAATCATCATTCTGCAATGTGAGGTCACAAAAGTCTAGAGCAAACGCCTGGGACGGCACGGGACTCAGTGAGTGGGTAACGAAGGGGGTCGAAAAGGGACCCGTTTATGAAAAAGATCTGCTTGGATATCCCCCTACATGTATATAATAGTCAATTAATATCCAATTGTATAATATTGGGTGATTTTTTAAGAGCTATAGGGAAGTTTTAAAAAGCACATAAAATTCAGAAAAATTCATGAAATCTTTATTTGAATCGATAGTACGGTCCATATAATTTAATGTTTGAAGATTATTTCATGCAAATGTTGACCGTGACTGCGCCTCAAATGGTCCATCCGCTTAGTCCAATTTTGGCATACTCTTTCCAACATTTCGCCCGGTATCTCATGAATAAATGCTTCAATGTTGTCTTCCAATGCGTCAATTGAAGCGGGCATGTGTGTATAGACATGAGCTTTAACATAGCCTTACAAAAATAGTCTAAAGGCGTTAAATCGCACTATCTAGGCGGCCAAGTGACCGGTCCCGAACGTGAAATAAAATGTTCACCGAACTCGCCTCTCAATAAGTCCATTGTTAAGCGTGCTGTGTGGCATGTGGCACCCTTGTTGAAACCACATGTCATGCAAGTCAAGCTCTTACATTTTGAGCAAAAAAAAGTTAGATATAATCTCACGGTAGCGCTCACTATCACAGTTACATTACGATTCGCATCATCTTTGAAAAAGTACGGTCCAATGATGCCACCAGCCCATAAACCGAACCAAACTGTGACTTTTTCTGGATGCATTGGTAGCTTTTGCAAAGCTTCTGGCTGATCTTCACTCCAAAATCGACAATTCTGCTTATTAACGTACCCATTGAGCCAAAAATGAGCTTCGTCGCTGAACACAATTTTTTAATAAGAAGCGCGCGTTGAACTTTCTTAACAGAGCACGCATTTTGATAATAAAATTCAATAATTTGCAAGCGTTGTTCGTTTGTAAGACGATTAATGGTTAAATTATAGACCAAACTGAAGATCTTTGACAGTGAAACAAAACACGAAACGTGCGTCAGCTGTTTTATCCAGTGTTGCCAAAAAGATAATAGCTAAAAAATCAACCTTTATAAGAACATTTAAAAAAATTACCAAAAAGAGGTACAACTTTTACCCCGTATTCATACGAATTAAAAAAAAAGATATCGGAATTCTTTTCATATGTAATATAAACAAGTAGTAATAAAATGTAATTCTTTATGTATGTTTATGTGTTGGGAAGTTACAGAAGGTAGCAAAGAAAGTACGAAATATAGTTTTTACCCCTTAAGGCTTGAAAATTCAAAAAACCTTTTATTAAAACTTGTGAATTGTTTGTTTTCTGTTTAAATTCTTAATATTTAAAAAAAAAAAAAAAATTGTTTGGGGAGGGAAATATCAGTGAACAAATACACCAACCCCCACCACCTAAAAGACAACATTATTTTGCTTCAGTTCTACGACTATAAACAAAATTAAATTTTATTGATTCAATGTTTTTAATTAAAATTACATGTTTAGTCGATAATTATACGATCTGTCCATGTCTTTTGTAAAGGCTTGTAATTAAATTGATTTTTATGTGTGTTTCGTTTTAATTAGAAAATTAAAAAATGTATTTATTTGCAATAAATTTCTTTAATTTAAATATAATAAAAATCTGTAATAAAAGCAAAATCAATGTTTTTTAAATTTATTATTTGTCCTCCCGTTCATTTGTCTCTCTAATCTTCGGCATAAATATATTGAATAAATTATTTTCTTAGACTATAAATTCCATCTGCCAACTACTTTGTAAATAAATATTTATGAAGTTTGTGTGTACAATTCTTTTCTATTGAAATTCTTAGAATTTTTTATAATAAAGATTCTAGTCTTTATTTGCAATTTGCGTGTGTAAAACGTTTTGTAGTCATGCATAAAATCTAGTTGTTAAAAGTTTGTGTTGTTAACTTAACGTTCACACGTGCTGTACTGGGGCATAAAAATACATTATAACGTTGTTGCTTGTATTGTTTTGTTATCGTGCAAAAAAAAAAAAAAAAAAAAAAACAACAACACATTTGGTACACAAAATAAATTTTGTTTCATTTATATTTTCTTTTGGAAACTGCAACAAGTTTAAAGCAAAACAAGAAAGAGCGCATAATCGGCTGTGTGGAAACTTTTAAACTAACAATCACCGGTTCTTAAATTTTCAATAAAAGAACCGTTTTTTTTTCAAAAACAAGCTTTTTGAACTATTCGAAAACCAAGGTTCGGAAAAAATCTATCGCCTTTATTACATATAAGTATAATTAATAGTATCTCAACAAAAACACAATATTTCGAGCTTGTTTGTATTCTATGCTTTCAACTGCCGGGCAGACGAACGTATAAAGCTATATAAGAAGTAAAATCGAAAAAATCTTTACATATTGTTACGTTTATACAAAATACTTTATTTATTATTTCACTTTTTATACCCTTCACACAGTGAAAAAGGGTATATATAGGCTTGTCACTCCGTGTGAAATTTCTACAATTTTCATTTCCGACCCCATAAAGTATATATTTTCTGAAAACTTATAAATAGGAGAGTCGATTAGACTCTGTCAGTCTGACCGTCTTTCCGTGTGTATGTTGAAATCAACTTTTTGAAGCTCCCTCCCATGACATCGCCTGGAACCGGGTGAGGTATTAAAATATTAGAAATATTCGGAAGTATATTGATATTGAAAATCAGACACATCGGTACATAAACAACAGAGATATGAGCAAAAAACCACGACTACTATCCCAGCTGAGCCAAAAATATATTTTTTTTATTTTTTTATTTTATGTATATATTATTTATTTATTATATTTTTTTGAATTTTTTTTGAATTGTTTTATATTTTTTTTTTTAGTTTTTTTTATTTTTATTTTTTTAAACAAAAATACGTAAATTTATAATTTTACAATTGTATGTTTTAATATAAATGGTAATACAAAAAATTCTCATTGCATGACTTCACGTTGTGAAGGGTATATAAGATTCGGCACGGCCGAATATAGCGCTCTTACTTGAAAAACCCCCTTATTATCAAACTCAATTTGATACACACTTAACAAGCTTTACTGTTATACTTATCATGTTAGCCGTAATGTTCCCCTATTTATAGTCTGTAATATTCCACAAAGTTCTCGCATGTAAACACAAGTACATTCTGGTAAATTACTTAGAAGGCCGTTACATTGAAACTAAGGCGTAGATGTTAATGTAAGGTAATGGTTAAATTTGACGTGACATAACCATACAAAACAGTTGTTGGAACCAAACTTATGGGCAACAGTGTATTTGATTATAGGTGACTGTCGCCATCACCATGGCAACCAATTGAATTTTGGTTTCTTATGGCTATGGCATTATGGTTATGTCACGTCTAATTTAAGCTTAATATGCAGGAAAAATAAATGTGCCTTAAAGTATGCATCACATAATAACACACCTCGGCTGTATATCACTTAACATCCCTACAAGATTAGTGATGGTCATTTGACCGGTTATATGACTGGTATTAGTGACTGTTATATCGGTTATAACGTAGAACAAAGTTTCTATTAGTTTTATTAAGGACAATATGAAAAAAATTACTGAATCTTTTGTGTACATGTGATTTAGCGTCTTTCTCTTACTTATTAGTGCTGTCGACTGTAAAACATATATCTGCTCTACTTACTATATAAATCTTTACTAAGCAAAAATAATATAAATAAAAGTCACAGTTAACGTATATATCGGTCAAACCTAACTAGGTATATATATATATATTACTCGTACAATCAAACAAAATTTATTATCTTTTATATTTTTTATTAGTTTACTTTTCTTTTATCACTATTTATAACGTTTCACTACTTCCTGGAGGGGCTTATTTTAATCCTTATTCTTGGTATTAATGCCATTCATATTACGGCTGGAATTGCTAAAAAGTAAAAGTTATGAAAATATGCAAAGGCATATACATACGCATGTTTAGCTGCAAACTTTCTTACTTACCTTTATTTATTGAGAATTTTATATAAAACCTCGTCGAAAAAATCCTGCAAATCTATATATATAACAGTGAAACTCTGTGTGTGTGTGTGTGTGTGTGTTAGCTATAGACTCCGAAACTGTAAAACCGATCAAACTCAAACTTTGGCGAGTTGTTGTACACATACCAGGGAGTGTTTATGAGTGGAAAAAAGTGGGCGGGGCCACGCCCATAAAAATTAGTTATCAGTTTTAGCTACTTGCATTTGACTGATTTTTCTGAAACCTTGCACACATATCGAGCTATCATGACTGAATAATTTCGTGATAAGAAAAGTGGGCGGGGCCACGCCCCTAATAAAGTTTTAATTTTGAGGTACTTGCACTGGACCGATTTTTCTGAAACTTTGCACACATACTAAGCTGTCATAACCATATAATTTCGTTATTAGAAAAGTGGGCAGGGCCACGCCCATAAAAAAAATTTAATATTTTGAGGTACTTGCACCAGACCGATTATTCTGAAAATTTGCACACATATCGAGCTGTCATGATTTAATAATTTCGTGATTAGAAAAGTGGGCAGTGCCACGCTCATAAAAAAATAATAATTTTGAGGTACTTGCACTAAACCGATTATGCTGAAACTTTGCGCACATATTGATCTGTTATGACTTTACAACTTTGTGATTAGAAAAGTGGGCAGGGCCACGCCCATAAAAAAAGGTTATAATATTGAGGTACTTGCACATGACCGATTTTTCTGAAACTTTGCACACATATCGAGCTGTCATGACTAAACAATCTCGTGATTAGAAAAGTGGGCACTGCCACGCCAATAAAAAAGGTATCATTTTGAGGTACTTCCACTGGACCGATTCTTCTGAAACTTTGCACACATATTGAGCTGTTATGACTTTACAATTTCGTGATTAGAAAAGTGGGCAATGCCACGCCCATAAAAAAATTATAATTTTTAGGTTTTTGCACTTGATAAATATTCAATTAAAATTCAGAATGCATTTCGATTCATTAAGGGGCGTAGCAACGCGCGCCGGGTTTGGCTAGTTATTTAATAAAAATTACCTTTTATTATACGAAATTCAAAATTGTACACAATATTTTTAAAAAAATTTTGCCTTTGAACGTCAAGAAATCAACATACATTAGTTGTCTCACTCTTGCATACGCATTTTTTTTTCTGTAAGTAGCAATTATATATTAAATTGCTACAAAGGATTTAGTACAAACATTGTGTCTGTGTTAGTTTTAGTCATTCATTTCTTGTAGGGATGTAAGTCGACCAACTAGCCAACCAAAGGGAATGTAAATAAAACTAATTTGCTGTAAATTGCATCAATAAAATTTACATGTAAATCAAACTATTTGAAAGTAAATCTGTTGATTTGAGGTTTTTGATTGATGTTATATTACAGATCTTATATTTCTAAGCACTACTTATGATCTCGTGGTCCCCTTTGGTAACAGTTCCACAAGATATTTGATAGTTGTTTCAGTTACTTTTTTTTTACAGTTTGACAATCTCTCTTTAAAGTCGTCCATATTGTGGGACACCTTTTTTGTGCTTTTGATTTTTTTTTTCACAAGAGCCAAATATCTCTCCACTGGTCTCAATTCCGGACAATTTGTAAGGATTGGCTTCCCTTGGTACTAAAACTATTTTATGGTTTTGGTACCACTGCAGAGCTTTCTTACTAAACTGAAATGATGTCAAATTAGATTAAAAAACAATGGACACATTGTGCTCTCTTATGAAAGGAGTAAGCGTTTTTTGCAAACATTCTTTGATGTATATTTAAGTTTTTATAGAGCCCACTGTAACAAACGATTTGCTTCTTTTGCCGCAACTGCGTAAAGCTTGCCATAACAAGAATTTTTGAGCAATAAATAAAGTCATCGTAAAAATGGACGCTTTGTGTCAATGTATTGCGTTCTGAAGGTAAAAATCTATTTTCTATAGATGGATATGCCGGTCAACATTTTTTTGATGATGGATATACAAAAAAAAAAAAAGAAAACAGAGATGTGAGAGAATAAGAGTGAGAGCTAAAAGGTGTTTCAATAAGAGCAACGAATATCAATTTATTAACATTTTGTTAATAAGAATTTTACGATGATTTTTTTTGCAGTTGTCACTATACAGACCACGCGACTTAAGAGGATAGAGAAGAAGTCAAACCTACAATGTTTAATGATTGTAAAAATTAAAGTTAAACAAGTAACAGTGCTATTTTCGGCCGTGCCGAATCTTACATACCCTTCACAACGTGTAGTCATGCAATAACAATTGTTTGTATCACCATTCATCTCATATAAAATACGTACATACATGTAAAAAACATAAAAAAAAAAATTACAAAAAAAAATATATTAAAAATGAAAAAAAAATAATAAAAAAAATTACAAAAAAAAAAATTAAAAAAAAATTAAAAAAAATCTCTTAAAAAATAATAAAATATAAATAATATATTAAATAAAATAAAATAATTTTTTTTTTAGCTCAGCTGGAATTCGATGCCACGTTTACTTTAACCAGTATGTATGTAGGTTGTTGTTGTAATTGTGAAAAAAACGAGGTGGTCGTGGTCTTTTGTTCATATCTCAAAAAGTTATGGGGCGATTGTGCTGAATTTTAATAGCGATTCATTCCTGGATATTTCCAAGAGATAGATACCATATAGAGATCTGAGGAACATATAGTTGCTTCTAAAAGTTGATTTCAACCAACACACGGACAGACGGGCAGACGGACAGACGGACAGACGGACAAGGCTTAATCGACTCCTCTAAATATTCATAAGCTTTCAGAAAATATATACTTTATGGGGTCGGAAATGAAAATTGTAGAAATTACAAACGGAATGACAAAGCTATATATACCCTTGTGCACCACAGGTGAAGGGTATAAAAACCCAAAATTCGCATTCACTTGACAGTGTTTTAAAATCTAATCATCTTGAACTGCAAAAGGTCTCTTGTCTCAATTTCCTGTAACAATTTAACCTTGTACGTGTGCATCTTTTTTGCAAAATGCTTCTGGAAAGGTTTAGTTTCTGACAACGATGTTGAGTGGTAGTTTCTGAATTGTTGTCCACCGACAAGGACAACAACGAACAATAGTGTTTTGATCAATTAATGTAAATTTGGTTTTTAATTAATTAAAAGTCTCAAATCAGTTAAATGTGTTTTCGCAATATCTACAAGTTTTTCGTTTGAATATTTTCCAATATCTTAAATCGCGAGGTCTGTATGTAAAAACTGTCAAAAAATCACCGAACAACTTGTATTAACAAAATGTTGGTGCTCTTGTTGAAATACCCGATATAAATTTAAAAATATTCTTTTTGCAAACAATACAAGAAAATGTAAAACAGAGTGATTATTCAATGTTTCACTAATCAATAAATCAAGATGATAAGATGGATTGGATATTTTTTGGACAGTTGTTTAAAGAAATTGACAAAGTGCGGACATTAGAAAAAAGAAAAATTCTATTGAATGAAATTTAAACTAATTTATTCAAAATTTTTAAGAAATATATAAGTTTTGAAGCAATAGACGCTTTAATTCTTTAAAAAGCGTAAACGAGAGCAACACAGCTAAAACTAGGTAATGTCTTGCTATTACTGAACAACATACTCTTCATAACTACTATAGAGTGTTTTTAGGCCTATAGAACTTTCGATAGGGATAACGGTAAAATTAGCTGTCATACTAATGAAGTGAATTAGACTTTTTGACTGTATTTTTTTTAATAAATCACCAGAAAAACGTTTACAAATCGTACAATTTTATATTTTAAATTCGCCCAAGATGAACTCGGCGGACTCTACGTTACATTAACGACGCACAGTAGCGCCTTTTCCTAAAACCCGTGGCAAAAATACAAAATTTCATTACAAAATTTTGTGAAATGAATGAAAACATCGTATAAAGAACTACTTAGTGATCACAATTCAAAAACATTTTCCTTAATTGCATAAAAATTATAGTTTGTGGAGCTGCTCAAAGTCGACAATTTTTTAAAAAGCAAAAAAAAGGGTGATCTTGGAAAAATAAATGCACTTTAGAATTAAAGTGTCAGAAACATTACCGTTTGATTACTACTTTTTGGTATTTTTTTAAAGGTATGTTTGTTTTTAATTAAAATAAGTAGTAAAATGTTCAGCAGATGCCCTACTTTTTCGGCAGTAGCCGCTTTTCAGACACCCTATATATAGGTAATTTTTACAAATAAAATAGAGCATATCTAAAAATGGTCAAAAATGGTCTCGCCCATATTTTCTGAGCATATTTGCTACATAATACTTGAAATAATTTAACTTAGTTTAGCTGCCGTAGGTTGCCGCTGTAGGTGAAATAAGAAGAAAACTGTTACAACCTCATAGCGAAAACGAGAAAATTTTTTTTCACTGCAGCAATTTTTGTGTAAAATAAAGTAACTTATTGTATATTTTTATTGCTTCTCGTTAAATAATGAACAATATTTTGCTCTGAATATTGATTTACCGACCTATTTTTTTTTGTTTATATATATTTTTTGAATTATTTCTTGGGCTTACAAGGTCAAAATGTATATTAATATACATAACAAAAACATTATTTCATTATTTCATCCGACGTTTCGCTGGTATTTTCCAGCATCTTCAGGGATATTTTTTTATTAAATCTGTGCCAATCAGGTAGGCATAACTATTTCAATTTTTTTAACACCTGTTATAAAATTAGGCAGGTAGTTTTAAAACTTTTTTATACTGAATAAAATATAATGTAGGTATACTTATATTCCAGTTAATTTTTTTTTTCTCAAATTTGGTAGTTGAAACCCTTTTTTAATTTTTGGGTATATATTAAACCGCAATTGTAAATGCAGCCAGTAAGGTTTTTACTTTCTAAAACTAGTGATCAATAACAGAACTTGTACAATTTTATTTTAAAGTGCGATAATGTCATTTACCAATTTAGAATTGTTGGAGTTATTCACAAACTCAGATAATGAAAATGCATTTAAATTGGCTATTGTGGAAAAACTACACGATTTACCAGGATACCACGAAATGGATGTTCATAGCAAAATTCACTTCGTTTTTCTAACAATTAAAAAAAATGGCTTACCTCACACCGTACGAAAAAAGCATTTATGAAAAACAACCCAGACTGGCTAAATGGAGTTACAACTTTTGAAAACATCGAAGAACCACATACATTTTCTGACAGCAAAAGAGGAAGACCAGCAAAAACTATAAACGAGTGTTCTGAGTACACAAGAAAACGTAAACTTGAAAATGCCACAAAAGATATATCTAAATCGCATCTTTCAGAAGCATTATGTCTTAAGTTTGCAAAAGATAAAGATAAATCAAGGTGCGACATTACAAAAGCTGTGGTACTTGCAAGCCCAGATCGACTGCAGAGAATCAAAGGGAGTATTTCTACTCTACCAAATGCTTTACCCACGAAGTATAATGTAGAAGAAGCCTTAGTTTTGTTTATGGAATTGGGATTGTCAAAGGAAAAATATTCTATTTTACGAAGCTCTTTAAAGAATCATAATGTGAATATTCTTGCTGGATGGAAATACTAGCGATGGTAATATGTCTAGAGCATTTTTTGAAAATGATGAGGTAACAGCCCGAATTACTGGGGTCGATAATAATATTATAAAAAGGTTGGCAGTTATCCTAAATGTTATATACTCTAGAGAAATGGTAAATGGCCCAAAGTTTGATGATTATGCATCAAAAACTGCCCAACTTTTGGCTCAAATGTACCCTGAGAAGAAACTTACTCCTACGGTTCATAAGATTTTGGCTCATGGTAAAAGTTTAATTGAATATCAATGCTTACCGATTGGAGAGTTGTCAGAAGAAGCCCAGGAATGCAAAAACAAAGACTACAAAAAATTTAGATACACGAATACTTGCAAAATTTCACAGATTAGACAGAATGCGGACCTTTTCAATATGTTGGCGGCCTCTTCAGACCCACTAATTTCATCACGAAGACATGTAAAATCTCGAAAGGATTTGAAAGAATATAATTATAGCCCCGATATGTTAAATCTATTAGATAACGCCCCCAATGTTGATAACTATTTAAAAGAGAACTAACTCATAAAAACCAATTATTCTAGCTAAGTAAAATATAAACTAAATAACATTATATCTATAGCATAAATATTAAAAATAATTTGAAAATATGTTTCTACAATAGAAACAAAAAAATTTAATATTGGTTTAACATGTTATATTAGATTGCTTTTTCTAAACTTTCGGATTTGAACAATGTGCATTGTAAAGCGCACCGGATTAAACTAGTTACTTAATATTAATTTATTTAGATTTAAATATTAAAAGTATATAAAAATGTGTTTTTGCGATACAAATAAAAAACTTATATTTAAAAAAACATATTAATATTTAACTGGAAATATTATCCTATTTTAAACGCAATTTTTGGAACACCCTGTACCTCTAGCAGTACTTTGTAAACATTATTTTGAAGCCTAAAGTGTCCTCTGTCAATATCTTTTTAAATCTTTAAAATATCTTAATTATTTCAAAAGTTATGATTTTTGCAACGAAAAAAGTCAAAAGGCGCCACTGTGCGACGCAGTACGAAACCACATTGTTTTTTGACAATGAAATTTAAAACATTGGCTATGCAATAAGAAGCAACTTATTTTATTTTGGCTGCGCAAATGGAATAACGCAAAACTAGCTACTAGTGTTGTAAGAGTTGGTCCAATCATAATCAGTGAGGTTAATTGTGAGTTGCACCTTCTCGTCAACACTAATTTAACCATTGAGAGGAACATAATTAAGCAGCGCGTAACGATTGTTAAAGCCTTTTACGAAACACGTGTTTAAATTAAAATGCATTTCGTACACTTTATGATTTTTCTTTTTGTAAGTATAATTTCACCTCAGTGGCAGGATTGCCGCATTTGGCCAAATGAAAATCCATGAATCATTGTTGAAAAGCCGATGCATCCACAAAGAGTGAATGTCTGGTGCGATTTATGGGCTAGGGGCGTCATTGGATTGTACTTCTTCTGTCAAGTATTTGCCTTGAATGGTGTTCACTATCTTAAGATAACATTATTGTTGTAGCCACGAATTAAGGATATGTACCATGGCGATATGTGGTTCCAACAGGATGGTGCCACCTGCCACACAGCCAACGAAACAATTGCTCTTTTGCGCGAGAAATTCAACGGCCGTGTTATCTCACGTCGTCGCGATGTAAATTTATTTCTGATTAGGATAGTTATTCGTATTGTTAATCAAAGTATTTACTAAAGGCTTCAGTAAAGAGAGTAAGGCACGAAAGAGGTTGTTGTTCATGAATGAGATGTGCCATTTTTATTTAAAGTTTTTCTTTATTTAGCGATAATTAAGTAATTCTTTCTCACAAAACGTTTTAAATAAACGAGCGAGTCCTTTAGCAAGCTTACTTGATGCAGCTTGAAGTGGTGCTGTTGCTAGATGTTGAATTCAGCTTTTTCCACAAAAAAAAATATTAAAATCCTTCGAGCTGAACTGAGTACTAGTGTAAGTTTCAATTGTTTCAGGTAAGGTATGTAGGAAGGAGAGGGGGGGGGGGGTTTTTGAGGTTACACGAAGCAAGAAATCATTTACACGACCACATAACCCTGTGGTTCTGTAGTCTCGGACAGTGACAAACAACGAGTACCACAGTTTCCAACTCCTCCTCAAACATCCTACAACAATCCAGAGTGTCGCGATCCCATCTACTAATCCTAGCTCTCACCGGACAATGTCCCGTCAAAGCTCTAATAGCGGCCCTTAGACATACCCTCTTCAGGCCAGAACTAACGTAGAATATTTCCCCTTATTTCACTAGCGAGTTGGGTTACTAATGCAAAATATAGTTTGGCTTAGCCTTTAACAGGTTACACTTACCAAGGTATCCGTAACTAAGCAGCTGATCGTTTTTATTGTCTATGCCAAGCTCTATATAAAAAATATGAATTCGCCTTTTAAATATTTTTGACATGAAATTTGTCATTTATAAGAGACAATTGAATTGAATTCACCAATGCGTGTATGCTGGCCTTATTCTTAGTTCGGAGAAAATATTTTTGTTTATGTTTTTTTATATATAAAGTTTGATATTTGCAACAAATTGTTTTTTTATAAAAATAGCTATAACAGATAAAGTTCAAAATAACTTAAAAAACAAACAAGTAAGAGGCTATATTCGACCCTTTCGAATCTGATAATACGCTTCACCGTTATGTACATAGTTATAAATACCACATTGTTTTTCATATAATACGCCATTTTGTTTATTATTTCCGATGGCATCTTTGATTCCGAATTTTTACATAGTTAACTGTATTACTAGTCAAGCCCTTTTATTTGATACCCATATTGTTGGAGTTAAAAAAATTTACTCCGCCATTTTGTTTCACACCCCATTTTGGATTTTCACTTTTTAATAGTTTACTACATTGTAATTGTGAAGCCCTTTTATTTGATACCAATTTTGGCTTATATATTCAATATTTAATCTAGAACGCCATCTTGGATTTTTTCTTTTTTAAGTTAACTATATTTTGATACTCGTAGCGTAGTCAAAAATTATTCAGGATTTGATATGTTTAATAAAATATATAATTTTCCAAATAATTTTCGCCTATAACTTTGCCGATTAGTGACCAATTTATGCAAAATTTTTCATTAAAATCTCAAGAGGCATACTAAATTTATGAATAGTAACAACCGTGTCTATAAGTTGTCCTAGGGCTGGAAAATTTTAATTTTTATAGTAAAAAAAGCGGAAAAACGAAGGCAGTGTTTATTTGCTCATATCTCAGAAAGTAATTGAGCGATCATGCTGATTTCTAATACCGATCTGCTTGCAAACATTTCTAATGTTTTGATACCTTACACGGCCCTTGCCTATGTCGGAAGACCCCAAAAAGTTGATTTCAACATACACACGGACATACGGATAATCCTTAATCTACTCTCTTAAGCTTTCAGAAAATATATACTTTTTGGGACGGAAATTAATATTTTAGAAATTTTAAATGGAATGACAAACCTATGTACACCCTTAAGCCGGGATCCCACTATCGGCGCAAATAGCATAATGTGTACCGATTTTTGTCGTGCTTAATGGGTACATAATCAAAAAAATTGAACGATGTATTTTTGAGCGGTCCCATTATCGTCGCATATTGTGACAATCTTTTTCGGCTCATATCGGTCAAAACGCAATTGCAACAATAATTAATAAAATACGGTCACACTATCGTGCCTTATTCGCAAAATGAAGTCAATTGTTTTTGCTCATTGGCTTTTGAATACTCAAAAAACGAAGTATTTGAGAAAGAGAGTGATAAAAAATAGAAATTAATATGGTGCGTATGAGAGAATTTTGCGCGAATTTAGTGAAGTTGACAATTAAAGTTTATTTTCAAAAATTATGTGAGAATGAATAAGAAAAATTTAAATGATCATTAAAATATCAATGTATTTTTAAAAATCAATTTATATGTATAAAATTACTTACTGAGTAAACTATTTTTATACCCTTCACACAGTGAAAAAGGGTATATATAGGTTTGTCATTCCGTGTGAAATTTCTACAATTTTCATTTCCGACCCCATAAAGTATATATTTTCTGAAAGCCTATGAATAGGGGAGTCGATTAAGCTCTGTCAGTCTGTCCGTCTGTCTGTCTGACCGTCTGTCCGTGTGTATGTTGAAATCAACTTTTTTAAGCCCCCCGACATCACTTGGACCCGGGTGAGGTACTAAAATATCAGAAATATTTAAGAGTAGATCGGTATTGAAAATCAGAAACATCGGTACAGAAACAACTGAGATATGAGCAAAAACCCACGACCACCTCGATTTTTTTTCACAAAAACAACACTACAACAACAACATACGTACATACAAACGTGTATACTGGTTAGAGAAAACGTGGCATCGATCCCAGCTGAGCCAAAAAATTTTTTTTTAATTTTTTTTTATTGTTTTTTTATTTTTTATTTAATATATTATATATATATTTTTTTTAATTTTTTTTTAAAATTTTTTTTTTGTTTATTTTTTTTTTAACATACATACGTAAATTTATAATCTTACAATGGGATATTTTTATATATGTATGTTTTTTATGTATGAATGTACGTATTTCATATGAGATGAATGGTGATACAATCTACTGTTATTGCATGACTACACGTTGTGAAGGGTATATAAGATTCGGCATGGCCGAATATATCACTCTTACTTGTTTTTCTTCTTCTTGTTTTGTGAACAAATGTTTGCCAGCAGAATGGTTGCCACAAGTTAATTTTTTTTTATCTCTCTAAAAATGTATGTTAAAAATCGCCAAAACTACCAATATTTTTTTAAGTTGATAACAATTATATATTTTTATGAATAAAACAAGTTTATAAGGAATATAAAAAAAATTGTTGAAATACAGGCATCAATATGTAACTTCCGAGGTATTTTCTCAAAAATTACAAACAAAAATCTAATTTTTTAGCTAAGATAGATTTATTATTTATTTAAAATTCGAATTCAAGATGGGGTACGAAATTAAATAAATAAATAGATAGTAATTACAAATGTATCCCCTTGACCATAACATTGGTATCAAATGAAATAAAAGGTTGGCAGATAACATATCATCAATGTGGGTATAAAATATAATAAAGGGCTTGACTAGTAATCATGAACCTTTTTAGAAATTAAAAAACACATATCGCACTTGATTAACAAGAGGATATTTTCTCGAAATTATAAAATTTTAAGTAGAGGCCAAAACCTGTTTTTCGAAAGTAAATTTAAAAATCTACATATAAAATGGTACACAAATTACATTAAATAATATATAGTTATAAATAAAGGAAACATGTATAAATATATATGTATACACATATATACATTTTTAAATAAATGAATAAAAAAATAAATTCCCACTTTTGACGAACAAGTGGCCGACAAAAATCGGCGCATATTTAGCAATTTGTTGGTTCGATGTTGTGCACAATAGTGTTCACATTATTGGCACATCAGAGTTGATTTTGATTGTACACAGCCAGCACGATTTCGGCGCAGATCGTCGCATTTTTCAAATAATTGTGCGTTCACATTATCGGCACATGAAATGCGATAAAAATTGGTACATTGTACCGATAGTGGGATCCCGGCTTTACATTCACTGTGAAGGGTATAATAATCAGTTGATGAATTAGCTGATGAATAAATTTTTCTTGGTCTAGTGTATATTGTATTGCTTTCATAACTTTGAAACTATGAACTATTAAATTGCCTTACTGTAATTATTATTCTTTTTTTTTTGTTAAAATGCCCATTCAGATTAAAACTAATGCAGGCATTTAATCTTAATTTATTAAAATTTATATATCAAATACCTTCACACCAACATAAAAGATAAACAAGTTAAAATGTTTTGAATTTCACACATTTCTAATAGCACAATCTTATTTTGGTCAGGTAGACAGACAACTACAGAAAGATAAAAGGTTGCTAACAAATTTGTTGATAAACAATATGAGATTCTCTATTTCAGTTTTAGAGTAAAAAAAAAACAAAATATTTCATATCGTACAAAAATGTTTAATTTATTTAATTCTTTATATTAATGTTATTTGTAAGTTGAACTATAAAACTAAATTTTCATAATTTTTAATTAAAAATTTTTAATAAGCTTCTTTTATTTTAATTATATTTATTTACAGTTTAATGTTGCCATAACCACTAATTACGATTTGGCAAACCTTTTTTGTGTTAAGTTGCCGTATTAGCAAAAATAAAAAAAAGGAAAAACCACAAAATATCCTCTCTCCCAAACTTAAGCAGACAGTAAACAACACGCTATGTAATAAACTTACAGAAAACATTGTAAATAAAACAAAAGAAATATCCCACAAACAAATTTAAGCTCATCCCTTAACTACCCACTTCCTTTAATCGCCTTACTCCTGTTTAAATGTGTGTGTGTCTGGTTGAGCACTACATTATTACAAAGTAAAATCGAGGGAAATGGTGAAATATAATGTTGAAATTGTTAAAACCGAAAATGGCACTGGAAAACCAACAGCAGGTTTAACAACGGCCTTGGTAGCGGAAAACGGAAATGATAAAACGGATGCTAATGGTCGAGAAAATGGCACAACTGGTAAGTCTATATAAACACAGTAATATTATGAATAAAATTTACTAAAATTTGAACTATCAAGTGTTTAAATAAAAAAAAAAATTACAACAACAACTAAAAGTCTAACAAAAACAAAAACAATTTTTGCAGCACTTGAATAAAGTAGAAAAAAAAATTAAAAAAAAAACATTTAAAATTTTAGTAAAACATAATGTACAATGGGGTAATTATAGAGCAGGTATATCAGACGGACTTTTTTCATAAATATTTCTAACCAATTGGCATTAACACGGATACATTTTAAAAAGATAATATTGAATCTTCTGCTTAAATGCAGGGGTAATGTGAACTTTAAATAACTGTGTATAGAAACAAATTCAATGATGTTAAATGCATTTTGTCACTAACGTTTCTCGTTTGTATTCCAAAAGAAATTAAATTATTTGGGATTGTTATAGAATTTTGTTTTGAAGCAATTGAATTTCACTTGAAATACAACGTCAACACCAAAGGGCTTCAATTTACTAGTTTTCTTGATGAAAGAAGATAAAGTATAAAATAAAGTCAGCGTAGCTCGGTCAACATTAGAAGTATGAAATTATAACTTGTTTTTTCGATACTTGAATTGTGAAAATGTTAAATTGATAAAGTTTCCCTTAATATTTTTAATAATTACCTTAACAATTGACGAATTAAAATTAATTGTAAACATTTTTCATACGAAATTCTACAACATTTTTTGAATAATTTTTATTTAAAATAAAAACGCTTTGCAGTTTTACATTTCATTATTTTTATAAAACCTAATTGTTAGCAGTCAATTTGATTTATTGTTGGGTTGGAAACTCTTTACAACGAAAATGGTTGTGGTTAATATCAATGTTGCGTACGTTTTGTCATACTCCATACTAATATGTATACATCTATGTATGTCTATAAATATCCCAACATACCTACTAGGGTGATCGACTTGGCTTAACAACCGGTGGAAAACCCGGTTTTTTACTCTTTCAGCAGGCGGTTTTTTCCAAATGTTAATTTTTCGAATGTCGATTACACCGGTTTTTTTACTCGCAGAAGCCGATTTTTTTCATTTTTAGTTTTATGTTCATTTATCTTTGTAACCAAACGTATCATACTATATTTCTGTGGCTTGGAGCGAAAAGGGACAATGTCACTTTTTTGCTCTTTTAAGTTAATCATTAATCAGAACAGCTTCATAAATAAAATGCTGGCCGATGTCACTATGAAAGCACCTATAAAAGTTAAAGTTCAATTCCAATTTTCTCAAAAATAAATATTTTGACATTGGCCCTTTTAGCTCCAAGCCACAGATTTATTACTCAAAAAATTTAAAAAAAATCAGAAAATTTATTTAATACTCTTCCATAATATTGTAAGAAATTTGTATGTTGTTTCAAAAACAAATGTAAAATAAGAACAATAATTAGGTTTAAAATTATTTGTTTTAAATGGAGAGTAGGTATTTTATACGTTATAGCGCTTATAATATGCTGTGATAATCAGCTGTTCAGTTAAGTTTTTTGACCAAATTATTGTACTTTGCAATACTTTTTGATCGCATTTTCGAATTTCATAATATTTTGCGACTACGAAATCTAGCGACTTGTACTAAAGACTACCCATAGCTTTAATAATGACACTGATAACATATGACATGTATACTAAAATAGTTTGGCACACAAAGGGTCATTATTACAACTTGCCTACAAAGTTAATGTTAGTAAAAGGTAAATTTGACTACAGTGAGCAGTGAAGTGACTTTTAAGTATTTTATAACAAAGTTTTTTTTTTATATGGCAGTACCAGAGCAAAACCGATTACTTTTAACAAATTAATTTAGTTCTTAAAAATTGTACAAAACGAAATAACATTTTTGATGATTTATTTACTGTTTTGTGTCACTAAAATTAAAAAATTAAAACTTAAAAAAAAAAAAATTAAAAAGGTCGAAGTAGAAAAAAAAATAGAAATCACAATTTAGTTGCCATATTTTGTTTCATGTGGAGAAACAATGGCATTTTTAAATTTATCAACCTAACCTTAAAAGTTCAAGGTAATTGAAGCATAAACTTAGCTTTTCGGTCACTTTTAGGTAAAAGGTGTCTGTCCTTTAACATCTTTATTTTAAATAAAGGCATTTTATAATAACGTCATTGAATGTGTGACAACTTAAAATGCAAATAAACCATAAAACAAACTAGTTTATACCTACATATATATGTATCTCTGTCATGGGTTTAAGAAAGAATTATATTTTATGTATTCGATCGGTTAACCGGTTTTTTTTATTTTTCAAAAAAACAACCGGTTTTTTCTTTAATTCTAAATTTCAAATTATTTGAAACCCGGTTTCTTAAAAATGTCGAATAATCGATCACCCTAATACCTACATATAATATTTTTGTTTTTAATGTAATAAAAATTAAAGAATTAAATTGAAAAAATAGGCAATTTAAAATACAATGCAAAAGTAAAGAGGGTCAAGTTTGCTAAGCTATAAAACTAATTATATTAAAGAGGCAAAAATATTTAATACATAAGTATATCTTTATATATAAAAGTGTAACTCTGTGTGTGTGTGTGTGTTAGCTATAGACTCCGAAACTGTAAAACCGATCGGACTCAAACTTTGGCAAGTTGTTGCACATACCAGGGAGTGTTTATGGGTGGAAAAAGTGGGCGGGGCTACGCCCATAAAAATTAGTTATCATTTTTAGCTACTTGCACTTTACGGATTTTTCTGAAACTTTGCACACATATTGAGCTGTCATGACTAAAAAATCTCGTGTTAAGAAAAGTGGGCGGGGCCACGCCCATAAAAAAGTTTTAATATTGAGGTACTTGCACTGGACCGACTTTTATGAAACTTTGCACACATATTGAGCTGTCATTACTATACAATTTCGTGGTAAGAAAAGTTGGCGGTGCCACGCCCATAAAAATTAGTTATCATTTTTAGCTACTTGCACTTGACGGATTTTTCTGAAACTTTGCACACATGTTGAGCTGTCCTGACTTTTTAATTTTGTGATTAGAAAAGTGGGCAGGGCCACGCCCATAAAAAAAAATTATAATTTTGAGGTACTTGCACTAAACCGATTTTTCTGAAACTCTGCACACATATTGAGCTGTCATGACTATACAATTTCGTGGTAAGAAAAGTGGGCGGGGCCACGCCCATAAAAAAAAATTATAATTTTGAGGTACTTGCACTAAACCGATTTTTCTGAAACTCTGCACACATATTGAGCTGACATAACTATATAATTTCGTGATAAGAAAAGTGGGCAGGGCCACGCCCATAAAAATAAGTTATAGTTTTTAGGTACTTGCACTGGACCGATTTTTCTGAAACTTTGCACACATATTGAGCTCTCATGACTATACAATTTCGTGGTAATAAAAGTTGGCGGGGCCACGCCCATAGAAATAAGTTATAGTTTTGAGGTACTTACTCTGGACCGATTTTTGTGAAACTTTGCACACATATTGAGTTGTCATGACTTAAACAATTCGTGATTAGAAAAGTGGGCAGTGTCACGCCCATAAAAAAATTATCATTTTCAGCTACTTGAACTTCAGCCATTTTTCTGAAACCTTGCACACATATTGAGCTATCATGACTATACAGTTTCGTGATTAGAAAAGTATGCAGTGTCACGCCCATTAAAAAAAGTTACAATTCTTAGCTTTTTGCACTTGATATTCAATTAAAATTCAGAATGCATTTTTATTCATTAAGGGGCGTAGCAACGCGCGCCGGGTTTTTCTAGTTCGAATTAAATAAAGTGAGGAAGAGAAACATAGTTAATGACTAGATCTTTAAAAAGAGTGTCTAACGAATAAAAATTAACTACTGTATGTACAACAGTTATTAAAGCTTTATAAATAAAATTTTCGTTAAAAAGAAGTTAAGTAAACTCTCTATAGAGCTTTGAAAATTTTCATCTTTATCACAGCATATCTTTATATAAAACTATGGCAGAGACCATAAATTGACATTGTTTATATCAGCAAGAATTAATATTAATTAATGCCACTCATAATCTTGATTTCTTTTAAACAATGTTTCATTAAACTAACTAAATTGTTTTTTCTTTCTTTACTCCACAACTGTTCATTCACTCGTTTAGGTTTTCACAGAAAAAAAAGTAAAAATACAACGCAATACAAAAACAAACACGTACAGAATAAAGTTGCAAATATGTCTTCTTGAAAACTTTTTCATTTATACATACACTTTACACGAGAATAATATATATATATGCTTGTCATTTCCCAGCAAAAAAATCTATGACAAAAAAGTGAATTTGCAGGGGTCAACTGGTGACGAAGTGATTAAATTTAAGTGAAAACACTAATAATTTTAACATTAGCGTGCCATTAGAAATCATGTGTTTACATGAATATTCTCTTTTTTTTTAACAAGTGCACAGAACTCATGCATATATGGTGAAAAGCATCCGCTGTTACATGAGTTAATTTTGTTTGTTGACATGAATTGTATAAGATATTTTGCATGATGTTTCATCCATTTTTAAGCACATCATTTATGACAAATTGCTTCGCATTTAGGAAGTCATTTAGAGTAAATGCTTTTACACAATTGATTTAGAAGTCCTAATAATGTAATTCGCTTTGCACTACTTAAAATTTTTATATCCGCCACCAAAAAAAAGGTGGGGGTATATTCATCTTATCATTCCGTTTGTAACACATGGAAATGTCCATTTTAGACCCCATAAAGTATATATATTCTGAATCGGGGTTTGATTTTATGACGATCTAGCGATGTCCGTCCGTCTGTTGAAAGCACGATAGAGGTCGGACCGAAAAAGCAAGGGGACTCAAATTTTGCCAGAAACTTTCTTATACACAAGGTTTGTTTGGTATTGAAAATGTGCTAAATCAGAATATTAGGAAGAGAGTTATAGCTCGTACAACAAGAGTAGGTTCAAAAAAAACGTGCCCTTCCAACATCGAATAAAATGGAATTGTGTCCAAACGCATTAACGTAGAGCCATGAAACTTCGAATGTACATTTCTTGAGTAAAAACAATATTTTTCCTTGAAAATTGCTTAAATCTTTGCATTAGGAAAGGAGTTATGGATCAAAATGTACGAAAATTTATACCGCACAATGTTTTTTTCGGTATATTAAAAATTTAAAACCTAATAAAACTGGCAAAATTAGATGTACGATTCTAAAATTTTGCAAATGTTGCTTTTTGGTCAAAGGCTTTGTTCTGACGGAAAATAAATGTGACACGCCCGTTTTACGCCCACCTCTAATATAACGTTTTATCTCAAATTCATATAATTTCTCTATGAATAAAGATTTTGGAATAATAAGGGACTTCATTGAAATATCTATGTTGTACTCATTAGCAGAAGCAACTTTGACACGCCTACTATAACGCCCACTTATCACGTTATGATGACAAAATTTGCTACATATATACTTCTAATCAATGTCATTGTTATGGCAGAAAATTTAGGTTACACGCCCACTTTAACGCCTACCTCCCATATAACGGTTTTTCTTAAATTATTATAATTTCTCTATGAATAAAGATTTTGGAAGAATAAAGGACTGTATTGAAATATCTAAGTTGAATTTATTAGCAGAAACTATATTGACACGCCTACTTTAACGCCCACTTTCATTAAAAGACGGTGAAAGAAAGTGATACATATTTTAGTATAAAGAGATTATTCCATAGCGATTACTGTTAATAACAAAATAATACATTTTGTGCTTTAAAAAAACATTAAATTGGTTGTGGGTATAAAAGATTCAGCACAGCCGAATTCAGGGCTCTTACTCGTTTTTTGCTGGGTCCGTTTGTAAGTTCTACAATATGAGTTTGCGGACCTATAAAGTGTATGTATTTCAAGTCAATTTAGATAAACAAATTGATTTCACTTAGTACGTATGATCGTGTGTATGTTGAAATCAGTCTTTTGAAGCCCCACATATACTGCAAACTCTTATTTGGTATCAATTTATCAGAAATTTTTTTACTCACCTGGAATCAATAGTCCTTTATTTTACAATTCTACCTTTATAAATGTAGAAAATACAAAAAGTACCATAAACATTCGAAAAAGTACCTTTTTGGTCGCCCATAACATTTTCAGTCTCACCTCGTATCAATAGTCGCTAATTTTATAATTCTACCTTTATAAACGTTGACCATAAAAATGCTCTATCTAAAGGGCCTTTTGTTTGAACTTTTATCAGAAATATTACTTATTTAGACACTAGTCCGGTTAAGTATCGAATTTATGCCATAATCTTACCCATTGGCGATACATTTTTCTGAGGGTAACAAAAGCTTAAGAATTTTTTTCTGGAGAGTGGTGGGGGAGGTTTTGCAAAATCTTAAAATGAGTTAATTTCTTATGCAAAATAGTTTATTTTTTCAAATTCTTTAAAAACACTTCTTGTCTTTGATATGACGCAAACGATCCAACCTTTTCAAATTCTTCAAAAACACTTTTTTTCTTTGGCATTGCACTCTCAAGAACGGTCTAGTTAAGCTAACGATCCAATCTCTTGCCTTTTCTCTGGTGTAGTCTTCAGTTTTTAATTCTATTCTATGTTCTAGTTTAGGTTTCCTTTAAAGTTTTAAATACATTAGTATTAGTCACTGTCACTGAAAAATGAGTACTTAAAAATAGACTAAATAGCATTAAAAAAGCGAATAATGTATACTAAACAAAAAATAGCAACAACAAACAGCATGTTGTTGGTACTTATTTGTTTTCGTTTTATTGTTGTTGTTGAGTTTTAAGTAGCCAGTGAGCGTTACGTCATGTTCAACCAACAAGTTCAAAATTCTTTTCCCTTTTTTAAATGTTGTTGCTGCTGATTTTGTTTTTTTTTTTGCTTTTGTTGTTATTTTTGTTACACAATTTATATATTTGATGTCAGCATGCAACAAGTTATTCAAAGTCATGGCCATTTTAACGAAACAAAATGATTACGCGAATTAAAACCGCGACAAAATAAACAAATGAACAATGAAAAAAAAACAGAAATTTAAATGAGCACAAACTAAACAATCATTGACATTAAACTAAAGTATTTTAAGGCCTAATATAAACCTAATATGTTGTGGAATTTTTAATATTTTTTTTAGTATTAAAACCATTCTTTTCAATCTCTTTTTAACAGATAGCACTTTAGCATCTGTTTATCCTGCTGTTTCTATTTTTTAATATTTTGTTTTAAAAGCTTTGTACCATAAAGTGGCAGTAATGTAAAATTATAATATTTAATACGAAATTATATTATAGTTTTTTGTAGCATGAAATTTCTTTTCAGCATTTCATTCCTTTTTACAGTCCTTTATTCTTGCTCTCTCTCTCACGCTCTTTATTTTGTTTTAAATTAACACTTTAGGACACTTTTTTAAGCACCAAAGTCGTTATTTTTTAAATTCTCATATTACTGGATGGCGTTGTTTTTCCATTACAATGTTTTTGGCTGATACTTAGAGTTCTCTTCAAAATACACATTTCTTATTTAATTATGTTTTATTATTATTTTCAGTCATGCGAACCTTTTAATGCCAGTTTTGGAGTATGTTTCTAGGGTGTTAAATTGGTTTTCATATACGCTTTCCTCATTGTTATTGAAGAAAAATAATATTTTTCATAAATGTTTGTTTGTTTGTTTATTTGTTTAAGAATTCTTAGTAAAGATTACGTAGTTAAAATTAGTCTCAAAATTATTTCGTATTAATTTAAATTTTTTTATTATTCAACATCGTAATTTGCTGCCGCTTAATAAATAACTGCTGACGAGAGGAGGGAAGTACCTATTAAAAATTCGTGGAATATATATAATCTTAATGAGTTAAAGTTAACCGTTATGTTGAACCAATATATTTATGGTAAAAAAATTTGTTTGCAAATGTTTAAGGCAATTTGTAAATGATTCTAATAAACGTATGTTGGAGATTTCAGCTTATCATGTAGACATTATTGTTATTGTGACCACAATTTCTAAAACAAAATGAGTAAGTTCTTACTTCTTCAGAGTTGCGACAAGTATTTAAGAACAGTTTTCAATAAAAATTTTTAGCAAAAATAAAAAAAAAAATAAAAAAAAAATAAAAAAAATAAAAATAAAAAAAAAAATAAAAATAAAAAAATTTGTGAATGAAAGTGAAGATTGAAAATATGTATCGTTGGCGATCCAAAAAAGTACTTTTCTCCATTCTTATGTTTTAAATTTTTAATTTTTTAAGCTTGTGTGTCTAAAATTTTAATATAAGGGACTACTGCACAAAATTGCGTCCAAAAAGGTACCTTTTCTCATTTTGTAGTACTTTTTATATTTTCCAGGTTAATGAGTATAGAATTTTTAAATTAGGCCTTAAAATACAAATTAATATAAACGCCATCCAAAAGGTACTTTTTATACCCGCCACCAGAAAAAATTGTGGGAATATATTCATTTTGTCATTCCGTTCGTAATACATCGAAATATCTATTTTAGACCCCATAAATTATATTTTATGTTTCATTTTATAACGATCTAGCTATGTCTGTCCGTCTGTTAAAAGCAAGATAGAGGTCGGACCGAAAAATTTAGGGAGCACAAATTTTGCCAGAATATTTCCTATACACAAGGTCTGTTTGGTATTGAAAATGGGCTAAATCGGAATATTAGGAAGAGAGTTATAGCTCGTAATGTAAGAGTAGGTCGAAAAAACCATGCACTCTCAACATCAAATAAAATGCAATTGTGTCCAAACGCATTAACGTAGAGCCATGAAACTTTGAATATATTTTTCCTGAGTAAAAATAATATTTTCCTTGAAAACTGCTCAAATCCATGCATTAGGAAAGGAGTTATAGATCAAAATGTACGAAAATTTATCCGCACAGTGTTTTTTTCGGTATATTTAAAACCTAATAAAACTGACCAAATTAGATGTACGATTCTGAAATTTTGCAAGCATTGCTTTTTGGTCAAAGGCTTTGTTCTGCCGGTAAATAAATGTGACACGCCCACTTTTACGCACACCTTCCATATAACGCTTTATCTCAAATTCATATAATTTCTCTATGAATAAAGATTTTGGAATAATAAAGGACTATATTGAAATTTGTATTCATTAGCAAAAACTACTTCGACACGCCTACTATAACGCCCACTTTTCACGTTATCTACTGTTAATGAAATTTAAAAGCTCATAAAATGGACAAAATGTGAGGTTTGATGATAAAATTTGCTACATATATCCTTCTAGTGGATGTTATTGTTATACCAGAATATTTAGGTGAAACGCCCACTTAAACCCCTACCTCCCATATAACGCTCTATCTTAAATTCATATAATTTCTCTATGGACAAAATTCTTGGAAAAATAATGGACTATATTGAAATGTCCCAGTTTTATTTATTAGCCACGCCTACTTTAACGCCCACTTTCATTGAAATACTAAATTTATGAAAACATTTTACTAGCATATCGAAGTTATACAAAGAAAAAGATACATATTCAAGTATCAAGAGATTATTGCATAGCGATGACAGTTAATAACAAAATAATAAATTTTGTGCTATAAAAGTACACAAAATTGTTGGTGGATATAAAAGATTCAGCACAGCCGAATATAGCGCTCTTTTTTTATTTTTATTTTTTTTACATACATACTTAAACTCAATTTAATGTCATTATAAAAATAATGAAACATATGTTTTTGTATGTATGAACGTATTTCATATGAGATGAATTGTGATACAAACAATTGTTATTACATGACTACACGTTGTGAAGGGTATATATGATTCGGCAAGGCCGAATATAGCACTCTTACATGTTTAATTTCGAATTGAAAATTTAGTAAAACATCATTCATCAAACGAAAATTTTCTACTCATCTTAAAATGTTTTAAAGCACCACGTTAATTACACCGATCCAATGATAACTGTTAGTTTAACGTGACATACTTGTATGCGTGTAATTTAATGCTCATACGCACCATGTTTACTCATATAATTGCGAGTGTTCATATTTACTGAGAATGTTTGTTTGTTATTTCAAGATGAATTCTTTAAGTAAATATATTTATGCATGAATGTATGTATAAACGTAAGTACGTACGTACTTACTAAAACAACGTACTTGTGCTTGTAAATGTTGCTAGCCGAGCATGTACTTATGTAAGAATTTAATGGAGTGTTTATTTTTGTGTTTGTTTTTATTGTACTTGTATATTTATTGAAAAAGCATGTGTGAATGTTAATATACATACTTATATGTATTAACATACGAGTTCATTTATATACTTACATATTTGTTAGTGTCATTCATTATATGTATTTCGTATTTTAATAAAAATTTTCTTTGAGAAGAAACAAATTAAATTTGTTGTTGTATATTTTTTGCGTCCTTAAATAAAATATGTGACATTTTAATCTTAAAATTGAGTTTCTAAGTAACAGTTAATTTCTTATTATTAACAATCAAGTATATACATTTGTATAAGTTTATTTCTAATTTGATTAATAAATATTCATGTTTATTTAATTGTTGTTAATATTGTGTTTTTATTAATATACTTAACTTTTCTTTAACAAATATTTGCTTTGACTGAAGCATTTGTTTCTTATTGAATTCCTTATTAGATTGTATGAACATGTTGTATTTTCATAAAAGTTTATTAATTGTTGTGTCGGAATTGAAAAGCTTAATGTTATAGACCTTATTATGGAACATTGCGTGCCTGGGTAATTAAAAAAACTATTTAACATTAGGCAAAAGGGGAAAGAGTTAAAACTTAAGCTTCAATAAGAAGAAAGAAATTTCCTCATAAATAAAAAGGGATCTAAAGGGTTGGTTTAAAAAGTGTTCAAGTTTAAAATATCAAAGGTCCATGAAAATATTAATAGGGAGATTATCTGAAGGTTTTTGGTGCGGAAAATTTATGATTTAAACATAGAGAATATGTGGTTTCCAGCCTGTTGCCACTTGCCACACATCAAAACAATGGATTTTGTGAAAGAGAAGTTCGAAAAAGGCATTATTACTCGTAGAGGATAAGTAAAGTGGCCACCAAGATTGTGCGAAATGACACCTTTAGACTGTTATTTGTAATTGTACAGCAATAATTCCACAACATTTCAAGAGCTACGTTAATGCGCTTGGACACAATTCCATTTTATTCGATGTTGGATGGACATGGTTTTTTTGACCAACTCTTACATTACGAGCTACAACTCTCTTCCTAATATTCCAACTCAACCAAACAAACCTTGTGTATAAGAAAGATTCTTGCGAAATTTGAGCCCCCTAACTTGTCGGTCCGACCGACAGACATACGGACAAACGTAGCTAGATCGTCATAAAATGAAACCCCTATTTAGAGCATATATACGTTATAGGGTCTAAAATGGATATTTCGATGAGTTACAAACGGAATGACAAAATGAATATACCCCTACCATTTTTTTTGGTGGCGGGTATAAAAAGATTGCTTTGTGCTTTATGCTCAGTGAATGGTCATTTTCAATGTCAAGTTTCATAAGAACAGGAGAAAAAAATAGATAAACCTTCTTTTAAAACATTTAAACTGCATTTTGTGTCTAAAAGATTATTATTAAAGAAGCAACTAACAAGAACAAATTTTTAATTAATATTATTTTAATTGAATAATGTAGTCTCACATCTATATATATAAAAGTGAAACTCTGTGTGTGTGTGTGTTAGCTATAGACTCCGAAACTGTAAAACCGATCGAACTCAAACTTTGGCAAGTTGTTGTACACATACCAGGGAGTGTTTATGGGTGGAAAAAAGTGGGCGGGGCCACGCCCATAAAAATTAGTAATCAGTTTTAGCTACTTGCACTTGACCGATTTTTTTGAAACTTTGCACACATATCGAGCTGTCATGACTAAATAATTTCGTGATAAGAAAAGTGGGCGGGGCCACGCCCCTAAAAAAATTTTAATTTTGAGGTACTTGCACTGGACCGATTTTTCTGAAACTTTGCACACATAGTAAGCTGTCATAACCATATATTTTCGTAATTAGAAAAGTGGGCAGGGCCACGCCCATAAAAAAAATTTATAATTTTGAGGTACTTGCACCAGACCGATTTTTCTGAAACTTTGCACACATATCGAGCTGTCATGACTAAATAATTTCGTGATTAAAAAAGTGGGCAGTGTCACGCCCATAAAAAAAGGTATGATTTTGAGGTACTTGCACTGGACCGAATATTCTGAAACTTTGCACACATATTGAGCTGTTATGACTTTACAATTTCGTGATTAGAAAAGTGGGCAGGGCCACGCCCATAAAAACAATTATAATTTTAAGGTACTTGCACTGGTCCGATTCTTCTGAAACTTTGCACACACATTGAGCTGTTATGACTTTACAATTTCGTGATTAGAAAAGTGGGCAATGCCACGCCTATAAAAAAAATTATAATTTTTAGGTTTTTGTACTTGATACTCAATTAAAATTCAGAATGCATTTCGATTCATTAAGGGGCGTAGCAACGCGCGCCGGGTTTGGCTAGTATATTATATTGTTAACTACATATACATATACTATTTAATTAATAAAAATACGTATGTTTATATGCATATCTATGTATAAATTTTGAAATATGTTCCTATGATATTTTAAACCAAAAAAAAAAAAAAATCTTAACAAATTTCTGTCATGACTGCAGTATATTTTGTTCGTTCTTAACCTTTGTGAATTGTTTTGATTTTATTTAAATAAACTTTTTATTTGAATAAATAATTTGATTTTTATGTTAGTGTTTATCCGAATAAAATCGGTTAACCGGTTATTTATAAATTATTAACCAAAACCCGGTTTTTAAAAGCACCAATTTGGATTATCCCAAAACCGGTTTCTGAATAAAGTCGAATAATCGATTTTCCTAAGTCTTATATAAAAAAAAACATCAGCAATAACTATTATCATAAAAAGCTGGAATGTTTGTTGATTGGTTATATGTTGAGAGTGTTTAACTAACGGTAAGTGTTAAAAGCACACACACTTGCACTTATCAATTATACTGAGAGTGTTAATTCATTTAACTTTTTAAATACATACATACTAGAGTAGGGTTTGTTTACAATCAATTGAGTTGTTATGTTTGATTAAGTATGTATGGGTAAGTTTGTGGGTTTGCTGTAAATAGTTTACTGTATGAGCCATATGGTAGGCTACATAACTGTTTACTGTGTTATTTAGGCGTTATTTGCAATATGCTTATAGTTTTTCTATTTCTCTGCCCATTTTTTAAACAAAAGGGATATTTACAAAGATATATTTCTAGAGTAAATCATTATTAAAAATTTATTGTTTGTTAAAAGTATGTCATTAATTTGCAAAATTCAATAACTTTTTTTCTACATTTTCTTTGCGTGTTGTGAGCTATCTTTATCATATTTTTATGTGTGTGTGAAAATTTTTCTAAATAATAATGAGTCATTTGTTTCGTTAATGTGTGGAAATCTAAAAGAACTTTTAATGTTTTGTTCTTAGTTCGAATAATTAAATAGCAAATATTTTTTTTTATAAAATATTAGGATAATTGTTAGTGAAATGTTTAAAAAATTTATTTTAAGTTTTTAAACGTTTTATTTTTTAAATATAATCTTTTTAATTAAAATTAAAAAATTTATTATTTCTCGAAAACAATTTAGATAAGTTTTCTTCTATACAAAAATTTTAAAAATTTTCAATTTGCTTTTACAAAATACATGATTTTCTTTTAAAAAATTTTTACAAAATGATCATACTTTATATTTATACAAGCCAAGCCCGGCACGCGTTGCTACGCCCCTTAATGAACAACATACTATGTACTTATGTACAAATTTGTTTAATTGTACCCTTCACACGACACTGTAAATGGGTATACATATATAGTGTTATAGATTTATTTTAAATAGCTTAATTTACATTATAATTTTTTAGTTATATTTACAGTAGTTTTGTTTGTATTAGTTTATGCACATTTAACATTTCTTTTGGTTCGTTGGTTGTTCGAACATGATGTTAAGTTATATGCAGCCAAGGTGAGTTATTAGGTGCAGCATACTCTTAGGCACTTTTATTATTCCTGCATATTACTTAACATTAACATTACATCTTAATTTAAATGTAACGGCTTTCGAGTAATTTACAGAATGAACTAGTGTGTACATACGAGAACTTCGTCGAATGTAACAGAACACACTTTGTTACTATAAATAGCAGAACAACAAAGCTAACATGATCAGTATAACAGTAGAGCTTGTAAAGCGCGTATCAAAGTGAGTTTGATAACAAAAGTGTATAACCATAAGTGAAATAAGTAAAGCGACATAAAAGCAATATCTGAGTTTGTTTAAATAAATAAAGTGCTCTTAATTTTATAACTAATTTCAACTGTTTTTATTTGCAATACGAAACGAACTCAAAGTATATTTAAAGGAAATAAGCCACCGTTTATAAAAGGTATAAATGTAACAATAGGTTTGTCAATCCGAGTGAAATTTTTACAATATTCATTTCCGACCCCATCATGTATATATTTTCTGAAAGGGGAGTCGATTAACCATTATCCATCTGTCCGTGTGTATGTTTAAACCAACTTTTCAAAGCCCCTCCCCCGACATCGCCAAAGCCCGTGTAAGTTATTAAAATAACAAAAATATTCGTGAGCAGATCGGTATTGAAGATCAGAAAAATCGGTCCATTAATAACTAAGATATAATGAAAAAACCTAGACCACATCGTCTTTTAAAGCACATTAATACAAACTGAAGGTTTGAATCCCAGTTGAGAACAAAATTTTTTTAGTTTTTATGGCATACATTCATTTTTAATTTTACAATGGGATGTTTTTAAGGGGATAAAATCAGTATAAATATAATGAAACATGTATGTATGTATGAACGTATTTCATAATAATGAAACTTATGACATTAAAAAATTCATTGTTCAGTGTCTATCACCTAGATAGACTTATAAATGAAAATTTTAATAAAACTTTGCTTTCAATAATTTTAGCCAAAGGATGGATATTGGAAACATAACAAAAATGTATTACAAATATAAATTAATATGAACATGTAGAAATATGTCATTTGATAAGAGTAGGAAAAAGACAAATTTGAAAATAAGTACTATGATTTCCTAATTCTAATTTCATTGAACTGTAACATATATTGGAATTTTACATTACATATGGACATTTCCATGAATATGTCAACCACGACTGTAAAAAGAAAAAATCTTGAAAGTTCTTCAATATAACATTATTGATAAAAAACACTCAAATTTTACTATGCGCAGGTACTAAGAGCTTATTAAATTATTTTAAGAGCAATAATAAGAGTTTGATCTGATTATCCCTTTAACTTTTTTTGAAGAATTGCAATCAACTATTTTTTTTAGCGACTAAATTGTAATTGTAAATATGCTTCACAATTAAGGTCACAACAACAATTAACAAGATCCATAAGAAAAAAACAGAATATAGAGACCAATTAGCGGTATTTTTTTTGATTTCCCTTGGATGTTATTTTAATGTCACGTACGTAGTGCAAAAACATTATTTGTCACCATCATTCGTTTTTGAACAGTGGCAAGAGCACCTAATTTAGAATTTAACTTTTTTTTCTTAACATAATATAAATTTCATTACCTTAGAATACTATTAGAGAAAAATCTGTCACGTACGATATGTCACGAACGATAATTAAGTGAATTTTTTATAAAATCATTTAAAGATTGTTTTCAATTAAGTATGATGGATTTTATATGAAATATATTTGGTTAAGTGTAAGAAATTAAAAAAAGAAAAAATACCTGCCAAGATTCGCAGATTTTTTAATATTTCCATATATACCTTAAAATCACGTCTGTTTTATGTCACGTACGATATATTCTTATTTTTCTGCATATTTATGACAACAGTGATTCGAATATAAAAATTATTTTTTTTTAATAAAGTACCCTTTGAATGGAACATAAAGATCTAATTTTGTTTCAGTTACTCTTACTTTTGCAAAAATTACTCCACTTTCTAGGAGTACAAATGTCACGTACGATGACATGAAAATGCCCATATGAGTGTACCGATAAAGAGTGCTGATGATGAAATCGTAGCTGGTTTTGAAAATGCATTCCACTTGGCTTATATCGGAATAGTTGTTTAAGTTTCTTAAATGATTAAAATTTAATTAAATTTAGAAAATGTTTTAGAAAATCAAAAGTAATAGAATAAAAACTTGAGCCAAAATAAAAATAGTTTACAAAAATTTAAATATTTGAAATCAGCTATGGCATTGGTAAAAATAAAGCCAAATGACGTATAACATTAAATATGAAATCTAGGCTAAGTTTCGCCGTGATTACAATACCTCTGTACAAGATGGTGAAGGGTATTATCAGTTTCGTCATGGCCGAATATAGCACTCTTACTTGTTTTTGTTAAGTTTTTTTTAACTATTGCAAAAGTCTGTTCTATTGTTATTAAATTTCTGATAAAAAATAAATTTTTTAAATAAATAGTTATAAAAGGAGAAAACTGAACCATTATTAATTTTGAATCCCTACTGTTTATTATTGAGCTCTATTTAAAAATTTTTGTATAGAATAAATATATGAAATTAAAAAAAAATATTTTCTATTTAGTACAAAAAAATATATATATAAAAATTTTTTTAGTTGTTTTAAAATTTTTTTATTAAGTTTTATTTTTATTTTCTAAAGACCCTGAACTGTAAATGAGTAATTTTAAATTAAAAATAAATTTTAAACCTGGTGCATTCCTCTTTAATTGGCAAGTTTTTTTCATCCATTATGAAATTTCAAACTTGACAACGCTGGTAATATTTTCTTTAAAAAACTGTCTCCAAAACATTTTGGCTACAAATTTTCTCTGTTTCAGAAATGTTGAAAGTATAAGTTTCATAAAATGCTCATTTTGTCAAACATGGAATATTGTTTACATAATCTTTTACTTAGAAAAATATTTATAATTTAAAATTTTGTCCTTAATTCATGATCTCATTTTGTTATAACATTTCTGCATTTGATTGCTTTCTAATAGATATGACTTTTGGGGGACATTAATGACTTGATGTGATTGTGTTTCCTTTTTCAATAATTTTTTCAATCATAATCTTAATTAAAGCCAATCAAATATAAGATCCCGTTGAGTGTCATCACTTACTTACACTTCAAAATCACACCATTTGAATGGGTGGTATGCGCTATTGCTGCTTCAATTACAGCAACAAAAATGTGAGAGTATGATTTGAAATATTAATTAAAAGATAAAGAAGAAAAAGTGCGGAAAAAGCTATAAAATCTGCTTGTACAAACATATACAAAGCAACAACTAGATGTAGTGCTACATCTATACGAATAAACATACAGACTTAAATACTAATAAATGAATGATTGAATGTGTGTCTACCCGTACACACGAGTGAAATAGCGTGTCAGCAACTTCTAGCAAGGATTTCACTTAATTAGCAAGTTCATAATGATGTGCTCTCTTAATGCAAAAAGATTGTTACAATAATAATTATTTTTATACCCTACATGACCGACGACAGAAAGGGTGTTACATGTGTGTGATGTTGTTTGTAACGCAAACAAAATGGTCCGCATCCATATTAAAGCAGACCGGATGATGAATAAATTATAAGGATAAGAATGACCTGTGAGTTCATTAAGCTGTCCTACAAATGATTTACCGAAGTTTAGTTTTAATAGAATTCAAGATTAATCTATTCTTTTACCGAATTTCCTAATTGTCGGTTTGTTATATGTTCAAGCTCTCACATAATGTTTGCAACTAAAAAACTAACTAAACGGGCTTAAAATAAGTCTAAGTTCCTATAAAAAGTAGCAAACAAAACTGAAGCGTAACGAGTTTTTTTCATTAAAAATGATATTTACTAAAAAAAATTTTAATAAAATTCAATAAATTTAATGACAGTACTAAAGCTACTGCCGCAGATTTAATTGTAAACCTTGATTTTATTTAAATTACGGACGTAATGCGGTTCATCAATAAGACCTGCTACCGAAAATCACTTTAATGCTTTAAAATTATAAAACATATTGATTTCGAAAAAAAATTTACACAAAAACGAGCCAAAGTTAACACAAGTACCTTAAAAAAATTTTGTGATAATTGGTCCCTAATTGACCCTAGCTGCCCTACATGGCCTGTTATTGAAAATCATCTTAGCGCTTATATAACTGGGAACGCTATATTAAGGGTTTCTCTAAAACTCAATCAAATTTCTTAATTTATACAATTTAGAATTGTATAATTTTTATTCTGTGTTTTAGGGTACAACATGGGCGGGACGGAAACGTGATTTGGATAAAAAATCAACATATTTAAAAACAAGTAAGAGTGCTATATTCGGCCGTGCCGAATCTTATAAACCCTTTACAACGTGTAGTCATGTAATAACAGTAGTTTGTATCACTATCATCCCATATGAAATACATACATACATATATAAAAACATTTCATTGTTAAATTATAAATTTACGTATGTACATATGTTAAAAAAAAATAAAAAAAAAATTTAAAAAAATATTAAAAAAAAATAATTAAAATATAAATCTATATATATAAAAGTGAAACTCTGTGTGTGTGTGTGTGTTAGCTATAGACTCCGAAACTGTAAAACCGATCGGGCTCAAACTTTGGTAAGTTGTTGTACACATACCAGGGAGTGTTTATGGGTGAAAAAAGTGGGCGGGGCCACGCCCATAAAAAATTAGTTATCAGTTGTAGCTACTTGCACTTGACTGATTTTTCTGAAACTTTGCACACATATCGAGCTGTCATGACTAAATAATTTTGTGGTTGGAAAAGTGGGCGGGGCCATGCCCTAAAAAAATTTTAATTTTGAGGTACTTGCACTGGACCGATTTTTCTGAAACCTTGCACACATATTGAGCTGTCATGACTTTATAATTTCGTGATTAAAAAAGTGGGCGGGGCCACGCCCATAAAAAATTAGTTATCAGTTTTAGCTACTTGCACTTGACCGATTTTTCTGAAACTTTGCACACATATCGAGCTGTCATGACTTCATAATTTCGTGATAAGAAAAGTGGGCGGGGCCACGCCCCTAAAAAAGTTTTAATTTTGAGGTACTTGCACTGGACCGATTTTTCTGAAACTTTGCACACATACTAAGTTTTCATAACCATATAATTTCGTGATTAGAAAAGTGGGCAGTGCCACGCCCATAAAAAAAGGTACCGTTTTGAGGTACTTGCACTGGACCGATTATTCTGAAACTTTGCACACATATTGAGCTGTTATGACTTTACAATTTCGTGATTAGAAAAGTGGGCAGGGCCACGCCCATAAAAGCAATTATAATTTTAGAAACTTCCACTGGTCCGATTCTTCTAAAACTTTGCACACATATTGAGCTGTTATGACTTTACAATTTCGTGATTAGAAAAGTGGGCAATGCCACACCCATAACAAAAAAATAATTATTTTTAGGTTTTTGCACTTGATATTCAATTAAAATTTATAATGCATTTCGATTCATTAAGGGGCGTAGCAACGCGCGCCGGGTTTGGCTAGTAATAAATATAAAATAAAAAAATAATAAAAATATAAATAATATCTATCTATATATATAAAAGTGAAACTCTGTGTGTGTGTGTGTTAGCTATAGACTCCGAAACTGTAGAACCGATCGGGCTCAAACTTTGGTAAGTTGTTCTACACATACCGGGGAGTGTTTATGGATGAAAAAAAGTGGGCGGGGCCACGCCCATAAAAAATTAGTTATCAGTTTTAGCTACTTGCACTTGACCGATTTTTCTGAAACTTTACACACATATCGGGCTCTCATGACTAAATAATTTCGTGATAAGAAAAGTGGGCGGGGCCACGCCCCTAAAAAAGTTTTAATTTTGAGGTACTTGCACTGGACCGATTTTTTTTAAACTTTGCACACATATTAAGCTGTCGTGACTTTATAATTTTAAGATTAAAAAAGTGGGCGGGGCCACGCCTATAAAAAAAGGCTATAGTTTTGAGGTACTTGCACCAGACTGATTTTTCTGAAACTTTGCACACATATTGAGCTGTCATGACTAAATAATTTCGTGATTAGAAAAGTGGGAAGTGCCACGCCCATAAAAAAAAGGTATCATTTTAAGGTACTTGCACTGGACCGATTATTCTGAAACTTTGCACACATATTGAGCTGTTATGACTTTACAATTTCGTGATTATAAAAGTGGGCAGGGCCACGCCCATAAAAACAATTTTAATTTTGAGGTACTTGCATTGGTCCGATTCTTCTGAAACTTTGCACACATATTGAGCTGTTATGACTTTACAATTTCGTGACTAGAAAAGTGGGCAATGACACGCCCATAAAAAAATTATAATTTTTAGGTTTTTGCACTTGATATTCAATTAAAATTCAGAATGCATTTCGATTCATTAAGGGGCCTAGCAACGCGCGCAGGGTTTGGCTAGTATAAAATAAAAAATAAAAAAAAAAATATAACAAATAAAAAAATTTTTTTTTGGCTCAGCTGGGATTCGATGCCACGTTTACTCTAACCAGTATACACGTTTGTATGTATGTATGTTGTTGTTGTAATGTTGTTTTTGTGAAAAAAAATCGAGATGGTTGAGGTTTTTTGCTCATATCCCAGTTGCTTATTACGGATGTTTCTAATTTTCAATACCGATATACTCCCGAACATTTGTAATATTTCAATCCTCACCTGGGTCCAGGCGGTATCGGGGGGCTTCAAAAAGTTGATTTCAACATACACACGGACAGACTGACAGAGCTTAGTCGACTCCCCTTTTCATAAGCTTTCAGGAAATATATACTTTATGGGGTCGGAAATGAAAATTGTAGAAATTTCACATTGAATGACAAACCTGTATATACCCTTTTTCACTGTGTGAAGGGTATAAAAATCGGCTAAAAGTTACAGATTTACATTTAAATACTTTGATTTATATGTTAATTTTATTAGTTTAATTTAAAGTAGTTTAAATTATATTAGTTTTGTTTACAGTAGTTTATGTACATTTAACACTTCCTTCGGTTGGCTGATCGATCGACTAACATGTTAAGTAATATACAGCTAAAATGTTTTATTATGTGCAGCATACTTTAAGGCACATTTATTTTTGCTGCATATAGCTTAATATCAGAGCATAGCTGCCAGATTTGACGATTTATCGTCATTTTGACGATTTTACGTGCTAAAAATTACATGTTGACGATTTGACGATTTATGTTATGTTTTTGACGATTTTCAAAAATTCAAGTTTGCAACATTTTTCATTACTTTTATATCAACCTTAAACTAAATAAAAATAATTTGTAACGGTTTTTTTATGTTATTAATAATAGAACAGAGTGAAAAAGATAAATCTATAATTTTGAATGTGTTTGTGTGGATAATTTTTTCACTTTGTACATTTTTAACATAGATGCCACATTTTATCAACTGATACCTACAACAAGAACAAATATAAATTTGGAAACGCGTTTAAAACAATTATAATTTTTTAAGTAAATTTATTTAAAAATAATTGACAAGTAAATATGCTTAAATACTTAAAAAAAAGTAAGTTCTTTTTAATTATACATTAAAACCTTAAAAATCAAACATTATATTTTTAATAGAAAACCAAAATGATGAAAATTGTAGCAACTCTTCCTCTGTTAGTATTAATTTCAACCATTTTTAGTAGCTAAAATGAAATTTTAATGGTGTTTTTCACAAGTAACCAACAGGAAGATGAAATATAAGGAAGACTGGTTTGCAGATCCAGAAATAAGTTTATGGGCTGAAAAGCGAAACGTTGGGGTTTATTTTGGCGTTGTGCTCGTCTTACGCTTGTCTAAAGCTACCTTAATTGGTAGAAACTTTAGCAAGAAATGATTAAAGTTATTTTTTTAAATATTCCAAAAAGATTTAGGCAATTTATTATTTTTTGTTTATATTTTTCGAAATGAATTCTAAATTGTATTATATTTATTGTCATGTTCTTAACTTAAAAGGGTCTAATAAAACCATTGATCTCTCTAGATTTAAAAAGTTTGTTATGTTATGCATTAAATATAAAATGTTTTGTTTTGAAAAATGCGTTTCTTTATTTTGACGTTTTTATGACGATTTGAGTAAACCATTTGACGATTTTGACGATTTTTTCCTCCAAATTAGACGATTTTACCTCTATTTTATCTGGCAGCTATGTATCAGAGTACGAAAACAAACAAAAGAAAACGTTTCCAATAGTTTTGTTTCGATCATTTCAGAAAGGGGAAAACAAAACGAAACAAAACCCAGGATAACGGTACATGCATTTTGTTTTGTATTGTTTTGTACTATGAGTGCAAACAAAACCAGAATCGAAAAGTACTCAGCTTCAATATGAAACATGCAAAACAATACAGTACAATACTTTCTGCAAACGTTTCGAAACGTTTTGCATCAAAAATTGGCGCACAAACTGAACTGAAGGCCGATCTCTTCTCCACTTCAATTTCTTACAGGTTGCGTTAAAGATTTACTACTTTGTAAGTACTGAAGGTAGTGAAAGTTTTTATTTTTTTTTAATTTTTGTCGAGCGTATAGCGCCCCATTTTGCAAATGTTTAATATAAACCTGCAAATAAAAATAGAAATTAATGTTATTCTACCTTTCAAAGTCAAAGTAATCTTTAGTTCAAATTAAAATTTTAAATGGCCCACCTTATATATGCGATGTCTTTTGGAGAGTTGTTTCTTTTTAATGTAGCAAGTATTCCAGTGTTGCATAAAATTTATTATTTATACGAAAACAAACAAAATTACCGCGTTTTAAGTGTTTACCGAAAAATAAGCAATTCGAAGACATAAAATCGGCATATGTGACAGGCCTGCATGTAGGTGTTTCTTACTTGTTTTTTTTTTAGCCTTAAAGCAGATTATATTGTACTTCCAAATCAGTTTAAGTAATAAAATAGAGACCGAAAATATTAACCGATTAAAAGTTTTCAAAAAAAATCCGGATACTGTCAACATAATTAAGTTTATTTTTTTAAAAACAAAGTTTTAAATCAATAATGGAAGGTGCTTAAAAAATTCTGCGGATTGTACTTTTTAACTTATTGCAAGTTCTTCTTTAATTGATTTTTTTTTTTATATTTTTAATATATTTTCTTATTTTTCAACCAATGCTTTATGTGATTGAGACTGTAAAATTTATAGAGATGAATTTTTTTTAATAATAAACTAAAAGAATAAGCAAAGGAAAACAAGTAAAAGCGCTATATTCGGCCGTGCCGAATCTTATATACCCTTCACAACGTGTAGTCATGCAATAACAGTAAATTCACGTATGTATGTTAAAAAAAAACAAAAAAAAAAATAAAAAATAAAAAAAAAATTTAAAAAAAAAAATTTTAAAAAAAAATTTAAAAAAAAAAATTATTATATACATATATAATATATATAAAACAAAAAAAAAAATAAAAAAAAATTAAAAAAAAAAAAATAAAAAAAAATAATAATAAAAATATATATAATATATTAAATAAAAAATAAAAAAAAAAAATAAAAAAAAAATTTTAAAAAAAAATTTTAAAAAAATGTAAAAAAAAATTTTTTTGCCTCAGCTGGGATTCGATGCCACGTTTTCTCTAACCAGTATACACGTTTGTATGTATGTATGTTGTTGTTGTAATGTTGTTTTTATGAAAAGAAAATCGAGGTGGTCGTGGGTTTTTGCTCATATCTCAGTTGTTTATGTACCGATGTTTCTGATTTTCAATACCGATCTACTCCCGAATATTTCTGATATTTTAATACCTTACCCGGGTCCAACCTATGTCGGGGGGCTTCAAAAAGTTGATTTCAACATACACACGGACAGACGGTCAGACGGACAGACGGACAGACGGACAGACGGTCAGGGCTTAATCGACTCCTCTATTCATAAGCTTTCAGAAAATATATACTTTATGGGGTCGGAAATGAAAATTGTAGAAATTTCACACGGAATGACAAACCTATATATACCCTTTTTCACTGTGTGAAGGGTATAAAAATAATAAAATGGAAACATGTTGAAGAAAGTTTTAACTTCTTGTACTTCTTGAACATCTTCCTCAAGTGCACGACGAAAAAGCGTTACAAAAACAACAACACGCAAAAAACTAACTAAATTGAGAACGAATCACTTAAACGTATGTTTTTTGTTATGAAATATAATTTGTTTGTCTAAAACTGCAGTTATTCTTGCTTTGGAAAATGTATTTGTATAAATTGTTGTTGTAGGTTTCTGTTTTTTTCATTTTCCCTCTCCTCCATTTTCTCTCTTGGCTTCCACAACTACACGATTTGTCGCAATTGTTTTTGCATCTTCCCATGTAAGATTGAACTGACCTAATTCTGGGAGTATCGTTCGTCTCCATGTATTCTTTGGTCGACCACGGCTTGGTGGTGCCCCGGAGGACTAGTCTAGGGGTTGCGGGTCCGATTTCCAGAGACTGGACTGGTCTGCTTCTTCTTCTCTTCTTTTCTATAAGATTCTTTCTATACTATTCAGATATCACAAAGGGATCAATATAATGGACCCAAGTGAGCTGCACAACAGCTGCCTACTCTTCCTACCTACCCTACGGCTAGGTGGTGGGTATAAAGAATACGGCACAGTCGAATAAAGTGCTCTTACTTGTTATACCCTTCACACAGTGAAAAAGGGTATATATAGGTTTGTCATTCCGTGTGAAATTTCTACAATTTTCATTTCCGACCCCATAAAGTATATATTTTCTGAAAGCTTATGAATAGGGGAGTCGATTAAGCCCTGTCAGTCTGTCCGTCTGTCCGTCTGACCGTCTGTCCGTGTGTATGTTGAAATCAACTTTTTGAAGCCCCCCGACATAGGTTGGACCCGGGTAAGGTATTAAAATATCAGAAATATTCGGGAGTAGATCGGTATTGAAAATCAGAAACATCGGTATATAAACAACTGAGATATGAGCAAAAACCCACGACCACCTCGATTTTTTTTCACAAAAACAACATTACAACAACAACATACATACATACAAACGTGTATACTGGTTAGAGAAAATGTGGCATCGAATCCCAGCTGAGCCAAAAAAAAATTTTTTTTAATTTTTTAAAAAATTTTTTTTTAATTTTTTTTTATTTTTTTTTATTTTTTATTTAATATATTATATATATTTTTATTATTATTTTTTAAAATTTTTTTTATTTTTTTTAAATTTTTTTTTTTATTTTTTTTTGTTTTATATATATTATATATATAATATTTTTTTTTTTAAATTTTTTTTTTAAATTTTTTTTTTTTTAATTTTTTTTTTTAAATTTTTTTTTTTAAATTTTTTTTTTAAATTTTTTTTTTATTTTTCGTTTTTTTAACATACATACGTGAATTCATAATTTTACAATGGGATGTTTTTATATATTTATGTACGTATTTCATATGGGATGAATGGTGACACAAACTACTGTTATTGCATGACTACACGTTGTGAAGGGTATATAAGATTCGGCACGGCCGAATATAGCGCTTTTACTTGTTTTGTATTAAATTTTGCGTTTCTCAAAACAAAGTCATGGCTCATTAAAACTAGACAACAACATCGCCAACTATTTTTTAAATCACAAAAAAATCGACATGTCGCCAAATCGAAAATTAGGACACCAAACAAGTTTGGCATTAAATCACCAGATCTAACAACCCTGGTCACTGAATATAACATTAATCCAGAAGAAGTTTTCTTCGATAATCTTTGCAAATCCTTTACGTTTATATATTGTGTTAATTTTGTTGATCTATAGTTTCTTACTGTTGTTATTCATGGACACTTTTTTATCTCCCCAAGAATCTGACGTTTAATACAGTTGCCTTCGAACGTCCAATTAATACATCAATTTTTCGTAGAAATATTAGTAGTATATTTATGTTCCTTCTGGCTTATAGTTGGGGATAAAATTATAGATACACTAAAAAAATTTGAAAAGTTGTATTTTTTGTATCTACGTAACTTAGCTGTTTAGCTGTCCTACGAAGCTGTGTAGCTGTTTTACGAAGCTGTTTAGCTGCTTCACAAAGCTGCTATTTAAAAACACCCTAAAAGTATGCTACAAAACTAACGACATAGTGATGTAGATAAAAAAATATACTCTCAAATGATTTTTTTAGTGTATCCATAATTTTATCCCCCACTGTGAACCAGAAGGAACATAAATATACTACTGATATTTCGCATTCGTAACTCCATGCGTATTCTGTTTCACTTTAACTATTTTTTTAATGGTTTACTTGTTTTTTAATACATTTTTATATAAAGTTCCTTTAACCTTCTCAAAATTGAAAAAAAAAATAACGGGGTATGTAGAGTTTCTGTTTAAACTGTATACGAATTTAATTTAAATTAAATTATTTTTTTAAAACAAATTTTGCATATTTTACTGCTTAATCTAAAAAATTTAGTTTAAAGTGAGCTTTAGAAGACACATATACAAGCACAACGCTAATTTACTGCAATAGAGTCATAACTAAAAATTTGTATATTCAAAATTATGTACAAAAAATTCTTTTGGTTATTTAGGTTTCTTAGATAAAATATATTTTCTGTGCTTAAATCATTTTTCATATTAAATGAACAATTTTAAAAGCAGGATTTCTCTTATATTACAAAAATAAAAATATAAAAAATACTCGTAGTTTTAGTGTTTGACTTAGGATTCTGTTGAAGTAAATGAGCTTTATATATGTATGTACTTACATAAGCAGCTATAAGAAGTAAGTATGTTCATACTTATTGCTAATACGCATAAATCGTATCTTATATTGAAGATCATTGTTAAAAGACACAAACATACTTAAATGGAAAAACAGAGAAAGGACGAAACATAAAGACACATTGAAAAAAAAAAACTATAAATAATAGATGCAATATCATCATAATAAAAAGAAGTGATGTTGGTGCTATGATTTTATATATGTATGTACACACGAACATACGTACTTATGTTTATATGACCTATAAAAGAAAATAGTTAAACTAAAAGCGTCTTTCTCTCGCTTCGATACTGAAAATACTCATACATCTTAACCCTGGTTAATAAACACTTACACTCGAACTAACACGTACTTTTATGACTAGATACATTTACCCAACAAACGATTACTATTTGAAAAGACACCAAAGTAAAATGAAGTTAACAATAATCGATAGTAATAGCGGATCATATCATTTTATATAAGGGTGATGGAACGATTATTATTTGACCGGTTTTAACCGGTTTTTTAGTTTTGTCGAAGCCGAATATTTTAAAATGCCCATTTTTCGAATATAAAATAAACCGGTTATTTTGATACAAATAAACCGGTTACTGTTATGAGCTGAACAATACTATTAAATACAGGGTGTACGCCGGGAAGGTATACTACTTTGTTCGTTTATAATTTTTGATTAAATTAAAGAGAATTGATCTTATATTGATAAATGTTTTATTTAATGTCGGCCATTATGTATGGAATACAATATTAGATAAATGTCCGCTTCTGTTAGCTTCACAAATGCGAGCCCTTTTGATCATATTTTAATTACATTCTCACACATTTCACGCGGTATTTCATTAATTTCATCACGAAGATTTTGTTTGAGTTTCTCCGGCATTTCTGGTTTGTTTTCATAAGCCTTGCTTTTCAGATATCCCTATAAAAAGAAGTCCGGAGTTGTCAAATCAGGCGACCGTAAAGGCCAAGCAACATCACGCTTCCTTGAAATAACGTGTTGTGAAAGAGCTCTCGCAGTAATTCCATTGTAATCCTGGCTGCATGCGTTGTGGCTCTGTCTTGATCAAACCACATGTTAGTCAAGCCCAAAGCATGCAGTTGTGGCGTTAAAAGTTTTCAATCATATCATGATATCGCTGCCCATTGACAGTTATCGTTACACCGTTTTCAGTTTCAAAGAAGTAAGGTCCAATGTTTCCTCCTGACCAAATTGCACACCAGGCTGTCACTTTTAATAAATGCAAAGGTGACTGATGAATAATTTTAGGGTTTTCCATTGCCCAGAACCGACTATTCTTTTCATTTACATATCCATTCAAATGAAAATGTGCCTCGTCACACATGATTTTTTCATGCAAATCAGGGTTGCCATGGTCCAGTTGTAGCATCCTATTTGCATATGTACGTTGTTGTAAATAATCTTTTGGAAGAAGCTCTTGTGTCAACTGAATCTTAAATGGAAATAAATGCGAATCTTTGTTCAAACTTGTGGCCAAAGTTGTTCTTTGAAGACCAAGTTCCTGAGCACGGCGTCGAAGTAAGATTAATGGATTGTTTTGAACACTTTCTTGAATAGCAGTAACGTTTTCAGCCGATTTTGCAGTATGTTGTGGTCCATACTTGGGCCTATTAGCTACAGTCCCTCTTTTTTTCGCAATCATTTACTACACGATAAATAGTGCGTCTTGTTGGCACGTTGTTTCTCCCAAAAATTTCACGTAACTTTCTCATCGTCACAGATTGATTTTGATGAAATATTTTAACGATCAAAACACGTTGGTTTATTGAATATTTTTCCATAATAAATTTTCCACGTCTTTTTCACGACTGCCTAATATGAACTGTCAAGACTAATGTTTACCAAAATGGCGACGGACACCCTGTATACGCACACACCAAAATGCCCTACAAAAGCCAATCATAAAAAACACATTTTGGTGGTTTTGTTTTATAAAAATAAATGTCATAAGTGATCTGAAAGGCTAAAAAGATTACTTTGTGTTTTATATTCTATAAGCCCAACATGTATTCTTTTCAATGTTAACATTTAAACTGCATTTTGTTTCTGAAAAAATATTTAAAAAGATCAAATTTTAAATTTAAATATCAAAAATTTAACTTGAATTTGCTGGCAGGGTACTTCCCATTACAAAAATCTTGTTATTTTTACAAGTACTTTAAGCATTTATATTACTCCTCATAGTTATTTAAAATTACATGTAGCCAACAACAAAAACAACAACATCATTAAATTATAAAATGTTCTAACTTAAACCAAATTGAAATCAGGAAAACAAAGTTACTAACAAGTATAACAATGTGTCTTTATAAAACAAAAGTATGTATTCGTATATGTATTACCAGTGCTGTTTTAGAATGATGAACTAAAACTGCTTAATTAATTTTTTTTTATATGAAAATTTATACAAGATTCATTTGTAACACCCTAAGATACACAGTTGAACCTCCATAATGTGAACTGTAGATGTAGAATGAAATATTAATATAAATATTAACTTTTTATGTTCGTGGACCCGCCCACTGAGCAAATTAGGCTCCTTTCGCATTAGGCAACTATAATTGCGCAAGTATAATTTTAATTTTTACTTATTTTCTTTTGAACTTGCTTTTATGTTCACATTAAGCAACTTGGTTGCTCAATTTCTTCCAGTTTCTTCCAATTTCTCATCATTTTTAAATATTTGATTCACTTATAAACAAAAAAAATTTTCACACACACAAAATTGCACAACACACCGAAGAAGAAATAAAAGACAATGTCAAAAACAAATAAATATTCCAAGACAATAATGACAGCAGAAGCAGAATTGCCAAGTACAAGCAAGTCTGTACTCAAATCTCGGCAATTCTTTCCCCTTCACACCGACCTTTCCTCTCACACCAACAAACACAAGAATTGCGCAATTATAGTTGCCTAATGCGAAAGGAGCCTTATTAGTATTTTTATAAGAGAAATAGAATATGTGTGCAAAGGTTTCAAAAAAATCAGCTGTGAAGAAGTGGTTGAAAATTAAAACTATTTTATATAGTCTTGGTATTGCCCACTTTTTATACCCTTCACCTGTGGTGCACAAGTGTATATATAGCTTTGTCATTTCGTGTGTAATTTCTACAATTTTCATTTCCGATGCCATAAAGTATATATTTTCTGAAAGCTTATGAATAGAGGAGTCGATTAAGCCCTGACCGTCTGTCCGTCTGCCGTCTGTCCGTGTGTTGGTTGAAATCAACTTTTAGAAGCAACTATATGTTCCTCAGATCTGAGTATCGTATCAATATTTTGGAAATATCCAGGAATGAATCGCTATAGAAATTCAGCACTTTCTGAGATATGAGCAAAAAACCACGACCACCTCGTTTTTCTTCCCAATTACAACAACAACATACATATATACTAGTTAGAGAAAACGTGGCATCGAATCCCAGCTGAGCCAAAAATTTTTTTTTTATTTTATATATTATTTATATTTATTTTCATTATTTTTTTTATATAATTTTTTTTTAATGTTTTAAAAAATTTTTTTTTTGTTTTAAATAAATATTTTTTTTTGTAATATTTTTTTTTTGGAAACATACATACGTAAAGTCAATTTATAATTCTGAAATGGGATGTTTTGTATATGTATGTACGTATTTCATATGAGATGAATGGTGATACAAACAATTGTTATTGCATGACTACAAGTTGTGAAGGGTATATCAGATTCGGCACGGACGAATATAGCACTTTTGCTTGTTTAATTATAAAATTGTATTGCCGCAAGAACTCAATGTGTGTGCAAAATTATCTTTAATATTATAAAAACAATATTTTCTATAAAAATAGTATAAAATAATTCTATAGACTTAGCTTACAGGTATGTATTTTAAGGCAAAATAAAATATTGCCATTTTCTTAATCAAGAAAGCAACATTTTCAGAACGCTTTGTTAGCTCCCTAGCAAAAAAAAAAAAAAAACTTTGACAAAGAAATGCTTTAGCCACACTATCGCGAAAAACATTCATTCACAGATGTTTTCACATTTAGTACAGACCTGCTAAAATTTAAATATTTTTTACAATTCTCCGGATTGTGGACGAATTTGAACGATTATGTTGACCAAAAGAATCACGAAATGCATTTTAATTTGAACGACCATTTTGATAATAAGCCTGAATAAATTTAACGCGTTGCTTGATTGTATATCTTTCCATGGTTCAAATTGACTTAGTCTGAAATTGAGAAATGTCAAATAAAATGCAGAAAAAAAACTTGACGTTTATGTGTGGCTCACATTCAACATCGGCCCAAAAAGTCTTTAAATTTTAGGACTTTGTTCTTTACAGTTCAACAACAATTTTTTCTAAACTAACATAGTGCACATTATGACAATATGGCTTGATAGCATAGTGTGTGAATCCCCAAAATAGGTTTTTATTCCAAAATGTCTCTTTTAGTAAAAAGATGTACTATGTTTAGCGCACATTTTTTTTTAAAGTATAATAGGTTTTATTAAAAAAATGTATGTATTTTACTTTAATACTAGAATGTATTTTGAGTTAAATTTGTATTCTTTATACTACATTTACACCTACACAAAATCTAGTACTTACGGTATTTTGAACGAAATCTTGTTCATTTCTTCCAGATTTCCCACACAAAGCGAAATCTACTTCGCCACTAGATTTTGGCAAAATCTACTCAAAATCTAGTACTACTTCGTGATGCAACTGTGGTTTTTATTAAATTGTAACAAAATATACTACGCTGCACACAGAAAAATTCAATCATAATATATAAGGTGGTTGCAATCGCACAAGTACTTTATTGCTTACATTTTTTTATATAGAGTTTGAATTTTGGAGAAGTAGAATATAGAGAGCTTCTCAGACCACCTTGTAAATAAATATATTGTTTTGAAAACGTGCAAAATGTCAAAAAATAGTGGTATAAACGGTTTAGATTTTAATAAAGATTTAAAATCAAATCTTCTAGATTTCGCTTAGGTGTAAATGTAGTATTAGTAGCAAAATTCATTTATAAAAATATTGATTTAATTTTACAAGATACAAAAATTTTATTAAAAAAAGAACAAAATTTAGTACAATTTTTTTTTGGAGTACGAAAATATTTAAACAATTTTTTTTTACATTTTTGCTAACAACCTCGGTTTGTGCAAAAGACGAACTAAAGTAACCGATTGACCCAACTCTACATGTGGCACATTTCTTTTATAGCTAAATGGCATATTTAGTACGAATATTGTATTTTAAGTAGAAAAATGCATTAGTTTAATCAGAAATAAATTTCAATATTTACTACAAAAATTGTTTATGGTGCTAAAATATTAACATATTCAATGTTAAATGGATGTTGGTACTTAAACTTGTATTTATGTTCTAAAGTTCTTTTTATATATTAAAAATGAACTTTAAGCCACCAGTCTCCTTTTGGGTACTAAATATTTCTTCCTGCATTTATTGCCAATTCATTTCCATTTTTTCATTTTCAAAAACATTTATCTGCTAAATAGACGATAAACTTTTATGACTAAATTTACTGCACATACGTTTTATCGTCTAGTTGCTATTGTAAACTAACATCTTGCCACATAAATTTTGCAGCAACATTATTACTATCATCAACAGCTTTTTATTGGCTTTAAATTTAGGATTAAAGCATTTGCCTCACATTGGTAACCTTAAGTTCAGTATTTTTTAAAAAAAAAAAGAAAAAAACATATTGGTTGTCTAGAGATAAAACAATTTATAAATTTTTGTTATAAACATTTTACAGCAAAACCTTAAAATCCCTTTAAAAAGTCACTAAAATGCTTATGTTTAGCTGAATTAAAACAGTCATTTTATTTATTTTGCTGAATGTTTTTTTTTTTTTGGAAATTTTAATTTTCTTTTGTTACACAAAGTTTATTAATTTTCTTATAAATATAAAACGAAAACTAAAAACTTTTGTTTGAAAATATTAAATACAAAATGTAAACAAAACTGTTATAATAAGTAATTGTTTGTGAAAAAAAAATTAAACAGCATGCATTCGCTAACATTATCAACTGTGTGTTTTTACTGCCATGTGATCTTTGTTTTGTATTTAGTTCTCTGCCGTAAACTTTAATTGTTGGAAAAAGTTTGATTTAAAATGTCACTTTTTTGCTCTCACACTCACTACTGCATCGCATTGTCTTTTTGCGGTGTGGGGAATTATATTGTACAGTGAAGCGGATACAAAATGTGTGTACATTTTACAAATTTTTAGGCACAGACAATATATTTAATAAGAGTTATAGTTAAAAATGTGAACATAGATTTTGAAACACTGTAGTTGCTTCTGTCTTTAAATTGCTTTATCTATTTATATACACAAAATAATAAGGTGACTGACTGATCATCACCTCACAGCCTAAACAAACACAGATAGAGGCATAAAATTTGAACAATGGGCTTCTCTTTCAATGTACAGCTCCTTTAGAAATTCATACTTTAAGAGGGTAAAAAAGGGTGGAAACGGCTAAAATCGGTAACCTTATATCTGATAAACTAAAAATGATACAAATTAACTTGAAAAGGCAATTTAATTTACACAAAAAATAAGCTGACAGGTGTCTGTCCTCTCTTTTTGAATTTTCAACCCCTAGGGAAAAAAGTACTAAATTATGGTTTTTTGGTACTTTTTCTGTACACTAAGTGACTTCTAAACACATAAGGCTAGAAAAAAATTAAATTACATTAGTTAATACGGGGCCAATTTTTATAAATTTGTAATTGGAATTTCACCAGACATAAAAATGATGTTAAGAAATAAATACAAATTGAAGCACATTCATAACAGGATAAAAAGGGAAAAATTCGGGAAAACAGTTTGGTACTTTTTAGAACATAATTATTTTTATGCAAAATAGGGTAGATTTTTACTCACTTTAAATCATGTCTATAAAATATTTTTTGTTAGATAAATATGAAAACCTTTTAAACAAGAAATTTATACATTAACATGGAAACCTCTAAAAAGGTACTTTTTCTCTGTTTTTTTGTTTTTGGTACTTTTTGTATTTTTTACGTTTATGACCGTAGAATTATGAAATCAGAAACTATTCGTTCGAGCTAAGACTAAAAATGTTATAAGCTACCAAAAAGGTACTCTTTGGCATTTCTATGGTACTTTTTGTACGTTCTACGTTTATGAAGATAGAATATCCAAATTAGTGACTATTGATACGAGGTGAGACTGAAAATGTTATGGGCTACTAATAAAGTACTTTTTTGCATTTTTATGGTACTTTTTGTATTTTCTACGTTTATGAAGCTAAAGTTTCGAAATTAATGACTATTGATACCAAGTGAGACTATAATTGTTATGGCTATCCAAAAAGTACTTTTTTGTATTTTCTACATTGATGCAGCTAGAATTTTGAAATTACTGACTACTGATATGAGTTGAGACTGAAAATTTTATTGGCGACCAAAAACGTACTTTTTAACTATTTTTATTGTACTTTTCGTATTTTCAACTTTTTTGATGCTAAAACTGTAAAGTAAGGAATTATTGATTCAGGGTAAGACGACCGAAAAGGTACTTTTTCTAATTTTTTATGGTACGTTTTGGATTTTCTATGCTTATGAAGCTAGAATTATACAATATGGGACGGGACTACTGATTCAAGTTGAGAATGAAAATTATGTGGGCCACACAAAAGGTGCCTTTTCGCATTTTATTGTACTTTTGTAACTTTTACGTTTGTGATTTTTTTTTTTTAATTTTTAAATATAATATTTATATTAATACCCTAGTGTCAAATATGGCTTTACAGATGCTAATATTCTTAGATTCTTTAAATTAGTGATAATGATTTAAGGTCTAATAATGCTCGACAAAAAATCATTTTTTGTCTTCCCGTTAATTAAAACTATATGGATTTTGATGCTCTGAACTCAAATCTGTTGTCGTCCATTAATTTCTGAACAATTCCAAAACGATAAGAGATAGAGAAATATTTTTTCCACTTAAATAAATACAATTTTGTTACATATCTTCTGGTGTTTTATTTTTGAAAATCGGATGACTGGTTCTCGAGTAAGGATGAAATATGTCTCCGTACCTGACTTATTAAGGGGGGGGGGGGGGTGTGAATTTGCCACGCCCATAAAAAAATCTCGATCGGATGGAAAAAAACCGACAACGGGTTTGAGTTCAGCGCATCAAAATCCATATAGTCCACATAGTTTTATTTAATGGAAGATTTTGCTGCTAAGCAGTGTAATCTAAATGTTATGGGCGACCAAAAAATTACTTTTTGTAATTTTTTCTTTTTATATTTTGAAAACATAGAATTTTGAAATTAGATACTAATAATCCAAGTCGACTTTTATTTTAGTGAAGGACAAAATGTTAATTTTATTATTTTTTAATTCATTTTTACATATTCTGAATTTATAAGTCTCAGATTTTGAAACTCACTAGCATTGATAATATTTTTAGATGGAAAATATATCCCCGATATATCCTTACTGTACTTTTTATTTTTCGAATTAATATGTTTCAGAGATGAGGTTAGGTTAGATCCGGCAGCCGCCCGAAGGCATAGCTCACTTGGGTCCTCCGAGGGTACCGTTGTGATACCGTAGGCACCATCGCCCGTTTGTATATGTCCTCTGGCCGTCGTTCCTCAGCCATCCTGTCCTGTTCACGAAGGTATGGATTTTTCCCAGATCACCTGCGGAAAGACAAGTTTTACTTTCAAGTATTCGCTGACCTAGAATCTAGTGTCTCAGGTCCCCGAACGCAGGACAATTACAGAGAAGATGTTCAGTTGTCTCCTCCTCTTCCTCGTTATCGCAACTTCTGCAGAAGTCGTTGTAAGCGATATTTAGCCTTTTCGCATATGTACCTATAGGCCAGTGTCCGGTAATGACAGCTTTGAGGTTCCTAAGGTGGATTCGTGGCATATTCAACGCATATTGCGTCCTATGTTCATCCATGTCAGGCCAGATCTTACTGGTTTCCAAGTAGGTTTCTCTTACCCACCCATCTTTCCTTGGCATCTAAATAAAATCAATGCGAGATCAACTGCATCAGCTCTATTATTACCATCAATATCCCCATGTCCTGGAACCCACACAAGGGTGACCGTCGATGTCTCGCTATCTCCTCAAGAGACACCCGGAACTCCTGGCCAATTTTCGATGTGCTGTACACACTCTCCAGGGATCTAATAGCCGTCTTGCTGTCAGTAAATAGATGAATATACCTATCAGATATTCCATGATACTGAATCTGTTCCGCGGCTGTCTTAATAGCCATTAATTCGGCCTGTAACGTGCTACTGTAATCTGGTAGATTAAGGGAAAATTTTTATTATTTTTATTTTTTATATTAAACTGTGCCGAATCTTAATATGCCCCTCACAATAATGTACATTTGTAGGTATATTGGCCATCATGGCTTAGCCTTGATGCAAGATTTAATGTTGTGTGTCACTTTAAAGAGCGCACAACTTACCTATTGTGCACACGTGTATACCTGTAATGGGTTTGAGCTTTTAGTGCTCCTCTTTTTCAACCTAACCTATATACCATTTTGCTTTATTATTTCCGACGCCATCTTTCATTTTTTTTTTAAACTTAGTTGAATTAGTTACCCGTATTATACTAGTCAAGCTTTTTCATTTGATACCCATATTGATGGGAATGGCATAAAAATATCCGCCATGTTGTTTAAGGCGCCATCGTGCATTTTAAAATTAAATTTCTTTTAAAGGGTACCAAGCTGTTAGTACTAAATTTGAGCCATATATCCGCAATTTATTTCGGACGATTATTTCTAAATATCAAATGCCATGAATGTTATGAGCTAGTAAAGGCACCCATCTTTCCTTGGCATCTAAATAAAATCAATGCGAGATCAACTGCATCAGCTCTATTATTACCATCAATATCCCCATGTCCTGGAACCCACACAAGGGTGACCGTCGATGTCTCGCTATCTCCTCAAGAGACACCCGGAATTCCTGGCCAATTTTCGATGTGCTGTACACACTCTCCAGGGATCTAATAGCCGTCTTGCTGTCAGTAAATAGATGAATATACCTATCAGATATTCCATGATACTGAATCTGTTCCGCGGCTGTCTTAATAGCCATTAATTCGGCCTGTAACGTGCTACTGTAATCTGGTAGATTAAGGGAAAATTTTTATTATTTTTATTTTTTATATTAAACTGTGCCGAATCTTAATATGCCCCTCACAATAATGTACATTTGTAGGTATATTGGCCATCATGGCTTAGCCTTGATGCAAGATTTAATGTTGTGTGTCACTTTAAAGAGCGCACAACTTACCTATTGTGCACACGTGTATACCTGTAATGGGTTTGAGCTTTTAGTGCTCCTCTTTTTCAACCTAACCTATATACCATTTTGCTTTATTATTTCCGACGCCATCTTTAATTTTTTTTTTAAACTTAGTTGAATTAGTTACCCGTATTATACTAGTCAAGCCTTTTCATTTGATACCCATATTGATGGGAATGGCATAAAAATATCCGCCATGTTGTTTAAGGCGCCATCGTGCATTTTAAAATTAAATTTCTTTTAAAGGGTACCAAGCTGTTAGTACTAAATTTGAGCCATATATCCGCAATTTATTTCGGACGATTATTTCTAAATATCAAATGCCATGAATGTTATGAGCTAGTAAAGGCAAAATTTGGTCAATCCATTGAATTTGTTGTGTTTTACACCTCCAAAAAAACACTTTATACTTTTATTCGGTCCAATTTTCCCACACCCTGAATATACGCTAGTATGCGATATTAGAAAAAGATAATTAACATATTTACCGAGTACTCTCCATGCCTTTAATTGATGAGATGAAATTGGACCTTTTAACACACCAAGAGTATTTAAGATTTGGCTAGTTCGATTACTCTCACTTGTTGTTATATTTGAATACACTACTTATAATTTAAATTTTTGTAATAATATGTAACTGGGGTTTCTTATTTTTTTTTTGTTTATTTTTTTTTTTGTTAAAAAAACTGTTGCTTTGTAAGATGCTTTATATCAGTAGCAACAGCAGTAGTGCATACTTTCACAGCATCACTAGCAGGCATTACAAAACAATTGTTAAAACACTTTTTGTGTCCTTGGGCTGTATTGTTTAAACTCGTTCTTTCACAGGCTCTCACCAACAAAACAAAACATAAAAAAGAAACAAAGAACTCGCAACAATTAAAGTAAAAAATTGTTTTAACTCACCAACACACAGCCATTAAGAAGAATACCTTTGGGATATGGCAATGACATTTGTATACAAGTGCTACAATAACTACAGCTAGTAGTTTTGCAATAGCTTCAGTAACAGTCGTATTTTTTATTTTTACAGGGCATAGGGCAGCAGTTTTTTTGCCTCTTTTATAAATAAAAGAAAACACTTTTTTTCTTTTTAAATGGAACTAAAGAAATTATAATAGTTAAATAAGTGCAAATGATAAAATTGTGTAGATTGTAAAGAAATATGGAACAATGGTTGTAAAAATTGTAAGTAAATCGGTTGAAATTTTACAGTTGAAAAACTTGTTCGTTAAAATATTATTGTTGCCTAGAATTTAGGGTTAAAAATGCTTAAATAAATTTTTGAAATGAGATAAAGGTCTTTACGTTTGAGATACAGCATTATGTTTAAACACAAGACATTTCCTGGAGTAGTAATTTAAGTCTACATTTAACATTTAATGATTTTATTTTAGAAATTTGAAAAAAACATGTTTTTTTATATCCTTCACAGAGAGTAAGGGTGGGTATGTTAGGTTTGTCATTCCGTGTGAAAAGTCTACAATATTCAATTTCGACTCCATAAGGTATAAATTCTCTAAAAGTTTATGAATAGGGTAGTTGATTGAAGATTGTTATCTGTCCGCCTATCCTTGTGTATGTTGAAATCAGCTTTTTTAAGCTCTCCGACATCATTTAGACTCGTGTTGGGTAATTATCTATCAGAAATATTTGCAAGCAGGATGGTATTGAAAATCAGCACAACCGCTCAATAATTTTCGAAAATATAAGCAAATAAACACGATTGCCTCTGGGTTTTCTCTTTTTTTTCATCACAAAAATTAAAAATTTTTAACACTAGAATAATTTAAAGGCACGCTTGTGACTATTTATAAATTTGATAAACATATATTTTTTTTTGAACAAATTCGTCACTAACCGGCAAAGTTATAAGCAAAAATTATTTGAATAAATATATATTTTCTTTAAATATATCAAGCTGCGAAATAATTTTTGAATACGTTAAAGACACTAAATAATGAGCGCTGGTATTACAAATTATTTTTGAGAAAAACTAACAATTCGGTTTGAAACCAACTGAGATATAAGCAACAAAATACAACTGTATTATTGTTTTTTCCTAAAATTTGCTAGAAAAATCGATTTTTTTAGTTTCTATACCACTGAGAGTACCATCATGGATATCAAATTATAGGTCTTGACTAGCAACATACAGTTTAATATAAAAAATTAAAAATCCAAGATGGCGTGCCTATACTTAACATAACAGAAAAGCTGCTGTCCTGTGGCCTGTAAAAATAAAAAAGATCAAATGGCGAATATATGAGTCGAATAAAATGGTTACGGTTTTGTCACCTTTAACCCCCAATATATTGTCTTGACCAGCAGAATACAGTAAACGAACAAAAGTGTAGAATCCAAGATGTCATCCGAAATAAAATGGCTGAATTTTTTTAACCCCATTAATATGGGTATCAAATAACTTGACTAGTAGAATGCAGTTAAATATGTAAAAAGTCAAAATCAAAGATGGCATCGGAAATAATAAAGAAAATGGTGTCTATCCTGAAGTGTGAAATCTAGGCTAAGCTACGATATGGTCATTATAATTATGTACATGATGGTGAAGGTTATTATGAGATTCAGCACATCCTAATATAGCACTCTTACTTGTTTTAAACTTCATTTAATTTTAATGTTAGGCACATATTTAAGCTCATCTCGAAATGTTAAATATGTTTGTTTAAACTTAAAGTCTACTTTAAGTCAAAACTAATTTTTGTAGGCTTAACAGTATTGAAATTCAACAAATGTTTTCTATAAATTGTATCGTTAATTATTCTTTATTATATATTCTTTGAATGAAATATCATGTTAAACAAAAATAGTATTATTGTACTTGCCAACAGTAGAAGCAAAAAGCAAGTAATTCCTCTTTTAAGCTGCTTTTAATTTCTACCCTCTTTATGTGGATTTTTCGTATATTTCTTCGCTTCCCTGTTCATTTCCTTTAAGTTGGCCGAAACCGTGAGACGAATATTTAATCATTCAAATGTAATGTTAAGCAATTCATTATAATGTCCTGTAATGTTAACTGATACGAGTAATGTAAGCCAACATACACAAAAAAAATATAATACTTCAAGAGGAAGTACTTTTTAACTCAAAGATATTTCTGGGTCCATTTGTATTGTTTTTGTTTTACTTGTTGATCATAAATTTTAATGTGTACCTTCTTATTCTTAGCACTTGCCTTTTGTGATTTGTAATTGAAATAATTGTTTGAGTTATTAATATAAAGATGTTGCCACTGTTGCTGCTACTTTTGCTGCTTAAAACAGAAAAATTAAGAATTTAAGACTAAGTTTTAATTGTTATTGTCAAACTTTTTGTTTTGAACTGAATAAAGAGTTTTAATTTAACATCAATGTTGCCGCTAAAAAGTGAGCCAGAAAAATCTTATACTTGTATTTAGTTGAATAAAACTTAAACTCTTTAATATAAAAATTCTCAAAAAAAAAAAACAAATTTGTTTAAATATTGTACAAATTCATTAAACATTGAACTAATGCCATGTTACTCGGTTTTACTTTTTCGGAAATCCTCCGGGTTGCTTCCGTTACCTTTTTAGCCGAAGTGGTTTATTTATTCTTATTATTCGTACATGTTCTGGGATACATTTCCTTTTGTTGTCCTTTGCTTTTTAATTCTATTTTAACTCAACAACATTCCGCAGACCGACGTTGTGTATAGGTATAGTTTGATGGATTTGCCTCCAGGGGGCTAATTCCGGGACTCGTGATCGAAATAAATTCGTATCGAAATTAATTTCGATCGTGCGAGATTTTCTGATGATGGCACTCGTTACCTTGCGAATCGATTTTTTAATAAAGTGTTGTAAAAGATAAAAAAAGCCTTAACCAACACTACAAATATGTAAACAAAAAACACATACTTACAGACAAAATTAAATAATTTATCAAAAGAATTGCGAATTCGTTTTATAATTTTGAACTCCAATGTCAGTAATTCATACTAATTTTTGTTAAGCTGCTCCAATTCTTTTCTTCGTATATTTAACTCTATTTTCTTAATGTCCATATTATTTTGTGAAACTCCGTAGCCATTTCGATTTTCTTTTCTTTAATTTTTATTATTTCATCCAGTATTTTTAAAACTTCATTGTGGTAAGTTTTCGTTGCACATATATTAAAAAAAAATTGTTTTTGTTTCCCTCGGCTCTTTTTTTGAAGCTGAGGAATCGCAGTGCACTGCTACAGTCTTTTTTGGAGTATCATCTTGCCAAATTGCTGTGCTCAGACATAAACTCAGCAAGAATTTGTTTTTGTCTGAAATTTATTTTTGTTATATTCGACCTAATAATTAATAAAAATTACTTAATTTGCATAAAACTTATTAAAGATTTAACTTACATTTTCTTGTTGTTTGCGTGTACCAAAATAAATAAAATGTGGTTAATTTTAAAAAACTGTTGTGGCACTTGTAAAGCGTTCAAACAAGAATAATTATTTTTTACTTTTTAACAAAAACAATAAACCATTAAGTTACTCGTTAGAGTTTGTGTAAAAGCTCCTTTACAAAGGTGCAAAAGAAGGGAGTAATACAAAAAAGTACGAAAATCTATACGAATAATTAATTAATATAACAATTAAAATCTTAAATAAACACTTGTTATCCAACGAACTATTTAAAAATAAAATTTTGACACCAAATTTGGTATCGAATAAAACTCGCACGATTACATTCGATCGTACACTCGCTATCGAGTGCCATCATAAGAAATTTCGATACAACTTACTCGATAGCGAGTGCGAGAATCCCAAAATTAAAAAAAATCCAACTTCGAGTTAATTTCGCACGGTATCGACTGCGAGAATCAGCCCCCAGTGGTACAAAATTGGCATTATTGTTTGAATACCACTCAAGGGCTTTTTTTCCATAGGGGCATGATGCCAAATCGTGCTAGAAACACAAAGGCAGTCTGTGCTATTTTAGGAAAGATAAATGTCGTTTTTGTACACTTCCCTTAATATATATTTATAATACAGATAGCTTGCCACACTGGAAACTTCTTAAGAAATTTTATTTGTATCATCAACTGGCCGTATTTTTTCCAAAATGAGGACGGTCGGGAAGTAACTGTGAATGGTGTTCGCTATCTTGAGATGATAACGAACTTTTTATGTCCCGAATTGGAAGATATTGATGTGGGTGATATGTGGTTTTAACAGGACGATTGCACTTGCCACACAGCTAACGAAACCATGGCTCTTTTGCGCGACAAATTCAATGGCCGAGTTATCTCTCGTGGTGGCGATGTCAATTGGCCGACAAGATCATGTGATTTGACACCGTTGGACTTCCTTGGATTTATTTGAAAGAAAAGGTGTACGTCGATAAAACAGCAATAATTCAAGAGCTAATGGATGAGAAAATTCGGCTCATTAGCGGTATAGAACCTCAATTATGCATCACCGTCAGCGAACATTTGGACCATCGGATGGAGCTGTGCCGCCGAGGTTGCGATGGCCATTTGGCCGATATTTTGTTTCATACATAATTATAAGGTTGTGACAATAATGAAAATGTGAGATGAAAAACGCTCATTTGGCGTGATCACTTCGATATTATGTGCACAGCTGTGTATTAAGAGAACTAAGTTATATTTAATTTTAATTACCTTCTTCAGCGCCGGCACAGCGTCGTACTGATTGTATAATTCTGCCCTGGTTCTTTAATTATTTATTCATTCAATAGAGTTCATTAACAGAAGTATATTTTCTTAAAAGAATTTTCCATTAAGACGAAATAATGTTCTTAGTAGGCGTTTATGACTAGAAAATAAAAATGGCACAGAAAAGTTACTAGAGGAACACCTTGCACACAGTCGGAGACCCCGTGGAGTCTATTGTGCGTCTCTTTAATAATATTAGGAAGAAGAGAAATAAGAAAAAGGTTAAATAAGTACGAGAAATGGGATAAACTTTAGATACAAGAAATAAACCTGTGAAAAGACGTCATTTCAAACAAACACTGCTTGTCTACTAGCCTCCCATAATAAAACTGATTCGCCTGTGTTCTGCATTCCGAGTGAAATTGAATCACTCGGCATTGCCTTGAAATTCTTGTTATAAACAATGACACTACAATGGCAACTCCGAGTGAAATTAATTTTAAATTAAATACAGAACACAGGCGATTATATTTTCTAGTTTATGCTCCGAGATTTCGCTTAATTTATTACAAAATCGTTTACCAATCCATCTTACTCTATGAATCTCTAATCTCGTACAGTAACAGGAAATATTTTTTACTGTTTCTATGTTCTCTTCATTCAAACATATCTTACAATAATTGGAAGTTTTACAAACCCATCTAAGTACTAGTCTAGCTGTTGGCGGACAATTTTTCCTTACAACTCTTACTTGGCTTACAGATAAACACAGTGAAATAGATCTCAAATGCTTAATGGATGCCTATACTAAACTAAGTAAATTACTGATGGAAAATCAGTGACAAATCTAATTGTGGTGGCGCCTTTGAAAATTTTATTGGATATCGATGCACAGCAGCCAAAGGCCTAGCATATAGCCAAGTGCAGAAGTATTTTGGTGCTTGCTAAGTTCACCCTTGATCAGAAAGCTATTGACACTCTTCTGTATCTCCAAACTAGATAAGTCCTAATTAAAAATAATAGACCATCGGTGGCTTTACTCTCCTCATGTGCTGATCTATAACGCATAAGTTCGTACGCAATTATATTACGGACAACAGCAAAGTGCCTCAACATGGTCTGACGTTGTTTTTCGACATCTGTTATTTAATCACTTATGATTTAAGGCTTCATTAGTCTTTACTTTCTGTTGTCGTTCTGTGACGTGCCGTTCTGTTGTTTAATATTTGTAGTTTCTTCTTCTGTAAAAACTCATCTGCCTTAATTTACAAGGTAATCTTACAAAAACAAGCTTATTATATTTTTTGTTTATTTTTCTCGTCAAAGTCCATACATAAAAAAAATGTAGTGTCAGATTTCATCTATAAGCAAACAGATTCTCTCTGTTGCAGCAACCTTTAAAATATAGACACCTAAACATCAGCTGTTTCTCTCTCAATGCCCGTCACTTAGCGTTGAATTCAACATTCTACAGGTTCATCCGCAACGAAACGAAACGAAACAGAAAAACTAACGACATACACACATTTTCTATAAATAAAAACAAGTCAGCTGATTCGTCACGGAACAGAAAGTAAAGACTAATCCTACCTTTAAGGCAAATGTTGAGCAGTGGATTTTTGGAGTCGTCTCTTCAACATACGAGGCTACTGATTTAGAAAACAATAGTATCTGCTTCAAGAAAACACCAGGGGACAAATTACGGCATTCGAACGTGATCGAAATTTGAAAATTCTTATTAGAATCTCTATGCCGTAATTTGGCCCCAGTTAGGCAAAGAACATTGCATATATTTAAACATTCGTAAAAGGAATAGGAGATTAATCACCACTTAAAAGATTTTAAACTTTTGTAAAGCTTCAAATTCCTTTTGTAAATTTGGGGTTTCATCTCTGCAGGACTTAACTTATCTAAAAGATCAAAGGAAATGGCTTTAGAAAATACAGTTTATTGGCTGAGTGTGTGTTTTAAAGAGAATCCTAATTGAGCTCAAAAAATTTATTTTTCAATTCGGAAAACTTTACAGCGCTAGCCTGAACGAAGTTAACCAAAGGGTCATGTATATAAAGAGGACGTTGCAGCTTGGTTTGCATTTAAGGCCGGTGGAAATACTAATTCTACCTGTTTTAAAATATCATTAGTGTGTCCGTCAATGGCGTACGCTACCACTTAGTGAAAACCATTTCATCTGAAATGATTTTAAATATATTTTTGAAAACAGCAAAAAAGGTTCAATACGCCGCATAGTGAATTCTATAGTAAATATTTTGCATGAACAATTCCAGGGTATGATTATCTCTCACGGAACTGAGAAGAATCAATAACCTAAATCGTAGGTTTTCTAAACATGCTGGGATTTTTTCATTTACTAGATCTTCTTGTTGGATTTTTTATAGTCGCAGGTTTGTGCCAAGAAGTTGCAATAGATCAGTGCTCTCAGTGCCCCTGTGGGGCCAATTCAATTGTAATTTAACTTTTCGGATACGTGCAAACATAAGAAGTCTTGCAAGTATCAGTTATGAGTACCAGAGTACCAGTCGCCAATCGTATAATTTCGTTGTGATAGTAAAATTTTATGGTTGTATCTTCGGAATTCTCTTTCGTGTTTTAGTTGATCCTAAAAACTTATGATTCTTGCAATGAAAATCTTTTAACCACAAAACAAAAGTTATATTGCAAGAACTTAACCATTCCATTGATAACGAACTTTTTTCTGGGTGTGTCGTGTATTTAAACGCTGTCACATTAGCATACAAAGCAAAATACAAGGACCTTTAAAAAAATTCTTTGTGTATAAGACATAGAGCTTGGGACTCTTCTCTCTCTCTCTCTTAAGTTTTTAACAAAGTATTTTTTCTATTTATAATGAATAAACTTTCCTATAGAAAAGTTATCCGAAAAAAGTGATGTTTTTTTAAAAAATTTTGTCTTACTTAGTAAAATAATAACTTGTTGCAAAATTTATAGAAACTTTGCTGCAAACATTATCAATTTAAAGAAAATATCTGTAAAAACCTAATGCCTGTCACGGAATTTGTTTAAAGTTTCTTTAAAGAAGATAACTGAGACAACTTTTCTTCAAAAAAAAAATACGGCCTACAGAATCAATTTATTAATTCGTCAATACCAGTTACATGAAAAAAAGAAAAAATAAAAAAAAATCATAAAACTTTGAATGCTTTCGAGGTAAAAAAAAGAAGAAGGTATTGGCTTAAAGCATTAATAGTAATGAAAATTACGTGACATCATAAATCAGAATGCTGAATGTCAAAAGTAACAAAAATTAATTCATTTTATGTTTCCAGCTTTATTTATATTGGTTTTTTTTTGCAGCTTAAAGGATTTTATTTTATTCATAAAATAAAGACAAGGACATCAAAAATAAAATAAACAATAAAAGCACTTAAACGAAATGACGGTAGCGAAAAAATAAATAGTGAGATTTTAAGGGAAATAATTTAAATGAAACTGTTTACTGTTCACTGTTTCCAATTTGTTTCTTACAAGAAAATCAAGTAATTTGCCAAGATTGTCTGATAAGCCCATAGGAAACCATTTCAACTAAAGAAGGACCTTTTTCAAAATCTCAAATATTTTAAGAAAATTCTATTTTAAGAGATTTTTTATGATACATTTTATAGAAGTTTACCCCAATTTACATACAAGCATACAAACAGACATGCCAGCATTACAACATACACACTAACTTATTATCCTTTTTAACCGTTAGACATTTTTATAATATCTTCCTCAAGACTGTTTGCAGCTAACTCTTGTCAAAATATGTACGTTTTTTTGCAATCATTTTTAACATTCACAAAAGCAGATATAAAGAGATTGCTGTTGTTGTTGTTGTTGCTTTCCAGAAATAATTATTTACACAGAGGACATGTTTATCAACATGAAAAGATTGTTTTTAAATTGTTAGGTAATCCTTTTCTAAGGATGTTTTTCTTAGTTATAACATTAAAAAAAAAAGAAAATGTGACAAAAAATAATATTCATATTGTAAATTTTACATGACTTGTGACATGTGTGAATACCCTGAGGTAGAATAAAAGGAACAGCATGCTGCCAAATTTAAGGAAAATCTATAGAAAAATTTTAGGGGTTTAAATTTAATGTTAGTAAAGAGTTGCTCCATTAAAGTCACCCTAAGGGAGGCCGTTTTTTATTAAATATAAAAGTTACTTTATATGTAAGATAGTTGACATAATAAAAGAGTTGCCCAATTGAGAGATAACTTTCTCTAGAAAAAATTTTCTATTAAAAATTTTCTGGACATTTTCTCGAAACAAATTTTTTTAAAATTTTAGCATTTACTTTACAAAAGTAACTTTATTTTAGATAATTTTTTGTATAGGGGGTAACTCGACTTTTCTTAAATGGTTCGAATTAATTTATAATTTTAAATTTCTTATTCATATTTAAAATTTCTTCCAATTAGCATTTTTTCTTTTACATATTTTTTCATTAACAAAGAAAGAAAAAACAATAAAACATTTTCTGCAGCAAACTTCAAAGAAACGAGGAAAAAGTTCTGTCCAAAAATCAGCTTTTCTGCATAAAAATTACCCAAAACATCAACATTGTTTGAAAAAAATTTGCCCAATAGAAAAATTGTATTAAACAGAAAACTTTTTCCGCAGAAAAGCTGATAAAATATAGGCAAAAATGTTGCCCTTAAAATTTCTTGAAGAAATGATTACCAAAAAAAAAGATTTTTTAAGTTGCCCAAAGAAACCACTTTGGATATAGAAAAGTTTTTCAAAGGAAGCGCTCTTGACATAGAAAAATTGCAAAAAAGGTACAACTTTTTATATAAAGTTGCTCGAAAGAAACAATTTTTTATATAAAAAAGTTGCCTAAAGAACAACTTTTCATACGTAGAAGTTGCCCATATTTACAAGAAGTTGCCAAAAAGGCATTAAAAAACAACTGCTCATGTCCAAAGAACAATTTTTCATATACAAAAGTTGCCCTAACTTACAAGAAGCTACCAATAGGAATAGCTTTTTATATAAAGTTGCTTTAAGGCACAACTTTTCAAATAAAGTTATCCTAAAGAAAAAACTTTTTATATAAAAAAGTTGCCTAAAGAACAACTTTTCATATATAGAGTTGCCCATATTTATAAGAAGTAAAAAACAACTTCTCATGTCTAAAGAACCACTTTTTATATGTAGAGGTTGTCCGAATTCACAAGAAGCTTCCAATAGGCACAACTTTCATATAAAGGTGCTTAAAGGGCACAACTTTTCAAATAAAGTTATCCTAAAGAAACAACTTTTCATATATAGAGTTGCCCAAATTTACATGAAGTTGGCAAAAAGGCACAAAAAAACAACTTCTCATGCCTAAGGAACAATTTTTGATACAAGTTGCCTAAATTTACAAGAAGTTGCCTAACTTTACAAGAAGTTGCCTAAATTTACAAGAAGCTGCCAATAGATACAACTTTTTATATAAAATTGTTTAAAGAAACAATTTTTCATATGAAAAAGTTGCCTAAAGAACAACTTTTCATATATAGAGTTGCCCATATTTACAAGAAGTAAAAAACAACTTCTCATGTCTAAAGAACAATTTTTGCAAAAATTTACAAGAAGCTGCCAATAGGCACTTTTTTATATAAAGTTGCTAAAATGGCACAACTTTTTCAAAAAAGTTATCCTAAAGAAACTACTTTTCATATTAAAAGTTTCCTAAAGAACAACTTTTCATTTATAGAGTTGACTTTATTTATAAGAAGTAAAAAGCAACTTCTCATGTCTAAAGAACAACTTTCCATATGTAAAAGTTGCCCTAATTTACAAGAAGCTGCCAATAGGCACAACTTCTTATATAAAGCTGCTTAAAGGGCACAACTTTACAAATAAAGTTGCCCCAAAGAAACAACTTTTTTTGTAAAAAAATTTGCCTAAAAACAACTTTCCATATATTAAAGTTGCCCATTTATACTAAAAGCACACAAAAAAACTTCTTCTTTTCATGTATAGAATCATCAAAACATTTCATAAAAAAAAAATCTCAAAATTTTTCCGAAAAAAACCTTTTTTTATAAAAAAGTTGCCCAAATGAACAGCATTTCATATAGAAAATTTTTAATGGGTCTATATTGAATCTCTAGTCCATATCGATAAACCAGCTGGTTATTTAAAGGGAAACATTCAACGCACTATTGACGAAATTAGACCGGGTATATTCGAAAAAGGGGGCCGGAATTGGCCTTCACACGGTACAGTTGCGGAGGCCATATGCCAAAAATTATTATTAAATATAAAATGCCAAACAATTTGTAAGCTAATCAATAAAGGCCATGACTGACTATCAGATTTAGTCGTTCGATATGTCAAAAATTGTATGTGTGTTCAGAAAGTGTAATAGTGTGGACAAAAAATTTTGACAAGTGTGTCCGATTTAATAATCTTTTTGAAATATTCATAAAATAGTAGTTTCTGTACGATCAGAGTCGCTTTTTTGTTTTGCATCTTTTTTGTATGACAGTATGCGATTTTCTCATGTAGGACAGAACTCCATCAGATTTGTATTTGACATTATCGCGCGACTTTGTGGGATAGTCAGTCATGGCCTTAAGCAAGCATGTCTCTTAAATTTTTCCAGATCTCTCCACAAACTTTTCACAATTTGATTGTGTTTATCAATGTGGCATCATTCTAAAAAAAACTTAAAATTTCACGAAGCACATCCCTGGAAAATTTATGGAAATAAATTTATAGCAAATCAAAGTTACACAAACAAAGTGATACATATTTCAGTAAAAAGAGATTATTCCATAGTGATTACTTGCAAAAACAAAATAATAAATTTTGTGCTATAAAAGTACACAAAATTTGTGGAGGGTATCAAAACTTCGGCACAGCCAGATATAGTGCTAGTTCAGTTCAATTCAGTCATATGATTTGTATATTTTTTGTTTTTCAACGTACGTTTTTAATGTACGTTAAGTTGAGGTTTATTTTGTTAAAAAAAAAAACAAAAATACAACGCAATAAAAATAACAGGCACTAAAAAAGTGATAAAGACGCAGAACACTGCATATACCATTAGATAATTAGAGACGAAGAATGATGGAAACGAAGTCCAAGAACAACAATAAAATAGTTTTTCTTTTCGTTTGTTCATTTGATTGAGCAGTATGAGTCCGATTGAGCAGTATTCGGCTGTGCCTTCACATAGTTTGTGCCATCATGTACGTACATACATAACGTTGATTACAGATTGAAAGGGCCTAACTCAAATAATTGTAACTTTGTAGAAGGCAAAAACGTAGTAAAAACTGTATTATAATGCGATTTCTTTTGTAAAACTTTTATTTTTGATATTATTGCCTTAAATTATTATGACAAGATGTATTTGTGTAAAATGTAATGGAATCACTGAAAAACGTATTTTCGTCAAAAGGGCCTTTCTACTTGTGACCATCGATATATGTGACCTCCTCCCAGAAAAGGAGAAAAACGCATTTAAAATTTCGTAACGCGTTATCATTGTGAATACACCTCCAGTTGGGAGATGCGATTTGGTATGATTAATTATAATTGGGTGCCGACTTTGGTGACGTCATGCCTATGTGGTGACGTATTTTTTTTTTGCTTTTATTGTGACAATATCTTTGCTATTGTTGCTGCTCTGCTTGTTATGATCTCGATACTTGATTCTTAAGCCGCAACCAGTAACCGTTTTGTTCGTTTTTATGGGGTTAATAAATTGTTATTAGAAACCTCACTCATTTCATCTTATTCTACACCCTTTTAGGTACCAGAATCCACTCTTAAGTTAAAACCTGTTTTTCGACATACTAGGTCCCTTTTCTCGGAGAAGGTCACATATATCAACTGCAAACTTATATATACTCTCTTACACTATCGCGTAAAAGATAGAAAAACAGAAGTACAAATGGCTTCTTAGATGGCAATTTTGTAACTTTTCAACTGAAAAATTTTTAAGGCCATAACTGATAATTAGTTTGTGCAACTGTGACAAAAACTTTTGAAGAAAATTGATATTCTGAAAATTTAATTGAAAATTTTTCCAAAAATTTGTTCGTCAATGTTTTCATCGGTAATTGACTCATAGAACCAAGATTTTTAGTACGTGCGTCAAAGGTTTAATATTTACATGCCTAACATTTCAAGAAGTTCTTTAGGAGTTGCAAAATCTGACTTGGTTTATGGAAAAGACAGAGACAATCGTATTCCTTCGCTCATAATTTAGCTCTTAAGTGATTTTCAAAAGCAAAATTCTCGAAAGCATATCTGATAAATTAATACCATATATGAGTCTGAAGTATACGTAGGGGCTACAAAAAGTTGATTGCAACATACACACCAACAAGCGGACTTAGTTAAATAATTCCTGTATCTTTTTATAATGATTCAGAATATGTATACTTTATAGGGCCACAAATTAATATTGTAGAAATCCTAAACGGAATGGCGAAACTTATACCCTCTCGTGTGAAGAATTTGCAAAATATAAACATGGCAGACAATTATGTATTAAAATTAATTTTTATCACTTTTATTAAATAAACTCAACATTTCATACCTGCAACCACAATATAAGTTAATTTAGAAATAAAAAAAGGAAACTAAATTCAATAAAGCTGCTAAATGAATAAACGACAGATGGAGGTTGATTAATAATGAGATCAATATTTTCCCCACTACATACATACTTATATAATTGTAGTTTTATTTATTTGTTATTCTCAATTCACTGCATAAATTTGGAAAACTTAACTTTAGTTTGACACATTTTTATACTTTCGTCACATACTAAAGAATTTGCAACTTAAATTGACTTCGTAATATGCAAAATATGAACTTAATTCAGTTGACGCCTTGGTGAGACACAAAGTGATATAAGACTATAGCTGTCTGTGTCGCTTCACATCCACAAAATATAAACAAAATTCATGCAAACAAATTCATCTGATTTTCAATTACATACAATTTATCAGATTTGTCAACATCTAGAAGAGCAACAGCATCATTATCACCATCACTGACATGACTTGACTGCCCAACAAAACACAAAAACACGTCATCAGTATTTAAAAAAACGCACACATATATGCTCTTTGTATAAATACAAATAAATTAAATATGTATGTGTCTACACGTTTTTAAACAAAATGCATTTGTACTGAATATATTAAAAAAAAAATCGAATAAATGAAACGGAAAGTAATTGAATAGCAAATTGAAATTGATTTTTAATGACAAGAATATAAAAAAGTACTCTGAAAGTATTTTCAAATAAGTAATTATTGTTTAAAAAAACTTAATTAATTATAAAAACTTTTCTATACAAAAATTTAATTTTCTATGGGAATCTTATTTGCATATCCAGACATTTTCTTTACAAGAAATTCCTTCAGATGAGCAACAAAACCAGCAACTTTTTGGTAGAAAATCAAACATCAGTTATGACAACTTTTCTATAGAAAAATAATATTTTCCTTAGAAAATATTACCTTTTTATGCATAACTTTTCTATTAAAAATCTTTTCCTGACAAGACGTTATATCTTGTAAAAAATAGCATCCAGACTAGCAAGATTTACAAAGTTGCCTTTAGTTGTGTAAGTTTTCCACATATTTAACTATTGATAAGCAACTATTTCATAAAATAATCTTCTATAAAACCTTTTTTGCTATAAAAAATAGTCTCCAGACAAGCAACTTTTCATTAGAATAAAATTGCTTTCACACTAGCAACTCTTTTTATAAAAAAAAATGTAATCAATTATCGCAACTTTAGATGAACAATTATTTTATTAAAACGCATTACTGTTGATGGACTTTTTTTCTACATAAATAATAATTCTTTCACACAAGTATTTCTGCTATCAGGAAAATAATTTTCTTCGGACATGCATTATTTGTAGAGAATAAATTGCCTTCAGATGAGCAACTTTTTTTAGAGTGAGATTTTTTTAAGGACTAGTAACCTTTCTATAGAAGTCATTTCACTCAAACAAAACAAATTTTGTAAAAAAAAAAAAAAATAAATAAAAATGCCTGCGAAACTTATACTTTGCTTTGGAAAAATTATTTACATGTACGAGGGCTACTTTTTGTATTTCGGGAATAGCAAACATTTGCGCAGTGCTTTGTTATTACTTTTCTTGAGTTCAATATAGATTTTATCCAGTTATTGATGTACGCTTCAATGTACAGATAAGTAAAGGCACGTTGAATTGCAGGAGTGGTGACATTATTGGAGACATCTTCTATCTCTAAAAAGGCTGCTATAGTGTATTGTCTATATTCGATTGATCTTTATATCGTGCTTACCTTACGCAGGGCTGATTCCGTAGAGCGACGCCTTAGGTATGCATGCTGACGATTTAACAAATGAGTGCTTCCCTCTAGTCATTGCCTTATATTGGAGTCAATGAGTATCTTGAGCGTTTAATGCTGAAAAGATGAAAGACTTATTGGGCGAAAGTCTTTCGGGCTCTTATGACTTGCCTTACCGATCTTGGGAATAAAAAACAACCCTGACCTTTTTCCAAATCCTCGGAACATAGCCAAGAGAGAGGTAGAGTGTAAATATTTTCTGCAGCCATGAGATAGATGATGTCTCTTTGCATTTTGCAATATTCGCGGAAAAAATACCATCAGGCTCAGATAAATCATATCGAGAAAAATTGTCAATCGCCCACGAAACTGTTACATGGGAGCAAACGAAATCTATTTTCTTCCTTCTAATTCTCACATTTTTTTCAAAATCTAAAATAAACTAAATGAGAATTAAAACATATTGGGCCTCATGTCATTTAATACAATATAAGATAACCTGCAGTTATGTATGTTTATAACTTGCCATGTGTTTTATTCGGGGTTGTATAACGTCACGTTACAACATTTTTTTAAACTAATTTTTCTTAACGAAAGAGCAATTTAATTAATAGAATATACATAGATGCTTATGTATGTATAAAAAAATTAATAAAAATATTAATGTTGAATTTCAATGCCGGGCTTAGCTGGTATTCAATAAATCTTTATAGTTTCAATAGTTGTTTAGTATTAGTTTCTTTTCCCATTTAATTATTTATTACAAGAAAAACTTTTTCTCATAGAAAAGTTTTCTTCCCACTGCCAAGATTGCTCTGACTGAACTAACTTTGTTATAGCGAAAGTCCCCAGATAAATCAATTTTATAGCCACAGTTACCTAAAGACAAAGTTGCTTTGGCTTAAGAAAATATTGACAATGATATTGACGTAGAGTTCAAAATATACATCAATTTAGGCATTATCTCTGCTACAAAAAAATTCTCTTAAATTGCAGAAGTTATTCTCATCAAACTTTTTTTTTATTTGTTTATCTAAAGAAAATGTAATAAAATGAAGGATGAGTCCCCAGACTAAAGCCGTTGTTAATAACATTTGATGCTTGATGTATTGGCGCTGCATTAGTTTTTAGCACTTTTGAAATCCACCTGTGCCTGTTTTATGCTTTTAGTTGACCAAGTTTTACCTTCACTGCTAGTGGTAGAGAACAACTACTACCGTCATGTGGCATAATATGAACGAATAAAGGGAAGGAAAACGGAAACACAAAAAAAGTTATTAAACCACCAAAGTTGTACTTTTTGTATGCTTCACCCTGGTGTGTAAATGAAAAAAAAACACGATTTTGTTATCCTTGGATATGTGTTTGTAATACACACATACATTCATATAAACATTGTTAAAATTGTTTGACTTTGTGTGGCTGCATGTTTGTATGTATTAGGTTGTAACATCCATAGTAAAAAGTAAAGTTATTACAACGATACTCGTGATGCTGCTGATGTTCATCTTTGCAAGTAACATCTTCTGACCATCCTTTACAATTTCATTATCACCTTTAATACTTCTTCACTTTCTGCTGTGTTTTTACACCCTTCACACGACAGTGTAATAAGGTATGTTATTCCGTGTGAAATTTCTATAATATTAATTTCTGATCTTCTTACGAATATATTTTCTGAAAGCTTATGAATAGAAGAGTCGATTAAGCATTGTCCGTCTGTCCGTGTGATTGGGTGTATGTTGAAATCAGGTTTTTGTAGCCCCCCGACAGCACTAAGACTCATGTAAGGTATCAAAATATCAGAAATATTAGAGAGCAGATGGGTATTGAAAATCAGTTTAATCGCTTTATAACTTGCTGAGATATGAGCAAATTAACACGACTGCCTCTGTTTTTCCCTTCTTTTCACCACAAAAATTAAAATTTTTCAGAACTAGGATAATTTATAGGCAAGCTTATGACTATTTAAAGATATTATTTATCTCTAGAGATGTTCGTGAACAAATCGGTCATATATTTGATCAAATACAACAAATTTTTCAAGCTCCTTAACAATTTTAAAGACACCAAATTATAAGCCAAATTATAATTATGAGAAAATCTAACAAATCAGTTTGTTTTTCCCAAATTTTACAAACGAAAATCTATCTTCCAAGTTTCTATAGCACCCAGACAGCCAAGATTGGTCTTAAATAAAAGGACTTAATAAGTAGAATGCAATCAACTATGTAAAAGATCAAAATCAAAGATGGCGACTGAAATAAGAAAGAAAATGGAGATACACTATATATTTAGTTATATAAAACCTAGGGCAAGTAACTACACATGATGGTGAATGGTATTATTAGAATCGGCATTGCCGGATATAACACTTTTACTTGTTTTCTTATTTCTTGTTGGTTTTTCTAATGAATGACTGAACGTGTTAAGCAGATATTTATTTGATTTTTATTGGCTTTTTGGTATGAACATTATAAATGTTGCTAAATGTTGTAAGAGATTAGTTAAAAAAAGAAAAATTTTCATATCCAGTTGTGTGCAATTTTCCTAATATACTCAATCAATATTAAATGAAGATTTGTGATATAGTTGAATTAACTTGCCAATCATAATAAAAATCACTGTATCACTGAAATTTATTTAAAGGAGAGTAACGAAAGAAGACAATAAATAATACAATACAAGGTCTTAAAGTAATAGTTAAATATAAACTAGAAAGGTGCTTAGGGATTTTTATAATTCTTGAGTTAACGATTTTTTAAATAAGTTTTCCTTAAAGAACATTTTTTTAATACAAAAATTTTTTTTTACTTTTCGGTTTAAGTGAAAAATTTTTCTACTCCTTAAAATTGCTTTAAACGGAGCAATATTTAAGTTAAATTGCCTCTGAAAGATCACATGGACATACAATAGTTTTTTTTCATAATATAAAGGTTTTTGAAGCCATTATTATTTTATACACTAAATTGTCTATGTATTATTTTCTATTGTTAAAAAAAAATTATTCTAAATGAAATAGTTTATATTTTTATTGTATGTCCTTCCAAAAATCGAAGAGAAGTAAATAAACTAGTGATTTCGTTGACACTATGGATTCTATTTAGGTGTTTTCGAGTGCACGAGTTCCATTATTGACATAATGGGGATTTTGAAAAGCAAAAGTTTTATTGAGACTGCCCGCATCTAAAAAAACATAGAAATAAGCAATTGTTTTTCTATAGTTAGCTTTAACTTTCAACAATCAAATTTCACACAAATTTATCTTCACACCAGAAACAAATTGCTTTGGCAGCTTGGAAACAAGTATTTCTACATAGAAAAATTTTCTTTGAAACAAGAATTTTTTTACTATAAAAAAAGTTTCGTTGAAGCAAGCGATTGCTTCTATAAAGCTGACCTTAAACAATCAGATTTCATCGGTTGCCTAAGCAATAGATAATAATAGTTTTGATTGCAATTTTTTATATAAAAAAAAGTTACTTAAAAACAGGCAATTATTTCTATAAATAAAGTTGCCTTCAATCAATTTGCCTACAGTAAATTTTGCCTTTATACAAGCGACAGAATTAGTTGCTATAACTGGATTTTTTTTACAAAAAAGTTGTTTGAAAATAAGCATTATTATATAGAAAAAGTTTGTTTAAAAAATATTGCTTTGAAAAAAGTTGCCTACTATAAATAAAATTGCCTTGAATAAATCAAATTGTCTACAGTGAATCTCGCCTTTATACAAGCAACATAATTAGTTGCTTTAACTGGATTGTTTTTCAAAAAAAGTTTTTTGAAATTAAGCATTTTTATATAGAAAAAGTTTCTTTAAAAAATATTGCTTTAAAAAAAGTTGCCTAGTATAAATAAAGTTGCCTTGAATCGATGAAATTGTCTACAGTGAATTTCGTCTTTATACAAGCAACAGAATTAGTTGCTTTAACTGGATTGTTTTACAAAAAAAGTTGTTTGAAATTAAGCATTTTTATATAGAAAAAGTTTCTTTAAAAAATATTGCTTTGAAAAAAGTTGCCTAGTATAAATAAAGTTGCCTTGAATCAATCAAGTTGCCTACAGTAAATCTTGCCTTTATACAAGCAACAGAATTAGTTGCTATAACAGGATTTTTTACAAAAACGTTGATTGAAATTAAGCATTTTTATATAGAAAAAGTTGCTTTAAAAAATATTGCTTTGAAAAAAATTGCCTACTATATATAAAGTTGCCTTTAAACAATCGAATTATTATAGTAAACCCCGCCTTTATACAAGCAAGAAATAAAGGTTTTATAGCAATTTTAATACAAAAAAGTTTGCTTGAAAATAAGCATTTTTATGCAGAACAAGTTAAGAACAGGAAAGAGGCTTGAAACAAAAATTTTGTTGCTATAAAAAGTTGCTTTGAAGCAAGCAATACTTAAAAAAGGCTTATAAACAATCAAATTACTCGCCTTTATATAAGCATAAAAAAGTTGCTTTAACAGCAACTTTTTATATCAAAACAGTTGCTTTAAAGCAAGACATTTTTTGCTACAGGAAAAGTTGCTTTGAAATAAAAATTTTTACAATATAGTAAAAGTGCTTGAAACAAGATTTGTTTTACTATAGAAAAAGTTGCTTTGAAGCAGGAAATTGTTTTTAATAATAAGGTAAACTTTAAACAATCAAACTTGATTTTACACAAGTAAAACGAAAAATTGTTTTTTTGCAGAAATTTTGTAAATAGAAAAAGTTGCCTGAAAACAAGAATTTTTTTTTATAGAAAAAGTTACTTAAAAATAAGTAAGTGATAAAAGTTGTCTATAAAAATGTTGCTGGATTTTTTTATGGTTAAGGTTGTTGAGACAAATTAATTTAATAATTTTCCTTTTGAATAATTGCTTTTACACAAAGAATTTGTTAAAACATTAATTTTTTATACAAAAGCATTAACAATTAACGACAAATAAATCTCTTATTGACTTTGCCTTTTTTAGTTTAGGACTACGTGCTCTCTCTACCTTTTTTCTATAGACATTAATCGAATGGTGAAGTTTGTCCTTAAGAAACAGTTACCTACAAAAGTAACTACTGCAAAGCAAATCACGTTTTTCTGGTCTGCAATAAATTACTATTAAAGTGACTATGCCAGCTGTTCGTTTCTGCGTTGTCGTTAATGTTGTTGCTTTTTAACAAAACGTGTCAAACGCTTAAAATGTAATAAATGTCTATTGAGCGAACAAAATTTGTTAACAAATGATCCGTGTAAATTATTCCGTCAATTAGAAAATATCAGGAAAAAAAACTCACTCATCCTCCCATAACAAGTTTCAAGACAATGAAAGACATAAAACAAGTACAAAATGCATGAACGTGATGTTAGAAAGAAATCAACTTAACTTCAATTCCTTAAATTTATTTTGTTAAAAAAATACTAAAGGAATTTAATGGAGACAACATTTAATCGATACTGTCTAGTTTCAACATTCTGGGTGTAACTTTAATGTGTTTTTAATACACACACATGTATTTGTTCCATTGTAAAGGAGAGCAAACATGTCTTGTTTATTTTTGTAGAATAAAAAATTCTGAAATTGTGAAATTAATCAATATTATACGTTTGTTTAATAAATACCAAAATAACACACATACGCAAAAGAATATTAAAATACTTACTTATACCATAATATCTCGTTGTTGAATCTAAAAATATATTGCAATAAATCAAATAAAACATCGTTTATACTCACACCCGTACAAGCAATGATAAGAAAAATATTTATTGAAATCAAGTTTTGCTTTACAAAACAGTCAAAAATCAGACAACAACAAAACAAAAGAATGATGAGAAAACACAACATGATTTATTTTGGCTGTTCCAGTAGGCTAAATTTGAAAATATTAAAATTTATTCGTATTCGAAAAGAGAAAAAATAAATCAATTTTGAAGATGTTTGATTTCTGATGCGGAAATTTTTCAACGAAAAATTTGCAATTTCCTTAATAACATTTAGAGAAGGTTGCTTCTTAACAAGAAATCCTTTTTGTTAGACAAAGAATTTGACTTGACTTTATATGTCGGGACTAAAATCGATGAATTTTAGATTAAGGATAATATAAAAGACGAGTTGAAAGAATGCATCATTGTCTAAATTCCTCATAAAAGAAGATCCCTCGAATACTTTAACAAGAGAGATTTTGCACTATTTAGCACGCAGGTTTTCTTCTGTTCCATAGGCAGTATCATCGATAGCTAGGGTCGATCCAGTTCTGATATATATAATCGGATCAACTGTACCCGATGATCTTTCGGCCTCCTAAACTCGGTACAAAAAGCCTTCTTCATATCAAGAATAATTAAATTAAAAATCTTTAATTCCTGCGTGAAGTCCTCATTGTTCTATTTGTACTAGATGTGAAATTGGTAAATCGATATCTGAAGAGGATAATATAAATTTGTTGGTCCAGTACTAAAATACACGGTGGTGGTGAGACCAACAATCACACACGCATCTGTTTTCTTGTGAAATAACTCCTCAAGGGTAACGATTAGGCCTAAGCTGGATGGGGAATATAGGGTAGAGAATTGCTTGCATGGGTATATGTATGTAGTGAGATTCAATCCACTCACACGCAGGCACTAAAGCCGATACTAGGGTTGCTTGCATTGGACTTATTTATAAGGGAAACGGCTGCAAGATCAGCAATTCGGATGCAAAGCGATGTCAGATGGCATCAATTTTGGTCGGATTTATGCCATAGAAGAATCTTGGACCTCTTAAGAAAAAAGGATAGGGAAACTCAGATTCCGATGAACCGATTGAAAGTAGTGGAAAGTCAACATTACCCGCTCATTGTTTATACATCCATGCAGAATGAGTGCTTGGAGGATGGCGTCAGTGTCTTAACTAATGGGTTCTTAATGGCTAGGACTGCAGGTGCTGGTATATATTCATTTGAGTTAAATCTTTGCTTCATCTTTAGTTTGGTGAGGTACGTGTTCGTGTTTCAGGCAGAAATTCTTGGTTTGCTGCACGTTTTGTAATGTCGAGTGCGAGGGGAAGAGAATTTTTATAGTATTTGATAACCAGTCGGTTATAAAATACGCGCGCAGATGAATGTGAAGTACTCTTTGGTGGTGGATCGTGTTTTTAAGCTCAATAAGTATATCTCTGCAAATAAGATGAGGCTGATACGGATTGAGGAACACGTGGGCTTGGCTGGGAATTTTACTGAAACTATATTCTGTGGACCAGAACCCGCAATTGCTCTGGGTGGTGGGTTAGTGCAAAAAAGGTCTCTCAATGGGTAGACTCAATAAACTTTTAGAGGTGGTGGGAAAGAGCCACATTAATGCCGGTTTGTATGGTGCTCAAGGAGCCTTTAAGCGGAGGTGCAGTAAAGATACTTAGTCTTAATTAGAATACGACGAATTGGATAACTGCGTTTATAACAGGACATGGAGACCTTAAATATCAGCTGAGGAGGATGCAGAACAAGTATGATTATGTTTGTAAAATATGCCTGGAGAATGCGAATATCCAGCAGTTGCAGGACGATGATTGAAGATCACGGCCAATCACACATTAAGCGTGGATGCTTTGGGGTATCTCAGTCTAAAGGAAATGCTGGCGACTACAAAAAATTGTACAATGAGCATTGTCGACAATCAACAAAATCGTTTTTCTAGCCTAAAGCAAATGGCGGTTGTGGCACGAGACTTCGTGAAGGAAGGGATAACGGTCGATAGCCTTAAAAGCACTGAGAAGCAATGGAGGTGGAAAAGGTACCCTATATAGTAGTGATCTACTTTGTAATTGTAGAAAACAGTGGGAATCCCTTAGGGCAGCAGAAGAAGAGAAAGGTTTTCCCACCCATTTAAATTCACTTAAGGTGTAAATTAGTGTCCTAGAAAGAATTTTAATTCCTAGCTGATAATAGATAAAAATAATAATAATAAAAATTATTATAGTGGCCCTATGTGCCACTCTGACACAATGGAAATATTGATTAGACTATTATATAAACCAAAGTTAAGACAGGAATATAGTCCAACCTGTAGACTTTCAATTAAAACAATTTTCATTTACACAACTAGTTTATAGACTAGACTATGATCTAGAATATTATTTTCCAGAATAAAATAGAATAAAAAAACAATTCAGTTTGTAAGAATGTTTAAATATTATTTCTTAAAATACTTCGATTAACATTTCTATTCGTCATTATATTTTGCCCTTAATATCTGCTTAATATCTGTAGCTTAAGTTTCTTCTACTTTCAATATTATATCTTTTTATTATTCTTTACGAAAACAATGTTTATTTACATCGCAATTTCTTCCTTTATTTGCATATTGTTGACTTATGATATTTATGTAATATTTTAAATCATCCCTAACACACAATGTCATTTCATATTTTCTGTTTATGCCATCATAAATAATAAATAAACTGAAGGATTTTTCTACCCCAGATTCTCCCTCTGTTTGATTTTGCTGCAGTTGTATGTCTGCAGTGTTTTGCTGCAGTAGTTGCTCTAGTTGCTGTTAAAATGTTTAAGCTGCTTGATAATATACAACGATAGTTTTTGGTTAGGGCTTCTTTAGTTTCGTTTCGTTTAATTTTCTTTTTTTATTGCTGCTACTATTTATATGGGTTTTTTGTACAACGAATACTGCTTTGAAGCTTTAGAGGCACATAAAACAATTGTTGTTTAACATAAATTGTTGCATGGCGTTGAAGCTGATGGGGGATAAATAATTTATGAGGAAAATGATTTAAATGAAGTGTATGACTTTGTAACAACCTGTTACACAAGAAAAAGTTGTAGATATTTTAAGATTTTAAGGGGTGTTAAAATGTTGTGTTTTGAAATACATAATTAAATTTCACTCTAACGTTGCGTATAAGTGTTATTTAATTTTGTTATTAACACTTATACGTCTTTGACTTGACTACCTGTGAGTATGATAAATATGTAATAAGTGTTATAATATTACTCATACGTCTGCTGTTAGAATGAAACTTTGTTCAGAAATTAAATCTTTCTCTCTCTCTCTCTCTTACTCAGCAAAAGAAAAGTGATTATGCAGGAGTTTAACTGATGATGCAGTGATTCGATTTAGTTGAAAGCACTACTGGTTTTACCATTAAGAATCATGTGTTTATATGAATACATTAATTAACTGCACTCCATTCTAATATTAGGTGAAAATAAACCGATGTTTCATGAGTTGGCAATGTTTGTTTACATTGATTGTTGAATAAATTTTCCATTCATTTTGCAACATATTGTTCAAAGGAGTCAGTTAGATTCAAAACTTTTGCACCATTTATTCACTTTGATCTTCCAATTTTTAAAAGGGTATCAATTGTTTATGTAAATATACAAGCTGGCCACCACCAAAAAGTTGTTTTCAACAACAACTTTTAACCGTTTTCTCTTATGTTATATGTTATGTTACGGAGTTAGTTAAATTAGATTTTAAATTTATTTGTTTAGTTAACAAGACTTAAACTTACATTTTAATTCTTATTTATATTTGCATAATTCACTTTGTAATTCACTTATTTTGATTTTAATTTACAACTTAAGCATTAAACACATAGACCACAGCAGGCTACACAGCTGTATGACTACAAATACAGTTTGCTCCAATTGTCGCTGTGTGTTAAAAACGACAGCAGCACCATAAACATAAATTAAAGAACAGCTGTTTGTAGTGGAAATGCATATCATTATGGTGCCTTATCCAAGTATTTTACTTTTGTAGAAATAAAATTGCTTTAAAAAAAACCTCATAACTTTTGATGTAAATATTAATTAAATCTGTAATAGTTTTTTAAGCTTAAGGTCTTTTCAATAATAAAAATTTTTTTTTCTATATTATTCTATTTAATCAATATTTCGCTTTTTCTTTGTGTTGCATCACCAGGATACGAGAAAAGTGGGTAGTGGCACGCCTATACAAAGTATATATCTTCATATAATTTTAGTCAAACAATTTTTATTAAAGTTTCCACAACCTTTTGGTGATATAATTGGCTTGTTAGAGACGTTACTTAACCTTGCACTTATAAAAGGTTTTCCAATAGAAGTGATATGACTTCATTAAAAAAAACACGCTTATTTTTAGGAAATTAAAATGTTTTTTATGTGAAGTATAATCGATACAATTAAGTTCTTAACAAAACGTCACGACTTCTTCTGTAGGAACGAATTCGATTTAACAAAATTTTCAAGCACTGTTTCTATTAAATCAAGCCTTACTTTCATCTGAGTGGTGCAGTAAATAAACAAAACTGTCAAGTCTGTTGCAAAAAAATTCCACAAATTATTCATTAAAACCGCTACATTCACCTAAATTTAGATGATCGATTTGACGATTTATTGTTGTTTTGATGACTTTTAGTACCACAAATAGTCTACTGATGATTTGGCGATTTGTCAAAATTGACGTTCACATAAAAAAAGATTTTATCTTTTTTTATATTTTTTTAAGTGATGAATATGAATTTTTTATTAATCAATAATATTTTTTAATTATTGTTTTTTTTATGTTATATTTTTATTATTAATAAAGTAAATATAAAATAAAACAAAGCGTGTTTTTTACGATTTCAAAAAAACATTTTTATGATTTAAACGATTTTCTTTTTTACAAATTTGAAAATTTTTTACCCATATCATATGGCAACTTTGTATCCTCTACATATGTATGTTTATTTACGATATAATATGTGAGGTATTAAATTTATCTAAAAAAAACTACTCATTTTATATACTAGTATGGCAATTTTAAGCAGTTTTAAATTAAATTTCAAATATCTACGCTGACAATTTATGTGTCGGTTTCCGCCGCTGTAAAGTTTTGAAAGCAAACGGTTTTAGTTCTTTTTTAGTCAGCTGTTTATGTTGTGCAAAGTTTTGTGAGATTACTTTGCAATGATTTTTAGTAGTGCATATTTACCCAAGTGTGGCAAATTGCAGGTAAATATATTTTGTGTTTGTACGCTTGCAAATGAAATATTTTTTGCCAGACTTGCACGATCTGCACATCATGCAAGGGTAGTTTGCAACAAAGAGTGAATTCTGCTAATGTGTTTTGTATAATTACTAGGGTGATCGACTCAGTTTAACAACCGGTGGAAAACCCGGTTTTTTCCTCTTTCAGCTGGTGGTTTTTTCTAAATGTTGATTTTTCGAATATCGAATTTTAAGGATTTTCTCCGTAGCCTTTAAAATGTGTTTCAAATTACAGAAATCATTTCATACTAGTTTAAAAGATCTATTTAACATTTAAACAAGTAAGAGCGCTATATTCGGCCGTGCCGAATCTTATATACCCTTCACAACGTGTAGTCATGCAATAACAGTAGTTTGTATCACCATTCATCCCATATGAAAAACGTACATACATATATAAAAACATCCCATTTTAAAATTATAAATTCACGTATGTATGTTAAAAAAAAAATAAAAAAAAAAAATTTTAAAAATTAAAAAAAAAATAATTAAAATATAAATAATAAATATAAAACAAAAAAATAAAAAAATATTAAAAAAAAAATAATAAAAATATAAATAATATATTAAATAAAAAATAAAAAAAATAAAAAAATATTAAAAAAAAATATAAAAAAAATAAAAAAAATTTTTTTTTGGCTCAGCTAGGATTCGATGCCACGTATTCTCTAACCAGTATACACGTTTGTATGTATGCATGTTGTTGTTGTAATGTTGTTTTTGTGAAAAAAAAATCGAGGTGGTCGTGGGTTTTTGCTCATATTTCACTTGTTTATGTACCGATGTTTCTGATTTTCAATACCGATCTACTCCCGAATATTTCTGATATTTTAATACCTTAGCCGGGTCCAGGCGATGTCAGGGGGCTTTAAAAAGGTGATTTCAACATACACACGGACAGAGTGACAGAGCTTAATCGTCTTGCCTATTCATAAGCTTTCAGAAAATATTTACTTTATGGGGTCGAAAATGAAAATTGTAAAAATTTCACACGGAATGACAAACCTATATATTCCCCTTTTTCACTGTGTGAAGGGTGTAAAATGTACAGAAGGAGATACAAAAACTTATAACAGCCTTATAAAAGGTCTTATTTATTTATGTATTTATTTATTGTATTTATTTATTTTACTTGAAGATGTAATTCGCTTTGTACTACTTCTAATAATTTTACTGGGTACTTAACATATGGTACGTATGAGTGTTTTATATTTAACACAATAGTATACCAATACGTATACGCCTTAGTAGTCACATTGTATAAATTTATCTTATGCACTGAAACCTTTGGAAAACACGATTATTAATTTTAAAAAGCTCATTTATAGCCCGTGTTAAAGCTAAATTCTCTAAGAAAACCTTAAAACACACCCTTTAGATGTATAAACCTTTTAGAAATCCTTCAAGGCTGTCAGGAAAAATAGTTGCTAAATATTTTATGGCTGACAAACAGTCAACAACAAGTAGTTAAAGTGCAAATATAAGCAAAAAATCCTGAACAACAAATATATCAAATTAAAAAAAAAATCGTTGCGACAACTTGGCAAAAACGTGATGTGTGCGAAAAGATTAAAATTCGATTATTTTTAGATTAAATAAAAACAGATGTGTTACTAAACATGATAAACTGAAAATTTGGTTTTATAAGTATGTATGTCTTTTTTTTTTATTTTTTTTTTCATATTTTCATATCTTTATGATTTGTCTGATTAACTCCTTAACTCCTTAACTATTCATGTTACATACCGTATTTTGTATTTATTACTATTTAAAATAACTCTCTCTTAAATTCAAAAATCTTGCGTCATCTGCCCAAAATTCTATATTTATCGTTTAATATCATTCTCCTATTAATAGCTAATTTTTGCCTGTTTATCATATTCCTATTTTTAAATATTATTTCTTACAAAACTAATGTTGTTTTGAACCAAATCATACACATACATATATGTATGTATGCATACAGTTTTTTTCTTTTTTTGTTTATTATTTTCTATATTTCGCCTACATTACAAAATGGTGTCATTATGAAAAATGACATGACATTCGGTTTAAGGAAAAAAAAACAAAAACAACTTACAATGATATATATAAGTCTAATACAAAACCATTTATTAGCAACCTTAAAAACATACATACATACAACTGCTTATATTTTTACACACATACATATTGCCCTTAGCGCTAAATTTTTTGTGTATATAACTTCCGTTTGACATATTTAATACGAAGGGTGTCCTAAAACGAATGATAAATTTAAATTTCATGAAAATAAATTCTTTTGTTGATTATTATATTGTTTCGTGCAGCATAAGGTTATTTAAGAATGGCATGGTAAGAACACGGCCTTTTTTGATATTTTTCTGATATTTTCACACCTTTTTTCCTCTTTTTAAATGCAAGGATGGAACGGTGTTAAATTGCATAATGACCGCCCCAACAAAATGGCGTATAGACTAAACCTAGTATTCAAAATCAAAGATGGCGTCGGAAATAATAAAGCAAAATTGCGTAGAACGTTAAATTAAAAATTTTGGCTATGCTAGATTATATCTAGATTATTAGATTCCACATGATCGAATATAGCACTCTTTATTGTTTCTGAATGTATTTATCCAACTTTCTGTTTAAGACCATTAAAGATCAAAGAGTGTTAACGATAACACCGTAACCGTATGTATCAGATATCTGCAAACTCAAACTTAAATCATGATTCATTATTTCGTTCATTTAAACGCATTCAATTATTGAAAAGTCTTCACTACTCATACTACTCATACTCATTCATGTTACTCATACTCATTTGTAAGTTTACGGTACTTATAAGTGCTCTTATTCAGCAACGCGTATGACTCGGTTGATTGCTATCGTCGTTCACGCAAGATAAAAAGACGATAAAAAGCGAATATGACTCGCATACTCATTATGAAGTTGTGTGTTTGAACTAGGCTTGCCAGATTACAATTTAACATTCACCATAATAATTTTGGATTGTTTAAAAGAACTAAACAATTTAAATTTAACAAAATAATGCAAAAACAACCGCTTGCTTGGGTGTCTGTTTAAGAGAACATAAACAGATTTAGATTTTGTTTTTGCAGGTTTTTAATTTGCTGCAAAAAATGTTAACAAAGCAAATATTTTATTGCGGTTGGTATATTTAAGCAAGCAATGTTAACGGGGATTTTATTCAACATTAGAGTTCGTTGAAACAAATATGTATGCAAATGTATAGTTTAAGTTTTAGTCGCTAGTCAGTTTGCAATTAGTAAATCTAAATTTATAAAAATAAGTTGCATTGCATTAGTAATTGATGTTCTCTGGAATGCGTGAACCGCAAACTTCATGTGTAAGGTGACGTCAATACCAAGGTTTATATGTAAAAGGTCTCTGTATTTGTATAGGTTCTTGAGTTATAGCCATTTTGGTAAATACTGATTTAAATGAATTCGAATTAATTTTTTTATTTTCTTTTTTGCACTACGAAGTGCGCAGGGGGTTCGCTAGTAAAATATAAAAATTACTTATGGTAAAATTGCAAATTTTTTCTACCCAAATTTTTGTTTGCACTCTCCGACCTGGCAGCATTTTTTTTAATTTTCAGACAAATGATTGTTGTTGAATCAACTTGCATCACTCTAAGAATATGAGTATATTCTTAAAAATATGAATTACTGTGAGTAATTTTGCGACGGTATAAGTATGAGACGGTATAAGTATGAGACGGTATAAGTATAAGACGGTATAAGTATGAGACGGTATAAGGATGAGTATGACGTAGTACTCATGTTCATTGTGAGTTGTACTTATAAATCAACATTGTTGAGAGTATGCGTTTGTCAGCTCAGTTAAATTTTAATGATTTATACATACTTATACTCTAATTTTAGAATGTTCTATGAATATCGAAAAACCGACTTACAGCTATTCCCTGCTTGTATTATAATGGGTGATTCAAGTAGAGATACTTTTTTCAATAGTCTTTTTTTTTTTGAGTGATCACGTGTGAGTCGTGTCATGCTGTCATGTTATTTTTGTTTAGTATTGTTTGGCATTTCATAATGTAAAGACTTACGCCTGAACAACGTTTACAAATTGTTCAACTTTACTACGAAAATTCACGATCTGTGAGGAATGAGTTTAGTGCACTTCGCTCAACTTATGGTCAACATAATCGGCCTACTGAGCGCACTATTCGCAACACCATCACCCATTTCATTACTGGATAATATTCGACCGAATAGACCACGTCCAGCACGCTGTAAAAAAAATATAGCGGCAGTAGCTGAGAGTGTACACGAATACGATTTGGCGCCGTTCGCAGCAACTCGGACTGACGACTTGGCGCCTGAAATTGAAGCTCATGATCTCGGCGACATTTGGTTTCAGCAAGACGTGGCCACTTTCCACACATCGCATCAATTAATGGATTTATTGAGAGAACACATCGGTGAGCACATAATTTCACGTTTTGGACCGGTCGATTGGCCACCAAGGTCGTATGATATCACACCATTAGACTTTTTCCTGTGGGGATATGTAAAGTCTTAAGTTTATGCGGACAAGCCCGCTTCGATTCAGGCCTTGGAGGAAAATATCACACATGTCATTCCCCAGTTACCAGCCGAAATGCTCGAACGAGTCATCGAAAATTGGACTCAACGGATGGACCATCTGCGACGTCGCAACGGCCAATATTTGACAGACATAATTTTCATAAAATAAATGCCAAAGAATGTTCTTTCAAATGATAATATAGATTCCCCATTAAATTTGAATTTTCTGTGTTTTTTTTTCTTTAAAAGAGTACGGAACCTCAAAATAGCTCACTCTTTACTACAAATAAAAATGATTTCTCATAGATCGCTATAAGAAAGTGATTTGAAATCGGTTTTTTTCATTCTCAAAATTGGGTAAAACCAAGCTGAAAATGCTTCAAAATTTATTATAAATTGATTTAAGTCTAAAACAAATTTATTTACCCTTTTTTTGAAAAGAAATTTTGTAGTAAAAACTTATTTTGTCCTTTTATTTCGAAGCTAAAAACTTATTTAATATAATAATGGGCATTAAAAATGACATAGATATTACTTTAGCATTGACATTGATGTCGGCATTGACGTAGGCATCGATATTGACATCGATATAGGTTAAGGCTTTAACAAACACAAAGATTTAAACACTAAATACAATTTGGCCAGTGAGATTTTCATAACATAATCAAATATAGCGGATGTAATCGGGGAATTTTGTTTTTAAAATTTCCTAAATCGGTAGATAATAGTCTAAGAATTGACATACACATCTCCCATAGAATTCATGTTTCATTCATTTGTCTTTTATACCTTCACATTTAAAGTTGTTTGTCCTACTAGCACATTCTGCCATTTAAGTTGTAACAGTGACAAAAAGTGTCACAGTATTGTAATAAATTCACTCATTTACCTTCAACTACAAATATCAATTTCTTAGACACACACCCACGTACAAGCACTTGCATACAAATGTTTTCGTCTTTAAGTATAAACATCTATTGTGCAAAAAAGAAAAGCCAGTCTAATATGCAAATTGCACTTTATATTTTCTAATGCCATGTACAGTTTCATATACTTTGGAACGAAATACGTGCCACACTGTGTTTATTTTTAAAGGGAAGTGCACATACTTGTATGTCTTTCTGCAGTGTATAGATGTATGTATGTCTGTATGTCTGCATGTAGATTTGTTAATATGTTTATGGGTTTTCAGTTTTCTTACGCCCTGCAAGTCAATTCGTTTTTATTTGTCATGTCAAAATTTGACAACAAAATGTGTTTTTTCTATTACTACCAGCCAGCCCTGAAAAACCAACTTCCACACACACACACACACACTTCTTTATATGATCGGAGGTTTTATAAACGATTAAACGGTCACTATTTTATATCGCCTATAAGTTGCTAATCTTTTCACCGTTAGTACTCAAACATTCTAAAATTTTCCTTACGCGAGCAAAGATTGTCGATTTCAGTTGTAGTCATATATGTATATGATTATTGCTCCATACTTTTATTAAACATAATAATGATAACTGGTAACCATTATATGTTTTAACGATAATCATACAATTCAATCATAGTATGTTGCTCTTCGATTATGGTTACCACAACCATATTTTTTCTTTGCGTACATGGATGTCAAATAAAAATTTTTTTTTCAATGTTATCGATAAATCTGTTTGTCTGGTGGGTTTATTATTTTGTTTTTTGTTAAAAAATGTTTTTAATAAAAAAAGCATTGGAAATAAAGTTTACAAATACTTTTAAGAAAAAAAATAAATAAACAAAAACTATTTTAAAGCACAATTTTTTATTTATTTATTTTATTTGTCAATTCCTATACAACAAGATTTAATCTTATACTTAAAGTATAGGAAAGTAGTTTTTATAAATTAAATTTACGGATTACACATTAATACAATTACATACACTTAGCTATATTATATTATTATTATTATATTATTATATTATTAACTATAAAAAAAAATATTATACTATAACAAATACATTACAATTAATAACAATTTACTGTTGTGCAAAAAAAAATCAAATAAAAAATGTTTAAAGCTATTTGCGTTGCTACTGAGTTGTTGAGTTTGGGAAAGAATATTCCAAAGACGCGCCGCGTGTATAAAGAAGTGCCATTCAGATACAAGAAGACGGTGTAAAGGAATCTTATAATCCTTTTCCCTCTAAGCGATCTGGCAAGCCTATTCTTGTCTATAAGATATTGAGGAGCTTCTGAATAAATAATCTTATGCAAAAATAATAGAACGCGTATGTTAACAAGATTGTCAAAGGAAACACCGTAAAGTTTAGCAGAAAAATTAGAGGCATGGTCATATCTTCTCAAACCATACACATATCTAATTATGTTATTATATAAAACGTTTAATTTCCTTTTACTAATTGAGTCGAAGCTTGCAAAAAGCTCACAGCCGTAAATTAAACCTGGAAGAAGATAGGATTTTGCAAGAAGCTTCCTTATCCCTATGGGAGTAAAATATTGTGTCGCCCAAAGGCACCTTAGCTTAATGTAAATTTGGCCTACGAGTGCATTAACATGGTTTGTCCAAGTAAGTGTATTATTAAACACTATTCCAAGGTTTTTTGCAACATTAGCGATGTTGATCCTTTCCCCATTTATTAGAATGTTAACATCGATAACAGGATCGATCGTTTTCTTTCGAATTATTAGGCACTTTGATTTATGGGGGTTTAAACAAAGTCCATTCGCTGTTGCCCAACGAAAAATTCTATCCAAATCATCATTAACCCTAACAACACTTTCATCAATAGATCGTACTGGACTGCTCAAATATAACTGTACATCATCTGCATACATGTGAACTTTGCAATGCAAAAGCTGTTTTGGCAAATCATTGGCATAAATTGAAAAAAAGTAGTGGTCCCAGAATGGACCCTTGTGGCACACCTCTTGTTAAAGGTTTTAAAGATGATTGAAAATTATTAGAAGATACAAATTGCAAACGATTCGAAAGATATGAAGACAAAAGACGTGTTGAATTGTTACAGAAATTAAAGAAGTGCCGAAGCTCGTTGCAAAGTGTTCCATGGTCAACAGTGTCGAAGGCTTTTGAGTGGTCAAGAAGAATTAAGAAATTTAATTTTCCTTCATCCAGTTCACGTCGTATATTTTCAGAGACATCCAATAAGGCAGATACACAGCTATGGTTAGAGCGAAAACCTGATTGATTTTCAGACAATAATTTTTTCTCTTTTATATGTTCCGAAATTTGAATTTGTAGAATCTTTTCTAGCACCTTAGACAAATAACACAAGATAGCTATTGGCCTAAATTCTGAATTTGTTTTCGGTATAGGAACTACCCTTGCACATTTCCATCTGTTCGGAAAAGTACTGGTCATTATTATGGTGTTAAATAAATGTGTTATATATTGTATCAATTATTTTATAAATAGTGTTAAGCAGGGTGATGCCCCTTGCGTTATCGCAGCTGGTCAAAGCTCTTTTCTTTGGAAGTTTAATCAGGGCAACTTTTAGCCATGTTTATTTGCTCAATAATCACTGAAATTGATACTCAAATTGTAGAGTTACACTAAAAGAGCTCTGGGAAAATGTCATCTTCTTTAGGTGCTTTGTTTCTTTTGAGCTTTAAAAAAGCGCATGTGATTTTATTGGAACTGTTTTCATCGCCACATATTATTTAACAGATGTTGTACAGAAGTTTGTCAAAAAAGCCTTCAATAAACCCTAAATAAATACTTTTTATAAATACGTCAATATGCGTTTAGCAATTGTAGTTGCTACGTAAGAAGATGAGGTGTTTCCTACGTTGCTGTCTTCAGCGATATTACAAAATTTATATAAATATAATTTAAAAAATTTAAGAATAAATAATATAATAATAATATACGTTAGCTAAAGGGGTATTTGGCACTTCATTCGGAAGCTGAATGCCTATGCTAAAGTGCTATAGGTATTATATCGACAGAAACCGCAATTTTTGAAACATAAATGAGACAACTTCAATCCTAAAAAAATCTTTAAATATGTCTTCCCCCTAAACTGTCAGTAGTATAAATGTATAGGTTCTACCCTACCGGGTACCTGAGTACCGAATACATTTGTATCCGAATAATACATCACTATAACTTTAGGGTATTGCCATATGTAAATTATAATATACATTTAGGTTTGTGTATTCGCTAAACGGTGTTGCCATATGTAAAGTATAATATACATTTAGGTTTGTGTCTTCGATGAACGGTGTTGCCACAATTAAATTATAATGTTCATTTTGGTTTGTGTCTTCGCTAAACAGTGCTGCCAATACTGCCACAATATGGCGCTACATTTTATGTAATTCCTACAACCATATTAAGATTGCGCTGATGAGATTGTCGTATTATATGAGTATAAATTATTTTAAATATAGAGGGCGACTCAGATATTAAACCTCACTAGATGGAGAATGTGATATCTGATAACTTACACTTTGTAGCATTCTTTTAGGACGCTTTTAAATATTTCATTTGTAAAATATGAGGATAAAACTGAAATACCGAATACTTTTTATCTACGTCACTATGTATTTAGTTTTATAGCATACTTTTAGGATGCTTTTAAATATCTGATTTGTGAAATATGAGGATAAAACTGAAATACCGAATACTTTTTATCTACGTCACTATATATTTAGTTTTGTAGCATACTTTTAGAATGTTTTAAAAATAACCGGTTTGTGATGTAGGCTAAATTGTTGTAAGTACACAGGTTGACATTTAAATTTTCATCCCAATGGTAATTCCCCATAAGCATGAATTTTTGTTAATATTTAAAAGTTTTCATCCCAATGGTAATTCCCCATAAGGATGATTTTTTATTTTGGTTGATATAAATTTTGTTATTGGTTTGTTTGTCTCAAGTTTAATTTTTTTATTGTCTGTGCAATTTACTCATACGGATGAATTTTTGTTTTAAATTTTCATCCCAATGGTAAATCCCCATAAGGATGAATTTTTGTTAATAATTAAAAATTTTCATCCCAATGGTAATTCCCCATAAGGATGATTTTTTATTTTGGCTGATATAAATTTTGTTATTGATTTTTTTGTCTCAAGTTTAATTTTTTTATTGTCCGTGCAATTTACACATACGGATGAAAATTTTGGTGAAAATTTTTTATAATTGTAATATAAGAAAATGCAAAGGTAAATTATTAATTGTATATACATACATAAATACTAGCATATATAAATAAGCGCATACAAACTTACATAATAGTTTTAGAAAATGTATGTAGAAAAAATTGTTTTAAAATAAAAAATGTATGTACAAAATTGTTTAAATAAGAATGGGAAGAGATGAGTTTTCAAAGATGAATAATTTAAGAGAAAATAATTTTTATTGAATGTAATTTTAGTTTTTTCATAAGGATGAATTTTATTTTTAAAGATGAATAATTTTAAGAGAAAATTATCGTTTGAGTGATTTTAGTTAGAATAGTAAAGAGGGAAATCATGAGAAAATATATAAATAAACTCAAGTTGCATCAAAAAATCTTCTTAATGTGTAATGGACTAATAGATATAAAAGAACGATAATGATAATAATATTTTTCTCATTAGTCTAATCAATACTTAAAAGTATGCTTAATAAAATGGTAAGAAATCGCATCATATTTAGAAGTTTTTTCTAATTTTATTTAAAATATTGTAGATGTATGATCAAATAATAAATATTGCCCAAGGTATAATACCTCAGTATACAAAAATTGATGATATCCCCCTACATCAACCATATAAAGTCCAAAGGCTTGAGTGGAAGGAATCACAATATGGATCAAAAGTCATAGCATATTTGGATAATAATAAATGGTTTTATCTTCCTCAAAGAATTACAAACTTTTTAAATAAAGAAGATCCATACTTATCTGAAATGAATGATAAAGTGTGGAGAATTATTTACAAAGGTCGACAATCAGCAAATGGTCTAGCAATATTTGAATTAAACTACAATTAAGAATTTAAATTTTAAAAAACCTCTTTACCATAAAGTAAATAAATAAATCACATTTTTAATATGAAATTTCTAAACTATTTTTATTATTTTTATATATTAATTTCTTAAAAATCTAAAGATAACAAGATATTGTCAATAGGATGAGATTGCTGTAGCTGTTGATTCCACCGATGAATCCAATGAAAAGGTGTTTAAAATAACATCACCTTCCTCGTTCATATATGTATTTTTCAAAAAATGAGGGTGACGCAGCTGATGTTGTTGTTGTTGTTGTTGTGGTTGATGTTGTTATTGTTGTGGTTGATGTTGTTGCAATTCCTGGTAGCCATCCTAATATATTTGTTATATATAGGATCGTATCATTGTAAGAAATGTTTATTTTCTAAGTCAATTAAGTGTTTAAAGTAAAATTCTCATTATGAAATTTTAAGTATGAACATTTTTATGTATTTATTGTAGACATGTATGAATACAGACGGACAGATGGATAGATCTACATAAATTCTTGTCCTTTTTTTGTTATTTTAAGTTCATTTTTGTTTTGATTTGAATTTGTAATCGTCTAATTCTGCAAATGTTTATTTTTTTTAAATTAAAATTGTAAATATTAAATTTTAAGTACGAAAATTTGTATATATATTTATTATGTACATATATCACAAACGGACATACAGTTAGATTGAAATAAAGGCAGATATGCTTACAAAACAAAATTATGATTACGTTATTTTTAATAATGTTGTTCTAATACAATTTTTAAAGATCGATTACTTATGTGTATGTTTAAAAGTGTTACCTATGTTTTACATTATATAAAATCAAACAATATATTTAAAACTACTTAGTTCATTATAAACATTATGATACAATTTTAAAACTATATAAAGAAAATCTTTTGCCATATTAAAAAATAATACAAAAAAGCTATGAAGACCACAACATCACCAACTAGCTGCTTAGAGGATAAACAGGCAACAGCCTTATGGGAGTGTAATCAGTTTTTTCGTGCGTTCGAAAAACATATTCTACCAGCCATCAAAGAATATTGCAAAGGAGAATTTGCGAGAGAGTGCGAGTATTTCTATAACAATAATGAATTATTTGTTACCCATGAGAGGATAACAAATAATTATAAAGAAAAAATATTAGAGTATAAGATTAGAATTTTATTTTGTTTTAACAATAATATTGAAGAGGTGTCTGATGGCATCCTATTTGTAATAAATAATAAAATTAGTTTGTATTTAAATAAAGAATTAAATAGTAATATTTTAAAATTATAGATAAAAAAATAAACAAATAAATAATATATAAAAAAACTATATAAAACGTGAGTTAAATTAATATTTATATAGTCTCAAACAACAAATTGATTTAGAAAGATGGACGTAATTGATGATTTTCTAAATAAATTTAAATATGTAATCTTTGAAGAAGATTTAGATTTGTTACATACATTTAAGAGACAGTATTCCAATACTGAAGCATTCAATAAACCTTACCCTCACAATGAATCAGATGGAGACGTAGTTGCTATTTTGTGGCTGTTACTTTTTCCACATGAGAAAGGAAAAAGTTATGAAGATAATAGAAAAATATAAAAAAATAATTAAGAGGTTGAAAAATAATATATAAAAGTAGTATGTTTATGCCGATAGCAATCATAGCGGAATGCGTGGAAGATGTTGAAAATGAAAAAGACTTGTTTACATTTGCAACATCTTTCATCCTTCATCTTTCATATGTCATAATATTTATTTTTCATGTTTGCACACATTAAAATTAAAAAAAAGGATTTAAAAATTTTGTATTAATTTTATTAATTATTGCCCTTGGAGAGCAATTATTATTACAATATGCAGATTTTGTTAGAGGATGAAGATAATTAAGATATCATATTTTATACGACATATTACAAGTCCACTTGTAAACACTAAAATAATCGAAAGATGTTGAGTGGAACAAAATGATTTAGGAACATCTTTAAAAGATGTTTAGAAATGTTGACACACAAACACGTATAATTCATATGGGAAGTTGTTAATATCTTGTTGATTTGATGAAAGATGAAAGATGTGAGCAAGTGTAAAAAGGCTATTACATACATATTATAAGGGATTTTGCGAAAAGTGTATTAGAATAATGACTCTAGTATTAAAATGAGGTATGTTTGTACTAATCGTATACATCCTAATGTTAATATATATGTATGCATATATGTAGTGTGTGAAAATCGAGTAATGAAGTATATGTTTATAATATACAACGTTGATTATTAAGATTTCTTGTTGTTGTTAGGATTTTTTTTGGTAATTTGTTTATTTACTTAAATGATCGTCTTACACAAGCACTTATATATTTTTAAGTCTTACAAGTATGTGTGTTTATGATATATTACGTAGGAAAACAGACCGACTAACAGAAACAGAGACGGAAAGATAGAAAGACAGACGGACTGACAGATAGACAGACGGACGAACTCACAGATAGACATAAGGGTAGAGAGATGTATGTATTGACCACTATGATTCCTTGTTATAATATATTTCAGTTTATTTATTGTTTAGTAAAATGTTCGACTTATTCTATAATGTATTTATTATGTATGTCACAAACGGACAGACAGTCAGATAGATTTCCATACAGACAGATATTTGTTATTACTGTTTACTGTTCTTTTAATTTAATGTTTTATGATCACCTAATTCAAAAATTTTAATAGAAGCGTGTCTTTCAATTAATTCGTTTTTTAAATGTATTTCAATGTGGTTTTTTCAATTATACAATATTTGATTTTGCTGAATGGGATTATATGTTAAAATATTTGTAAATGTTTACTTTCTATGTAAGAGAATTATACCTAAAAGACAGACAGATATGTACGCACAGAAAGAGAGAAAATGTCTTATTTTCTATAGTCATTATATCATATTATTTCTAATCAATATAAACATAAATTAATCAATATTCAAACATACTTGTCATATCTAAATCAATTTATAATGACGAAAAATAAATATAGAGAATATTATAAGGATTGTACGTAATCAGATAAAACTGCTAAATATGAACCTGAGCACCTGTTTATGATGTCATATGAAAAATAATGTAAAAAATTACAACAAATATATAAAAGATTTTAAACATTAATTTTTATTACAAACAATTTTTAAAAGGTTTCAATGAGATGTATTAATTCATTTTTTATATTCAAAATAAATGCATTCACATAAGTAGATTTGATCCATATTCTTAAGTTTCACTATCACTAGACAGTTGATCAAACGTTTTCCATGAATTCAATTAAAAACCTCAATATTTTCATACTTATTGAGCATTGTTACAGTTATATGTATATAAACAAACATACAAACAAAACAAGGAATTTTTTTTTTATATGAAAGATAATCAAGTTAAAATTAAAACAATAAATTTAAATATACTATATAAAAGGTGAACAATAATAGTATATATACACTATCAAACATTATATTATTTTAGAAAGATTTATATTTTTGATGATTTTGTATAGAAATTTCAAAAATGTAATCCGAATACTGCAAGAAGATTTAGAAATATTACATACATTCAAGAGACAATATACAAATATTAACACATGCAATAAACCCTGATCATACAATGGTTCCGATAGAGATGACGTTGGTATTTATTGCTGATACTTTTTTTTTTATTTTTTGTTATTTTTCCCTCTATATGAAGACATTCGAAATCATATTAAAAGATGAAAGTGAGAATAAATTTATAACATAATACATATTTAGGTTTAGCACCTAAAGTTTACTCAGTTGAGCAAGATATTAAGAAAATTAAAGATGTTTAACAATTTGTTAAATTATCAATTAATGAACGATTGTTAGAAGTAGAAATTATTTCCTGTTGAAAATGTTGTTTATTTTATTAAATATTAATATCACTTGCTTATAATATTTGTCATAAATTTTTTTTTGTATATTTTTATGCAAATTAAAAGATTGTTATGTATAAAGTTCTAGTTCTTTATCTTTTACCCAATCTATTTGCTTTCGTCTGTTTCAGCATAATTATTTTTATATGTTTGTTACTATTAGCTGTTGTAGGGAGCTGTTTAGCTGATCTAGGGATCTGTTTAGCTGTTCTAGGAATCTGTTTAGCTGTTGTAAGGAGCTGTTTAGCTGTTCTAGGGATCTGTTTAGCTGTTATAGGGATCTGTTTAGCTGTTCTAGGGATCTGTTTAGCTGTTTTAGGGAGCTGTTTAGCTGTTCCAAGGAGCTGTTTAGCTGTTTTAGGGAGCTGTTTGGCTGTTTTAGGGAGCTGTTTAGCTGTTTTAGGGAGCTGTTTGGCAGTTTTAGGAATCTGTTTAGCTGTTCTAGGGAGCAGTTTAGCTGTTTTAGGGAGCTGTTTAGCAGTTTTAGGAAGCTGTTTAGCTGTTCTAGGGAGCAGTTTAGCTGTTTTAGGGAGCTGTTTAGCTGTTTTAGAAAGCTGTTTTAGAGAAGCTGTTATAAGAAGCAGTTTAGCTGTTCTACGAAACTGCTTAGTTCTTCCACAATTTAATATGTTTTGTTTGAAATCACTCGCATTCATAAATATGGAAAACGATAATGTATTAAGGGAGTTAGTGAAATATAGAAAAAGAAATTTCTTAAAAAAATTTTTGGGTTATACATTGGATGAGGATAACACAGATATCGAGAATAAAAGAATCAAAAATGTTGCGAGTCCTTTGGAGGAGAATGATGTTGTCAATAAATTAATTCTACTATCTTACATGAATCAAGCGGAAAACCAAATAAATAATTATTTTAGGGAGGAAATCAATGAAATTCATGAAAAAGTTATGCAATTTAAAGTAATACTCGATGGACAAATAAAAAAAGTTGTGCTGATAAAATTAATAAAATTGAAAATCTCGTCAGTAGCTATAAGTGTGCCAATAGATAACAAGTCAACTAAAAACAATCTAAGATATAAATATACAGAAAAAAATGAGTTCAAAAGGATAGACAGATTGACATACAATACTGTCTATCCGTCGGATAGATTTTAGTCAGTATAATTTAATTTTTTTTTTCTTTGTATGTAAAATAATCGTTTCATTTTAGCAAGTGTTTTTAAAGTGTTACAAATGAATTTGTTTATAATATTTATATGTATGTCACGGACAAACAGGAGCTTTTATTCTTAATTTCATTATAATAAGAGCATTTGAAACTGATATCATATTGATTAGTAAACTTATATTGAAATAGACTATAAAAAATAAACCTGTTTGAAAGATTTATATATATATGTATGTTTAATATAAGAAATTCAGTCTTCTTCATAAAAAAGTAAAAATAATAAATTTTTTAGTAATTAGCTTTCGATATCTCTAAATTTTTGATTGTGGTTTGAGATAATTTTTGTAATTCTCATTTAGTTTATAAGAATTTTTAATAAATATAAAGAATAGTAGAGGTTACATTTCATTATTAAATATAATTTTGTATCACTAACTTCGCTAAAATTGGAGTTTTTAATTGCGATTTTTAAAAACTGAAGTAACACATTTCACGTTATTATATTACATTGAATTTGTATGGCATTAACTTTTAAAATATTTACTGGCTGATTTGAAAAATGTTCAAACAAATTCAATGTAATATAATAACGTGAAATGTGTTACTTCAGTTTTTAAAAATCGCAATTAAAAACTCCAATTTTAGCGAAGTTAGTGATACAAAATTATATTTAATAATGAAATGTAACCTCTACTATTCTTTATATTTATTAAAAATTCTTATAAACTAAATGAGAATTACAAAAATTATCTCAAACCACAATCAAAAATTTAGAGATATCGAAAGCTAATTACTAAAAAATTTATTATTTTTACTTTTTTATGAAGAAGACTGAATTTCTTATATTAAACATACATATATATATAAATCTTTCAAACAGGTTTATTTTTTATAGTCTATTTCAATATAAGTTTACTAATCAATATGATATCAGTTTCAAATGCTCTTATTATAATGAAATTAAGAATAAAAGCTCCTGTTTGTCCGTGACATACATATAAATATTATAAACAAATTCATTTGTAACACTTTAAAAACACTTGCTAAAATGAAACGATTATTTTACATACAAAGAAAAAAAAAATTAAATTATACTGACTAAAATCTATCCGACGGATAGACAGTATTGTATGTCAATCTGTCTATCCTTTTGAACTCATTTTTTTCTGTATATTTATATCTTAGATTGTTTTTAGTTGACTTGTTATCTATTGGCACACTTATAGCTACTGACGAGATTTTCAATTTTATTAATTTTATCAGCACAACTTTTTTTATTTGTCCATCGAGTATTACTTTAAATTGCATAACTTTTTCATGAATTTCATTGATTTCCTCCCTAAAATAATTATTTATTTGGTTTTCCGCTTGATTCATGTAAGATAGTAGAATTAATTTATTGACAACATCATTCTCCTCCAAAGGACTCGCAACATTTTTGATTCTTTTATTCTCGATATCTGTGTTATCCTCATCCAATGTATAACCCAAAAATTTTTTTAAGAAATTTCTTTTTCTATATTTCACTAACTCCCTTAATACATTATCGTTTTCCATATTTATGAATGCGAGTGATTTCAAACAAAACATATTAAATTGTGGAAGAACTAAGCAGTTTCGTAGAACAGCTAAACTGCTTCTTATAACAGCTTCTCTAAAACAGCTTTCTAAAACAGCTAAACAGCTCCCTAAAACAGCTAAACTGCTCCCTAGAACAGCTAAACAGCTTCCTAAAACTGCTAAACAGCTCCCTAAAACAGCTAAACTGCTCCCTAGAACAGCTAAACAGATTCCTAAAACTGCCAAACAGCTCCCTAAAACAGCTAAACAGCTCCCTAAAACAGCCAAACAGCTCCCTAAAACAGCTAAACAGCTCCTTGGAACAGCTAAACAGCTCCCTAAAACAGCTAAACAGATCCCTAGAACAGCTAAACAGATCCCTATAACAGCTAAACAGATCCCTAGAACAGCTAAACAGCTCCTTACAACAGCTAAACAGATTCCTAGAACAGCTAAACAGATCCCTAGATCAGCTAAACAGCTCCCTACAACAGCTAATAGTAACAAACATATAAAAATAATAATGCTGAAACAGACGAAAGCAAATAGATTGGGTAAAAGATAAAGAACTAGAACTTTATACATAACAATCTTTTAATTTGCATAAAAATATACAAAAAAAAATTTATGACAAATATTATAAGCAAGTGATATTAATATTTAATAAAATAAACAACATTTTCAACAGGAAATAATTTCTACTTCTAACAATCGTTCATTAATTGATAATTTAACAAATTGTTAAACATCTTTAATTTTCTTAATATCTTGCTCAACTGAGTAAACTTTAGGTGCTAAACCTAAATATGTATTATGTTATAAATTTATTCTCACTTTCATCTTTTAATATGATTTCGAATGTCTTCATATAGAGGGAAAAATAACAAAAAATAAAAAAAAAAGTATCAGCAATAAATACCAACGTCATCTCTATCGGAACCATTGTATGATCAGGGTTTATTGCATGTGTTAATATTTGTATATTGTCTCTTGAATGTATGTAATATTTCTAAATCTTCTTGCAGTATTCGGATTACATTTTTGAAATTTCTATACAAAATCATCAAAAATATAAATCTTTCTAAAATAATATAATGTTTGATAGTGTATATATACTATTATTGTTCACCTTTTATATAGTATATTTAAATTTATTGTTTTAATTTTAACTTGATTATCTTTCATATAAAAAAAAAATTCCTTGTTTTGTTTGTATGTTTGTTTATATACATATAACTGTAACAATGCTCAATAAGTATGAAAATATTGAGGTTTTTAATTGAATTCATGGAAAACGTTTGATCAACTGTCTAGTGATAGTGAAACTTAAGAATATGGATCAAATCTACTTATGTGAATGCATTTATTTTGAATATAAAAAATGAATTAATACATCTCATTGAAACCTTTTAAAAATTGTTTGTAATAAAAATTAATGTTTAAAATCTTTTATATATTTGTTGTAATTTTTTACATTATTTTTCATATGACATCATAAACAGGTGCTCAGGTTCATATTTAGCAGTTTTATCTGATTACGTACAATCCTTATAATATTCTCTATATTTATTTTTCGTCATTATAAATTGATTTAGATATGACAAGTATGTTTGAATATTGATTAATTTATGTTTATATTGATTAGAAATAATATGATATAATGACTATAGAAAATAAGACATTTTCTCTCTTTCTGTGCGTACATATCTGTCTGTCTTTTAGGTATAATTCTCTTACATAGAAAGTAAACATTTACAAATATTTTAACATATAATCCCATTCAGCAAAATCAAATATTGTATAATTGAAAAAACCACATTGAAATACATTTAAAAAACGAATTAATTGAAAGACACGCTTCTATTAAAATTTTTGAATTAGGTGATCATAAAACATTAAATTAAAAGAACAGTAAACAGTAATAACAAATATCTGTCTGTATGGAAATCTATCTGACTGTCTGTCCGTTTGTGACATACATAATAAATACATTATAGAATAAGTCGAACATTTTACTAAACAATAAATAAACTGAAATATATTATAACAAGGAATCATAGTGGTCAATACATACATCTCTCTACCCTTATGTCTATCTGTGAGTTCGTCCGTCTGTCTATCTGTCAGTCCGTCTGTCTTTCTATCTTTCCGTCTCTGTTTCTGTTAGTCGGTCTGTTTTCCTACGTAATATATCATAAACACACATACTTGTAAGACTTAAAAATATATAAGTGCTTGTGTAAGACGATCATTTAAGTAAATAAACAAATTACCAAAAAAAATCCTAACAACAACAAGAAATCTTAATAATCAACGTTGTATATTATAAACATATACTTCATTACTCGATTTTCACACACTACATATATGCATACATATATATTAACATTAGGATGTATACGATTAGTACAAACATACCTCATTTTAATACTAGAGTCATTATTCTAATACACTTTTCGCAAAATCCCTTATAATATGTATGTAATAGCCTTTTTACACTTGCTCACATCTTTCATCTTTCATCAAATCAACAAGATATTAACAACTTCCCATATGAATTATACGTGTTTGTGTGTCAACATTTCTAAACATCTTTTAAAGATGTTCCTAAATCATTTTGTTCCACTCAACATCTTTCGATTATTTTAGTGTTTACAAGTGGACTTGTAATATGTCGTATAAAATATGATATCTTAATTATCTTCATCCTCTAACAAAATCTGCATATTGTAATAATAATTGCTCTCCAAGGGCAATAATTAATAAAATTAATACAAAATTTTTAAATCCTTTTTTTTAATTTTAATGTGTGCAAACATGAAAAATAAATATTATGACATATGAAAGATGAAGGATGAAAGATGTTGCAAATGTAAACAAGTCTTTTTCATTTTCAACATCTTCCACGCATTCCGCTATGATTGCTATCGGCATAAACATACTACTTTTATATATTATTTTTCAACCTCTTAATTATTTTTTTATATTTTTCTATTATCTTCATAACTTTTTCCTTTCTCATGTGGAAAAAGTAACAGCCACAAAATAGCAACTACGTCTCCATCTGATTCATTGTGAGGGTAAGGTTTATTGAATGCTTCAGTATTGGAATACTGTCTCTTAAATGTATGTAACAAATCTAAATCTTCTTCAAAGATTACATATTTAAATTTATTTAGAAAATCATCAATTACGTCCATCTTTCTAAATCAATTTGTTGTTTGAGACTATATAAATATTAATTTAACTCACGTTTTATATAGTTTTTTTATATATTATTTATTTGTTTATTTTTTTATCTATAATTTTAAAATATTACTATTTAATTCTTTATTTAAATACAAACTAATTTTATTATTTATTACAAATAGGATGCCATCAGACACCTCTTCAATATTATTGTTAAAACAAAATAAAATTCTAATCTTATACTCTAATATTTTTTCTTTATAATTATTTGTTATCCTCTCATGGGTAACAAATAATTCATTATTGTTATAGAAATACTCGCACTCTCTCGCAAATTCTCCTTTGCAATATTCTTTGATGGCTGGTAGAATATGTTTTTCGAACGCACGAAAAAACTGATTACACTCCCATAAGGCTGTTGCCTGTTTATCCTCTAAGCAGCTAGTTGGTGATGTTGTGGTCTTCATAGCTTTTTTGTATTATTTTTTAATATGGCAAAAGATTTTCTTTATATAGTTTTAAAATTGTATCATAATGTTTATAATGAACTAAGTAGTTTTAAATATATTGTTTGATTTTATATAATGTAAAACATAGGTAACACTTTTAAACATACACATAAGTAATCGATCTTTAAAAATTGTATTAGAACAACATTATTAAAAATAACGTAATCATAATTTTGTTTTGTAAGCATATCTGCCTTTATTTCAATCTAACTGTATGTCCGTTTGTGATATATGTACATAATAAATATATATACAAATTTTCGTACTTAAAATTTAATATTTACAATTTTAATTTAAAAAAAATAAACATTTGCAGAATTAGACGATTACAAATTCAAATCAAAACAAAAATGAACTTAAAATAACAAAAAAAGGACAAGAATTTATGTAGATCTATCCATCTGTCCGTCTGTATTCATACATGTCTACAATAAATACATAAAAATGTTCATACTTAAAATTTCATAATGAGAATTTTACTTTAAACACTTAATTGACTTAGAAAATAAACATTTCTTACAATGATACGATCCTATATATAACAAATATATTAGGATGGCTACCAGGAATTGCAACAACATCAACCACAACAATAACAACATCAACCACAACAACAACAACAACAACATCAGCTGCGTCACCCTCATTTTTTGAAAAATACATATATGAACGAGGAAGGTGATGTTATTTTAAACACCTTTTCATTGGATTCATCGGTGGAATCAACAGCTACAGCAATCTCATCCTATTGACAATATCTTGTTATCTTTAGATTTTTAAGAAATTAATATATAAAAATAATAAAAATAGTTTAGAAATTTCATATTAAAAATGTGATTTATTTATTTACTTTATGGTAAAGAGGTTTTTTAAAATTTAAATTCTTAATTGTAGTTTAATTCAAATATTGCTAGACCATTTGCTGATTGTCGACCTTTGTAAATAATTCTCCACACTTTATCATTCATTTCAGATAAGTATGGATCTTCTTTATTTAAAAAGTTTGTAATTCTTTGAGGAAGATAAAACCATTTATTATTATCCAAATATGCTATGACTTTTGATCCATATTGTGATTCCTTCCACTCAAGCCTTTGGACTTTATATGGTTGATGTAGGGGGATATCATCAATTTTTGTATACTGAGGTATTATACCTTGAGCAATATTTATTATTTGATCATACATCTACAATATTTTAAATAAAATTAGAAAAAACTTCTAAATATGATGCGATTTCTTACCATTTTATTAAGCATACTTTTAAGTATTGATTAGACTAATGAGAAAAATATTATTATCATTATCGTTCTTTTATATCTATTAGTCCATTACACATTAAGAAGATTTTTTGATGCAACTTGAGTTTATTTATATATTTTCTCATGATTTCCCTCTTTACTATTCTAACTAAAATCACTCAAACGATAATTTTCTCTTAAAATTATTCATCTTTAAAAATAAAATTCATCCTTATGAAAAAACTAAAATTACATTCAATAAAAATTATTTTCTCTTAAATTATTCATCTTTGAAAACTCATCTCTTCCCATTCTTATTTAAACAATTTTGTACATACATTTTTATACCCGCCACCAAAAAAATGGTGGGGGTATATTCATTTTGTCATTCCGTTTGTAACACATCGAAATATCCATTTTAGACCCCATAAAGTATATATATTCTGAATCAGGGTTTGATTTGATGACGATCTAGCTATGTCCGTCCGTCTGTCCGTCTGTCCGTCTGTCCGTCTGTTGAAAGCACGATAGAGGTCGCACCGAAAAAGCTAGAGGGCTCAAATTTTGCCAGAATCTTTCTTATAGACAAGGTTTGTTTGGTATTGAAAATGGGCTAAATCGGAACATTAGAAGGAGAGTTATAGCTCGTAAAGCAAGAGTAGGTCGAAAAAACCGTGTCCTTCAAACACCGAATAAAATGGAATTGTGTCCAAACGCATTAAGGTAGAGTCATGAAACTTCGAATATATATTTCTCGAGTCAAAACAATATCTCTCCCCAAAAAATTATCAAAATCTATGCATTAGGAGAGGAGTTATCGATCAAAATGTACGAAAATTTATACCGCACAGTGTATTTTTCGGTATATTTAAAAACAAAAACGTCATAAAAGCAACAAAATTGGATGTACGACTCTGAAATTTTGCACACTTTGTTTTTTGGTAAGACGCTTTTTTGTAACGGAAAATCAATGTGCCACGCCCACTTTTACGCCCACCTCCCATATAACGTTTTACCTAAAATTCATATAATTTCTCTATTAATAAAGATTTTGGAATAACAAAGAGCTATATTGAAACACCCAAGTTGTACTCATTAGCAAAAACAACTTTGACACGCCTACTATAACGCCCACTTTTCACGTTATCTACCGTTAATGAAATTTAAAAGCTCATAAAACCGCCAAAATTAGAGGTATGATGATAAAATTTGCTACGTATATCCCCCTAGGCAATGTCATTACTGTGCAAGAAAATTAAGGTGCCACGCCCATTTTTACGCCCACCTCCCATATAACGTTTTACCTAAAATTCATATAATTTCTCTATTAATAATGATTTGGGAATAATAAAGGGCTGTATTGAAACACCTAAGTTGTACTCATTCGCAAAAACAACTTTGACACGCCTACTATAACGCCCACTTTTCACGTTGTCTACCGTTAATGAAATTTAAAAGCTCATAAAACCGCCAAAATTAGAGGTATGATGATAAAATTTGCTACGTATATCCCCCTAGGCAATGTCATTACTGTGCCAGAAAATTAAGGTGCCACGCCCACTTTTACGCTCACCTCCCATATAACGTTTTAACTAAAATTCATATAATTTCTCTATTAATAAAGATTTTGGAATAATAAAGGGCTATATTGAAATATCTAAGTTGTACTCATTAGCAAAAATAACTTTGACACGCCTACTATATCGCCCACTTTTCACGTTATCTACTGTTAATGAAATTTAAAAGCTCATAAAACCGCCAAAATTAGAGGTATGATGATCAAATTTGCTACGAATATCCTTCTAATCAATGTAATCGTTTTTGGGAAAATAAAGGACTATATTGAAATATCTAAGTTTTATTTATTAGCAGAAACTTTATTGACACGCCTACTTTAACGCCCACTTTCATTGAAAGACTACATTTACAAAAGCATTTTAGTAGCATATCGAAGTTATAGAGGGCGGTTGAATTTTAAGGACCGATGTTGAATTTAAATAAAACACAAATTATTTAGGATATTATTATCATTTCTTTTTATAATGATAATATTTGTATGGTTCAATTATGTATTTAACAAAATATCTGCCAAATGGCCCCCCATCCTTGGCACCACTCCTCTAGCTGATGGTCCAAATTTTCAATGACAATGTTGATGCTCAATTGTTGGGCACGATGATGAGTCGAGGTTGCTTGCTCTTTTGCCACGTTATCGTGAAAAACAGCAATGTTTCCCATTCAACGAACTAAGAAGGCATTCACAGATTTTCTAACATTTTATACAGACCTGTTTTGCAGAAATTTAAATATTTTTTACAATTTTCCCGATTGTGGACGAATTTGAACGATTATCTTGATCAAAAGAATTACGAAGTGCACAAAATGCATTTTGATTTGAACGCCCATTTTTATAAAAAACCTGAATAACTTTAAAGCGTTGCTCATTTGCGTATCTTTCCACGGATCAAATTGAGTAAGTTTGAGATTGAGAAATGTCAAGTGAAATGCAGAAAACAAATTTAAAGACTAGGTGTAGTTCACCTTCAACATGGGCCCTTAAAATTTAACCATCCTCTATAAAGAAAGTGATACATATTTTATTGAAAAAAGATTATTCCATAGCGATTAACAAAATAATAAATATTGTGCTTTAAATGTACACAAAATTGGTGGTGGGTATAAAAGATTCGGCACAGCCGAATATAGGGCTCTTACTTGTTTATTTTAAAACAATTTTTTCTACATACATTTTCTAAAACTATTATGTAAGTTTGTATGCGCTTATTTATATATGCTAGTATTTATGTATGTATATACAATTAATAATTTACCTTTGCATTTTCTTATATTACAATTATAAAAAATTTTTACCAAAATTTTCATCCGTATGTGTAAATTGCACGGACAATAAAAAAATTAAACTTGAGACAAAAAAATCAATAACAAAATTTATATCAGCCAAAATAAAAAATCATCCTTATGGGGAATTACCATTGGGATGAAAATTTTTAATTATTAACAAAAATTCATCCTTATGGGGATTTACCATTGGGATGAAAATTTAAAACAAAAATTCATCCGTATGAGTAAATTGCACAGACAATAAAAAAATTAAACTTGAGACAAACAAACCAATAACAAAATTTATATCAACCAAAATAAAAAATCATCCTTATGGGGAATTACCATTGGGATGAAAACTTTTAAATATTAACAAAAATTCATGCTTATGGGGAATTACCATTGGGATGAAAATTTAAATGTCAACCTGTGTACTTACAACAATTTAGCCTACATCACAAACCGGTTATTTTTAAAACATTCTAAAAGTATGCTACAAAACTAAATATATAGTGACGTAGATAAAAAGTATTCGGTATTTCAGTTTTATCCTCATATTTTACAAATGAAATATTTAAAAGCGTCCTAAAAGAATGCTACAAAGTGTAAGTTATCAGATATCACATTCTCCATCTAGTGAGGTTTAATATCTGAGTCGCCCTCTATATTTAAAATAATTTATACTCATATAATACGACAATCTCATCAGCGCAATCTTAATATGGTTGTAGGAATTACATAAAATGTAGCGCCATATTGTGGCAGTATTGGCAGCACTGTTTAGCGAAGACACAAACCAAAATGAACATTATAATTTAATTGTGGCAACACCGTTCATCGAAGACACAAACCTAAATGTATATTATAATTTACATATGGCAACACCGTTTAGCGAATACACAAACCTAAATGTATATTATAATTTACATATGGCAATACCCTAAAGTTATAGTGATGTATTATTCGGATACAAATGTATTCGGTACTCAGGTACCCGGTAGGGTAGAACCTATACATTTATACTACTACTGTCATTCTATAAAAGACCCACTAGGAAATTTTTATCAAAAACAATCCTCTCTAAGCTGCAATCAGCATGATCAGAACAAACATATTTTACAAACTTTAAATATTATCATGATATTTTTGTTCTTTTTCAAATAAAACTATTTTTTTTAAAAACGAAAATAAGATTATATTCAGTTGGCTGCGCTTTAGTGTTTTCTTAGATATAAATTGTTTGCAGGACATTTCTTCCTGCATATTGTAAATTTGTTATCAATGTGTTAACACCCACAACACTTGGTTACTGTTTCTTATATTCTATTTATTTGTTGTATTTTTTACAATTTACATTTGTTATTTATTAAGTTTTGCATGATTTGTATAAGGTGGTAATGTTGCTGCTGCTGATGCTGTTGTATTGTTAATTTTTTTTAAAATCTCGTTGCAAAATTAAGTAGACTAGAAAACAAAAGGCAAAAAAACAAGATATTAGAAAAAAAGCAAAGAATAAATAAAAAATATCCTGACATTAGTAACATCTGCGCCTTTTTTATACCCGCCACCAAAAAAATGGTGGGGGTATATTCATTTTGTCATTCCGTTTGTAACACATCGAAATATCCATTTTAGACCCCATAAAGTATATATATTCTGAATCGGGGTTTGATTTTATGACGATCTAGCTATGTCCATCCGTCTGTCCGTCTGTCCGTCTGTTGAAAGCACGATAGAGGTCGCATCGAAAAAGCTAGGGGGCTCAAATTTTGCCAGAATCTTTCTTACAGACAAGGTTTGTTTGGTATTGAAAATGGGCTAAATCGGAATATTAGGAAGAGAGTTATAGCTCGAAAAGCAAGAGTAGGTCGAAAAAACCGTGTCCTTCGAACATCGAATAAAATGGAATTGTGTCCAAACGCCGTAACGCAGACTCATGAAACTTCGAATATATATTTCCTGGGGAAAGACAATATTTTCCATCGAAAATTGTCTCAATCTATGCATTAGGAGAGGAGTTATCGATCAAAATGTACGAAAATTTATACCGCACAGTGTATTTTTTGGTATATTTAAAAACAAAAACGTCATAAAAGCAACAAAATTGGATGTACGCCTCTGAAATTTTGCACACTTTGCTTTTTGGTGACGCGCTTTTTTGTAACGGCAAATCAATATGCCACGCCTACTTTTACGCCCACCTCCCATACAACGTTTTAACTAAAATTCATATAATTTCTCTATTAATAAAGATTTTGGAATAATAAAGGCCTATATTGAAGCACCTCAGTCGTACTCATTCGCAAAAATAACTTTGACACGCCTACTATAACGCCCACTTTTCACGTTATCTACCGTTAATGAAATTTAAAAGCTCATAAAACCGCTAAAATTAGAGGTATGATGCTAAATTTTGCTACGTCTATCCCCCTATGCAATTATTGTACTATGCCAAAAAATTAAGGTGCCACGCCCACTTTTACGCCCACCTCCCATATAACGTTTTACCTAAAATTCATATAATTTCTCTATTAATAAAGATTTTGGAATAATAAAGGACTATATTGAAACACCTAAGTTGTACTCATTAGCAAAAACAACTTTGACACGCCTACTATAACGCCCACTTTCAGTTTTGAATTGTGTCCAGACGCATAAACGTAGTCATGAAACTTCGAATATATATTTATCGAGTCAAAAGAATATTTTTCCCTGAAAATCGCTTAAATCTATGAATTAGAAAAAGAGTTATAGATAAAAATGTACGAAAATATATACCGCACAGTGTATATATGTACGATTCTGAAATTTTGCAAACATGGCTTTTTGGTCAAAGTCTTCGTTATAACGGAAAATAGATGTGCCACGCACACTTTTTTCCTTAAAATTTTATAAAAATATATTAGTCATATATATTAGCATTTATTCATCTTACACTGCGACATTTATTGTACTGTAGCTAAATATAAGATAAAGATGATAAGATAGATGACTCTACTAGCAACTACTAGATGGCATGCTAACAACTTATGCTTATGTTCTCCTGAAATTATGCTCTATTAAAAATGCGAATTTAGGAAAATTTTGACCTAAGTAAAAAAAAATTATCTCTAAACATTATAAACAATTTATTTTCATGTACTAATGGCTAAAAAATTTTAAAATTATACAAAACTTATTTCGTTTGAAAATCTTTTAAAAGCAAAATGTTATAGAAGCTTAAAAATCAAAATCTTACTAATAAATTTCCCGTTTTAGAAAAATGCAGAGAATGTATATTTTAAATCACCCTGTGGCCCTTAAAATTTAACCTTAAATTCACTTTCTTCCTCTTAAATTCATGTAAATTCTCTATGAATAAAGATTTTGGAATACTAAAGGCCTATATTGAAATATCTAAGTTATGTTTATTAGCAGAAACTTTATTGACACGCGTATTTTAATGGCCACTTTCATTGAAAGACTAAATTCACGAAAACATTTTACTAGCATACCGAAGTTATAATGGGTGGTTTAATTTTAAGGGACTATGTTGATTTTGAATAAAATTATTATGAAATTATTATCATTTATTTTTATAATGATAATATTTGTATGCTTCAATTATGTATGGAACAAAATATCGGCCAAATGGCCCCCCAACCTAGGCGGCAAACCACGATCCGATAGTCCAAATTTTCAATGACACTGTTGATGCTCGATTGTTGGGCACGATGATGAGTCGAGGTTGCTTGCTCTTTTGCCACGTTATCGTGAAAAACAGCAATGTTTCCCATTCAAGGAACTAAGATGGCATTCACAGATGTTTTCACATTTCATACAGACCTGCTTTGCAGACATTTAAATATTTTTACAATTCTAACGATTGTGGACGAATTCGAACGATTATGTTGACCAAAAGAATCACGAAGTGCACAAAATGCATTTTGATTTGAACGCCCATTTTTATAAAAATCTTTAATATTTAAAAGCGTTGCTCGATTGCGTATCTTTCCACGGTTCAAATTGAGTTAGTCTGAGATTGAGAAATGTCAAATGAAATACAAAAAAAAAGTTGAAGTTTAGATGTGGTTCACCTTAAACATGGGCCCTTAAAATTTAACCACCTTCTACAAAGAAAGTGATACATATTTTATTATAAACAGATTATTCTATAGCGATTAACAAAATAATAAATATTGTGCTTTAAATGTACACAAAATTGGTGGTGGGTATAAAAGATTCGGCACAGCCGAATATAGTGCTCTTACTTGTTCATCTTAATACAGTCTGTGTCTACGTTTAAGTTACAGTGGTTGTAAAGGAATTTTTGCATGTTTTAGTCTACAAAACAAGGGGCAGAGCTATACAAAAGTTTGCCACTCGGTTCATAATTTTAACAGATTTCTAATAGACTGAAAGGAAAATTAACACAAAAATCAATTATTTCGGAAAATCATCAAAGCGGACTTTAAATAAAATATAAGAAATTAATTCCAATGGCCAAAGCTATAAAACGCGATAAAGACTGTAAACATTATCAGGACAATGATGAAATCATATGCGATTATATGATCAAGAAGTAGTTATCAACCACTAAGTGTCAACGTTTGATCATTCAAATATTTTATAGAATAATTTAACAATGACTGGAGGCTAAACATTTTATAACCCTTTTTAGTGATTCAGTTTTTATTGTTTCACTATCGAAGATTCCGTTCTCTGACTGAATGGGTTCTAATTTATGAAAAGCTTTAGTTTTACTTTTGAACTGTGTTTATTTAATGTCTACAATTTTTTCATGAAGTAGAAAAAAACAGTATCGGCCAAGTGACCGCCGTCAGAATTAATGACATTTTCCATTGCTATTGCTTGGACTTCCAGCTACAGTTTTCTGCATATCTTGATGTAGTGCACTGTTGCATTTTATAAAGGAACATCTTCAAGTCCTTCAACGAAATTCCTTGTAAAGATTATTCATTGATGCCCAATTGCAGGGCACGCCGTCTAATTAATACTCTTGGGCCTTCTGCGACATTTTCAAACACAGTCGCCATATTATTACGGCTGCTGTGTGATCATCCAGGCCTGCTATCATCTCCTGTTGTCTTATAATTTTTAGGAGAGCAAATAAATACCGGAAAAATTCTATATTCTATATTAAAGTAAAAATTGTATCTAAAGTAGCTTCATAAAGGGTCCGCCATCTAACGTTTTTCAACTAGTGCTTATTTCGTGAATGGTAACACTTAGCTCATGTCTGATTTAACAGATAATTAGTTTTATCCTTCCGCTGAACGAATATGGTTGTGTATACGCTTCGCTAAGTGGGCCTGCGATCGACTTACAGAAGATGCCGATTTTGCCAAAAACATAATCTTTTCAGATGAAGCTCATTTTGATCTTGGCGGTTATGCAAAATTGTCGTATTTGGGGCATAGAAAACCCGCACGCATGCATTGTCAAGCCGACACACCCAAAACGAGTCACTGTTTTGGTGCGGATTTTGGTCCAGAGGCATAATTGGGCCATTTTTCTTCGAAAATGAGCTAGGAGTGGCCGTTACAGTCAATGGCGATCGTATCATGGTATCATGGTATCATCGGGTCATGTTGAAAGAATTTTTGTTCACAAAAATTAAAGAGGAGGATATTGGCAACATTTGGTTTCAACAGGACGGCGCTACGTCCCACACAGCCTACTACACTCGATGTTTTGCGCCCTGTTTAAAAAAAAAAAGTTATTTGGCGGACCCTTTATATCAAGCATTGCCCGTAGTAATTGTACTTTCTTATATTCCTGACTCTGTACATGTTAAATTCTCTAGACACATAAGAAAAATGAAGCCCTGGAGACTAAGTAAGTGAAGAATGAAACACTTTCTAGTAGATTTTGACTTTAATTTTAGAGTCCAGTCATAATGGATACTTTAAATTTCTGTAAAGTAGTTTTATTCGAGTTTAAGTTTTAGCATCCCTAGACTAGGCTGGTTCTTAACGCCAGCCTTCCAGATGTTGTTGAGTTACTTCTTATCCTGCTTGAAACATTGGGCCACCAGTTGTTGTTAAATTTTTTCCGAAGTTTTGGACTCCCTAGACTTAGGCTAATTTTAAACGTTGAGTGTCATCGCTGATGAGTTGTTTCAGGTGTTTTGGACTCCCTAAACTCCTATACTCCCTATAACCGTCTATCTAGTTCGTTGGTTCTTTGGGAGATGATGACTCATTTCAAAAGTTTCGATTCAGCTTGTCGATTCAGTTGTAACCTTGTCTCTGTATTCGTTGTTGAATCGTTTTATAAGTTTCGTGTTCCCTCAATTCGGCTTGTCTTACACGTTGTGTCTCAAAATGTTGTTAAGTTGTTTTAGGTTTGCCAGCTTCCTTTACTTAGTCTGTCCGAAATGTTGCGTCTCGTGACTAATGAGTTGCTTCAGAATTACCTCAACTCAGCCTGATTTCACTCCAGTCATTGTTTATTTGTTTTAGATGCTTAGGACTTCCTTTACGTAGTCTTTTTAATTTGTTGGTTGATTAAGTACTTAAGTATTTACGTTTCAAAAGTCTTGGATTCTCTCGACTCGGCTTGTCTTCAATATTAGGCTTTCAGACTTTTTTTGTCGTTTTATGAATTTCGAATCTCCTTAGTTTATCATACACGTTGGGTTTCAAGACGCTGTAGTGTGTTGCTTTCTATCCGTCTAATTCGTTGGTTTTCTATACGCTGATAAGTCATTTTCGAAGTTTCAAAACCTCCTGATTCAGCTTGTCTTCCACTTTAGACTTTTGAATATTATTGAGTAATTTCTGAAGCTTGTAACTTGCTTAACACAAAACGTCAGTTATCTAGTCTGGAGTATTAGGATCATGTCTACCAATTTTTATCAGCATCCCTTGACAAATAAAAATTTCGAAAACAAAATTTTTAGCAAAGCAATATTTAAAAAATCGGTTGTTACATTATATGTATCAAATTTTTGCAGAAGCGATAAAAAATATTAATAAGCAAAAGAATTAGGTAAAATATTTACACAAAAGTGGACGTGATTAATGGAGAATATACGAATATCTCGGGTATTGCATGTAAATCATTTGTATTAAATTTAACCAAAGTTTGTTAAAAACTTATAAAATAATAAAATAAAAAAAATTTTTCAAATAGAGAATCTAACAACAAAAAAAGATTACACGCTGTGATGAGGATTGTGGATAATTAGCAGTCTACAATGTTAAGTCATAATAGTGTAGAGTTAAGGCCTGTGGCGTCAAGGCACTCAGGGATGCCGGTGATATATCTTCGGTATCCATTTAATCACTGAGGAATAAAGGGGGTCAAATAGGGACCCGTGATTGAAAGAGGTATAATAAAAGCTAACAAAAAGACCTACAAATACGTGTGGCTCATAATTACCGTTTTCATATGTGTAATACCAATACATTGTGGCTTCTTGATTTTTAAGAAAAAAACAAAATTGTTCTTGTATTAAATTTTCTTGACTGTACAATTATTTTATGAAGCTACTTAGACATTTATATTGATTTTTAAGGCCATATTTTGCTTCAAATCAATATTAAACTAAAACATGTTAACATTGACAATCGTTATTTTTATTTTATTTAAACGGTGAAATATTTTTATTTCTTTTTATGTGCACATACTTGTATACTACATATTTAAAAGGCTGATTTGACATGGCAATTTATTTAAAACTTATATTTATTGCTTTTATTTTTGTTGTCAAGGATAACGTGTATTAATTTTTAAGAGGATCAACAAATGATTTATAATAAATATTAAAAAAAATATATATTGAAAGCGATTAAAGTAAGAGTAAAAAATAAAATATAAGCGAGCCAGAGTGCTTTATTCGGCCGTGCCGAACCTGATAATACCCTTCATCATCATATATGTTGGATAACAGTAGCAAAGCCTTAATTTCAGATTTACTCTTACACGATATTTTGGGTTATTATTTTCAACGCCATCTTTGATTTTAAATTTTTATAGCTAACTTTAACTTTATTTTATTTTACTAGCCAAGCCCTTTTCTTTGATATACAACAGAATCGCGGTATCAAAAATACTGCCTTACGTGAACACCGGATAAGATGAACACATTTTTTTTTTACACTGACTACTCTGTAGCGTGAACTCTGTGAGGAAGCCTTATAACGTGAACAAATTTGTCGGTTATTTAATACGTTTTCATAAAAAGCGGTATCCCCGTAAATGATTGCACAGGTTTAGTTTAGTGTGTGCTGGTGTTTTAGCATGATCTAATCTAAAGTTTTTCGTGACAAAATGTAACAAATAACTACCAAAATTCTTAAATTAACCTTCTTGTGATTGTAAGGCTCTTTTAAACATTTTGAATCTCCTGTGGACTACAATTGCTCCAAATCGTAGATAACAGGTGCCATTTTTGAAAATTGGTTTAACTATTTATAGACGCCATTGGCTATTTAAATTCAACCTGGCAACGTCTTGAAAAGAAAACAAAAGCAAAATGCTGGCTAAACATTTTTAGCTCTTTAGGAGATGAAGAAGACTGTGAAGAGGATATCCCGTTAGCTTTTTTGAGAGAAAGAATTTGTTCAGCAATCAAAATTTAAAAATTAAAACATAATCCAAAAAAAGGTAACACATTTTTTAATTAATTTTAACGTACTTTTTTTCTTAACAAAACATATGTACACAACAATCCGAAATACAAAAAAATATATAAATTTGAGTTAAATCACATGTTTAATTTATTTGGAAATTTTAAAGAATTACACCTTCGTCAACATGAACAACTTTGCAAACGTGAAACCTCTCGGTTTTTAATAGTTCACGTTACCGCGAGTCTACTGTGTGTACATATTCATGGAGGTAAGAAAAAAAGTATCTGCCATTTTCTTTTGGGCGCCATGTTGGATTTTAAACATTCTGATAGGTCTTTTTATTCCAATGGTCAAGTCTATTTATTTGATGCCAATCTTATGGGGGGTTGAAGGAACCACAGCCGTAATTACTATAAAAGACCCACATATTTGCCATTTTATTTAGGGCCCCATCTTGAAATTTAACTTTTAATAATTTACTGCATCCTAATGGTGAAGCACTTTCATTTAATATAATAAGCGGGGTTGAAAGGGATACATTTTTTAAAACAAGACACATTTATAAATTGAATTTTAATTTTTTTTTAGTGTGTTATAGCCTGCACGTCAAGATCTTTCATTTAAATGCATAATGACTATTTCGGTTGTTTGGTAGCTGAAAACTTTTGAACTTTATTTCAGTTTAAGGAAAGACACCGAAGCAGTTGTATTTAGATGCTTATAACTCAGTTATTATACCCTTCACACAAAAGTGAAAAGGGGTATATATAGGTTTGTCATTCCGTGTGAAATTTCTACAATTTTCATTTCCGACCCCATAAAGTATATATTTTCTGAAAGCTTATGAATAGGGGAGTCGATTAAGCCCTGTCAGTCTGTCCGTCTGTTCGTGTGTATGTTGAAATTAACCTTTTGAAGCCCCCCGATATTGTCTGGACCCGGGTGAGGTATTAAAATATCAGAAATATTCGGTAGTAGATCGGTATTGAAAATCAGAAACATTGGTACATAAACAACTGAGATATGAGCAAAAAACCACGACCACCTCGATTTTTTTTTAAAGCAACATTACAACAACAACATACATACAAAAATGTATACTGGTTAGAGTAAACATGGCATCGAATCCCAGCTGAGCCAAAAAAATTTTTTTTAATTTTTTTTTATATTTTTTTTTTAAATTTTTTTTTTTATTTATTTTTTGGGGTTTTATATTTATTATTTATATTAATTATTTTTTTTTTTAATTTTTTTTCTTAAATTTTTTTTTTAAATTTTTTTTTTTCAAAACATACATACTTACGTAAATTTATAATTTTACAATGTGATGTTTTTATATATGTATGTTTTTTATATGTATTTATGTACGTATTTCGTATGGGATGAATGGTGACACAAACTACTGTTATTGCATGACTACACGTTGTGAAGGGTATATAAGATTCGGCAAGGCCGAATATAGCGCTCTTACTTGTTTTTAAACTAATATTTTTCGGAATAACAAAAATTAATCAGGAGCTTTGGACACTTGTTTGAGAAATATATATTTTTGCAAATATAATAATGCTAATTAGTGATCGATTTGCTCAAAATTTTCTACAAATTATTCTAGACCTGAAAAATTTTAATTCATAAATGTTAAACAGAGGTAGTCGTGTTTATTTGCTTATATCTCTGAAAGTTATACCAACTGTAAGGCATGTTGGTGGTTTAGTCATGTTCTGCTTCTGTATGTCGGCGAATGAACTAAAAAAAACTGCGATTTGTAGAATTAAATATGGACCAAAATGGATTTTAGTGGCGCTTGGTATTTTCAACAAGATAATTATCTTAAATCCCATAGTTGTAAAATATTTATTTCTTTACAATGTACCAAAACAACTCCATTTGCCTCCCCATAGAATATTTGCGAGATGAACTAGAACGCCGCATACGAAAACAAATCGTAGGGACATAAACCGGAGCTTAATGATGAGTTAAAGCACGAGTTGAACAAAATACTACCTGAAACAGAAAAAACTATGAATTACCATTTGTGGGCAGTACTTTAGGCAAAAGAAGACCCAACTAAATAGTTTATATCTTTTAAAAAATTATTTTAATAAAATTAGCTTTAAAGGCACGTATAATTATATGTGTTGTGAATTTGATTATTTACGTTTGTTATAATGTCAAGATATTTTATTTAATACTAGTTTACCCGGTGCATTTCGCTACCCTAACAAGAATTTTTTATTGCATTTTACTTTTTGAAAGATTTTATCTATCTATATATATAAAAGTGAAACTCTGTGTGTGTGTGTGTGTGTGTGTGTGTGTGTTAGCTATAGACTCCGAAACTGTAAAACCGATCGGGCTCAAACTTTGGTAAGTTGTTGTACACATACCAGGGAGTGTTTATGGGTGAAAAAAAGTGGGCGGAGCCACGCCCATAAAAAATTAGTTATCATTTTAAGCTACTTGCACTTGACCGATTTTTCTGAAACTTTGCACACATATCGAGCTGTCATGACTAAATAATTTCGTGATAAGAAAAGTGGGCGGGGCCACGCCCTTAAAAATGTTTTAATTTTGAGGTACTTGCACTGGACGGATTTTTCTGAAACTTTGCACACATATTGAGCTGCCATGGCTTTATAATTTCGTGATTGAAAAAGTGGGCGGGGCCACGCCCATAAAAAATTAGTTATCAGTTTTAGCTACTTGCACTGGACCGAATTTTCTGAAACTTCGCAAACATACTGAGCTGTCATGACTTTACACTTTCGTCATTAGAAAAATGGGCAGTGCCACGCCCATTAAAAAAAAGGTATCAGTTTGAGGTACTTGCACTGGACCGATTTTTCTGAAACTTTGCACACATATTGAGTTGTCATGACTATACAGTTTCGTATTTAGAAAAGTGGGCAGTGCCACGCCCATAAAAAAAGGTATCATTTTGAGGTACTTACACTGGACCGATTTTTCTGAAACTTTGCACACTTATTGAGCTGTCATGACTATACAGTTTCGTAATTAGAAAAGTGGGCAGTAAAGAAAAAGTTATAGTTTTTAGCCTTGCACTTGATATTCGATTAAAATTTAGAATGCGATTAAAATCCATGAAGGGGCGTAGCAACGCGCGCCGGGATTGGCTAGTACTGTTATACATTTCATCCATAAATATTAAAGATATTTAACGAACTTTAAACATTTTTGCTAATACCATTCATAAGATGTTATATAATTCTGAGAGAAGTATTTTATTTGTGGGGGAATAGCACTACCTCTCCTCCAATCGTAGCCAGTTTTGGTTGTAATAAGAAAATTGTCATCCAAATTGTTCGTACAAAAATTTTGACTAAATTACGCTTATAGTTTCCTATCTGTAACATCAAATGTATTTTTGTTTTGTATGGGGAATACCACGCCCCCTGCTCCGATCCTAACCATTTTTTCCCAGAAATTGTTATCTAAGTAACTAGTACAAAGTTTAAAGGGAAAAGCTGCTATAGTTCTCAAAATATGTTAAAAACTAAAAATATGTTCAATTTGTATGGCAGATGCCACGCCCACTTAAAGTATAAAACACTAATATAGACTATGTACACTAGGACAAAAATACTATGGGGTGACCCAAATCTTGGAAAATCAAAGGAAATTCTGAGACTAAGTAGACCAACACTTAGGAGACTAACCAGTGTGATTACAGGTCATAAGGAGTTGAGAACTCATCTAGCTCGCATGAAACTGTCTGAGGAGATGGCATGTTGAGCATGCGAGGAAGAGGATGAGACTTTGATACACTATCTCTGTCATTATCCTGCGTTTGGGCATATTAGACGCGAGAATTTTACAGTGGATACTATGCCGAATTCGGAGTACCTATGGAACTCGAACTGGAGTTACATTGAGGGGACTGGGTTCTTGGACTAGTCCGTTATTCATGGGAAGTTATTATTATAGTTTTAAATTGGGAATTCAGGTTCCCACATGGAGCGCACAACATGCCAACTGGGCATGAGTGTATACTTGTCATGGGTTTGGGCTTTTATTGCCTTTCTTTTCAACCTAACCTAACCTAACCTATGTCCACTCGGAAGGAAGACCTAGAATATTATTGAAAAATGTATTAGAAATTTAATAAGTAGTTTCGAAAATAACTTATAACATACAAACACATATTTCCTCTTTATTATATCCTTAACATAAAACTGAAAAAGGGTATATAGGTTTGTCATTCCGTGTGAAATTTCTACAATTTTCATTTCCGACCCTATAAAGTGTAGATTTTCTGAAAGCGTATGAATGGGAGAGTCGATTAAGCATTGTCAGTCTGTCCGTCTGTTCGTGTGTATGTTGAAATCAACTTGTTTAACCCCCCGACTTCGCCTGGACCCGTGTGAGGTATTAAAATATCTTACTTGTTATATTAGTATAGATTTAAATTAAGAAATAAATTCTTTTTTTATAAACATTTATGGCATATTTATCTATTTTATATGCTGCTCATCTTCAGCGGAACACTGAATTTTTAAGGGCAACGTAATATTATCTGTATTGCTTGATATACGTTGGCACCATTGGCGAAGGGTATAAAAAACATTAAAAGTTTTATATAAATACATAAGAATATCAAATTTGAATATTTAATCTATATATATAAAAGTGAAACTCTGTGTGTGTGTGTGTGTGTGTTAGCTATAGACTCTAAAACTGTAAAACCGATCGGGCTCAAACTTTGGTAAGTTGTTGTACACATACCGGGGAGTGTTTATGGATGAAAAAAAGTGGGCGGGGCCACGCCCATAAAAAATTAGTTATCAGTTTTAGCTACTTGCACTTGACCGATTTTTCTGAAACTTTGCACACATATCGAGCTGTCATGACTAAATAATTTCGCGATAAGAAAAGTGGGCGGGGCCACGCCCCTAAAAAAGTTTTAATTTTGAGGTACTTGCACTGGACCGATTTTTCTGAAACTTTGCACACATATTAAGCTATCGTGACTTTATAATTTTGTGATTAAAAAAGTGGGCGGGGCCACGCCCATAAAAAAGGCTATAATTTTGAGGTACTTGCACCAGACTGATTTTTCTGAAACTTTGCACACATATTGAGCTGTCATGACTAAATAATTTCGTGATTAGAAAAGTGGGCAGTGCCACGCCCATAAAAAAAGGTATAATTTTGAAGTACTTGCACTGGACCGATTATTCTGAAACTTTGCACACATATTGAGCTGTTATGACTTTACAATTTCGTGATAAGAAAAGTGGGCAGGGCCACGCCCATAAAAACAATTTTAATTTTGAGGTACTTGCACTGGTCCGATTCTTCTGAAACTTTGCACACATATTGAGCTGTTATGACTTTACAATTTCGTGATTAGAAAAGTGGGCAATGCCACGCCCATAAAAAAATTATAATTTTTAGGTTTTCTCACTTGATATTCAATTAAAATTCAGAATGCATTTCGATTCATTAAGGGCGTAGCAACGCGCGCCGGGTTTGGCTAGTATTCTAATAAAATATATTAAATTTAACTTCAAATATAATTTATGACCTTTTAAGTCCCAACATCCCCTTAACCGCCCCTTAAAACTGTAATTGTCTTCTGATGCTACTCGTCTTCTTACTTTTGCCATACATTTTACCTGTAAAAGTATTTCATTATTTTCTGTAATTTCTTTCTTTCATTTGCATTTACAGACTTGAAATAATTAGAGAAAAGTTAAAAGATTAGGACTAAGAAAAAAATAATAAATAAAAGTAAAAATCAAAATGTTTATAACGAAATTATTTTACACAATCAGGTTTTGAAATAATTTATTATTGATTTTCCAATACCAACGATATTATAAATTATATGATTTTTTTATGATTTTTTTATGACCGACTGCTAAAGTAATTACACAATGTTTAACGAAGGCCATAAAAACTGAATGCAAATTTAAGGACATGATGTAAAAAGTGGAATATAATTTTTATTTATTTTATTTTTTTATTTATATTTAGACAATTGACTGAAACAGAAAATTTTTTATAATTCTTTTTTTAAGTATAAATTTTATTTTTTTCCCCTTTCAATTCCATTGTTAATAATTTAAGCCGAAAAGCACTAAAAAACCAAAATATTAAAAAGAGTAAAAAAATTAATAAGATACATTAAAACGTATAACTTCAATACATATTGATTATTAACACTTGGAAAAACCTTAAAAATGACAAAAAATTTAACATATTTTATTCGGAAAAGTAATTTCTAAAAATAGTAATTTTTCTTCTTAACCCTTAAGTGGATACTAGGGTGAGCGATTATTCGACTTTTTTAAGAAACCGATTTTCATTTCAATTAAGAATTAAAAAAAAACCGGTTGCTATTTTGAAAGTTGAGAAAAAAACCGGTTAAACGGTTCGAATATATAAAATATAACGTTTAAAGAAAAAATTAAAAAATATTGTAAAAAAAGATTATAATAAAAATTATATCTAAATATAAAATTTTAACAGTTTATATACGTTTGGCTGCACAATTACGCAGTAACTCACATGAATGCAATTGACTAATTTGGTACTCTTTACAAGTAAAATAAAAAAATACAAATAATTTAAACATAAATAAATAAGACTTTTTTAAGGCTCCTTCTGTACATTTTTAAAATGTTAAATATATCTTTTAAACTAATGTGCACTTACGTATTTTTTTCAAATGATTTCTCTAATTTGAAATACCTTTTCAAGGCTAGGGAGAAAATCTTTAAAATTTTATATTAAAAATTCTTTCTTATACCCCTGACAGACGTACAAATATAGGCATAAACTAGTTTGATCGATGGTATAATAGAAGTTTAAGTTGACAGAAACGCAATGCCATTAATTAAAATTAGTATCTAGAAGGAGAGATTATTAACTTTTATTAACTGTAACTATACTTTTTACCTTAAAGTGATCGATCAGCTAAGATTATGCTTCAATTACCTTTAACTTTTAAAGTAAAAAAATGTAAAGTATCCAATGTTTCTGCTACATGAAATAAAATATGGCAATTAAATTGTGATTTATATTTTTTCTTTTTCATTTCGACATTTTTAATTGTTTAGTTTAAGATTTAATTTTCTAATATTTTTGACACAAAACAGTAAATAAATCATCGAAAATGTTATTGAATATTGTACAAAAAAAAATACATATAAATTTACATTGTTGAAACTACGTTTTTTAAGAACTTAATTAATTTGTTAAAAGTAATCGGTATTTGCTCTGAAAGAGATGATGTACTAAATATACTATGGTGCGATTGGTTACAAAGATATATAAAAATAAACTTAAAAAAATAAAAAAACCGGGTTTTTTTCAGATAAAAAAAACCGGTGTATTCGAAAAATCAACATTTAGAAAAAACCGCCAGCTAAAAGAGGAAAAAACCGGGTTTTCCACCGATTGTAAAACCGAGTCGATCACCCTAGTGAATACCTTATAAGGTGGCACAAATTTCCACCTACTCCTAGCTGGGACCACTAGTACTTACAATGGCTTTAAACTTTTAAAACAAAAACACAACGATTCACAATTAATAAAAAAGAATATGAACATGTTGAATAAAGAATTGTCATTTGATAGGTGAAGTAAAAATTCAACAAATTTGAAAATTAATACTAAGATTCACTAATTCAAATTTCATTGAATTGTAACATAAATAGGAATTTTCAATTACATAGTAGTATACCGATAGAAAGTGCTGATGATGAAATCGTAGCTGATTTCATTCCACTCGGCTAATATCGAAGATAATTTTAGAAAGAATATTCCTTGAAATGGTTGCAGTTTAATTTAATTTGAATTATAAAATTAAATAAAAGAATAAATGAACTTAGGCCAAAATAAAAATGATGCACATTAAAATTTAAAATACGGAAATAATATTAATTTTTTTTAATTTATTGTCGAACTTTAAACATTTAAACTAATATTCGAATTTTTAAACATTCTTATTTTTACAAAGAATTTTTGAAAAATGTGATAATGAAAAAACAATCTAAAAAAGTATGTGTTACCGCTTCTAGCCGAGGACATAATTTTTTAAGTCAATATGAAGCCACATTCTCAAAAATTTCACTTAAGTCTTCAAAATTAGTACTTAAAACAAAGATATTTGTATTTTGTATGCTAAAGTTGAACAACAATTTTTTGTTTAATTTTTATCATTTTTATTTTTACATTATCATTTTTTTCATTAGGAAAAGGTTCTATTCCTGATAAAAATTAGATGTAATGTGCTTACTACGCTACTCTTCTCATCGCAAGGACACAATTGCATTTTATTCGATGTTAGAAGGACATGGTTTTTTTGACCTACTCTTGCATTACGAGGTACAACTCTCTTCCTCATATTCCAATTTAGCCCAATACCAAACAAACCTTGTGTATAAGAAATACTCCCTAGCTTTTTCTGTTCGAGCTCTATCGTGCTTTCAACAAACGGACAGACATAGCTAGATCGTTATAAAACATAAAATGAAAAAAAGAATATTAATGGGGTCTAAAATTGATATTTCGATGTGTAACAAACGGAATGACAAAATGAATATACCCTCCCATTTTTTTTTTTTGGTAGCAGGTATAAAAAAGGGGCGTTTCTGCTTCCATACAATATAAATATTAATTTTCTACTTATTCTACTTGAACGATTTTTATGAAACTTAGCGCACATTTTGAGGTCCTTTCAAGACATAATTTAATAGTTTGAAAGGTAGGCGCCATCTCACCGGACTATTTAGATATTTTTAAAAAATATTGAATGTGTTATTGCAATTGTTATGACTTCATTTCAACATTTAAAAATTAGAAATTAAAACAATTTTTGAATAAAAATTAATAAATAATTTTTAGATACAAAGCATTTGTTCTACAGCGATATTTTAAATTATTAAAAAAAAAATTAAATTATTATTTTTAACTATAATTTACAATGTACGTAAAAGTTGTAAGTGCTCATCAGCCTATTTCCTTCAATTGTTGGCCTCTATTCCTTAAGTGCATTTAATAACAGTGTGAAAACGTATTATTTTGTAATAAAAGACCTTCAATTAAGCTGTCAACAATATCATATAGACCTTGTCGTTTACTTTTTAATTTTTATTGTGCGTATCCTGTAATATTTATAATCGTGTTTCTTACAATCAGACTTAAAATTGTAATTTTAATTTTTCTGTTTATTATTGTTATATTTGTTTTATATTGCGGGCAGTTAAGCGTATGATTATCGATAAGACAGAGAATAATTTGTATACGTAAGTATTGTTAGAACGTCCAAACAAAAAAATTTGGTCTTATAAATCAATAGTGCAAACGGATTAATTCTGAATGCCTCCCTAAATGCTTAGTTATTTGTCTTATATTATATGCTTCAAAATGAAAGCAAAATATCTTAAACAATTTATTCATTCATGTAAACAAACATCATTAACTCAAGAAACATCGGTTTCTTTCTACCTAATATGCATGAGTTTTATGTTCTTATTAGAAGGGAGTGTAGTTCATTAATATATTAACATAAACACATGAACTGAATGAAACGTTAGTGTTACAAGCATGTGTTTTTTCACCTAAATTGAACCACTTTGTCATCAGTTGAACCCCTGCGAAATTATTTCTCTGTCATTTTTTTATTTTATGCTGGGATAGCATATAAAAACACTAGAGCGTATAAGTTATTTTTAGGTTCAAGGTATTGAATTAAAATTAATCATACGTTCGACGTAACAGCAAAGGCTCAGCGTTGTCATCTCGGCGATTTTACCACTATTTTTAGTGCTTTTTGAAATTTTTGTCGCCGAAAATTTTTAAGTCAATGCTCATTGTGTTTTTTTTGTTGTAATTTTTAGTGATTTGTTTTTTATCGGTTACACCAAATGCTTAATATAAAAGTAATTTTAAAGATACAAAACTATAAACTACACCTAATTCTGTTTTACATGGTCTTTTTTCACACGGTTTTAATTTAACACGGTTTGAAGATAAAAAAATATAAAATTGTTTAAACGATTTTATTCCATTTAGCACGAAAATCTTTAGGGCTTTAATTTTTTTTTTTTTTGTTAAATTTAATTTGTACGAAATATGTTCATATCACAAATTTAGGGGAATTCCCTTTTTGAGGATACAAGCAAATTTACTGGTCAGAGCAATTGTAAATAGCACAAGTCTAGGAAAATTTAGTGCATACAATCAAATTTATTTGTGACAGCATCTAGAATGTGTTAATATTTTCTGAACTATCCATTCAATCAGACGTGTTTGCTAAGGAAATTTTTTATAGGCAAATTTGATTTTCCAACGTTCCATTAAATTTAATTTTAACGAACTAAGACAAAAGATGAATTCATTCAATTATTTATATTTTTTCTTAATTTCGTTAAATATTTTATGTATCCCTAAAAAAAATGTTGAAAACTACAAAAACAAAAGTAAAACGTTAAGATATTACTTTAGAAACCAAAATTGAAATTTTAGATCCCCTTCGAAATGGAGAACGCTCAACATTTCTTGGCAAAATCTTCGGTATAAATAAAGCCACAGTAAGAACTATGAAAAAATTAAATTTCAATTAGGCAATCGGTGATTTCTGGAACGAAACTACTTGTTGAATTTTCATCATACACTAGAGATGCTACTACATAAAAAATGGAAAAAGCACTCAAAATAAAATTCAATAACATCATAGCTGTTTTTTCATAATTGTTTTTAGTTCCTGAACTTGTCATACATTTTTTTTTACATTACTTTTAAGCTTAGAATGCATATATATTTTTTTTCTTTTATAACTATGCTTGTGTACCTGAATAGTTGTTCTTAAAAAGTCCTTGTATTTCATAAATTTCAATATGGTTAAAGATAAGGAACCAATCACCTTCTTTGTATACGATCAATATCTGTTTTTAGACGATTTTTTTTAAACACGGGTTTTCCTGGAACCAATTACCGTGTAAAAACAGAATTAGGTGTAATCTTTTTTTTTTATATTACATTCGAACCAAGGCATATTTATTCATCAGGTACTCTTGATTCGCCAGCTGATTATTTTTTTCAATACTTATTTTAAATTTCAGCTGTCAAAATGCATAAATAAAAAACAATTTTCTCTCTTTTCTAATTTATTTCAAATGTCAAACTTCATACATAAAAAATATAAACAAAAAAATTCTCTCCGAACTGCAATTACCTGATAAACAAATAGGCACCATGAAATAACTCCCCAGGAAATAACTCCCCAAAATGAAAATGAAATAAGTCCCCAATTTTAGGGACTTATTTCATTATGAAATAATGCCCCAATCTCAAAAATGAAATAAGCCCCCAATGAATTGAAATAACACCCCAAACAAAAATGAAATAAAACCCCAACATTTAGGGACTTATTTCATAATGAAACAAATCCCCAAATTAAAAATGAAATAATTCCCTATTTTAAAAGAAGAAAAATAATAAGTTAAATTAAAAAGTAGAAACTATGTTTTTTATTTCAAAATATTTACTTTCTAGATAAATACTTGCATTGCATCTTGAGCAACGCCACGACAATAAGGACAAGAATAATTTTGCGATCCGGCAGAAATCGCACCAGCCATTAGTTTGCTTTAGAACTACCAATTTCTAACAATGAAAACGAATGTTTAGTATGTAAAGACAATACACCGAATATTGTTATTTTGCTGTGCAAACATTTAAAACTTTCTGATGAATGTCATGTCAAACTAATGGCTGGTGCGATTTCTGCCGGATCGCAAACCTACAAAGAAATATTATTACAAAATTTACCAAACAACTTGTTTAAATAAAAATTACATATACATATGTTTAATAAGAGTTAAGGAGTTTTAAAAGTGTATAAAAATTATTCACGTATACATAGGTTGAGAAATGAGAAAATTCGCGCGAAATTTCTCATTTGTGAATTAATAGAGAATGAAATAAGTCCCAAAAATAATTTTAGGAACTTATTTCATTTTTAAATTTGGGGGGTTATTTCATAATGAAATAACTCCCTAAAATGAAAACTGAAATAAAGCCCCAAAAAATGAAATAAATCCCCATTATTCGTTGTTGTTGCTTCATGTACAAAGTTTTGGGGACTTATTTCATTTTCATTTTGGGGAGTTATTTCTTGGGGAGTTATTTCATGGTGCCATTCGAACTTTCTATTTATATTAAATTCTATTTTATTTTAATTTTCAGGCTATAAGTTCAATATTCAATATGCAATTCTCTATTAGTTTTTGCAGGTTAAAAATTAAAAAAAAACACATTAGTTTAAAGCTTCCAACAGGACTTTTAATTTTTTTTAAATTTATAAAATTGTATGAACATCGATTCTTTTTTATTTAAACGCAAAATTTAAATTTATCGCCATTTGTGCAGTAAAGTGTTGGCAACCCTAAATAAACAATTCGACAGCTGACCGTTTAGGGTTGGTAAAAATGGAGCGTTACACGGTAGAACAACGTGTTTTCAATATTGAACAATATTTCAAAATAATAACAAAAAGAAAAACTTAAAACTTGCAATTCTTGTTTCTTAGAAATTTTTTGGAATTTTATTTTTGTTTTTAAACGTTTTAACTATCAAAACTTTCTCTGAAGAAGCGAAATATTTGATTGAAATAAAATAATTTTTAAAAAATACTTACCAACATATTTTTTTCTGTTAATTTTTTAAACCAATAGTAAAGGGTGGTCAAATTTTAAGGGCAGATGTTGACATGGAATAAAACACAAATTTTTTAGGAAATTATTGTCATTTCTTTTTATTATGATAATATTGGTATGATTTAATTATGTATGGAATAAAATATCGTTCAAATGAACGCCGCGACCTCAGCGGCACACCTCCATTCGATGGCCAAAATTTTCAATGATTGATGTAGATGTTTAGTTGTTGGGCACGACAATGATGAGTCGAAAAAACAGCAATGTTATCCGTTCAACAAACTAAGAAGACATTCACAGATGTTTTCACATTTCATACAGACCTGCTTTGCTGAAATTTAATTATTTTTCACAATTCTTTCGATTATGGACGAATTTGACCGAAAAAATCACGAAATGCATTTTGATTTGAACCATTTTCATAATAAGCCCGAATAACTTTAACGCGTTGCTCGATTGTGTATTTTTCCATGATTCAAATTGAGTTAGTATGAAACTGATAAATGTCAAATGAAATGGTTCACATTCAACATCGGCCCTTAAAATTTAACTACCCTTTACTACATTTATGCATATTTGTTGTTTTATATCCTTTAACATGGATTTTACAAATAGTATATATACTTTTTTAAATCAAATTTTATTAAACTCATTTGATTGTAGGCACTTTTCCAGCTCCGCTATAGTAATTCGCCTTGACAGAAAACATCTATAAAAAAGTTATTTTGTTGTAGCAATTTGCAGTGGCAAATACCTGTCTAAATATGCCTTGATTTAAAACGAAGAATTTCGAAATTTAGAAACTTTGTTTTGTTCTAAGTTTGTAATTGGATTTTGTATAAAAAAATACTAAATGTTGTGTTAGATAAACTCCTGGACGTAACTTTACGAGTACTGAGAGATGGAGATATCAACATAAAATACATAACTAGATATGTAGATGACTTACTAGCCATAGTTGAAATTGACAAAAAGGATGAAATTTTGGGGGTTTTTAATGAATATCATCCTAGAATACGATTTACAATGGGACTTGAGGAAAACGACGCTATAACTTTCTTGAACACTAGGATTTATGTAGCTAATGACAAATTAATATTCGATTGGAATACGAAGGATACATCTTCAGGCAGAATTAAAAACTTCTATTCAACACACCATAAAAGTTTAATTATTAATACAGCAAAATACTTTATAGAAGAATTTTACAGATCAGCAATAAAAAATTTCATAATAAAAATATAACTCACATAATTAAAATATTAGAAGAAAATAGCTTTGCATTAAAATTGATAAACACATTAATAGAAACAACATCCAGAAAATAAGATAACTCCACAAATAACTCTTCAAACAACGAAACAGATAAACATTTTTACAGTGTACGGCTCATCCCTGGCTTAACTGACAATAAAAACAGCGAAAGAATAATCCTCTAAATACATAGACGACAGAAGACAGCAAGCAGCAATATATCAAAAATAAAATCCATATATTTAAATGAAAACGATTATTTTGACGGCAGCATAGCAGCACGACTGCACAACAGCATTTGCTGCTGCTGGCAACTTAGGCTATTTTCTATTTTGAAGGGCAGCAATAAACAAATGTAGTGTTGCCATTATATAAGTATATTAAATTGGAAAAATAAGAACAAAAAATTATTTTTAATATTAAACATAAAAGAGCATTACAAAAATACAATAAAGAAATAAATTCATGTGTTTTTATAGTTTTTCGAGATATTATTACATTTTTTATCAATAACTTTAATTTTATTCATTATAAAATATATATGCGGCATCCCTGAAATTTGTATTGTTAAAATACACATCAGCTGATTATTATGTTGTTGCTGTCTTCAAAATAATTATGAAGCTGACTTCAGAGCAGCATTTGAAGTTGGCGGAATTTGAAGCCGTGAAGTTGTGAAGTCTGCTGGCGTCTATGTGTTTAGAGCTTAATTGAAAATAAAAATCTGAATTTCGCCTACAAATCAAACATAACATTTAATACAATGTTTACAAAAGCTGAAGCGCCAATTGAAAAACACCAACAAAACAACGTGGCATATGAAATCAAATGTAAAGGAAACAGCAACAACAATTGTGACTTTTTTTATATTGGCACAACGGAGGGAAGTTTGGAAACGAGAATAAAGGGACATGAACAGGACATAGAGAGGCATGGACAAACCAGAGCACTGGCACAACATGTAATTGATACAGGTCCTAAAGCAGATTTGGAGGGTGTTGAGATTTTAGATAGAGGAAATATTAGAAGGGAAAGGCGCACTATTAGGAGCTTCGGAATACAATGGGAATGAGGCAAGACAATGAATTTGAGACAAGACACGGACAATATAAATGACAGTTATAGAGTTGCAATATAAACAAATAGAAAAATTTTATATTTAAATAAACAAAAATAAATGGTTAAACGTACCGGTTAAATGTAAAATTTGTAATGTTGTAAAAATTTCTTGTTTATTTACTGTAAGCAGGGACCAAAAATAACAGTTATTTTGAAATTTTAAAACAAAAGAAGCATATAAAACTAAGTATCGGAAAACGGATTCAAGTATACCATTTTGATCCTTCTGCATTAGTCTATGATAAAATATGTTGCTTTCTAAAAGTTTGATTTTTATTTTTTCGATCAAAAATAAAAGTTATTTTTTAATTTTTATTTTTTCGAGCCAATATCAAGTTTATTTTAAACATCAGAGTGTAGTTTTACTATCATTAGAGCTTCCAAATTGTGCACTGACAAATTGTACCGTAACTCTCCTAGAATAAGTTTGAGGGCTGAAAATGATCTGTCTACACTAACTTGTGTCGCAGGTATAGAATGCACAACAAAAGCCAGTCTAAGTACGTAGCCAGGGATGTACATATCTCTTATTTTTTATATATATGCACATGTAGGGGAAGCAGACCACTACTATCACGGGTTCCTTTTCGACCCCCTTCGCTCCTCAGTGATTTCGTGTCCACCGATCAGTAAACCTTCAATCACTGAGTCCCGCGCCACAACCGGCGTTTGCTCTGTACTAGGAAAACGATTTCACACTGCCGACTGGTGATTGTCGACAATCCTCATCGCACAGTCCTTTGTAATCGCCATCATCTCCCTCAGACTAAGGTCCCTCATCGCACTCACACTTAAAGTGTGCTTGCCTGTGATCCTTAATCTTCCGCTCGCCAACGCCAGACACTCGCATACTACATGCGCTGCCGTCTCGGCATCCTCCAGGCACATTCTACAAAAACTATCATCCACAATCTGTATCCTCTTCAGATGATATTTGAAGTTCCCATGTCCTGTAATCAACGCAGTGATCCAGCTCATCGTACTCCGATTAAAACCGAGTATCTTCACTGCACCACTGCCAAGTGGCTCCCTGAGCACCTGTCTACACGTGGTTTCCTCCATCCACCTTCGCAATTTCATAGAGTTCACCCATTAAAAGATCTTCGCCCGCACTAACCCATTGTCCAGAGCAGTTCTGGGTTCAGGTCCGCAGAATGCAGCCTCAGACCCCTTCTTTGCAAGTTTGTCAGAATCCTCATTCCCAGCTATGCCCACGTGTCCCTTAACACACATCAGCGTTACCTCATTTGTAGAGGCACACCTATTGAGCTTTAGAACACACTCAAGCACCAAAGAAGAGTTCACATCTATCCGCTGCATACGTTTTATAACTGACTGGTTGTCAAGTGCAATAAGAATTCTCTTCCCATGCATTCGACATTCCAAGCATTTCTGCCTGATAGACTGACACGTACTCCCCCAGATTCAGGGTGCAGGATAAGGTCAACTGAGATTTATACACACGAGCACCTGCCCTTCCGTCCATAAAGGACCCATCAGTAAAGATACTGATGTCATTCTCCATGCACTCATCGTGCATGAATCCATCCGCTATGAGCGTGTGATGTAGCCTTGCGACCACTTTCACCCAACTCATGCGCTCCATCGGCATCTGAGCCTCCCTAACCTCTTTATCCACGAGGTCCAGGATTCTCCTATGCCCCAAAACCGATCCAAAGCGATACCACATGCCATCGCTTCGCATCCGAATCGCCGATCTTGCCGCCGTCTCCCTTACAAATAAGTCCAACGGCAGCAATCCCAGCATATCTCTTACTGTTGTTTTAAAAACTTTTTAGCAATCATGTAGGATGATTTACTAGATACCCGAACAACTTCGTAACTCAAGCAAACCAGCGCCAGCGCAAACAAAATGTGAGAAATCACAAAAAATGTGATCATGATGGGGATTTTTTTATCCACCTTAAAATAAATATTTAACATTAACTAAATTATTGAAACACGTACATTTCGTTAGAAAATAAATTTTATTTTTGCTCGAAAAAAAAAATAAATTAAAAAATACCTCGAATTGTTGCTCGAAAAAATAAAAACAAAAAATAACTGTTATTTTATGAAAAAAGGAATAATTATTATGGTCCCTGACTGTAAGTCTTAATTGTTATTTGTTTTGTAATAGAAAAATCTTTGTTTAATAAAGTTCCCTTTGAAAAAGTCAACAAAAATAGGCGAAACGTCGGCATAAATGTAATAAAATTGATTTTTATTTATATGAATAAATTTAGGCTGGACTAGCTTATATTTGAGAAAATATATTTTAATAAAGTTAATTGATTATGTTATTTTCAAATTTGATTTCTTAGCCGAATTTGAAAAAATAAACAAAATGTTAAAAATTGAATTATTGCTCAGTATGTACCTTCAAAAGGTTCTATTGTAACAAATAAAAATTTTGTGTTTTATATTTCAATTAAAAAAAAAAACTTTTACTTACACTGTAAAACAGTTGTATAAGTTTAACGTTTAAATTTATATAAATATATGTAAAATATTATACGAAATTGAATGCCCTATTTAAAAAAGTTCAACCTTAACCGCATACATATTTGTCCATTTCTCCTTCTTTCCTTTTGTTATTCTTTTAAACGTTTCTTACTCAACCTGTATTTAATACAGCCAATATGTTTCCCTTTTAGCTTCCTGTGGTATTTGTATGCCCTTTTTCCTGCTGTTGTTCCTCATTGTTGGCTGGCATGTTAATTGGGTGGGTGTATAAACATACCTACTTTCAAAGAAAAAAAAAATTAAAACATACCTACTTTCCAAAGAAAAAAGGCCATGACATAGAAATTTTTTTTCTTAAGATTTTGTTGGCTTTAGGCGATTTTATGTCCTTTTATCTGGCTTTTGTTGGGGGAAAAAATATCATTCAGCAACAGGCTCTAATTATTTTTCCTTTTATTATTGTTTTGGTATTTTAATCTCTGAAAGTAGCTTTTAAGTGACAAAGAAACAAAAATAAAATTAATAACTTGCCATACTTCAGTACAAGAAGAAAAAGAAACATAAATATTTTTCATCTTCAAAGTTGTTGACAGTCTACTTGGTCTAAATACATTAAGAAATCTGATACATTTTTTTGCCTCCAAAGCACACATATACTAACACAAATACATTCACTAGGACAAACATTATTTGGCCTCATTTAAGATGATAAATAGAATTATAACAAGATGTGCGTTCATACATATAGGAAAATAATTTCATTTTGTATTGTGTTGTGCCGGAGGTTGAAGAAAATGAGGTTTTAGATTAATAACAGCAAAAGCTTTTTAATTGTCCATAAAGTGAACATATGGTGGTGACACTAAAGCAGATACAGAGATTTATGGAGCCTTTAAAAGGACAACAAACATTTTTGTTGAAAATAAAAATGTTTAAAACTTAAGATTGTAGTTGTTACTTTTCAACAGGGAATGGCAAAAGTTTAAACAATAAAAATATTCTTGGAGTATAGGTTTTCTAAAATTCAGAAGAAACAAAAGAACAGAAGAACCAAACAGTGAAAATGAATTAACTATCCAGCCCTATTTAAACTTTATTGTATAGTCCAGTGTATAGTTTTGTATCCTTAATAAAAAATAATTCGAAATAATTTAAATAAAACTGCCAAAACTTTTTCCTGAAAACAGCTTATGCATTAGAAATAAAGTTATAGATCAAAATGTACGAAAATTTATACCGCACAGTGTATTTTTCGGTATATTCAAAATTTAAAACGTAATAAAACTGACAAATGTGGATGTACGATTCTGAAATTTTGTAGATATTGCTTTTTAGTCAAAGGCTTTGCACTATCACTAAATCAATATGATACGCGTACTTTTACGCCCACCTCCCATATAACGCTTTATCTTAAATTCATATAATTTCTCTATGAATAAAGATTTTGTAAGAATAAAGGACTATATTGAAATATCTAAGTTGTATTCATTAGCAGAAACTACTTCGACACGCCTACTGTAACGCCCACTTTCCACGTTATCTACCGTTAATAAAATTTAAAAGCTTGTAAAACCGCCAAAATTAGAGATATGATAATCAAATTTGCTACGTATATCCTTCTAGGCAATGTCATTACTGTGCCAGAAAATCAAGGTGCCACGCCCACCTCCCATATAACGGTTTAACTGAAATTCATATAATTTCTCTATAAATAAAGATTTTGTAAGAATAAAGGACTATATTGAAACATCTATGTTGTATTTATTAGTAAAAACTACATTGACAGGCCTACTGTTATGCTGTTATGCAAAAAAGATGGTGACACGCCCTTTTTGACGCCTACCTCCCATATAACGCTTTATCATAAATTCATATAATTCCCCTACGAACAAAGTTGTGGAAGAATAAAGAAAGAAACTTTATTGACACGCCTACTTTAACGACCACTTTCATTGAAAGACTCAATTTACGAAAATATTTTTATGGCATATCTAAGTTATGCAAAGAAAGTGATTGAGTATAAAGAGGTTATTCCACAGCGATTAAAGTTATTAACAAAATAATAAAGTTTGTGCTATAAAAGTAGATAAAATCGGTGGAGGGTACAAAAAATTTAGTGCTCTTGCTTGCTCTTATTTAATTTAGGTATACCATACCCTAAAAATTTTGTGATGCAAAATTATAACACCAAATTAAAAAATATTAGAAAAATTAAACAAAAGTTTTCACTTGCGTTATTTTATTTGCATTATATTCTGTGTAAATTTGTTTAATATTTTCAATAAACTGGACCACATTAAGTTTTCTGTTATTCCTACAAATCGCTGGGTTAGGAAAAACAATCTTTATTATACCCTTCACATGTGGTGCACAAGGGTATATATAGCTTTGTCATTCCATTTGTAATTTCTACAATTTTCATTTCCGACCCCATAAAGTATATAATTTCTGAAAGCTTATGAATAGAGGAGTTGATTAAACCCTGACCGTCTGTCCATTTATCCGTCTGTCCGTCTGCCCTTCTGGCCGTGTGTTGGTTGAAATCAACTTTTAGAAGCAACTGTATGTTTCTCAGATCTGTATATGGTATCAATCTCTTGGAAATATCCAAGTATGAATCGCTATTGAAATTCAGAACAATTGCCCCATAACTTTTTGAGATATGAGCAAAAAACCACGACCACCTCGTTTTTTTCACAATTACAACAACAACCTACATACATATTGGTTAAAGTAAACGTGGCATCGGATTCCAGCTAAGCCAAACAAATTTTATTTATTTAATATATTATTTATATTTTATTATTTTGTTTTTATATTTTTTTTTTTAAAAATTTTTTAAAATTTTTTAAAATTTTTTTTTTAATATTTTTTTTTATTTTTTTTTTATTATTATTTTTTTTAACATATTTTTTTTTGTATTTTTTTTGGTATGTTTTTTACATGTACATACATACGTATTTTAAATGAGATGAATGGTGATACAAACAATTGTTATTGCATGACTACACGTTGTGAAGGGTATATAAGATTCGGCACGGCCGAATATAGCATTGTTACTTGTTTTTTATGTAAATTCAATAATCCGTGAGCACTAAATTAAAAACAAAGAAATATAAAATAACGAATCATAATTTAAACGGGAGTATAAACTTTTAATCTATCGATCTCTCTCTCTTTCCTTTACTATACCAGGGATGGCATCACGAAATTTAAAGTTGCAAAAAAATTTTACTTTTTTGACCTTAAATTTACTAAAATACCTTTTTTTAATTCATTTTATTTTTATTTCGATCTACTAAGAATATCATATACATTTAATTTCATTTGTACTATAATACAAAAAAACAAGTAAGAGCGCTATATTCGGCCGTGCCGAATCTTATATACCCTTCACAACGTGTAGTCATGCAATAACAGTAGTTTGTATCACCATTCATCTCATATGAAATACGTACATACATATAAAAAATATACATATATAAAAAACATCCCATTGTAAAATTATAAATTTACGTATGTATGTTAAAAAAAAAAAATAAAAAAAAAATTTTTAAAAAAAAATTTAAAAAAAAAATTTAAAAAAAAATTAAAAAAAAAAAATTAAAAAAAAAAAATTTTAAAAAAGTAATTAAAATATATATAATTAATATAAAACAAAAAAAAAAATAAAAAAAAAAATTAAAAAAAAAAATAATAAAAATATAAATAATATATTAAATAAAAAATAAAAAAAAAATAAAAAAAAAATTAAAAAAAAAAATTAAAAAAAAAATTTTTAAAATATAAAAAAATTTTTTTTTTGGCTCAGCTGGGATTCGATCCCACGTTTACTTTAGCCAATATACAAGTTTGTATGTATGTATGTTGTTGTTGTAATGTTGTTTTTGTGAAAAAAAAATCGAGGTGGTCGTGGGTTTTTGCTCATATCTCAGTTGTTTATGTACCGATGTTTCTGATTTTCAATAGCGATATACTCCCGAATATTTCTGATATTTTAATACCTCACCCGGGTCCAAGTGATGTCGGGGGGCTTCAAAAAGTTGATTTCAACATACACACGGACAGACGGTCAGACGGACAGACTGACAGAGCTTAATCGACTTCCCTATTCATAAGCTTTCAGAAAATATATACTTTATGGGGTCGGAAATGAAAATTGTAGAAATTTCACACGGAATGACAAACCTATATATACCCTTTTTCACTGTGTGAAGGGTATAAAAAAAAGAAAATTCATTATTGAATATGTCTGTATAATCTTTTTACACGTCAAGAAAATTAAGGTACTACGTAAATTAAGGTTTATTTTAAATTGGTACGCACTGTACCTTGCATTGCAGCCAACCTGTGGCGATAAATATTAATTCTGAATCAAAAGAATGTTATTAAGAACAGTTGTACCGTTATTTTTATGAAGTTTTTTGTTTTTATTTTTTTTAAAGAACAAATATTAAAATCACATATGGTCAGGTTCTATAATAATAGAAAATAGCCAGCGGCTGTATTAACGATATTCTGCTTGGAGGCAGGAAACAAAATTGGACATACGAATGTTCGAAATGTGGATGACCATATGCCGTATCTGTAATCAACAGAACTTTAAAATCAAGGCCTGTATTGTTCATCTGAACTAATTTAAAATAAAGAACAGACATTTTTTATTTCGATTGTGGTGAGTTATTTCTTACCACAGCATTCACATTGCTACCTACCTTCTGCTACAATTTCGGTTTAACTGCACGTTTTTATACCCTTCACACAGTGAAAAAGGATATATATAGTTTTGTCATTCCGTGTGAGTTTTTTTTCTGAAAGCTTATGAATAGGGGAGTCGATCAAGCTTTGTCAGTCTGCCTGTCTGTCCGTGTATATGTTTAAATAAACTTTTTGAAGCCCCCCGACATCACCTGGCCCAGGTGAGGTGTTAAAATATCAGAAATATTCGGGAGTAGATCGGTATTGAAAATCAGAAGCATCGGTAGATAAACAACTTTTTTTACAACAACAACATACATACATACAAACGTGGTATACTGGTGGCATCGAATCCCAGCTAAGCAAAAAAAATTTTTTTTTATTTTTAATTTTATCTATAAAGGGTCCGCCAAACAACTGCTGAATATTTTCTGTGTGGCACGTAGCGCTGTCCTGTTGAAACCAAATGTTGCCAATATACTCCTCTTAAATTTTTGTGAACAAAAATTCGTTCAAAATGGCCCAATTATGCCTCTGGACCAAAATCCACACCAAACAGTAACTCGTTTTGGGTGTGTCGGCTTGTCAATGTATGCGTGCTGGTTTTCTGTGCCCTAAATGCAACAATTTTGCATACCCGCCAAGATCAAAATGAGCTTCATCTGAAAAGATTTTTTTTTTGGCAAAATAGGCATCTTCTGTAAGTCGATCGCCCATTTTCCCAGCGTTGTTCAATCGTATACACAACCATATTTGTTCAGCGGAAGGATAAAACTAATTATCTGTCAAATCAGACATGAGTTAAGTGTTACCATTCACGAAATAAGCACTAGTTTAATAAGCGTTATATGGCGGACCCTTTATTATTTATATTATAATTATTTTCTTATTTTTTTTAATTTTTTTTATATTTTTTTTAGTTTTTTTATTTATTATTTATGTTATTATTTTTTTAATTTTTTTTTAACAGTTGTTTTTTGTATTGAGCTTGAGATCACTTTTCTTAATAAAAAATAGTTTTAGTTTTATTTTCCGATATTTGGGTACATTGGGTAGCTTCTTTAGGGAAAGTTTTTACAATTTTCAATAATTAACAATTAAAATATTTATATTAAAACTATTTTTTATAAAAAAGTGATCTCAAGCTCAATACAAAAAACAACTGTTTATATAAATTAAAAAGATCGAAAACATTCATTTTTTTTATTTTAAAAAAATTTTTTTTTAACATACATACATAACATAAATTTATAATTTTACAATGGGATGTTTTTATATATGTATGTTTTTTATATATGTATGTACGTTTTTCATGACTACACGTTGTGAAGGGTATATAAGATTCGGCACGGCCGAATATAGCACTTTTACTTGTTGTAATTAAAATATTGTACATACTTAGAGCGCATTAAATCTAATCAAATTGCGTAAATCAGAAAGAAATATTTTTTTGGAATCGCATTAATCAAGTTCGAGTAAAAAGAATTCGCATAAAAACAGAATTATGTAGGTGTATAGGGTTTTCTTATATGTTTGTAGCAACTTAAGATATTATTCTGATTTCAATAGTATATAATGGCATATTTTTTATTAAAACCGGCTGCATAATTTAAGCGTAAACTGTGTAACAAGAATTTGACTCGCCTATTAAGATATAAGATGTGAATCGAAAGTACTATAATAACATAAAAAGAATATTTTTCTTTAATAGTTTCTTAAAAGTGTACCTTATTGGTCTCCGAGTGTGGGTGTAGGAGGCAGATACTGCTTTCTGCATCCCCCTTTCTTACCTACCTTCTTAAAAGTGGACCGGCAAACCAAACCAAAAAGGATAATGGAGTTGGCGAATCTAAAAACCGTATGAAAGTTAAATGTAAATACGCCACACATTCTATGGTGGCAATACATTAACATTCTGTCCGTATATTTATATGTTTAAGAACATAAATGAAACTTTGAATTGGCAATAATTGTGATAATAATTATAATTCATTCTATATTTACTAGAAATCTTCTTTTAAAAGATACTACGGAAACAACCTTCATTTTATATTAAATATCAGGTAACCGAGGCGACTTCCCAGGCGAGACCCAGCAACTGTTATTAATGCAAACCATTAAAATATATAGCAAAACTTTTTGATCAAAAAGCCAGCCAGCTATTTCATTCAAAGTTTTTCTGTTTAAGTTTATCTTATCTCGTTTTGTTTTTCAAATGAGAAAAAAAATTATAAAAAAAGTTTTCCAACAAAAATAAGAAAATTCTTTACACATTCTTGTATATTATGCTTTCATATATTAAAACGTTTATTTAATATTTATTTTTTATTTTCCTTGATTTTTTTTTCAGCTGAGGACATACACTTAGACGACCTGTATACCCGCTATCGTCAACGTTTACGTAAGTCATTGTTTCGTTCGGGCTTACTAATATCGTTGGCAGCATGTGTGGTTTCCATTATAATTGGTGTCATTTATCAACAGGTGAGTGTACGCACAACGATGTTCTTTTGTAGTCACGAACAGTTAAAAGGGCAGGCAAAGAAAGTGATGAAGACAAAGAAAAGCATCTGAAATTACTTCCTGTTTATACATACAGTCTCATCGAAAATGAAATTGTTAAATAATATGGAATTTTTAAATTTGTTTTCTTGTTAAGAGCTTTAAGGAATTATCAGTTATTAATTATTTAAAGTAAAAATATTTACTTATTTTTCGATTATTAAACATTAAACAATTTTTAAGTCACAAATACGATTGTTAAATACACAACTCCGGCTGCAACGTACTATTGGCACTACTTCGATTGTTGTTGGTAATTTCTATTGAAACATTTTGTATGTTAACACAATTTCAATTCATTTATTTTTAAAGTGTTGTATAAGATTCATACAGGGATGGGAAATAAAAATTTTCAACGAAAACAAAAAATAATTTTAGTAGTTTTTTTTAATAGTTTTAATTTTTTAACTCAAAAGTTTTTGTTTTTTTTTTTTGTTATTGCTAGAAATTTTCAATATATTTACCTTTTTGTAACTCTGATTCCTGATTTTTTCTTGGCTGGAGTTTAATATAATTTAACGTTTAACAACACAACATACAACATAATTTGTGTTTACAAGTAAATAAAGCAAAACTGTATTTTAGTAGACGAAATAAAATACAATTAGAGGTTATGAATTGAATAGATATATTTTAGCTGTTGCAATTTTGCACACCTAAATCTCTGACGGCAACCAAACTTTCAACTCTCAAATTGGCAGACAACAAATACTACAAATTAGTCTACCCGTGTACCCTAATAAATTAAAAGCTTTCTTCTTTTCTTTTTTGTTACTTGATTTATGTTAAGTGTGTGTATATCTGATATTGTTCTTTATTCACTTCTCAATTATAGCAATTATTGCAAACATTATTATTGGCATTGGCTGCATTAATATCGGCCGGTATACTAACAGCGCTACAGTTCCCAGCCGTATTAAGTTCACCGGTGGCTGCCTTGGCTTTTGCCATTGTAACAACATTTTCACTCGGTACGATAGCAGCAATTACAGGTGAAGAATTGGCGCCATTACCATTATTTGCCGTTTTCCTGGTAAGTATACATAAACACTCATACATAAAAACGTAGACTATAATATTAACAAGCACACACAATCTTTCTACAGAACACACTCGCAATGTACATTAAATACAGGTTATTAATGGCCAACGATAAACACAAATTTTTCACACAGTAGGGGTGTTTTAAAAATTACAACTGCTACAAGTTGTTCAAATGTTTAATTATTATTTAAAATAATAATTATCACTTGGTTCGACATTCTTCAATGTTGCCATTACATTAAAAAAACAAAACATTGTTGCAAAAAGGCTTAATTTTGGCTTTAAAAAATCATTTACATTTATTTCTATCAGCTGCGTTCTCTTTATCGATACTCCTTAGAATTATAAGTGTTGAATAAAAATATCATCTATTTAACTCATATGTAGCTTTTAATGGAATTAGAATTGTGGAATTCTTTGTTCCTATTTTTCATTTTCTTTCCTTTTATTGAGTTACCACAAAACTTACCGACATCTGTTTTATCCTATATTTATACCCTTCACACAGTGAAAAAGGGTATATATAGGTTTGTCATTCCGTGTGAAATTTCTACAATTTTCATTTCCGAACCCATAAAGTATATATTTTCTGAAAGCTTATGAATAGGGGAGTCGATTAAGCCCTGTCAGTCTGTCCGTCTGTCCGTCTAACCGTCTGTCCGTGTGTATGTTGAAATCAACTTTTTGAAGCCCCTCGGCATAGGTTGGACCCAGGTAAGGTATTAAAATATCAGAAATATACGGGAGTAGATCGGTATTGAAAATCAGAAACATCGGTACATAAGCAACTGAGATATGAGCAAAAACCCACGACCACCTCGATTTTTTTTCACAAAAACAACATTACAACAACAACATACATACATACAAACGTGTATAACTGGTTAAAGAAAACGTGGCATCGAATCCCAGCTGAGCCAAAAAATTTTTTTTTTATTTTTTTATATATTTTTTTTAAATTTTTTTTTTTATTTTTTATATAATATATTATTTCGATTTTTATTATTTTTTTTTAAATTTTTTTTTTTTTTTAATTTTTTTTTGTTTTATATTTATTATATATATTGTAATTATTTTTAAAAAAAATTTTTTTTTTTAATTTTTTTTTAAATTTTTTTTTTAAATGTTTTTTTTTAAATTTTTTTTTTCTTTTTTTTTTCTTTTAACATACGTAAAGTTATAATTTTAAAATGGGTTGTTTTTATATATGTATGTTTTTATATGTTGTACGTATTTCATATGGGATGAATGGTGATACAAACTACTGTTATTGCATGACTACACGTTGTGAAGGGTATATAAGATTCGGCATGGCCGAATATAGCGCTCTTACTTGTTTTATGCATCATTTGTTTTCTCTCCTTCAGATGGCGCTAAAAACAATTTTCCTTTTTTACAGGCTTTGTAATATCATTTTTGTTGATCGTTGTCATCAAGATGTTAGTCATTAAACAATGTTTTACATCCAGGTTTTATATCGCTTAAATTCAAATATATGTTTATTGGAAGCAGATAATTTTAAAATAAAATAAAACACTGAGAAGTATTTTAAAACTATAAAATTGGCTTTATTTGACAGCTGAAACTATGACATTTATTTAGCTGGATGAACTGAAAAAATAACACGTTTGAAAAAAGTTTTAGACGAACTGTTGGAAAAAAGGTACACAAAATTGGTAGCGGGTATCAAAAACCTTTTACCCTTGAATTATTAAATTTTAAAGAGCCTGGCTTTTTTAATTAAAGAATCTCTCGGGGATACTACTCTTCACAAATGCAGCTTCTCTTCTTATTAAAGTGAATATTGCGCGGCTAATTAGTGTTTAGACAACTGTTTGCAGCAGGATTTTTTGGCAATTCGAATTTTAAATATTAACTAAAATTATTTAAGCTTGAGGCCTTTTAATTATTTAAATAATATCTTTAATTTTTTATTAATTCTTCCAATTTTTCGGAGAACGTTGTGTAGCATCGTCAGGAAATATTCAAATTTTCTTCAAATAAAAAAAGCCTAAAACCTTTAGAATATTAAAAAAATATGCGAACAAGATAAAATACAAATCGTCAAAAAATTCGTGACTTAACAGTTGTCAAAAAACAAAGTTTTGTTTCAGATGATGAAAAAACGTCGTCGTTTTTTCGACATTCTTAGTGAGTCACAAAATTTGAGTATAAGTGCGTATATATCATTGAAATTTAACTGAGCTGACGTACGCATGCCCACAACAACGTTGATTTATAAGTATAACACACAATGAACATAAGTACTACGTCGTACTTATATTTATAGCGTACCATATTTATATGATTTGCAAAACTACTCTCGTTGATTCATATTTTTAAGAAACTAAATACTTATATTCATAGAATGAAGCAAGTTGACTCAACAACAAAAACATAAACAGCTCTCATTTGTATGAAGAATAAACAATATTGCCAGATTGGAGAGTGCAAGATATTTTTTGGCCGCAAAAAAATTTGCAATTTTACAATTACACAATTTTTGCAATTATCACTATTTATTTTTTAAATAAATGCAACTGATTATGGCCTTTAGGGTAGGTTTTGGTTGGCTTCTATAATAAGAGGTAAACAATAACAGTTATTTTGTGTTTTTTATTTTCATGTTTAAATTTTTTGCAGTCAGTTAAAAAACTGCGTTCTTAGGTGCTCACTTAAATTTGAAAGATAATACGCAAAAACAAAATCTCTTAAACAGACATCAAAGCAAGCACTTTATTTTTGCTTATTGTTTTTGTATTATTTTGTTAAATTTAAATTGTCTATTTTTTTTACAATCCACAATTATGTGAATGCCAAATTGTTATCTGGCAAGCCTAGTTAAAACACACAACTTCATAATGACTACTCGAGTCATACGTGCTTTTGGTCGTCTTTTTATTTTGCATGAACGACAATAGCAATCAACTGAGTCATACGTGTTGATGAATATGAATACTGTAAGCACATTTCATTTAAAAGTGAGTATAAGTAGTGAAGACTTTTCAATAAGTTTGAATGCGTATAAATCAACGAAAAAATAAATAATGATTCAAGTTCACTTACTTCATTAGTATTCGTTGCAGATCTCTGGTACATACATAAGTGTACAGTCGTTAAATCTAATATATTAAAGTACGTAATATTTCGCATTATAAAATGCACCCCTTTGAGCTATGTCTCTATTGTTTATTTTAAATATAAATACATACTTATGTACATACATAATTGCAATTTTACGATTATATGAAACGAATGGAATTGAAACATTTCAAGTTTAAAATATGATCTAGGCAAAGATCATTATATTTGCATATTCAATCATATTTGTGTTGTTGTAACACTACCGTTGCAATTTCGGTAGACAATGCATGCTTAAGCGTGTTTAACAGAAAATATATTCAAGGACAAACGAACAATTTTTTAAAGAAGATTAATAAAACTTTACTTGTTGTGTTGCGTTCATATAGATCGGTCAAACCGCTTGAAAAATAATAATTAATTGGTTGTTTTGGAAAGAAGAACTGTACTTCACCACCACCAAATAAAATATATTATATAATAAAAAATTAAATAATAAATAAAAAATAAGTATATCCTTACTTCATATGTGTTTTAATTTAAAGCAATTAAATTAAAACGTAATTTTTAGACTATAATACAAGTCGTAAGATTTAAAATACGATTTTGTAAAAGCAAAATGTGATGAAATTCGCTCCGTACTTAAGAAAAAGAGAGCAAAAGTATAATGAAAACTTGCTTCAGTTTACACTATTAGTTTGAAGTAGAATCAATGTAGAATGATTAAGAAAGAAAATAAACTCAAAATCTGATTTACGTAACATATAAATTATAATTGCGAGTACAAAAATAATAAAAAAAATATCTACTTTTAAACTAAATAAGGCGTTTTGTGGTTTTTACAAAAGTAAAATTTTAGTTTTATTCTTATTCATATTTTTCTAATATCAGCCAAATTATCGCCACGACTTCGGTGGCATACTTCTATATAAAGAAATTTCAAATTAAGCTAGACAAAAAACCTGAAGTTAAGGTGTGGCTCGCAATTAACTTCGTGCACTACGGTTGAACCACCTTGTATATAATAGGTAAGGCAAAAAAATTACCATCTAAAAGAAATTTCATATTAAAATTGGTTTAGTATTTTAGGAGTTATAAGCATTAAAAGTTATTATTAACACATAAGTTAGCCTTATGTATGTGATCAAGTTTATCCTGCATAGACACTCTAGCTAAATTTTTAACTATTAACGTTTTTTACCGGTCGTATAACTAATTGTAACGAGACTGTAGCATTGACTAAAAACAAACAAAATCACCATCGCAAAATTGAAGAGTTTTTTCAAACATTGATCTGATTAATATCAATTTATTATAAAAGTGTGTTGGTGGAGTGGTTAGAGCGTGAAACTTCAAAACCAACATAACCTGGTTCCAATATCGGCTTAGACAAGAAAAAATTCATAGCATTTAATGCTTAAATTGCTGTGGAAATGCATAGTAAATTTTATTTAGTATGTGTGAGATGAGTACGCTTACCCACCGCTCTCTAACAATAACTGGTATTTTAACTAGTATAAATCTATATACAAATGAACTAGTTGGGCTCCTATGACAATCTAATGTTAAAATCGATAATTTGAAATATTAACCGTCAAAGATATTAATTTGCTAAACGTAGAAACTATATATGTATAAAACAACACTCGTTATTGAATTCGGCAAAGATACCCGCTTCATTACCGCAATTGACCATAATTATTGAACACGGCAGAATTCTAAAGGAAGATTCTAAATTCCTACATACAAAAACAATTAGGGAAAAAACACGTTTGCTGTCGAACTACCCACAACATTAAATAAGATGCCACTGGAGATGCTAAACATTCCAACAAATTGTCACAAAACGAAGAAACTTTTTAAACAATATTTTATAAACACGCAATAAACACTATTCAAATGTATTTAAAATGTTTAGATTAGTTAATTTAGATCAATACTTATATCATCTTTCATATTTTTAAATTTTATCTTTAGTTTACCTAATTACGCAATGAATCAAATTGAATTTATCTATCTATATACATAAGTATGTAAAGAGTAACTGACTGACTGAATGACTGACTGATTCATCATCGCACAGCCCAAACGCAAAGAGCTAGCGACATGAAATTTTAACAATCGGTTCCTCTATCAATGTATAGCTCCACTAAGAAGGGATTTTTGAAAATTCGTACTTCAAGGGGGTAAAAACGGGTAAAATCGGTCATCTTATATCTGCTAAACTAAAAATGATACAAATTAAATTCAAAAAGTATTGTAATTTGCACAAAAAATAATCTGACAGGTGTCTGGCCTTTTTTTTTAATTTTCAACCCTTAAGGGGAAAAAACGGGTAAAAACTATAATTTGGTACTTTTTTGGTTCCCTTCCTAACACATAACTTCCTAACACATAAAGGTAGGAAAAAAATTTAAACTGTATTAAGTTATCCGCGAAAAAATTGTCTCTTTTTTTTGTACTTTTTTAAAAGAAACTTTTTTTATATTATTCAATGAGAAAAAATTTGACAATTATTATTTCCTAATAGAATATGGACAATTATTTAGGTGAGATTTTTGGAAACTTTTTTGGGAACAAAAAAGGTACCAAAAAGGGGAAAATTCCGGAAAATGTATGTAATTCCTAATTAGACGGCCAATTTTCACAAAATTTTTAATTGGGATTTCACCAGACATAAAAAATTTTGTAATTTAGTAAAAATTTAAACACATTCATAACAGGGTAGAAAGGGGAAAGATCGGGAAAAGAGTTTGGTACTTTTTAGAACATAATTACTTTTTTGCAAAAAAGAGTAGATTTACTGACTTTAAATCATTTATATTAAAATATTTTGTTACATAGATATTTGAACATTTTAAACTTAGAATTTGGAATTTGGACCAAAAATGTACTTTTTCGCATTTCTATGGTACTTTTTGTATTTTCTACGTTTATGAAGATAGGATTGTACAATCAAGGACTTTTGATTCCAGGTGAGACTAAAAATGTTATGGGCGACCAAAAAGGTACCTTTTTGGAATTTTTATGGTACTTTTTATATTTTTAACGTTTATGACAAAATGATTGTACAATCAAGGACTTTTGATTCCAGGTGAGACTAAAAATGTTATAGGCGATCAAAAAGGTACTTTTTGTATTTTCTACGTTTATGACGAAATGATTGTACAATCAAGGACTATTGATTCTAGGTGAGACTAAAAATGTTATGGGCCACCAAAAATTTACTTTTTCGCTTTTCTATGGTACTTTTTGTATTTTCAATGTTTGCGAAGCTAGAATTTTTAAATTAGTGACTATTTATACAAGGTGAGACTAAAAATGTTATGGGCGACCAAAAAGGTACATTTTTGAATTTTTATGGTACTTTTTGTATTTTCTACGTTTATGAAGGTAGGATTGTACAACCAAGGACTTTTGATTCCAGGTGAGACTGAAAATCTTATGGTCGACCAAAAAGGTACTTTTTTGAATTTTTATGGTACTTTTTGTATTTTCTACGTTTATGAAGGTATAATTGTACAACCAAGGATTTTTGATTCCAGGTGAGTCTGAAAATGTTATGGGCGACCAAGAAGGTACTTTTCTGAATTTTAATGGAATTTTCATTGAATTTTAATTCTACGTTTTAGTTAAAATTGTGAAATAAAGGATTATTGATTCAAGTTTAGAATTAAAATTATATTGAAGACACCAAAAAAGCCTTTTCGCATTTTTATTGAACTTTTTGTATTTTTACGTTTGTGTGAACATAGATTCTTAAAATTAGTGTTTTTTGATCCGAAGTTTAACTCCTAATATTATGGACGACCAAGATTACTTTTTTTAATTTTTTTTATATTTTGTATACATAAAATTCTGAATGTAGGTAATAATAAACAAAGTGGAAGTTTTAGTGAAGGGAAAAATTTTACTTTTATTATTTTTAGGATCATTTTTGCAAATTATGAATCTTAATTTTTGATCTTGCATTGAACTTGCTATTAGTTAGGAAATATATGCCCGATATATTTATTCTTACTCTGCTTTTTAGTTTTTTAAGTAAATTAAATCAGAGATAAAAATTTTCATAAATTGAATCAAAAATATTTAATAATTATAAATAGAACTTGAGTATTCAATAAATAGTAAGAAATGCGCTATCGAAGTAGCGGGTTAAATGCTAATATATAATATACCAGTAGTCAAGCCTAAACGACTTCGCAAGATCACTATGTATAAGACATCGTCGGATCAATATGCAAACCTGCTAACTCCCTTTCAGAAAATTTTACAGAAGAGACAAAAAAACTTCTTCTATTTCATATTTGTAGCTTGAGAGGAAAATCAAAAATAACATTTGTTTATCTTATAATATACTTCATGTACGACTACAATTTACAAAAAAAAAATTAAAATAAAAAAAGTTGGTTTATTTTATAATATACTTCATGTACGACTACAATTTACAAAAAAAAATATAAAAAAAAATTGGAGTTAGTAATAAACACTGAACTAATAATGTACTGGATCAAGCAGTTTTTCTTACAAAAATTTTTCTGTGAGAGGGTTTAGTAGTTTTTCATATCAAACCTTTTTACACACTTCAAGACTTAAATTGAAGAAAAACTACATGCTGTTTGACGAGGTGTATCTTTCTCTTCCACACGATATCAGTTTACTTTAAAAGTAAATTTAGCGGATTTGCATATCAAGCCGACGATATATTTCTCAATAAAGATTTATTAATAAAGATAATAATAATGATAATAATAATAATAATAAAAAAAGGGCATATGTATATACGTAACTAGTCTGCAGTTATAAGGAAATAGTATATTTCAAAGCACATTCTAGTTACTTTATCTGCAGGGTAATTTTTAGGTGTAAGGTAAAAAATTATTGGGTTCACATTGAGTTTTTTTTAACTCTTTCTTTACTTTCAATCATAATCATTTTCTTCTTAAGCAATAATTCCGAAAAACTTTGTTTCGTATTTAACAACAACTGCATTTTCTGACTTAAGACCTTTTACCCTAAATTCAAAGAATCATTAAGCCTTAAAAGTCTGCTTTAATAAAACCTAAATAAATTCCCTATAATATTAGCAAACCAACGTTTGCACACCAATCCACCGTATTACTAAAAGCACCATCACATAAACAACACAGTTTCCATTGCATCCCAAACATTTTTAAAATGTTTAAATTTACGTAAATATTTTAAAAATTTATGCAATTTTTTGAAGCGTTAAGAATCTCTATTGTAGAAATCTATAAAATTGTTTTTATTAAATGAACGGAAGTATGTACACAGGATATGTAGGGAAGGAAACAACTACATACACACTTACATATGTACTTACGTATGTATGTATGTTTTTATATTTATTTTTTTTCGGAACATGTTTTTAGTGTAAATAAATTTATTTATTTATGTGTTGTGCTGCGTTAAATGCTTAAAACATTATTTGTGTGTGTGTGTGTGTGTATGAGAGTGTGCTTCTTGAAGCACTTAATAGTTGAAGTGTTGTTCCATGTATTCGTAGGTTAAGTAGCCAATATTTTTGTTCAAAATATTGACTTTTAAACTTAATGAGAACCTTGATAGAGTTTAGCTTATAGCGGAATATTGGTTGGTCTTACTTTTTACACTTTTGCTTTAGTTCGGTTTGATTTATTTATTTGATTCTTAACGTAATTTATTCATTTCATTACAAAAGAGCAATTTGTTTAGTTTTATTTACATTTTCCATTAAGATTAAACAAGTTAAAGTAAATGCTTGCTGTTTAATTTAATGTGTTTTGAAAAAAAAAAAACGTAAATTGCTATTTTACTAAAGTTTATATTGATGCTAATTTATTTGACTTGTTGTACAGTTGCCCTACAATTTTAAAATGAAATGCTATGGCAATCTGAAAAACTTTTAATTGGATCAGAACTAATTATACTCTTTAAATAATATAAGATTAATTTCATACATACATATATAAAATGTGAGTCATAAGAAATTTATACCTGTATTGAGTTAAATTAAATGTAAAACGCTCCATATAAAAATACGTTAATTTACCAAATAATGTATTTTATACAAATACCAAGGATGCCCCGGTGGACTAGTCAGTAGTTTGGGGGTTGCGGGTTCGGTTCCCGCCAGACACTCTGGACTGTTCTTCTTTTCTTTCTCTTCCATTCTAACTATTTATATTCTTATTCTATTCTTCTCTATATTCTATATTAAGGCGTCACAATGGACCGTAATGATCTCCAGATGAGGGTGTGAGGGGGGTAACTTTGCACCAGCTTTACCTACCTATACAAATACCAATTTGGATTTAGATGAGTCATAAGCACCCAAAACGCTGTCCTGAATGTAGTAAGCTATATATACAAAGCCCTTGATAAAGGTTACAGTGGAGTAGCGGGTATATTTTTCGATCTTTCAAAAGCCTCTGATCTTTTTGATCATGAAATAATGCTTCGAAAACTAGAATTTTATGGTGTTTGAGGACAGGAACTGTTATTGTTCGAAAATTATTTTATTAACAGAAAACAGTATGTACAAATTGGACACAGTAAAAGCTTTCTTGGTGCTGTTGAATACGGTGTACCTCAAGGAGGTGGACTAGGTCTTTTTATACCCTTCACACAGTGAAAAAGGGTATATATAGGTTTGTCATTCCGTGTGAAATTTCTACAATTTTCATTTCCGACCCCATAAAGTATATATTTTCTGAAAGCTTATGAATAGGGAAGTCGATTAAGCTCTGTCAGTCTGTCCGTCTGTCCGTGTGTATGTTGAAATCAACTTTTTGAAGCCCAATACAACAATATACATACATACAAACGTGTATACTTGTTAGAGAAAACGTGGCATCGAATCCCAGCTGAGTAAAAAAAATTTTTTATTTTTTTTATATTTTTTTTTTTTAATTTTTATACCCGCCACCAAAAAAATGGTGGGGGTATATTAATTTTGTCATTCCGTTTGTAACACATCGAAATATCCATTTTAGACCCCATAAAGCATATATATTCTGAATCAGGGTTTGATTTGATGACGATCTAGCTATGTCCGTGCGTCTGTCCGTCTGCTGAAAGCACGATAGAGATCGCACCGAAAAAGCTAGGGGGCTCAGAATCTTTCTTATAGACAAGGTTTGTTTGGTATTGCAAATGGGCTAAATCGGAATATTAGGAACTGAGTTATAGCTCGTAATGCAAGAGTAGGTCGAAAAAACCGTGTCCTTTGAACATCGAATAAAATGGAATTGTGTCCAAACGCTATAACGTAGACTCATGAAACTCCGAACATATATTTTCTGAGTAAAAAAAATATTTCTCCCCGAAAATTATCTAAATCTATGCATTAGGAGAGGAGTTACCGATCAAAATGTACGAAAATTTATACCGCACAGTGTATTTTTCGGTATATTTAAAAACAAAAACGTCATAAAAGCAACAAAATTGGATGTACGACTCTGAAATTTTGCACACTTTGCTTTTTGGTGAGACGCTTTTTTGTAACGGAAAAACAATGTGCCACGCCCACTTTTACGCCCACCTCCCATATAACGTTTTACCTAAAATTCATATTATTTCTCTATTAATAAAGATTTTGGAATAATAAAGGGCTATATTGAAACACCTAGGTTGTACTCATTCGCGAAAAAACTTTGACACGCCTACTATAACGCCCACTTTTCACGTTATCTACCATTAATGAAATTTAAAAGCTCATAAAAGCGCCAAAATTAGATGTATGATGATCAAATTTACTAGGTAAATCCCACTAGGCACTGTCATTAATGTGCCAGAAAATTAAGGTGCCACGCCCACTTTTACGCTCACCTCCCATATAACGTTTTACCTAAAATTCATATTATTTCTCTATTAATAAAGATTTTGGAATAATAAAGGGCTATATTGAAACACCTAGGTTGTACTCATTCGCGAAAACAACTTTGACACGCCTACTATAACGCCCATTTTTCACGTTATCTACCGTTAATGAAATTTAAAAGCTCGTAAAACCGCCAAAATTAGAGGTATGATGATTAAATTTGCTACATATATCCCTCTAGGCAATGTCATTACTGTGGCAAAAAACTAAGGTGCCACGCCCACTTCTACGCCCATCTCCCATATAACGGTTTATCTTAAATTCATGTTATTTCTCTATTGACAAAGTTTTTGGGAAAATAAAGGACTATATTGAAATATCTAAGTTGTATTTATTAGCAGAAAATTTTTGACACGCCAACTTTAACGCCCACTTTCACTAAAAGACTAAATTTACGAAAACATTTTACTATCATATCGAAGTTATTAAGGGTGGTTAAATTTTAAGGGCCGATGTTGATTTTAAATAAAACACAAATTATTTAAGAAATTATTATCATTTCTTTTTATAATGATAATATTTGTATAGTTCAATTATGTATTTAACAAAATATCGGCCAAATGACCCCCATCCTTGGCGCCACTCCTCTATCTGATGGTCCAAATTTTCAATGACAATGTTGATGCTCAATTGTTGGGCATGATGATGAGTCGAGGTTGACTGCTCTTTTGCCACACTATCGCAAAAAACAGCAATAGTTCCCATTCAACAAACTAAGAAGGCGTTCACAGATTTTCTAAAAATTTACAAAGACCAGTTTTGCAGAAATTTAAATATTTTTTACAATTCTCCCGATTGTGGACGAATTTGAACGATTATGTTGATCAAAAGAATTCGAAGTGCACAAAATGCATTCTGATTTGAACGCCCATTTTTATAAAAAACCTGAATAACTTTAAAGCGTTGCTCATTTGCGTATCTTTCCACGGATCAAATTGAGTAAGTTTGAGATTGAGAAATGTCAAAAAAAAATGCAGAAAACAAATTTAAAGACTAGGTGTAGTTCACCTTCAACATGGGCCCTTAAAATTTAACCATCCTCTATAAAGAAAGTGATACATATTTTATTGAAAAAAGATTATTCCATAGCGATTAACAAAATAATAAATATTGTGCTTTAAATGTACACAAAATTGGTGGTGGGTATAAAAGATTCGGCACAGCCGAATATAGTGCTCTTACTTGTTTTTTTTTTTGTTTAATTTTTTATTTAAAATTCTAAATTTCTTGATCTTTTTTATTGATTATATATGATTTTTTCAAGCTTGAGATCAACTTTTTTAGTTTTTTTATAAAAAATTATTTATTATTAACCAACATTTCGCTACCAAACAATGGGTAGCTTCTTCAGGGTAATATGTATACAAATTTTAAAATTTTAATAATAATTTGATTTGAACTGTTCTTCTTCTTGCTGAATAAATTTGTATTATTTAAAAAGTTTGAGGTGTCGCAAAAAATTAACAAAAATTTTGAAAAATTAAAGAAAATTTAAAAATAAACGAAAAAATTTAATAAAATTTTGGTATAAAAATTGCAATTAAATTGTCAAGTACAATCAATATGTGTATGTTACAGCAAAAGACAATAATAAGTCGATTATGGATAGCAACTGAACCTCAGTTACATTGCCAGTTGCCAAAAAAGGGATTACAGATTGCAACTGGCAACTACCAGCTGTCAATTTTATATGAAAATTTAGCAACCGAGAAATAGTAGTTGCCAGCTGGTAACGCAACTGAAGTTCGGTTTCTATCCATAATCGACCCATAATTTGCCATAAAAAATCAAAGATTGTCGTTTTCAATTGTAGTCATATATATGATCATAGGATGATACTTTAATTAAACACAATAATTATGGCTGGTAACCATTATATGTATAACCATAATCATACAATTTAATTATAGTATGTTGCTCTTCGATTATGGTTACCACAACCATTTTTTTTTATTTAAAGAGCTGCTTTTCTGATAGAATATACTCTTTCAAAGAGCTGTTCGACTACTTTTCCTTATGAATATCTGTTAGATTTTTATCACCATTTAATCCAGGTTTTCTTTCAATGTTCAAGTCTTCCTTATGCTGATTATTGGCTTTACTGTGTGACGATAAACCTTCATACCTTTTGCTATTTTTTTTTAATTTGACATATTGAATTTTTTAAAGTTTATTTTAATTTTCTAGGCACTCCATGTTCGCAGTCTATTTTAACAGAAATAACAGTTGAAAGTTAATGATTTCGTAAAGATAATATCTGATATATTTTTAAAAGCCAACGTGATTAAAAACAAATAAGAGCAATATACTCGGCTGTGCCAAATTTTTGATACCCACCACCAATTTTGTGTACTTTTATAGCACAAAATTTATTATTTTGTTATTAACAGTAATCGCTATGGAATAGTCTGTCTTCTTATACTGAAATATGTATCACTGTGTATATCTATATATAAAATGTGGCATTCCGTTTGTAACACATCAAAATATCTATTTTAGATCCTATAATGTTTATACTTTATTAGTTCTAGTATCGTTTTAGGACGATCTAGCTATGTCCATCCGTCTGTCCGTCCGTTTGTTGAAAGCACGATAGAGAGTTTTGAAGAGTCTCTTAAACTGAGTTAATTTGTATATATATTAAATGTAAATAGTTATTTTTTTCAAATTCTGGGGAATGACTTTGCAAACTAATCTAGTTACTTTAGTTAATAGTTTTTTAAATTTTAATTGTATTGGAAATTTGTTTAAAGTTTAAGGGCCGTATTCATAAAAAATATTTTAGGTTTATTGAAGGTTTATTTGACAAATTTCTCTACAATATCTGTCAAATAAGCCTTTAATAAACCTAAAATATTTTTTATGAATACGGCCCTAAGGCTGTAAAAAATTTTTAATTGTTCTTATCTAGATTGAATTTTGCTTTAAATTACAAAATGATTTCCTAACATACACAAATGACATGAATTTCTATTAAAATTCACTAACAAACATAAATAAATAATTCCCATACACCTGTATATATGAAAGTATGTGCTTGTATGGTCTACAAGTGTGTTTGAGTTAAGCACAATTTTAATTATTTAACTTTGTTTTATTATTTATACAATTTACTTTCTATTCTCTATTTTTCTTTTCAACTCTATAGGGTATTCACACAATGTTGCCCATATCATGGCCAGTATCAGTGGTTTTAGCTCTATTCATGACTGCCATACACATTGTCTATCGCATTGGTGAGAGTCCCGACTATGCACCTAATTTACCTGTGGTAAGTACAAAATATTTAACTACTCACTAACACATATGAAAATTACAAAATCCCTGCAGACAATAGAGGGCTATGTGGTCCATTTAAGGTGAGATGCACTAGTTAGAACATGGTTCTATGTAATGTAGTCATGGACGAAATCAGTTTCAAACAAGAATTTGTAGTTAAACGACAAGTGTTCGTGTTTATAACGATTATACATCAATAGTATTTTTAAGAGGTATATAATGATCCTTTTGGTAATCCATCAAGTAGTGACAAAGAGTAGTTTTGAGACAACTCAAATGGTTTATATGGTCTAAATAGCCCTAGTAGATTGTAATGTTAAATTGATTATGTTTACTCCCTACATTTGGCTGGCCTTTGAACTAGTCCTAGTCCATTATGGCGTATACAGACTAGTCACGTTAGCTGCAGGGATGCTAAAGTTACTCATACCAGGGTTCTTGTGAAAAAGCAAGTACAAGGACCGGCTGCACATTGTCGTTATATAAGTATGTTTGTGTTTATGCATGTGTGTTTTAATTGGACTTTTTAAATAAATAAAAAACAAAAACATTGAAAAGTATTTTAAGTGGTGTGATGAGTGATATAAAAGTCATTTGAAAAGTCATTATAGTAAATACATTCAGCGTATATTTGAGTACATCCTAGTGCCTTATTTGTCATAAAAAAAAAACTGTGGAATTTTTTTAACAAGTTGGCAAAGTGTAAATGTAAGTGCATTTAAGCTGTTTTTGTTTGTCAGTGAAGGTAATAAAAATTCTATTTAAAATGTATGACAGAGGTCAATGTCAATTGTGAAAAAAGAACCAACAAGTGAAATAAATAGCAGACGATAACGAACGACGTCACAATTTTCTAATGGAACACGTTACTACAAAGAGTTAAACTCTTAGTTTAAACATAAAATAAACTAATAAACTAGAACTTTAAAAAACAGAATTTAAACTGAACTATCATTAAACTTGCACTGTACAAAAGCTGAAGTGAAGCTTAACTTCTAATTGAATTTTATGTAGTTTTGATTTAAATCTTTTAAATAATTTTAAATTGTTATTTTATTGTATTTTATACATTGCAAATGGCAATGCGGTCATTAATTTTTTAATCCTTTTATTGTTCAACTTGCATATAAATATTTATTATAAAATCAAACAAAACACACCTGTTTGACATTGAATACAATTCTAATAAAATATTTTTTTTTATTAAAACATACAACAGGGTTATTCTTTGTTAATGGTCAGTTGATTTTAATAATTCTAAAGAATTATTTTAATGAAATATAAAAATAATTAAAGCGGGTTTAAATAGCTAAAACGTATTAAAATTTTTATTATTTATTGAAAACTATTTTATAAAATGCAAAATTTGTATGTAATAGAGTTTTATTGGTCTTTCAAATACTTGTTCTTGTTATCAAAACAACACTTTTCGGTTAAACATTAAAAAATTATAAATTAACTGATTTTATAAAAATTAAGAACGACATCAATAACAAATAACACATCTCTATTTATAAAAGAGTAAAGTGACTGACCGCCTGACTGATTTATCATCGCACAGCCCAAAAGCAAAGAGCTACAGACATGAAATTTAGACAACCGGTTCCTCTTTCGATGTATAGCTTCACTAAGAAGGGATTTTGGGAAATTCGTACTTTAAGGGGGTAAAAAAGGGAAAAATGGGTAAAATCGGTAATCTTATATCTGCTTAACTAAAAATGATGCAAATAAAATTTTAAAAGGAATTGTAATTTGCACAAAAAATAAGCCGACAGGTATCTGGCCTTTTTTTGAACTTTTAACCCCTAAGGGGTACTTTGGTACTTTTTTGGTAGCCTATGTAACTTCCAAACACATATAGCTAGGAAATAAATTTAAGCTGTTTTAAGTAATCTGCGAAAAAATATATATAGGAATTCGGCACTCTTTTCAAATTCACATGTATAAGGGGTAAAAATTGTCCCTTTTTTTGGTACTTTTTTTAAAAGAAACTTTTCTAATATTATTCAGTGGGACAAAATTTGATCATTATTACTGCCTAATAGAATATGGACAAATATTTAGGTTGAATTTTTGGAAACTTTTTTGGGGACAACAAAGCTACCAAAAAGGAGAAAATTCCGTAAAATGTGTGTAATTCCTAACTGGACGGGCAATTTTCACAAATTCATAATTGGGATTTCACCAGACATAAAAAATTGTGTAATTTAGTAAAAATTGAAACACATTCATAACAGGGTAGAAAAGGGAAAAATCGGGAAGAGTTTGGTACTTCTTAGAACAAAATTACTTTTATGCAAAAAAAAGTACATTACTGACTTTAAATCATTTATATTAAATTTTTTGTTACATAGATATTTGAACATTTTAAACTTAGAATTTGGAATTTGGACCAAAAATGTACTTTTTCACATTTCTATGGTACTTTTTGTATTTTCTACGTTTATAAAGGTAGAATTGTAAAGTAAAGGACTATTGATTCCAGGTGAGACTAAAAATTTAATTGGCGACCAAAAAGGTACTTTTTTGAAATTTTATGGTACTTTTTGTTTTTTCTACGTTTGCGAAGCTAGAATTTTGAAATTAGTGGCTATTGATACAAGGTGAGACTAAAAATGTTATGGGGGACTAAAAGGGTACGTTTTTGGATTTATATGGTACTTTTTGTATTTTATACGTAGAATTGTAAAATCAAGGACTGTTGATTCTAGGAAGACTAAAAATGTTATGGGCGACCAAAAAGCTACTTATTTGAATTTGTATGGTACTTTTTGTATTTTCAACGTTTGCGAAGCAAGAATTTCGAAATTAGTGACTATTAATACAAGCTGAGACCGAAAAGTGTTATGGGTGACCAAAAAGGTACTTTTTTGAAATTTTATGGTACTTTTTGTTTTTTCTACGTTTGCGAAGCTAGAATTTTGAAATTAGTGACTATTGATACAAGGTGAGACTAAAAATGTTATGGGGGACCAAAAAGGTACGTTTTTGGATTTACATGGTTCTTTTTGTATTTTATACGTATAATTGTAAAATCAAGGACTATTGATTCTAGGAAGACTGAAAATGTTACGGGCGATCAAAAAGGTACTTTTTTTAATTTTTATGGTCCTTTTTGTATTTTCTACGTTTATAAAGGAAGAATTGTAAAATAAAGGACTATTGATTCCAGGTGAGCCTGAAAATGTTATGGGCGACCACAAAGGTACTTTTTTTGAATTTAAATGGGACTTTTTGTATTTTCTACGTTTATAAAGTTAAAATTGTGAAATAAAGGATTATTGATTCAAGTTGAAAATTTAAATGATATTGGAGACACAAAAAAAGCCTTTTCGCATTTTAATTGTAGTCTTTGTATTTTTACGTTTGTAAAAATAGATTCTAAAAATTAGTGTTTTTTGATCCGAAGTTTAACTCCTAATATCGGGTGTCCCAACTAGAACGCAATTTTTAAATTTTAAATAAAACACAGATATTAAAAATAAAAAAATCGTGAAACTTTATTATATCATAAAGTAGACAGAATGAGGTTATGTATGGAACAATATATCGTGCAGATGGCCGCCGCGGCTTTGCTGGCACACACGCTATCTTTCAATGAAATTTTCAATAACCTTTTTGCATAAATGCTGCGGTATTTCATTAATGCAGCGTCTAATTTCCTCTTTGAAGGCTTGAGTCGTCGTCGGCTTATTCGCGTAAACTATCGACTTCAAAAAACCCCAAAGAAAAAAATCTAAAGGTGTTAAATCACACGATCTAGGCGGCCAATTCTGGTCTCCAAACCGCGAAATAACACGACCGAGAAATGACTGATGCAGTAATTAAATTTTTTCTCTGGCTGTATGACATGCTGGCTTCAGTTCCTGAGTCAATTGAAGTTTGTATGCATGAAGATGCAAATCTTTCGTCAAAATTGGCTGCATAGTGGACTTGAAGACACCAATTTGCTGAGCTCGGTGTCGAATTGAGGTGGATGGAGTTTGAGCGACATCATCACATACAGCTGCGACATTTTCGGTCGATCGACCTGGTCGAAGGCGAGTTGTTGTCTTTACATCACTAACAGACAGAGTTTCGGCAAATTTATTCATTAATCTCTTTACAGTTGACTCTTTTGGAGCATTATTGTGACCCCAAATTGATCGCAATTTGCGAACTGTGGCCGCAAAACTGTCACCATTTTGGTAAAACAATTTCACAATGAGAATGCGTTGTTCATTCGTGTAGCGCTCCATTTTTACTAACCTTCTACTAGTAAACAATAACAATTGTTCAAATGTCAAACAATGACACTTCGAATGGCGCCAAATTTAAAAATTGCGTTCTAGTTAGAACACCCGATATTATGGACGACCAATATTACTTTTTCTCATTTTTTATATTTTGTATACATAAAATTCTGAATGTAGGTAATAATAAACCAAGTGGAAGTTTTAGTGAAGAAAAAAATGTTACTTTTATTATTTTTAGGGTCGTTTTTGCAAGTTGTGAATTTTAATTTTTGAAACTCAGTAGCATTGATCTAACTTTTAGTTAGGAAATATATGCTCGATATATTCTTACTCTACTTTTTAGTTTTCTAAGTAAATTAAATCAGAGATAAAAATTTTCATAAATTTAACCAAAAATATTTAATAATTATAAATAGAACAAGAGTATTCAATAAATAGTAAAAAATGCGCTATCGAAGTAGCGGGTAAACTGCTATATTATTGATATTAAAAGATTGTCAATTTCTTCTTCTTGTTGAGCTTGAGATCACTTTTGTTTTTACAAATAAAAATTTATAAATTTACCCTAAAGAAGCTACCCACTGTTTGGTAGCAAAATATCTAGCTCAATAAAAAGAAGAAATTATTAGTAAAAGGTGGTTTAATTTTAAGGGCCGATGTTGATTTTGAATAAAACACAAATTATTTAGGAAATTATTGTCATTTCTTTTTTTATGCTAATATTTGTATGGTTCAATTATGTATGGAATAAAATATCGGCCAAATCGTCGTCGCCACCTCGGCAGCCACCTCCATCCCATGGTTCAAACTTTCGATGGCGCTGACGCATAATTGAGGTTCTACGTCGTTAATGTGCAGAATTATATCATCCATTAGCTCTTTAATTGTTGATGGCTTATCGACGTACACCTTTTCTTGCAAATAATCCCAAAGAATGAAGTCCAACGGTGTCAAATCACATGATCTTGACATCGTCACCACGTGAGATAACACGGCCATTAAATTTGTCGCGCAAAATAGCCATTGTTTCGTTAGATGTGTGGTAAGTAGCACCATCCTTTTGAAACCACATATCGTCCATATCTTGCAACTCGGGCCATAAAAACTTCGTTATCATCTCACGATAGCGAACCCAATTCACAGTAACTGCCTGACCGACCTAAATTTGGGAAAAATACGGCCGATGATGCCGCCAGCCCATAAACCACTCAAACAGTCACTCTTTGTGGGTGCATTGCTTTTTCGACAATCACTCTTTGATTATCATTCGCCCAAATGCGGCAATTCTGCTTATTGACGAATCCACTGAAATGAAAATGTGCCTCACCACTGAAGATGAAGTGCACGAAATGCATTTTTATTTAAACACTCATTTTTAAAATAAGCCTGAATAGCTTTAACGCGTTGCTCGATTGTGTATCTTTCCATGGTTCAAATTGAGTTAGTCTGAAATTGAGAAATGTCAAATGAAATGCAGAAAAAAATCTTTGCGTTTAGGTGTGGTTCACATTCAACATCGGCCCTTAAAATTTAATCACCCTTTATAAAGATAAAAAAAAATTAAGAAAACATTTTTGAAAGATTATGTTCATATTGAGCCCCAGCAGCGATATTGACTATTTGACATAGAATCGTTCCCCAGTCTGCAACAGCTCGTAAATTTAATTATTTAATCGAAAATAGTAACAGTTACAGAAATACAAGCCATTCAGTTTAACCGTAAGCGACACCTCCTACACCACTAACTTCTATCAAAATTGATCCAAATATTTTATACAAATTATTTTATCGCCTAAATTAAATCATTTCATCATCTGTTAAGCAAAATCACTTCTTCGTTGTATATTTTTTCTGCTGTATATACATAGATGATTCACGAAATTTACTATTTGTTGTCAATAAAATTGTTTGTACATATGTACGTATACTTTATATAAATCAAAATATTCATTGTATATTACGTATACGTATATTTTGTAAATTTGTAAAAAAAATTTCTATAAAAAATTAAGAACGAGCGAAAAACTGAAAAAAACTCAAAAAAAAACCTATTATGTGATGGATGATAAAACTTATGTACTGCCAAAATTTTGACAACTTCCGAGTCAAGATTTTTATGTAACTGATGGAACAATAGTAGACAAAAAGCAAACAAAATTCCCCAAGAACTTTCTTTTTTCCAAAGTTGGCAAAGGATGCTAATCATTTTTGACATCTGGCATGATAAAAACATATTACGAAATGTTTAAAAATGGCTTTTAACTTTATTCAAATAATACAGAGTACCCTTATATTTATGGTCAAATTTGGCATTATGCCACTTTGTAACAAGTAAGAACACTATATTCGGCTGTGCCGAATTTTTTACATCCACCACCAATTTTATGTACTTTTATAGAACAAACTTTATTATTTTGTTTTTAACTGTAATCGCTATGGAATAATAAAATATGTATTACTTTCTTTGTATAACTTCGATATGCTATTAAAATATTTTCGTAAATTTAGTCTTTCAATGAAAGAGGGCGTTAAAGTAGGCGTGTTAATATAGTTTAAGCTAATAAATACAACCTTTAATATAAAGTCTTTTTTTCTTCCAAAAACTTTGTCCACAGAGAAATAATATGAATTTAAGATAAACCGTTATATGGGAGGTAGGCCTTAAAGTGGACGTGTCACCTTAATTTTCAAGCATAACAATGTCATTGACTAGAAGGATTTACATATGTATGTAGCGGAATGACAACCACCATTTTTTTGGTGGTGGATATAAAAGGAGTCCTTAAGTGGTATTAAATCAAAAATGTCAATTATGTACCACTACAGGCAAACCCATTTAACTGTACAGAACTTCGGCCTATGAAAAGGTATTAAGCCCCTGTAAAAAATAATTAAAGAACACAAAAAAGGCATTCCAGAACATGTCCGAGTTAAGGCGTAAGTGAACCACTTCATCCAAAAGAGTAACGGAAGCAACTATAGAATCTTTAATGGAGGATTTTTGGCAAAAAGAATAAGTTTTTAAGTGCCAATTAATATACAAATATTTTAATGTTTAACGAATTTCTACAATAATTGAAAAAGTTTTGCATATTTTTTAGAATTTTTATATTGTACGGCTTAAGTTTGACTTCAGCTACAACTGACATAATACGAATACGGTTGATATTTAGTTCGAGCGTTCAAGAACATATCCTCTGCTTTTGTTATATTTATTTTAAAGTCGTGAATTTCCTTCTTATTCTTAATTTATTTACTATTAGATGGCATTAAAATTTCTGTAATAATTTTTTTCCCCATCCACTAGAATTTCTGAGTCACATTGCCTCGGGCATTTAATTGATGGCATATTTCATTTATATACATAAATATAATGAGACAAATACTTCTTTGAACAAAAAATATAATTTACACTCTTATTGAAAACCCTTTTATATAACGATTCTCTTTGCACAGAATTGTAGAAAGTTTTCCACAAATTACATTTTTATTACTAAATTTTAGATTATTTTTCCATTTTGTTTTAATTTGAATTTAATTGAACAATTTATCAAAATTGTTTCCTTGACTATAGTGTATTTTCAACAGTATGTGTGCGTGTTTTTGTTTGTTTTCATTTAACAGTTATTTGGTGAAATCGTTATGTTGGCTAGTGCATCCGTATCCGGTCTATATTATCGCATAATGTCAGATGCTGCACACAATCGTACTGTTGATGGTACACGAACCGGCATTGAGCAACGTGTAAAATTGGAATGTGAACGTGAACAACAGGAACAATTGTTGCTGAGCGTAATACCAGCCTACATTGCAGCTGAGGTAAGTTGTTGTAATTATAAACAATTTTTTAGCACACACATAGTTGCACATAAATCGTATTTGTTATTTTTTGTTGTGGTTTATTTTCCTCTGTTTCACTTGATGTGTATTTTAGGTCAAACGCAGCATAATGCTTAAAATGGCTGATGCCTGCCAACGGGCTGGTGGTCAAACTAATTCATCAGCCACACGTTTTCATGAGTTGCATGTCCAGCGACACAATAATGTTTCTATTTTATATGCAGACATAGTAAATTTTACTCCATTATCCGAGCAGTTGACGGCCAGTGATTTGGTAAAGACTTTAAATGATCTCTTTGGACGTTTCGATCAAATTGCACAGGTAAGTTTTGAATAGAAAATAAGTTTTAATGAGAAGTTACTTTAAAAAAATTCTTCTTCAATGGTGCGATTCACTAACTGTTAACGATCCGACAATCGTTAAATTTTTCAACACTTACTGTTGTTTGCACTAATGATTAGGCGAATTACTAAATACTTTTTAACGATATTCGACAACTTTTACAATCAACTGGCATCTTAAAAAATGTCAAAATAAATTCACCACTAAAATCATTCTCGTAATCGAAACTTAAACAAATGGTTCTTAAGTCAAGTATAAGATTAAACTTGTTGTTGGTAAAATTAATAATATTTGTCGTTTAGATAACAATAACAAATGTTGTTTAAATTATTTTACTGAGTACTAAAATCGATAAAATCGTTGTCTACTTTTTTCAAAGATACGATAATCGTTCGAAATAATTGTTGAATCGGACTACAGTTCTCCTAAACTTTCTAAATAACTTTAAAATTAAAAGATTCTTAAGGGTGCTGTTATAGAGGTGGAGCACTTTTAATTTAAATTAATAAATAAAAAGTTGTTAGTATCATTAGTGTTTTGCTATTGGGGTTTTGATGGGACATTGTCCGGTGAGATCTAGAATTAGTAGCTGGGATCGCGGCACTCCGGGTTATTGTTGGATGTGTAAGGGTATGGAGAAGTTGAAAATTGTGGAACACGTTATCTGTTACTGCCCGAGACTACAGAACCACAGTGTTAAGTGGTAAGGTAAACGATTCGACGGTGATCTTAGCGATGTCTTTGAGTGCAGGCTGAAGAACGTCATTGGATTGATTATGGGGGTCGGGTAACTTGTGAACAGACAGTCAGCGACCGCTGGGTTTTCAACGAGTCTTTTATTCATATGTCTCTTGTACTATTTCTTTACTCTATTCATCATTTATTCTATCTATTTCGGTTTTTCTTTTATTAGAGGGAACACAACGGACCATGCTGATCTCCGAGTAAGGGTGTTGGAGGTATCTCTTGCTGCACCTCCCTTTCCTACCTACCTACCTACCATCATTAATGCTTAAATATGATTTCGGGAATATGTCCGCCACAGATAGGACGTACATGGCATAACCTTAGGAGTAAATCACACGGTGTTTTTAAAATAAAGATTGTTTCTGGATTATCTTCATAGACCTGGGACTTCACAAATCTCAAAAGAAAATAATCAAATCACATGAAAGTTTAATTACTTGAAAAATTATTTAGTAAGCATGTCTCTATACCGCTTACAGTTAACTATAGCATTCTGACCATCTGAACGTTACGAGCTACGATAAGCTTGAGGTATGGCAATTATGTTTATTGACATAGTCATTTAAGCTTATAAGTGCTTCCTCACTGAAGAAAATTAAATTGTCAAATTGAATCATGATTTTTCAAAATAAATTTAAATTATTTGTAATCATTACTCTGACATGAATCAATTCATAATAAAGTGCTAAACTAAACTAACCTCAAAACAATCAAAAATTCCCAATGATTGACAGGAATTTTTTTCCGGTTTCAAATCTAGATTTTATTTTAAATTTAAAACTTTAGCGATAATTCGCTTAATTTCCTTATTTATTTTAAAGTTTCTTTAATATTTAAGAGATAAACCGTTAAAATTATAACAAGTAAGAGCGCTATATTCGGCCGTGCCGAATCTTATATACCCTTCACAACGTGTAGTCATGCAATAACAGTGGTTTGTGTCACCATTCATCCCATATGAAATACGTACATTCATATAAAAACATACATATATAAAAACGTCCCATTGTACAATTATAAATTCACGTATGTATGTTAAAAAAAAAAAAAAAATTAAAAAAAAAATTTTTTAAAATTAAAAAAAAAAATTTAAAAAAAATTATTATGTATATAATATATATAAAACAAAAAAATAAATAAAAACAAGTAAAAGCGCTATATTCGGCCGTGCCGAATCTTATATACCCTTCACAACGTGTAGTCATGCAATAACAGTAAATTCACGTATGTATGTTAAAAAAAACAAAAAAAAAAATAAAAAATAAAAAAAAAATTTAAAAAAAAAAAATTTAAAAAAAAAATTAAAAAAAAAAAAATTATTATATACATATATAATATATATAAAACAAAAAAATAAATAAAAAAAAAAATTAAAAAAAAAAAATAAAAAAAAATAATAATAAAAATATATATAATTTATTAAATAAAAAATAAAAAAAAAAATAAAAAAAAAATTAAAAAAAAAAATTTTAAAAAAATTAAAAAAAAAATTTTTTTGCCTCAGCTGGGATTCGATGCCACGTTTTCTCTAACCAGTATACACGTTTGTATGTATGTATGTTGTTGTTGTAATGTTGTTTTTATGAAAAGAAAATCGAGGTGGTCGTGGGTTTTTGCTCATATCTCAGTTGTTTATGTACCGATGTTTCTGATTTTCAATACCGATCTACTCCCGAATATTTCTGATATTTTAATACCTTACCCGGGTCCAACCTATGTCGGGGGGCTTCAAAAAGTTGATTTCAACATACACACGGACAGACGGTCAGACGGACAGACGGACAGACGGTCAGGGCTTAATCGACTCCTCTATTCATAAGCTTTCAGAAAATATATACTTTATGGGGTCGGAAATGAAAATTGTAGAAATTTCACACGGAATGACAAACCTATATATACCCTTTTTCACTGTGTGAAGGGTATAAAAATAATTAAAAAAAAAATAATAAAAATATAAATACTATATTAAATAAAAAATAAAAAAAAAATAAAAAAAAAATTAAAAAAAAAATTTTAAACAAATTAAAAATAAATTTTTTTTGGCTCAGCTGGGATTCGATGCCACGTTATCTCTAACCAGTATACACGTTTGTATGTATGTATGTTGTTGTTGTAATGTTGTTTTTGTGAAAAAAAATCGAGGTGGTCGTGGATTTTTGCTCATATCTCAGTTGTTTATGTACCGATGTTTCTGATTTCCAATACCGATCTACTCCCGAATATTTCTGATATTTTAATACCTTACCCGGGTCCAACCTATGTCGGGGGGCTTTAAAAAGTTGATTTCAACATACACACGGACAGACGGTCAGACGGACAGACTGACAGCCTGACAGAGCTTAATCGACTCCCCTATTCATAAGCTTTCAGAAAATATATACTTTATGGGGTCAGAAATGAAAATTGTAGAATTTTCACACGGAATGACAAACCTATATATACCCTTTTTCACTGTGTGAAGGGTATAAAAATGGTATATAGTCCCTTTTTCACATTTGAGAAATTTAAAGGTAAATGATTTTTGATAGCAGGAGATCAAAGATGTATTGTGTGTAGTAAACGACAACCTGTACTCTACACTTTTTGTTTCTCTTCCTTTTTGAAATTCTTTCTTCAGATAATTATTCTCAAATTTCCAAAAAAGGATTCAAACAATTTTTTTTTTAATTTGATAAGTGGGACTGACACCATTTGGCTGTATTCCTACAATGTATTATGCTCCAAATGAGTGTCGAGTGTAATATATTCCCTTCGTCGGTCCACGAGCATATTATTTCAATATGAATTTTTAATCTTTGATATATTTTTATTGCGTTTCAACTGAAGGCTGTTTTTTATAGAGGTATACAACCTTGAAAAGATATTGAACAAAGATTAATTTTTTAAATTGACATGAAATTTAATTTATTCGAAAGATAACGTTCTGGAATTATATTTAAAATATGACTTTTTGCATATGACCGCCACGACTGGCTCTAACGTAGAAAAAAGTAGAGGTAAAACTTTTTTTAACATTTGTGGCCATATATCGGCAATAACGCGGCAAATGTTATTCTCCAAGTGGTCAATCGTTTCGGGCTTATAGGCGTAGATAAGTGACTTCAGATATCCTCACAGAAATTGGTATATTGGCGTTAAATTGCACGAATTTAAAAGCCAATTTACGGGTTCGAAACGTGAAACTATGCGGTTACCAAAAGTTTCCTTCAATAAATCAGTTCTGGCACTAACTGTGTGACATATTGCGGCACAGCTCTTTCACACCGTGGTTGTTCAATTAATGAACAAAAAAGTCATGAATATTTAGCGATTATTATTGAATATAAAACCAGTATATTTTTACAGAAGTACGTCCAATGATTCCACCAGCCCATAAAGCACACCAAACAGTCAGTTGTTAAACGTGTGATTTGATTTGTATTAAGTTTCAGTTGCACTTCCAAAAAAGTACTTGGATGGTAAAAAAAATTGATGAAGCCAAAATCGGTAGATATCCCACTTATCTCTTAAACGTATTTTTGCCTGCTAAACTGATATATTTAATGGGATAGCTGAATTTCGATCACTGCCGACAACTGTCAAATCAGACGTCACACAGAACATTAATGCAAATTTAAATTTCACCGCCTCTAAAAACACCCTTTATTATAATTTGGTTTAATTCAAATTCATTGTAAGTTTCGTATTATTAAAGGCCATGACTGACTAACCTAAGAAGTCGAAAGATTATGATAAATAAAAATCTAATAAGTTTCTGTCCTACACGAGAAAATCGCAACAACATGTTCTATTGCTTTACAAAAAGCAACTCTAAATGCACGGAAACTACTTTCTGATGAAAATTTCTAAAAGATTATCAAACCGTTGACACATGTGCACTTTTTGTCTACACCATAATACTTTCTGAACATACATACAATTTCTGACATTTCCAAAGACTAAATCTGATCAGTCAGTCATGGCTTTAAGTTAGAAAACAACTTAAGACTTAATCAAATATTTTTTTATTATTATAATTTATATTTTATTTAAAACCAAATTGCGTGAAATATTAGAACCATTAAGAACATCAATTTATATCACAAAATAAAATAAATTAAAATTAAAAAATATTTTATTTCTAAGAAGTTCTGTTCACTTACTATTTAACTTTAGTTTTTATCTAGTTGAGTTATACTTAATTTTAGTTTAATTAATTAAAATGTTTAAATTATACTTTTTCACTTGTGTTTCCGTTTTTTAATACTCTCTTTAAGGAAAACCATTGTTTGCGCATCAAGATCCTGGGTGATTGTTATTATTGTGTATCTGGACTGCCAATCTCTAGGCCACAACACGCCTCAAATTGTGTCAATATGGGCTTACAAATGATTGATGCCATTAAGTAAGTGAATTTTATATTCAAGTTTATCTAAACGCATTTAATACAGGTCTATTCTTACTTACACACTCATTCATTTATCTCTTTGTTTGTATTAGTGTTCATTTTGTATGTGAGTGTACGAGTTAAATTATGTAAACACAAGGTATTTTATCATTTAGTTGAACAGAATTTGTATATTAAGTTTGATACAAATGGAAATTTGATTAAAACCTTTCTAGTGCGACAAACAGAAAAAGAAAAGGTAAAAACAACAATAAGGTGTCAAAAGGACACTTGTTAAATATTGTTAGCAGGTGTTAATGTTTCAACAGCTTAAACACACTAACAAATTAATCTTGTGATAATACTTATGTACATAGAAACTTGTAAAAGAGAACAAAGGATTAACCAGGCTCTATTACCTTCAAATGTAAACAAAACAGTGTGGTGTTCGGTTAAAAGGACTCTCAAATAATTAAAGTGTCAGTATACTAAATAGCCATTTCGATTTATGTGTGTGTGTATTTCTTTCCAACCTAAAATCATGTAGCTCATATCACAATCACTTAATTTTTAAAGCAACTAAATATGTACAACGTTTACTTGTGTGCCGTAATAAAAACAATAATATATTTGCGATAAGTAGATGGCAAAGGATATTGTGTAAAAAAATCGAAGTTAAGTCAGCGTATCAATAGCAATGCTTGCTTATAACTTTTAGATTTAATATTGAAAATGTTTTTGGGATTTTGTTGTGCTCTTAATACCACAAAACTTTTTTGTGGCTCCAAAGCTAAAGGGATAGTGGTTTGGTGTTTTCTTTTGCAGGGGATTAGGGTATAAGCGTCAAAGCACATGATATGTAAGACTTCAAAAACAATCAGTGGGAATTACTCTGGATAAAATTAAATTGAAAGAATTTTTGCTGAAATAGCATTTTTAAATAATTGTTGGCATCTAATGCATTTTAATAATCATTTCTCTTTTGCTAGGAAATAAGTTTTAGTTTTGTTTTAAATTGGGGAATTTTTGTTTACATTAAGTTCTTCTTTTGATTTAGTTGTAATTTTTTGAAATTAATGTTTTTACGGGTGTCCCAAAATAAACAATAAAATTAAATACGTTTTTTTGGGTTTTATTTTTATTGATTCATAAAGAGAACAGGATAAAGTTTTTTTATGGAATATCACATGAGGCAAGTAGATTTACTGGCATATAACTATCCCTTTTTTATTGAAACGTTTTATAACCACAATGCATAAATGTGGCCTAAATAAGTTGATGAAGCGTTAAATTTTCTCCTTAATAACACGGATGATTCTAAACTTTTATCACAGACCATTGACTTCAAATAGCCCCATATAAAGGAAAATATTATGGTAAATCATATGATTAACGAGAGAAAAAAATATATACGATTAAAATATATCGCATACAATAATATAATTGTTTCACGGGTGTGGTACTAGAGTAGGTCAAAAAAGGATGACAGTATTGAACAACGTCAGCTCCATATCGATGCCTTACTTCCTCAACCTCGTATCTTAAAAAATACGGTTTTGACTTTTTCATATCATTTTCATTTCATTTCATATGCTTTAACTAAAAAAAATTAGTATATTATAACTACTAATATACATAATTACAATCAATTCCTTAATAATTGCACTTAAACTTTTAACCAAACACCGAAGTATAAAAAGATTAACCGTCTTTCTTTTCTATCCTGAAAAATTTTATTTTTTAAGATACGAGGTTGAGGAAGTAAGGCATCGATATGCCAAATTTCTGACGGTGGTCTTACCACTGCCGCACAGTGCTCTGTCCCATAGGCAAAACTAAAGATTAATAAAGTGTAAAAAATAATTATGCAATATACATTTTTGTGAAGCTAACAAAGTACCTTTAACAGTGTTGTAAGTAGAATTCACAATTTTCACTTTTTGTTTACAGTGGAGGGCACCAAAGTCAAACAATTTTTGAGCTAAACTGTTAAGTAAAAAACGACTTTGACCTGTTTTACTAAAAAAAATTGCCAAAAATTCATTTCTTAATATATTCTTTTCAAACTAGGCAGTTTTGTTTACCACTAAACGCAAAAAAAAAATTATTGCTGGTAAGCAATATTACTGAGAAAAATTTGTATAGTATAGTAAACTTTGAGATTTTTTTATTGGAAATCCCCGAAATTTCTAAAGTTTGGCAGAGTATAATTAGCTATTTTTTTAGAGTACCTTAATTTTATTTAAGATTTTAGTTGTTTTGGAGTGCTTTAATAGAATCTACAAAGAAGTCCTAGAATTTTTTGCCGGAAATATAAAAATTGCATTCGTTTCTTGAGTCATATTTCCTAAATTAAAAAAAAAATTACAAAGAGGTAAGTTTATGGTACTGCCAAAATTGGAAAATGTTAAGTTATAAGTCTCTTGTTTCTTCTTTACTACAAAAAATTAACTGAATTTTTATGTACTGAGTATTTTTTTTTTACAAGAAAAACATGAAAAAAATTGAAAGTAAATAATGTATTATTTTTGGGTCTACCCTAATATTTTACAAAGTTTGACGATACTATATATATATATATATATAAATAAAAAATGAGTGATTTTCAATTTTTGATTTAAATACTACGTTTGGATGTATAACGATTGGTAAAAAAAAAATTAAGATTTTCTGCCGGAAAATGGAAATTTTGTATTTTTTGTACACACTCATAAAAACGATTTTTTTCATATTAAATAATTCATAAGTAAAAATGGAATTATTTCATACACTATATCAAATATACAATTTATATACAATATAATACAAATATATTATTTTACAGACAAATCAAATTTTTTAATTCGTCACAGCATAACGTTACATTTGTATTTTTCGAGGTATACTTCCCTTTCACCCACTATCCACAGTCAAATGCTGGCTCAATAGGGGCTAATTGGATAAAATATGCCTGAGTTATAGTGGAACAAAGCTAAGATTTTATGAAAATTTTATTGTTTATCACCAATTATTGTCACTTCGGAAGATGTTTTGTACCACAGTAAACAACAAAATCCATAGTTTTGTAATTCTATTGTAAAGTTCATTTGATTATACAATAAGAAACAAAAGCAATAGCATTTAGGTTAAATTTTACTTAGTACCACCATCATATTTTCGCATTTTTATAGAAATGAATGTACCGAATGAAACCATATTTACAACAGATCTATAACGCATTATTTAAGAATCACTTATTAATTTTTAGTGTATTTTAATCATAAATGCTTCTAAAACATAGTTTTTTAAAAAAAGGATATATGGGAGGTAGGCATGTCCTTACACCGAATGCAAAAAAATTTGCAACAACGTTAGAATTTTAAATTTTACAGACATATAAGTTACATTTGAGCAAAACACAACCGTTTGCTTTTGTGATTCAACATAGAATAAATTTATTTTCCAATTTAAATTATAATAAATATACTTCAAATGCTGAGTTACAGAAATAAAAGTTCACAAAAAATATTATTCTAAGTATTTATAAAAGTGCTGACAAAGGTCTGGGCTTTTCGTAAACAACTTCTTGCGAAACAAAGTTCTCATATAAATATTATAATTAATGCTTTTAAAAATGTTAAAGTAGGTTTGCACTTTTTTACAAACAAAATTAATTTCTTGAGAATAACACAAGTATCTTATTTCACAATTATTTCTTGTGCAATACAATAACAATATAAAAATATGGGTATGCACTTAGCGTTTTTAACTGGTATGCACTTAGCGTTGTTAACTTATACAAGTTTTTGATACATTCTTATATAAATTGCGGCTTAAAACCAAATTTTTTAATTGTGGATGGCATATCCTTGCAGCGATTTTTCTCAAACTTCAAATTTTTCCTAACTTTGACATTAAGTATCAGTATACTTAATTTTGTCATTCTCTTGTTTTGCCGATTCACTATATGGGGATAGAGCACTATATGCCGCCCTTGTGATCAGTTGTACCCTCTATCATGTTACATGTGAAAATCACACATACATATCCATAACCTGGAATTTTGCTTGGTTACGAAACCATTCAAACGGAAATGAGCTTCATCGCTCACGAATGTGCCAAGCCGAAAAGGAGCACCACTTGCGGGATATAATTTTTCAGACTTTTGCCAGAAATATTTCCAGTTAATATATTTGGCCAGTTCACAAGGGTGCCCTAAGTGTCATATTGTCATAAAGTCATAAGTTAAAAATATTTTTTAAAAGATTTAAAATTTTTGTGTGGCTTATTGTAAAATGTTTACCCCTTTATAAATTTTTTTTAATATTATGACAATACGACACTTAAGACACCCTTGTGAATTGGCCAACTTTATAACAAAAAAAATAATTAACCAGTAAATAAAAAAGTTATTAAACATTTAAGCCCTTAACGGTAGTTTTGCGTCATCCAGTACATTTATTCTTGAATAATGTAAATGCACCTTGTTATGTAATTATTTAGCGATAGAATTAGATGTGTAGTCTAAAAAAGCCGAGCAATTTATTAAGTAACTACTTCCTAGCAAAACAAATTGAAAGTAGTGCAAAGCGAATTACATTATCAAGACTTCTAAATAATAGTGCAAAAGTAGTCATGCTTAAGGACTCCCTAAATGCGAAATAATTTGTCATAAATGATTTGCTTAAAAATAAATGCAACATCAAGCAAAATATCTCAAACAATTCATGTAAACAAACAAAATTAACTCATGAAACATCGGAAGCTTCTCACCAAATATGCATGAGTTCTATGCACTTTTCAGAATGGAGTACAGTTAATTAGTATAGTCATATAAACACATGATCTCTAATGACACGCTAATGTTAAAAGCATTAGTGCAAATTCAATTTTTTGTCATAGATTTTTTTGCTGGGTTCTTTTTAAAGGCAACAACATCCCGAGACATATATGGTTTCCCGTTGTCTGCAAGTCCGCCGCATCAGTCAATAAACCATCATTATCTGTTTCTCTTTAGGTGGCAACAGCACATCAGAGTCTGTTTTACGCTTAGAAGTAACCACAGCCATCATGTGCTCTCCGCAAAAACCTCACCAATTACCAGTCTATAACAAGTTCTAGGGGCTAACTGGTTTCGGAGGGACCAAATAGATCTCATCATTGTAATATGACCCCAGTGGAGAAACAGACTTCGCTCCCCCTAGAATGACAGATAATTTAATGACGATTCACCATGCACATAGGTATAGTGACCACATCGTAGCTTAACCTACATTTCCGATTTAACGCTTTGTTATTCGACGCCATTTTGATTTTAAATTTTTACGTAATTAGTTTTATTCTAGTAGTCAAGACCTTTTATTTAATACCCATATTGATGGGCTTCATATCGGTCTTCTTTGTTGTCAAAAAAGCTGCGAAAAATTGATTTTCGTTTGTAAATTTAATGAAAAACACCAAAGCATTTAAATTTTTGTGCTTATATCTCAGTTCCCAACCGACTTTTCAGTTTTACACAGCTTAATTTTTTGGGCCTACAGTTTAAGTCAGGAGGTTCCTAGCTTGTCATTAGGAGCTTTAGTAAGTGGATATTTAAATAAAAAATATGTTTGCCTATAGCTTTCCCGATTAGTGACCGATATGTCCACAATTTGTAACTACTATCCTTAGAGACATATTATATCTACAAATGGTAGCAGACATCTCTACAATTAAAATAAAAAATGGGGGAAAAAAACAGTAGCAGACATGTTTATTTGCTTAGATCTCAGAAATTTAAAGCTTAGTCTAGACGGTATGATAAATCAGCATATGTGTGCTAATATTTATTTGCTCTAAAATAACAGCAAATGTCTCTGTTATCATATTGAATATGATGGTCCTTTACACGATATGCTGAAAGTACCAAATTTTTTGAATTCATCATACGCCAACAAATGATATTTCAACATATGAGTTATCATACAATTTTTGTGTATACACGATATGTTGAATTTCGTTTAATTATGTATGTTAATTCGTATTAACATTTGTTTATATATTTGTATATGCCAAATAAATTTGACAATACAGTTTTTTGCGGCAATTATATTTATGTATATGTATGTATGTGATAATAAAAAGAATAATCTGAAAACGTTTATTTTTTATTATTACAATTGAATTTTATATAAAGAAAAAAATTCTAATTAAACTCAAACCTGAGTAAAATTTAAAAATAATAATTTAGAACAAGAAGTTTAACAATTAAAAATTAGGAATTACAAGATACAAGAACACGGAACATAACATCATGCTTTGTTGTTCAACCAACATTCTGTTGAGTACTGACCAAACCAAAAATAAACAAATGGTTATAAGAAACAGCGCTGTCAACTTATTAGTTTTATCAATGTTTTAATGCTTTTTCATCGCAAAAAAATTTTGAAATTCAGGTGTTTTGTTTTTTCTAAATACTAAATTAAAAAAAATAATATCGCAAGTAGAAATTAGGAAAATAATAAGGATTGATAGTAAACAATGTTTATGTTATTGCAGATTGTTAGCTTATTATTGTTTTAAACCAAAAACCATAATAAACAATTTATATATTTTTTATATATTTTATGTTATTTATTATTATTTAATTCCCATACTTATTTCTTGATATCTTATATGGTTTTAAGAGAAATGAAACTAAAAAATATATTAATATGCAAAAACTTTTTAATTTACAATTTTACAAAATAACAATTGACACCATGATGTAGTTAGTATTCTCATAAGTAATCATATAGTAATGTTTATATTGATAGCATTATAATTTAAAGGGTGATATTTAATTTTTTTGGCTTTATGTTCCTTATTATATTTTTATACGGAAATTTAGAATTTTATGAAATAAATAAAATAAAAAGTTAAAAATTTTGAAAATGACGCGTTTTTTAATGTTTTGATGCTTTTCGAAATTTTAAAGTTGACACCAATCTAAACAATAATTGTGAAACAGTCATTTATTGATTTTGCTATCTTGCTAATGGCTAGAGCAGGCCAAAACTAGTGATAATATAAAAGATAATAACAAACAAAAAAGGGGTTGCTGTTGGTAAAATTTTAGTGCAACTCGTTGTGGTAAGAATATATGATATAGGAAACTAACTTATCGTATTTAATTAACTAAAAGCCTAGGTGTTTAATAAATTATATTTACATCCAATACTTTATCACCGATCAAAGAGTGATCAAAAATTCACATCAACCGTTTTGCCTAAATAACTAATATATAACTTACAAATTCTAGCAAAGAATATAACAAATTAGGCAACACTGCAACAATTCTATTTGATATTACATTTGCCATATGATGAAAAGCTGAAATACGCTTTTCAACAAACAACAAATCTGTCCTCATACGTAGGAAATTTGTCCAGCATTAAAAATATGCTGTTTACACGATATGTTGAAATCGTCGATATACATTTGATGGCCTTGTTAAAAAAGTGTTAGCAAATGATGTTAATCATACGTAAATGAAAAAATTTTGCGTTTACACGATATGATGGCACTTGTAACAAATTTTTAGGCACAAATTTGCTGATTCAACATATCGTCTAGACTAAGCTTAAGGACGATTGTGCAGAATTTTAACAGTGATTCATTCACGGATATTTTTAAACGATTGATAACACATACAGATCTGTACTATAAGTAGGGGCTTCTAAAAGTTAATTTCACCCAACACACAGACAGAAGTCAATTACACAATCGACTCCTCTAGTCATAAGCGAAGAGTATAATAAACTGTTTACTCGTTCAAAAAAATCTGACCTTTAACTAACGCTAAGTTGTAATAATGGCCCTTAAACTGTTAGCTGTCAAAGCTTTTTATTGCGAATAATTTACTGTACAAATGCCTGCAAAGACAAATCTATCGTTAATCTTCAGGCATTCAGTTCTGTTCTAGCTTATAATCTATAGGTCATACATAGTAAAGCCTATAATCTAGTCTATAGTAAAGTCTATATTCTGTTTTATAGGCTTGTCTAAAGCCTATTCATTATCTAGTTTTTAGGGCATATTCTGTTCCATGTATTAACATAGTAAGTGTTACAATAGTAAACCCAAAAAAATTTATTTTAATATTTATCAATTTTGTATTCCACACTATTTATACAAATTTAAATTAGTTTTTTTCTACTTTCTCTTTTAAATTACGTTTGTGCTAAAAGTGAGGTTAGGGTTAATTTTTAAGGTCATACCCTAGTTTCACTTATAAAATACGATATCCTTTTTAACAATTTCTTCTATTTCAATTCCCCATAGTGAACTTAAGGCAATAGTTTTTGAAACCATATTCAACTATATTGATTATTTAAAAAATTTCTATTTAGTCAAACAAAAAAAAAGAAAAACGTAACAATAACAGGAATAACAAATAATACAACACACATACACATTTCAACACTTAGTAGGGCTGATAGTCAAATGCGAAATACAATTGTAAAAATTGTACAAATTATACTACTACAAAAAAAAAGATGCCACATTTGTTTATGACAAAATTTTACGATTTAAGTGAATTAAATTGTAATTGTAAACCAATTAAAGGACTTAATAGTAAAAATGAGAATTTTATATTCGGCTGTGCCTAAACGTGCTATCTGTAAAGTCAATATTTTACTGAAGCAATATTGGTTTTTTGGGCATAAACTGTTGTAGGTAGTTTCGACCCTTGAATTTTTTTCACACTTTCGTCTAATGCTACTTTTTCAGGTGCATAATCATTTTTATTAAAAATATTTTTTAGTATATCTAACAGAGGTCTTATCTTATATAGCTTGTCATAATTGCCTTCATTGCCAGATTTAAGACTGCAGATACTTTCACCATCTGCAGGTATGTCTTCAAACAAAATATTTTGTATATCACGCTCATTGAGTACGCGCGGTATCCTCACAATGTAGCATAAAACTATGTAGAAAAGCACATTATAAAGAACCTAATATAGTCACAGTGGTTAGTAATCTAACCACCATATTACTTATGTTATTTATCGAAGAGCATACTGTTTAATATATTTATGTTATTACAAACCAACATGACAAGTACTAAGTAATAAAGTAACACTGAACTTGCTAAATAATAAACGCTCTAAGCTTTTTTTTTAAACTAGGGAAAGTCCCGCTACAAAAACGATGGATTATCACATTTTCAAATAAACGATAAACGATCACCTTAAAAGACGTAACTGTTTAATACTTTGTCAAAAGATAGCGCGGAATCATCTTTTAAAATGTCAACAATATGTGGCTAGAAAACTAACCACCAAACCTGAAAGAGCTGAGTTAATTAAATTTGCCAACTAATTTATTTCCTTTGTCATATTTTCTTACCATAAAGAGTTAGATCGATATTTACCAACAGCAACCCTTTTATTGTTTGTTGTTATTTTTAATATTAGCTGAAATCACCCTTCGTTTTAAACAGATCATGCAAATGTTGCAGATCTTGCATCTAAAACAGTTTCGTTTCTTTTATTACTAAAAAAAAAAGTTTTTAAAATTAACACATTACCTTAAAAGGTATATCAAATTATTTGTAAAAATATTTTAAGCATAAAGTTAAAAAAAACCTTGAAGAAAATATTTTTATGAAAAATAAATGTCACCATATAAACATATGCTTTCGAGTCGTAGCCACTTTTTTTTATTTCCCGGAATACCGAAAAATAATCCCGGAAAACGGGAATATTAAATAACTCCTGTCCCGTAAATTCCCAGGAAAAAAACTCTGGCTTCAACTCATACGGAAGTTGGACCATTTTTTTTAAATTATTTTTTTACCAGAGTTGGGTTTATTGCATTGGATTTTAATTTCCACTTCTTTAGTGGTAGTGGAAAAAATAGTACATTATTGACCCTTACAATCAGTGGTAGTGGAAATTGAGGACACTAAATGCAACGATTTTACTGGTAGTAAAAATTAATAGCACTGGATTTCTAGTCATCTACCACTAATTAGAATTAATGCATTAAATTTCGTTAAGTGCACTCAATTTCCACTACCACTAAAATCGTTCGAACTAATTGTGCTGGAATAGTGCTGCATTAATGCTAAGACGTTTATTGGTAATTAAAACGATAATTCATTATAAATTTAATGCAAAAAACCCAACTCTGATATTTCCTAATCTTACACTTTATTTGTGTCACACTTATGCTTTCATTTAAATTTTTTTGTTTTACAAAAATTTTAGATCATAAACTTTTTCTACAGCTGCTTAATTTTGACTAAAAATTATAAGCAATTTTGATCCAATAATTTGCTAAAATGTTTTTCATTTCCATAACCACAAACAAACTTCATTAGCTATTTCTCAAATCGCTTCTAGAAGGCATGATTCTTATATGCGATATCCCTCTTCGTTGGTCTCTGTTTTGCAATTAGTAAGCGCTAATTTCATTTCAGGAAAGGCTTAATTATGCCTTGTCCTTATGCTCTGCACTGAAATATTTTAAAAAAATTTCTACTAAAATAAAATTGTCTCATTTTTTCCATTCCACTGCTGAAATAATAAGCAGTACAGATCACATACTTTGTAGTGCTTATTTATTTCAGCAGTATTAAAAAGGAAACAAATTTATTTTAGTAGAACATTTTTTTATATTTCAATGCAGTGCAATGTTTATGTACCGATTTTTCTGATTTTCAATACCGATCTACTCCCGAATATTTCTGATATTTTAATATCTCACGCGGGTCCAGGCGATGTCGGGGGCTTCAAAAAGTTGATTTTGACATACACACGGACAGACTGACAGGGCTTAATCGACTTCCCTATTCATAAGCTTTCAGAAAATATACACTTTATGGGGTCGGAAATGAAAATTTTAGAAATTTTACACGGAATGACAAACCTATATACTCTTTTGTGCTGTGTAAAGGGTATAATAACTATTACTTGTTTTCGACAACCAAATATTGTTATGGCGAATATAATATGACCATCGTGATCATATCGTAACCATGGTTTTTTTTTGCATATAGACTGAAATCCATCACCGATCTTTGAATCTTATTATTAAACTGAATTTTATTCCGCATATTTTTTAACTTTTAATAAAGCACGTGCAGTTCATAGATTAAAAAAACGTTTGGCGAAAGAGTAAACAACTCTTACTTACAATGTTTACATTAATAGCATTGCTGCTATTTTGTCTTCGTGGCTTACAGTGGAATTCGTTAAACCTGCCGCCCTATACTATTAGACTTGCACTTGTATAGCTGCCAACTTTAAAAAGTCGAAGAACAAAGCTAAATGTTACGTTTTTTCTTAATTCAATAAAAAGATGTATATGCTCTGATTTCCTAATAGCAAATATCTTTCTTAATGTACCATCTCGTTTTACACGTCTTTTTTGCTCGCTATCAATCAAAGTTTTCAGAACATGTATGCCAACTTCGATCCGTTTTTAAGCATTTGTACCAAGTTTTTGAATAACTAATATTAAATAATTTGTATGTACTGTTTCATAGTCTGTAAGGATCTAGAATCCATAGACTCAAATAAATAAATAAAAATCGATATTTTTAATACGAGGATAATTATAGATATGACAGTTACTTTAAATATATATCGTCATGTTATTGTTTAATTATGCGTTGCATCAGAACTTTAAAAACGTATGCTTTTGAAAATAAATTATTTTAAAATAGAAGCATAATAATGAAGGCTGCCAAAAAAAAATTATCTCGTGACTGTTTTCTGTGATGTATCATTAACTTTAAATAGAAAAGCGCTTCGTGCATTACTTAAAGTTTTAACGTTAACTAAATTCAACTATCAGTAATGAACACTTGTCTCTCTTTAATTTAAATACAATTTCTTTATATTCAACTGTCCTGTTATTAACGCTTTGCTGAAGTACACAAGTGTTTCCAGTCTTAATTATAGTTGAGTTGACAAAGCATTACAAAAAATATGCGGGCAACAATTTAATTTTAATTTAAATTTAAAGCAGATTTCAACTGTGTTTCATTTCCCTTCTTCATTTAAATAAAACTGAAATAATTTTACTTTTAAATTGATTGTGTGTTTTTTTAATTCGCTTTTCACCACCTACAGACACGTACGTGAGGCAACCGGCATAAATGTCGATATGCGTATTGGCATCCATACTGGCAACGTTCTATGCGGAGTTTTGGGTTTGCGCAAATGGCAGTTTGATGTCTGGAGTGATGATGTGACTTTAGCCAATCACATGGAGAGTGGTGGTGTGGCTGGGTAAGTATTTAATTTAAATATTTGGAGGTTTCTATTTTCTTTTTCCTCTTGAATAATTTCTTTAATCATAAACAATACGAATATTGTGTTTTTCATACAAACCGGAAGCAAGTAAATTGTTTATCATAAAACCATGAAATAAAATTTTATAACTTTTAAACGGCAAAGTAATCAAAGTTTAATTGTAGATAAAAATGTTCAGTGAGTGCGACTACAGTACTCGTTTGTGTTTTTGATTATTTGATTAAAGACTAAACTCACAGACCAAAACATTTTTATTCATCAGGTAGTCTTGATGCGTCAGCTGATTATTTTTTCTTCACTTTTTTTAAAATTTCAGCTGCCAAAGTCTTTAGATAAAAAACAATTGTTCTTATTTCTCTACTTATTAAAAAAATTTTAAAAAATTAGTTCTTTGAACTATGGTTACCTAATGAATAAATATGTCTTGGTATAGACTTTTTAACAGACAACTCTAGATTTTAAAGCAGATTATTATTTCTAAAGCATTTGGGATTAAAAGCTTTAATTTTTTAGTATGACTCATTATATTAATAATAACTTCCACAGAAAGGTATTGTTTTCTTTAAGAGGTTGAGGTGCTCAAGTTTATTCAACAAACCCATGATAAACGCCAAATTTTTTATCATAAAAAAATAAAACAATGGTTGTAGATTTTTTCCAGTAAACAAACCAAAAGAAACAATGTTTGTTAATTTATTGCAGGCAAAGTAATATTTTATATAAAAAGAAATCTGATCTTGTGCAATTTAACAAATTCAACTTTATCCACCAAGGTTAGTTAGAATAATGAATACATAAATTTAGTACAAGTGATTGTAAAAAATATTATTGAAAATAAACACTGATTACTCCAGCGCCCCTTAGCTCTCAAAATCTTTAGTAATTCAGTGTCCACTATCGCTCAGTGATGGGTAACAACCACCGTTCAGACATGAACAGGTATATTTAACAGCAAAAATTGTTTGTTTTACTTGTGTTAAAAAGAAAACGTTTACACATGCCAAAAGCTTATGGCTTTAACAGATGACGCCCTAAATAAAATATCGAACAAAGGAGTCAAATATAGTAATTACGGATTTGTCCCCATAAGTCCGTCTAATATTGGTATCAAATGAAAGAGCGGTAAAATATAGTAGATTAAAAAATAGTTTAAAATCCAAGATGGTTTTAGAAGAAAATGGCAGATATTTTTTTCTGGAACCCATCAGAATGGGTATCAAATGAAAAAGCTTGATTATTAGAATACTGTTAACTATGTTAATATTCAAATCAAATATTATAGTGACTTTAATAATAGAATAAAATGGCTTAAACAAGGACTGAAATCTAGGCTATTGTACAATGTCATAATACCTATGAACATAATGGTGAGGGGTATTTTCAGATACGGCATGTCCGTATCACTCTTACTTACATATTATTTATGGCATCTCATTTTTTTAAGGCATGTTGTGTCTTGATTGCACAAAAGGTAAAAAAGTTTGTATTTTTCAGGAACTTATATAAAATAGTTTGAACGTATATAAACATGTCACCTCAAAATAATTGCATTCTATGCATTATTTTCCTAGTGACCAAGCTAGAAAGTTTGTTAAATTTTCCGAATGTTTTAAAATTTTACAATGATACTAATACCAGCAATAATATCATGTAAACGAGTGAGTGAATGCAGAGGTTCAACTCTTGATAAATTGGTTTGGCTAAGGGGAAACATTAATGATTTTAACATTGGAGATCGTGTCTTTATGCGAATATCTTATATGTATATTATTTAATAGGCCAGTCAGTATTTTGTTAAGCAGTTTAATCACACATTATACAACCGATTTTAATTAAGAATATAATGTACCATTTGCAGATGTGCACAATCTTAATCTAATTAAAGTTGTTTCCGTATTTTAGTTGTTAAAGGCGTTTAAAGTTGTTACTAACACATACGCAAATTAATTTTGTGTAAGAAAACCATCGACATTGTTGATAAAAATTGTTGTTGAAAAAACATTGTTTTATGTACATACTAGCTGACCCGGCGAACTTCGTACCGCCCTATAATCAAGAAATATTTGTTACCTTTTTAGCTGAATTAAGGTATTTTCTTTATTAAGTATGGCTGTTGGTATATTAATAAACCAAAATTATTCCAAAAACAAGTGTTTATTATTCTAATGCTTTATGATACACACTATTATTACTTTTATTTTCTGGCGCGTATATAAATAGTGTTGTTGGTATTCTTTTATAAAAGTATCAAAATGGTATATCAAAAGTTTCCAACACTATATTAATTTGACTAACCTTGTTGAACAAACACTTCAGAAACAACACACAATACAAATTATCCTGTAGAAACCAATGTGAAAAGTACACTAAGAAATGGTAAATGAATTATGTAGGTATTTTGTTATTATAACTCCGACCACAGACCAACTCCGACCGACATTATTATTATTATTTTCTGACATAAGAACCTTCTCCTAATAATAAAAAATACAACAAAAGACGAATTAGGGAAATCGGTCCAGCCATTCACGCGCGATGCCGTTACCAAGGGAAAAAGCGATTAATTTTTATATATATAGATATGTACATATATGATATACAAACAAGTAAAAGTGCTATATTCGGCCGTGCCGAATCTTATATACCCTTCACAACGTGTAGTCATGCAATAACAATTGTTTATATGACCATTCATCCCATATGAAATACGTACATACATATACAAAACATAGATATACATATAAAACCATCCCAATGTAAAATTATAAATTTACGTATGTTAAAAAAAATTAAAAAAAATTAAAATATAAATAATAAATAAAATTAAAATAAAGTTTAAATAATAAATATAAAAAAAAAAAAAATTAAAAAAAAAAATAATTAAAATATAAATAATAAATATAAAACAAAAAAAAATTAAAAAAAAAATTAAAAAAAACATAAAAAAAAATTTCAAAAAAATAATAAAAATATAAATAAATTAAATAAAAAATAAAAAAAAATTAAAAAAAATATATAAAAAAATAAAAAAAAAATTTTTTTGGCTCAGCTGGGATTCGATGCCACGTTTACTTTAGCCAGTATACACGTATGTATGTTGTTGTTGTAATGTTGTTTTTGTGAAAAAAAAAATCGAGGTGGTCGTGAAACCAATTGACCAATTTTCGGCAATGTAAAAAGAAATTTTTTTTTTAAACAATTGTTTTATTTTATTGTATTTATGAGGTGTTATTCACAATAGTTTTATTTTTTTCATGTTTTTAAATATTTATGACACCTTGTCAACTCACTAAATAAATAAAGTATTGTTTTAATAATATTTCTCTCTTAAGGTTACTGAACATTTGTTTAATCCCTTTATTTTTGTACCTTTTCTTTATACTTTCGATACATTTCCATAAATCACTTTCATCTAGATCTGAAAGTACTTGAGTGGAAATTGCTTTTCTTAAGGAAAATGTTTATTTACAAACAAAATAAGCACAATGTGTACTTTTAATCTAGGATTTTAGCGCTCTAACAGCTTAAGGTTTTTGTTATCTAAACGAAAAGAGAAAGAGTGTTTCAATAAAACCCAAATCCCCTTAAAACTATTCAGGCAAAACAAATAAAATTCAATGAATTGGAATCAACTTGTATACACAATGCAAAAGAAAACCAAAAATTGGACATTTTTCCGTCTTTTGTTTATACTCGTATTATGTGTGTATAGTTACATACTCATGCAAATACAATAAATGACTGTTTTCGTTTTCTTAATAAATAATTCTCTTCTTTTTTTTTGTTTTTCCATCAACTCATTTGTTCTAGACGGGTACACATCACCAAGCAAACACTGCAATTTCTAAACGATAAATTTGAAGTTGAAGAGGGCAACGGAAGTAGTCGTGATACATATTTGGCAGATCACAAAATAGAAACATTTTTAATTGTACCACCAAAGGTAAGTCTATAACGTTTGATTTATATTCTTTAATAAAACGAATTTATGGAAATTAGATTGAATAAGAGAATATAGATTAAAAATTAAACACCAGAGAAGGTCATAAACGACTGCATTGAACAAAAACAAAACACTAAATATAATCGGCTTTATAAAATTTGCGATACCCACCAAAATTAATTATTTTGTTAACAACTCCAATCATTACAGAATAAATCCTTTTGTTGTAAATTTATTTTTTTATATTTAGTCTCAAAATTAAGCCTAAGTATTTCTCAAATAGGAGTGATATAACCCACTTATTTTCAACACAATATTTGATAAATGGGTTAAAGTAGGCGTGTCAAAGTAATTTAATAACGATTTCTGATTAGATATTTTAAAACACAAAGTCCATTATTCTTCCAAATCTTTATTCATAGAGAAGTTTTATGAATTATAGAAAATGAAAGGTGTCCCCTTCATTTTCCCTTAGAACAATAATATTAACCCAAAGCCTCTATTTGCGAAATTTTAGAATCATACATATTCTAATTCTGTCTGTTTTATAACCTTTTAAGTTTTAAATAGTCTACAAAAGACAGAGTGCTGGATAATTTTGATCTATCTTTAACTCCTTTTGTAATGTATGGATTTGAATAATTTTGGGGAAACATATTTCTTTTGCTCAGGAAATATATGTATGAAATTTTATCACTATACGTCTACGTTGCGTTTAGACATTTCTGATATAGAGAAAAAATATTCTCTAGCTCTATCGTGTTTTCAATGGAGGGACAGTCGTACAGACAATATAAAGGATAAAAGGATTAAATCAGTTTTTAGAAAACATATAGGGAGTGTATCGAAATAAATGAAGTTGCATTAAGTTAAATAAAACTAAAATCGTGCAATAATTAATTTTACTTTTTATCACGTTAGGTTTTATGTATACGTCAGACACTATTATTTTAAAACTCATTAATTTTTAATTCAATCAAAATTCGATCAAAATGGACTGCGAAAAAAAAGTACGTGAAAATATAATTTCAACTTTTCAAAAAAATCTGTTATGGACTTTAAAAAAAATAGCAGAAAATATCAAAGTTGACCCACGAACTGTTTCAAATGCCATTAAGCGGTATAAGGAAGACCTGAGCATTGAAAGAAAGCCTGGATCAGGAAATAAAAAAGGTCCAAGGGACATTGGTAAGGTAAAAGAAGTCGTGCAACTGTTTCGAAGAGCACCTAATACTTCTATCAGAAAAGTAGCCCGTACGGTGAAATGCTCTAATAGTTTTGTCCAAAGGGCCAAAGTTTATGCTGGGCTGAAGGCATACAAAGTTCAGAAAGTTCCAGATCGCAATTCGGTAAACAACTTAGAAGCAAAAAAATCGAGCGAAAAATTGAAAACAGATTTTATAAAAAAATACATCTGTTGAGGATGGACGAATCATACGTACTGGCAGACTTTTCTCAACTTCCCGGCCAAAATATTTATGTTGCTGCTGAGTTCCTGACAAAAAAACAAACAAAATTCCCTAGAAATTTCTCGTGTGACAAGGTATTTACAGTTGTGGTAAACGAAGCCAAGCATTTGTAGCATCAGGCACGATAAACACACAAATTTATATCACGGAGTGCCTTCAAAAACGACTTTTACCTTTTTTACCGAGTGCCCAAATAGTTTTGGTCTGATTTGGCATCATGTCACTATGGAAAAAAGGCACTTGAGTGGGTGGTATTCAAAGAATAATGTAATTTTTTTACCACGAGAGGCAAATCCATCTAACTGTCCAGAACTTAGGCCTGTGTAAAGGTACTGGGCTCCTGTAAAAAAAGAATTGAAGAACACAGGAAAGGTGTCCCAGAACATGTCCGATTTTAAGTGCAGATGTAGCACTTCCTCCAAAAAGGTAACATAAGCAACTGTGAAATCTTTAATGGAAGGACTTCCGAAAAAAGTCGATAATTTTATAAATACGAAATAATAAATTAAGATTTCAATGTTAAATAAATTTGTACAATATGCCAATAAATTTGCGCATTTTAAAGAGTTTCTATATTGCACGATTTGAGTTTTATTTAACTTAATGAAACTACAATTTTTTTTCGATACACTCCTTATAGATGGATTGCTTAAACTGATTAAAAACTGATTAAATCAGTTTTTAGAAAACATATACTTTAAAGGGTCCATTTTGTGGTTGGCGGTATTGAGATATTTCAAACATAAATTGTAATGTATCTGCATATATTCTTAGCGCTTTTCAAGATTTCCACGTCCACAAAGTGCTGTTATACGGTGTAATAGTCAACAATCGTCATACTTCTCAAAAATTAATGAGATTCACAACTGCACAAATAACCAGAATATTTAATAAAATTTTATTATATAAATCAGTGATCAATTACACTGGTCTGCAGAAAAAATCGCCTTTAAATAAAACACGTAAGAGCAATATATTCGGCTGTGCCGAATTTTTGACACCCATCACCACTTTTATAGCAAAATGGAAAAATCTCTTTATAGTAAAATATGTATCACATTATTTGTATAACTTTGATATGCTTTTAAAATATTTTCGTAAATTTAGTCTTGCAATGAAAGTGGGCGTTAAAGTAGGCATGTCAATATAGTTTCTCCTAATGAATTCAACTTAGATATTTCAATATAGTCCTTTATTCTTCCAAAACCTTTATTAATAGGAAAATTATATGAATTTAAAATAAATCGTTATATTGGAAGGTAGGCGTTAAAGTGGGCGTGTCACCTTAATTTTCCGTAATTATAAATCTTTAGATAAAAAAGCAATGTTTGCAAAATTTCAGCATCGTAATCTAATTTTGTACGTTTTATGACGTTTTAAATTTTTAATAGACCGAAAAAGACACTGTGCGGTATATTTGATCTATAACTCCTTTTGGAACAATTTTCAGGGAAAGATCTTTTTTTTCTCAGGATATATACTTTCGAAGTTTTAATCGCTCTACGTTAATGCGTTTAGACACAATTACATTTTATTCGATGTTGGAAGGACATTATTTTTTTGACCTACTCTTGCATTACGACCTATAACTCTCTTCCTAATATTCCGATTTAGCCCATTTTCAATATCAAACAATCCTTGTTTATAAGAAATATTCTGGAAATTTTTATATTTGAGCCTTCTAACTTTTTCGTTTCGAGCTCTATCTCTTAACAGACGGACAAATGAATGGACATAGCTAGATCGTCATAAAATGAAATCAGGACTCAGAAAATATACACTTTATGGGGTCTAAAATGGATATTTCGATGTGTTACAAACAGAATGATAAAATGAATATTTATTTTTTGGGTGGCGGGTATAAAAATATGTAGACTATAGATATTCTAATGCACTAAATTCAACTCCGTTTTCAGTTTTTGCTATTGGGCACAGATTTTTTTTTCATAGGCTGCCTAATATCTCGCCCACAATAAGGCGGTTATGCTGATGCATTCCATCATAACTTGAGAACGATTAGTCTGACTGCCAGCAAATAGTTAACAATAAAGTTTCTTTTAATAATCAGCGATATAGCGTTTTTTCATATTGTCAAGTGTTTAGAGCTATTCAGAAATAAGTGTCGAAAAAAAGCGTAAAATTTCTACAATATTCATTTCCGACCCCACAAATATATATTTTCGGAAAGCTTATAAATAGGGGTGTCGATTAATCATTATACGTCCGTCTAACCGTCTATCCATGTGTATGTTGAAATCAACTTTTTTAAGTCCCCCAACATCACTAAGACCAGTATAATCGTCTCATAACTTTTGAAGATACAAACAAAGTCTGCACTACTTACAAATTTAAAAAAAAAAATTGTTGTGGGAGTCTAACGACTAGACTATATTTTGAACTGGGATAAAGAATAGAAGATACATCAGACACTCTTATGGGCGGAAGGGTACAAATGGTGATTTACTTATTTGAGTCGAGTCTACCCTAATTTTTAAGTCTCGGAAATTTGTGTACATATGACAAAAAGACATAAATCGTTTTATACATGCGTTGAATAACAAGAGAAAATTTTCATTGCATTTATAAACCAGTCAGTTCTAAAACGAATGCGGCGAGCTAACTTGGATTCTGGAATAGTGCTTAATAGGTGTAACTCGGAACTTTCGAAGCATTGATCTGCGAATGTATTCTGTGGACTTTATAACACTAACAAATCCCTTTGAAACCAACTGAGATATAAACACCTAAGTACCACTGCTTCGGTGGTTTTCCTAAAATTAACAAGCGAAAATTGATATTTTTCAGTTTCCATACAACCAAAAGAGCCAATATTGGGATCAAATGAAAGGGCTTGAATATTTAAATATACATAGTTAGCTATGAAAAGAAAAAAATCCAAGATGTCGTCCTAGATTAAATGGCGAATTTATGAATCAAATATGATAGTTACGGCTTTGTCCCCTTTAACCCCCACAATATTGGTATCAAATGAAAAAAATTGACCATTACAATTTAGAAAACTATTAAAAAAGTGTAAAATCCAAGATGGAGTCCGAAACAAAATGGCGGAACAAATTTTTTTAGCCCCAACAATATGGGTATCAACTGAAAGGGATTGGCTAGTAGAATATAGTTAAATATGTAAAAAATCAAAATCAAAGATGGCGTCGGAAATAATAAAGAAAATGGCATATTACATGAAATCTAAAATCTGGGCTAAGCTACTTTATGATCATTATATGCACCAGTGTACATGACGATGAAGGGTATTATCAGATTTGGCACGGCCGAATATAGCGCTCTTACTTGTTTATTTTAAAATAATTTTACTTTTTGCATAAACCAGTCACTTGCAGTCATAAAAAACTGTAGGTTTTTTCAAAAATCTTCTTTGACTTGAGGCTTACAATCTCTTTTTAGGATTTTTAGGTCCTTTTTATCTCTTTTTTTTTTATGCAATTCAGCCTTTTTTTGGTCACCAAGAATTTGCAACACTGATTTTTATTCAACAGAAACATAAACTGTATTCAACGCGGTTACATTATTTTCATTTTGATATTGTTTTAGAAACGCCTACATACATACATATATTCGTCTAATTTTTAAATCTTTTCAAAAAGAATTTGAAGGCTTTAAAACATAAAAATTTATTTTGTTGTTTATTATTTCACAAGCCATTTAAAGTTTAAAACAAAAATAAAAAGCTTTTAAATAGTTTAACATTATTTTAACAACCTTTTGTATTAAACAAAAATTTTAATTCAAGAAATATGTGTTGAAGTTTGCTAAGAAAATGTTCTATGAACATTTTAAATTCCTATTCACTTTATCTATAATATAACAAGTTTGTCTCTTAAACAGGATTTAACAAGATTCTAATTTACAAAAAAAAAAACTTTAAGCAAGAATATACAAAGTACAAAACTTTCTATATGAAATTCTAAAAATCACATAAAGAAAAGAGAATTTTCATGTGTATTAATTTAATTAAATTATCCAAAAAGATTTACTTACACTGATGGCGCAAAATAAAATAGAATTCCTCCTCCTTCCACATAACTTAAACTAACACAACAATTTGAATTCCCTTCCATTGTTCCTTCTCTGCAGTAAAAGTCCACTACAATTTATGTAATTTTCATTAGAACATAAAAACCATTTTTGTGACAGCTTTTAAATTTTCTGTTTCCATCTGTTTCTCTTACTCCCTTTATTTTCTAGAAACCCACCTTCGTTACCCGCATGGTACCACGTATTAAAGAAATAAACTCATCACAGGACAACGTAAACATGCATTTCGATAGCTCAAATGCCAGTAACCATCACAGCTTTAGCAATAATCTAGATGCTGAGGCAACGGAAAAACTTTTACCAGTGACGGTAGTCAATTTTAAACCTCTAGACACTGCAGAATCAACACCGACATCCAATAAACTCTCACCTACGGCAGCAGTAACAAATAGTCCCGAACATAAAATGGCACAATTATCGTCGACAACATCGATGTCGATAAAGGAGGAAGAGGATGAAGAAGATACGTTGGAATTAAGAAATCCTACAGAAAATGTTACAGCTACAGTTAACAATCAAACACAAGAGGAAGTTTCAAATGACACACTTACCCCTACTTATCCAGCCAAACAACTGTTACAGCAAACGACACATCCAAATGATGGCAGTGATGTTGCAAATGCAATCACCGCCAATAATACTCATGCTTCAGTAACACCAAAGTCATCATTAAATCTACCCAATAATAACAATAATACTACTAACGATGATGCTCTTAGTGCTAGTGGCAGTGAGGGAGTGACATCAAATTGCGGCTCTGCTTCGGGTGCTAATGCACTCATCGAAAATCCCATCGGAAATTGTGAATCATCACAATCATTGCAGGCAACACCAGCAACAACGTCTACAAATACTACAGCAGCAAATACAACAACGGCAACAACTACGGCAGTCACTGCTGTTAATACGGCCAATAATCTATTAGTAAGTGATATACCAGAGGCTAAAAGTCGCAGGAAGTTATCGGTGCAAGGTAAGAATTTTATAATAGCGATTTTTGCACTTGTTCGTTAAACACCCTTGTAGATCTTGCTAATGATGTAAATATTGTTGAAGTACAACAACACTGCATATAGCACCATAGCATTGTTGTTATAGTTGGTAGTGATAACTGCTCAATTAACAAGAACAAATGCTATATGCCGAATTTGATAATATCCTTCACTATTATATCCCAGCAAAAAAATTTGAAGTAGTGCAAAGCGAATTACATTTTTAAGACTTCTAAATCAATTGTGTAAAAGCATTTATTCTAAATGACTTCCTAAATGCGAAATAATTTGTCATAAATGATGTGCTTAAAAATTAATGCAACATCATGCAAAATATTTTAAACAATTCATGTAAACAAACAACATTAACTCATGAAACATCGAATGCTTTTCACCTAGTATGCATGAGTTCTATGCACTTTTCAGAATGGAGTGCAGTTCATTCATAGTTAGGTTCGGTTGGGTTAGGTTGAAAAGGAGGGACACTAAAAGCTAAAACCCATGACAGGTATACACTTATGCCCAGTTGGCATGTTGTGCGCTCCATATGGAAAACGTTATTCCCAAACAAAAACCATAAACATAATTTCCCATAAATAACGGACTAGTCTAAGAACCCAGTCCCCTCAATGTAACTCCTTATGGATCTCCAGTTCGAGTTCACCAGGTACTCCAAATTCGGCATAGTATCCACTGTAAAATTCTCGCGCTTAATATGCCCAAACGCAGGACAATGACAGAGGTAGTGTACCAAAGTCTCATCCATGCTCTACATGTTGTTTCCTCAGATAATTTCATGCGAACTATATGGGTTCTCAACTCCGTGTGATCTATAATTACACTGGTTAGTTTCCTAAGTGTTGGTCTAAGAATCTCCTTTGATTTCTCAAGATTTGGCTCAACCCATAGTGTTCTTGTCACCTTACCGACATCAGTGCTTTGCCATTTTCTGACATGTTCCTCCATCGCCCAACATTTAAGTTCATCCTTAAATCGTTTAAAGGGTTTACCATTTTCCAAAGTTATAGTACTCAGAACAGCTCCCATTTTGGATAATTTGTCGGCTTTCTCGTTTCAGATCAGCCCATTCATAAGTGTTTTCACCTAAATTTAATTACTTCGTCATCAGTTGAACCACTGAAAATTCACTTTTTTGTCATAGATTTTTTTGCTGGGATACTATAGTGATCACGTCGTAGCTTAGCCTAGATTTCAGATTTAATGTTATACGTCATTTTGCTTTATTATTATCAACGTCATCTTTGATTTTAAGCATAGTTAGCTGTTTTCTACTAGTCAAGCTCTTTCATTTGATATTCATATTGATTCATATTGGATTTTTATTTAAATTTTTTTAGTTTACTGCATTCTCCTTTCATTTGACACCAATATTGAGCGGTTGGAAGGAGACAAAGCTGTAATTATTTTATTTGATTCATATATCCGCCATATTATTTCGAACCATCTCGTAAATTTTTTTTAATTTTCTGTATTCTACTGATCAAGCCCTTTCATAAGATACTAATAGTGATGGGATAATAGTGGGTACACTTGTAATTACTTGATTTTACCCATATACAAATTTATTTTACTCCATTTTGGAGAGACGGCCATCAATGATTTAACATTTTCTTATAATGTGTAATATTTTGCTAGTCAAGCCCTTTCTATCTATACCCTCTCATCGCTCCTCTCTGTTGACCAAGACTTGAAAAAAATCGATTTTCGTTTGCAAATTTTAGGAAAAATTCCCAAGTAATTTTATGTTTGTGCTTATATCTCAGTTAGTTTCCATCCAATTTGTCAGTTTTTCCAAGGAATAATTTTCGAGACAACGGCTTCTATTTTGGTATTTTTAGCGTGTCCAAAAATTTATTTAAAGCTTTAGTAAATTGATATATTTTTAAAACTACATATGTACATATTTTAAAAACATATTTTGCCTATAACTTTGCCGATTAGCCCTAGAGGCATGCCATATCTACAAATAGTACAAATAGTGTCTAAAAATTATTCTAGGTCTGAACAATTTTATGGAAGAAATATGAGAAAAACAGTAGCAGTAGTTTAAATCTGGTAATTAAAAATATACCCACTTCAACCCCCCCAATATAATTGTTAACTGAAAGGGCTTGCCTAGTAGAATAAATTTTAAAATTAAACAGGACAATTTCCTAAATTGTAGCCTTGATAATAGAGAAGAAGAGAGAGATTTATGTTTAGCCTATAGAATAATTTTTATTTAAGCTTAATTCAACTAAAAACTTCATTATAAAAAACTTTTCTTAAATCGTTTACTTAGAGCTTAACTCCTTTCAAGGGCGCTTAAACTATAATAAAAATGTATTTCTTTTTTTAAATAAATTACATAACTTTATTTTGTATTTTAAATTACATAAACTTTACAAAAAGTTATTCGAGTTTCTTAATGTAGAAAAATTCATCAGCCATCCTATACAAGGCACGATTTTTGTATGCACACTGCGTAAGTCTCCATTTTGTAATTAGTACTGAAGCGCTTATTAAATCCCTACCAGGAGCAGCTCAATCATACATTTTCCTTAGGCACTGCTAAAAAATGTAGCAACAAAATAAAAGAGAAATATAAAATAAATTGCTGTTGAAATAAGAAGCAGTACATAAGACATTCTTGGTTGCGTCTTTCAGCATTTCCGTGTATGCAATACGGCAAGTGAATAAAGTCTACGCTGCTTACAAAATTAAGCAAAAAAAATGTTGTGGGAGTCTAACGACTAGACTAGGTTTTAAACTAGGATCAAGAATAGACTATACAGTAGACTCTCTTATGGGCGAAAGGGCAGTAACTATGATTGAGTTGAGTCTAGCCTACTTTTTTAGTCTCGGAAATTTGTGTACATGTGACAAAAAGACATAAATCGTTTTATACATACGTTGAATAACAAGCGAAAATTTTTAATTGCATTTATTAACCAGTCGGTTATAAAACGAATGCGGTGAGCGAACGTGGCCTTTGGAATAGTGCTGAAATGTATTATTAAACTTAATAGGTGTAACACAGTGATCAAGGTAACACTAATGTGGGTTAAGTGACATTTAAGTTTTGCTGGAATGAGATGAAGTTGTGTAAAGAGATTTACGATGATATTCTGTGGACCTGAACAAAAACTTGTTCGATGGTATGAGATACGCAAGCCTTTCAGTACGAAGACTTTATGAACCTGAAAAGTTAGAGGTAGACAGGCTTGTACTGTGCTCAAAAAACTCCCTAGCAGAACATCAATTACATTACTCTAATATTATCGGTGACGGGACACGAAAACTTCAAATATTATCAGATCCAGAAGGTAGATGTTTGCAGAATGTGCTTGAAGGAGACATGTTGCAGCAATGCATGTAGTATACGAATGTTCAGCACTAGCTGGCAATGTACTTAGCTCCGAAGGCAGGTATATATTACATGGTATAAAATCTTTGGTAGACATCAGTCTAGAGCAGATGTTGGCAAATACGAAAGACTCTGTAATAAAGGTTGTAGACAATTACCAGTCGAAAATTTAAAGTCGATAAAATCCAAAGCATAGGCTTGTGATGGCATGAGACTCAGTGAGGCAAGGAATTCTATATTTGTAGCCTTAAAATCACTAAGGAATGATGGGGTAGAAAATATACCCGTATATGAAAGTAGTTCTTCTACATGTATGAATACACAGTGGAATACAAATTGAATTTGAAAAATTTACCTAAAACTGGACTATAGCCTACACTGAAGTTCGGCTAGACTAAACTATAAACAATATTGACTTTAGGCTTAGGGTGTTTTTAATAGAAGTATAACAATTTGAAATGGAATGAAATAAAGATGGATTTTTTAAATTAATATAAAATTTACTTTATTCGAAAAATAATCTTCGGGCGTTTTAATTTAAATATGATTTCTGGCATATGACCGCCACGACTGGCTCGGACGTAGTCTAATGTGGAGATAAAATTTTCGATGCCTTTTTTTAATATTTGTGGCCGTATAACGGCAATAACGCGGCGAATGTTATCCTCCAAGTAGTCAATCATTTAGGGCTAATCGGCGTAGACTACCAACTTCACATATTTCCACAGAAAATAGTCCAGCGGCGTTAAATCGCATGATTTTAGAGGCCAATTTACGGTTCCAAAAAGTAAAACTATACTGTTACCAAACGTTTTTTTTTCATTCATAAATTTTACCACGAGCTGTGTGACACGGCGAAAAAGTCAGTAATCATGTCTCTATAGCGTCCGAACAGCATCATTTTAAAATAAGTACGGACCAATGATTCTACCAGTTCATAAAGTACAACAAACAGTCAGTTTTTCTGGATGTAACGATGTTTTTCCATATACATATTATTATCACTCCATTTATGGCAGTTTTTTTTATTGATGTATACATTAAGTGGCCATGGTATCCCACGACGGTTCAGTATCCATAAGTTGACCTATACCTTCATAAAGGAAGTCGGAGCTGAACGCCAAAATTATTCTTTTTAAAAGTTTTTCAGAGGTTAATTGAGAATCCGAGTAACTGTACCTCGGAACGGCTAACCGACGCCACGCAATTAACCAATGAGAGAGTGAGATGCAAAACTCTCGAAGTTAGATGAAAAGGTACGGCCTGATTGTCTTTATTCGACAACCAGAGCTGAAATGCGACTGAAACTAAACATAGCTGTCAAAATGGCTGCCAGTTAAAAAGTGCTGCCCACTTACAGTTATGTATATACCCTATTAAAACACCCGGTATATACAGTTGAATATAAACTTAATTAAAAAATATACACTTGACTATAGCCTACACTAAAGATTGGGTAGACTATATCCTGACCTTATTATTATTAAATTATAAATTGATTGTAGTCTTACTAAACTTTTATGTTAATTAAAATACAATAAGACTATAGTACAAAATAATTCGACTGACTGACTAAACTAGACGGATTAGATTATAGAATGACTAGGGAATGAATGGGCTTTATATTGTGAACAGATTAAAGATAGTCTAGGCTTTCAAGTGTCTACACTACGGGCAGAATAGACTAGGCTTTCAAATGTTTACACTACAGACTAATGCATGAATTAACAAGACTGAAGAGTGAATTTATTTTGGACTGACTTAACTATAGACTAAAGGCCTAACTATTTTATGCTTTTTCTGGCTTAAGCTACTGTCAAAAAACAACGAAAAGTCTGTCAAATGCTTAAGAAAATTTTTGAAGACTTGTCGGTGGATACATTGTACTTTTTAAACTTAAATACCTGCTATGATTAGTTGCAAATATTTGTACTTTTGCAAAAGCTGTTTTATTTCTGTATTTCCTAAATATATCGATATTGTCACAAGATTATTATTTAATGTGTAAAATTTTTAAAATATTTTACCATAAACTATGAAATATATACATTTTTCACTAATTTAAAAAACAAATTACAACAATAATAAAAAAGTACTAAATAATGCAGCAGTGTGTACAAATCAAATGAAAATCTATTTTTGTTCGATCAGAGTCGCTGTTTGCTTAAGCAAATGACACTTGACGAAACTTGACGAAAAGTTTCTTAAGTACAATATAGTTGTATACATTTAATTTTATGTAACCGCACATTTTCTTAAGCCAGCAAAGGCATAATATAGTTAGGCCTTAACTAAGTAAGGTGCGCTCAAACTGGACTAAACTAATCATCCTGACAAATAAAAAAATTTTAACAAATTCCCTTTTTACTGAATAATTATTTTCGCTCAATTGTTTTATTTATAGAAAAATATTAATTGCATTTCCTTTTTGTTTTACTATTAATTATATTAAAGTTTAAATTTTTTCGTCCTTCAGGTTTAATGTCCTTTGCCGATAGAAGACGGTCATCAGGTGCATTTATAGAACGTAAAATGTCCATACACACAAACGATAGTTTTCGTTGTCATGGGGGTAAGATAAAAACCTTTTAAAAATGCCATTACATACACACTTTTTTGTAATTTCCTAAAAAAAACTACATAAACTTTTAAAACATTGAGAGTAGAGTATGCTTTCGTATATTAAAAAAAAAACTCAAGAAGAAGACGATATTTTCTTCCAAATAAAATAAATTAAAAAAAAACTATAATACAATTTATTTATTTTTCAATTTATGCTTCTGATTTTGTTTCTTTTTTTTATTTTTTGCTTTTACTTTCTGCTTGCAACTTACAGGTCATGTCACACGCAATCGTCCTTCATCGAAAATGACCAAATACGTTGAGTGTTGGGGTGCAGATCGACCATTTGCCAATATAGCTGAATCAAAATTGGTGAAAAATATTGGTTTAGCTGTAAGTATTTTTACACATACACACACACACACACATGTAAATACAGTTAAAAATGTTGTAAAGATAAAACAGTGTTCAAAAAAAGAACAGTGACAATATCGAGAGAAAAATTATATTTTACAGACTAGACTAAACTATAGCGTAGTCTAATCTATTACTTAAGTTCAGTCTATAATTATAGAACGACTGTGTATTAGATTGTAAAGTATGCAATAGGATTAATTATATTGAACCTTATTGCGGTGGATTTCCCTTCTGATCTATAGATCCACTTTGAAGGGATTTTTGGTTATTAGAATTTGAAAAGGCACTTTTTGAGTTTTGAGCCCCTAACGGGTAAAAACGGGTAAAATTTATATTTTGGTACTTAAATGATACTCTATGTAACTTTCCAACATATAAACATTTTAACACGTTGGCTGCCACGTCGCACGTTTTCATGCGACACCTAAATGTTACCTTGAGGCCACGTCGCACATTTTCGTGCGACACCAAAATGTTACCTTGAAGCCACGTCGCACATTTTCGTGCGACACCTAAATGTTACGCTGAGGCCACGTCGCACATTTTCGTACATTTTAATATGGAATTTTACATGGAATTTGGATTCTCTGGCCTGTGGTGAACATTTTGGTGAATTTCCCATGGCCGCTGTGTATTTTTATGGGTGATAAAAATCAATTCATTTATGAGCAAAAAAATATAAAAATATATGTGAATGTAAATTCAAATTGAGATTAGTAGAAAAACAATAAACTTAAAATTAAAAATTCATTTTGGAAATCAGTCGAAAAACAATAAACTTAAAATTAAAAATTCAATTAGTTGTGCAGAATAATTCAACTAAAATGTCAATTTATCAAATTAATTCTTCTGGTGGGAATATTTATCTTTTACAATTCTTCGCGCCATTCTACAAATTATACTGAAGTTGAAAAAATGCATAAAATAAAACAAAAAGATCAAACATAACGCAAAAACTACAAAAAATTACTGTCGCACATTTTCATGCGACGTGGCCCCACAACATGTTTTATGATCTCCCAGGCCATGTCGCACGAAAATGTGCGACACAAAAAAGCCGTTATAACTGCAAAATTAAGGACCAAAATAAAGTCGCGAGTAGTCAAAACTTATTTTTGGGCACTAAGACACAAAAAAGAACCAAAATAAGTTGTTGGCCTCAGGTGACCAAAATTGTTAAATAACATTGCTACTGAACGATCAAGATTCTAAAAAGGCTTTGGCAGCCAACGTGTTAATTGTATTCGTTACTCCGCGAAAAATTAAAATAAAAAAATAAATAAAAATTTACGCAATTTTTTTTAAATTCACCTGTAAAAGGAGTAAAAAGTGGCCTTTTTTTTGTACCTTTTTCAGATAAAAAGTATCTTATAAAAGCTTTTCCAATAGGGATGATATGAGTGTGAAGTCACGTTTCGGCCATTTGTAAAAAAGAGTGATTTTTTAAGAGCTATAGGAAAGTTAAAAAAAAAAGTTATTTGAATCGATAGTACGGTCCATATAATTTAATGTTTGAAGATTATTTCATGCAAATGTTGACCGTGACTGCGCCTCAAATGGTCCATTCGCTTAGTCCAATTTGGGCATACTCTTTCCAACATTTCGGCCGGTATCTCATGAATAAATGCTTCAATGTTGTCTTCCAATGCGTCAATTGAAGCGGGCATGTGTGTATAGACATGAGCTTTAACATAGCCCCACAAAAAATAGTCTAAAGGCGTTAAATCGCACGATCTAGGCGGCCAAGTGACCGGTCCCGAACGTGAAATAAAATGTTCATTGAACTCGCCTCTCAATAAGTCCATTGTTAAGCGTGCTATGTGGCACCGTCTTGTTGAAACCACATGTCATGCAATTCAAGCTCTTGCATTTTAGGCAAAAAAAAAGTTTGATATCATCTCACGGTAGCGCTCACCATTCACAGTTACGTTACGATTCGCTTCATCTTTGAAGAAGTACAGACCAATGATGCCACCAGCCCATAAACCGCACCAAACTGTAACTTTTTCTAGATGCATTGGTAGCTCTTGCAATGCTTCTGGCTGATCTTCACTCCAAAATTGACAATTCTGCTAATTAACGTACCCATTGAGCCAAAAATGGGCTTCATCGCTGAACACAATTTTTCGATAAGAAGCGCGCGATGAACTTTCTTAACAGAGCACGCATTTTGATAATAAAATTCAATAATTTGCCAGCGTTGTTCGTTTGTAAGACGATTCATGGTTAAATTATATACCAAACTGAAGATGTTTGACAGTGAAACAAAACACGAAACGTGAGTCAGCCGTTTAAACCAGTGTTGCCAAAAAGATAATACATAGCTATAAAAATAACCCTTTATGTTATGATCTGTCGTTTGTTTTTCATTGTATTCTGTAGTGTTTACAATTTCATCATGGAGAGATATGCGCAAGAACAACGTTTACAAATTATTCAGTTTTATTATCAAAATAATCGTTGTCCAATTGCAACTTTTCGTGCGCTTTTGCCATTTTATGGTCGTAATAAACGTCCAAGTGTGCTCGCTATTCGTAGAATTGTTAAAAACTTTGAGCTTTAATTTTCTTTACATAATGTTCAAGTGCCAATAAGACAAAGAACCGCTCGAAGTAATGCAAATATTGCTGCCGTTTAGGCAAGTGTTGCTAAAGACCGCAAGTTGTCGGTTCCAAGGCGTTTTCAACAATTGGGACTGTCTCAAACCACAGAAAGAATTTGGGTTTGCTGCCGTATAAAATTGTTCTCACTCAAGAACTGAAGCCATTGGATGACCGTAGACGTCGTGAATTTGCAGATTTGGCCTTGGTACAACTTGAAAACGATAACGACTTTTTTAAGGAAATCATTTCCGATCAAGCTTACTTTCTTTCGGAGTGGTGCAGTAAATAAACAAATCTGTTGATTCTGGTGTAAAAAAAAATCCAATGGAGAGCGGTATAGATCGATGATAACCAACCTTATATGGTCAAATTGGCAGAAGTTGATCTTGACAACATTTGGTTCCAACAAGACGGGGCTATGTACCACACAGCAAATGGAATTATTGCGAGAAAAGTTTGGAGATTCGATTATTTCAAGAACTTGTGATATTGAATGGCCTCTAAGAAGTTGTGATTTAACACCATAAGACTATTCCTTGTGCTTGGTATTTACCTTCGCGAATACCTAAAATTTATATTCGTTCCACCTCTAGTCTAGATCACATTCGATTGGACTATAGAAAATACTGTAAATCGCACTATAGACTCTAGTAACATTTTAAGGAAATTTCGCTTATTTTTTTCCTTGTTAAAAACACTGTCTGTTCTAACGTATGTTTTACGTAATAGTTTGCCTTAACTTCCAAAAGATTTTAAATTCTTTTTTAAAAGTTCTAAGATGTAACTAAGCATGTACATTGCATGTGCATTTTACTTTGCTTGTATTCTTCTTACCCTCTCCCAGTCGTCTGGCACTATGCAACTTTATTTCTACTTTATTAAAACAACAAAAATTGTTAACATGTTACGTACAATAATCTATTTACTGTAACTGAGATTTTTGCTTTTTTTTCAAAAATGTTAAAGATGTAGAAGCACTGCAATTTATGTTCCTAGTAGGAGTTAAAGAAAATTAAATAAAAGTTCTGTCGTCTTAACAAAGTTTGTTTGCACAATCTTAAAGGTGATAAACACGCCTTCATTTAACCACAGGAGTAAAGGTCAGAGGATAAAGAAAAGTATTTGATTAAAATTTGTATGGAAAATTTCAAAACGACATGTTTGATGTAATTAAGGTGAATATTCAGTTAGAGAATTAAAAAAGGACATAAAAAATCAATACATTTTTCTTAGGGTTGCCAACACTTTACTGCACACCCTCTTTGGCACACCCTCTTTTAAGTACATCAAATACATAAAGAGATACATTTTAATGATTTCTTTTAATATTTGCCAAATATGAACATAACTTAACTCACATAATCCTGTTTGTTTCATTTTTTACCCACCAGTTTCCTTTTTATAATTCTGCCTACAGTTATGAGCTAGTAAAAAATTTATCTCTTTATTCTTTAATATCCTGTTTATTAAACTCTTTAAGGAAGTTAATAATGACTTATATCCTTTTTCTTATGACTAATTTATGCTGTTTGTATTTTCCTTAAAAAAAATCTTGGAAAAAAAATAACTTTGGTCTTGTTATTGTTTATATCCTGCAGAGTATTGCCATGATTGAATCAAATTTACTGCCACCAGAGCGTAAATGTTTTAATTTTAATTGTTTTGGACCACCCACCGAACTGAAGCCGTTTACAATGTGGTATCGTAATACTCTGCGTGAGGTCATGTATCGCGCCCGGCCCGACACACACTTTCGTTATGATTTAATCTGTGCTTTTTTGCTGTTCCTCTCTATTGCTGTGGTTCAATTGATTATATTGGAATTGTGAGTATTTTGTTGCTAATAAAAGGAATCTAAATACATTTGTCTTAATATGAATTTGTTTTCTTTTAACTTATAGAAACTTTGCTTTGTTGGGTTCTTTGGCGGCCACGTTTTTCTCTTTGGGTTTATTTTTGTATCTCAGCAACATGCATGTACCGGATGTTGAGTCTACAACGGCAGACCGAAATGGCCCGGGCCAGGTAGTAGCCAGTAGTCGTTATTTACGTTTGGCCATATTTATTATAGCAAATATTTTAATATCTGCCTGTGCGGTATTTAGTGTGGTAAGTGTTTTCTTAATTTCTAAAGAATTTTTTTATTTAATTTCATGGTGTATTTGCAGATAAACTTTACCACCGATCCGGAATTTACTGCCGCCAACCTAACCTCTTTCACTAATTCGTCTAACGACTCTTCAATAGCCGATATAGTGCCATCTATGATTTTATATCCCGATCTTAATATAGTTCCAATTTTTCTCTTCTGTTGTGCCATTAGTTTAGCTAGCATTTCGGCTTTCCTTAGATCTGGTTTTATTCTCAAACTTTTCACCATGTTTGTGGCTTTAATATGTCAAATTATAATACTCCACTACAATGATTTATATGAAAGATATAATCTAGAATTGAGAGGGGATTGGTAAGAAAGAAAAAAAGCGAGAAAACCATGTGTTAAATGTTAAACAAGAATATTTCCTTAAAATCTCCAGTTTACCCTTAGAAATCAAGGGATTTTTATTTCTGCTGCTCATCATAGCGGTACTGCACACCCTAGATCGTCAGGGTGAATATGTGGCGAGAACAGATTTCTTGTGGAAGGCCAAATTAAAAGTCGAACAGGAAGAAGTGGAAACCATGAGAGGCATTAATAAGGTACCCAAGTATATTTATTAACAAAGAAAGAAGATGTCTTTTTAAACAATTTCTTGCAGATTCTTTTAGAAAACATTTTACCCGCCCATGTGGCTACACACTTTCTACATCTAGAACGCTCCACGGAATTGTATCATGAAAGTTATTCGTGTGTAGCTGTAATGTTTGCCTCCATACCCAACTATAAAGAGTTTTACGATGAAACGGATGTTAACAAACAAGGTTTAGAATGCCTAAGATTACTCAATGAAATTATATGCGATTTTGATAAGGTAAACACCACATCAATAATCCGAAATAAGTGGATTTAAATGCTCTTTTTTATCTTTAGTTACTTTTAAAGCCCAAATTCAGTGGCATCGAAAAAATTAAAACCATAGCCAGCACTTATATGTGTGCTTCCGGCCTAAGGCCTGGCAAGGAAGAGGGTGCTACGGTAAGTTTATCACCTTTTCATTGATCAATTAATAAGTTGTGCTTAACATGTCGTATTGTCCAAATTTTTCAAAATTTAAAATGTTTTCAAAATTTGGCAGAAAAACAATACAATATTTATGAATAACTTTTAAATTTTAGGAAATTGTGACATAACAATACGACATGAGAGCACATCTTACAAATTGATCAAATATTTAAAAACTTCTCTGATAATAAACAAAAACAAGTGGCTGTGTAGTTCTAGCTGTAGTTTAGCAGCTTGTCTCTATAGTTTTAGTCAGTGTCTTGTATCTTATATTCATGTCATTTTAAATTTACTTTCTACTTCTCTTGATATTTTTCTAAAAAAAAAACTTTATATGCAGCTAATGCGTAACTTTGCGGTAAGTAAAAAAGTCAATGAACGACTATTTTAAAGGATTAATTTTTATCATTATTTTTTTATATTTTTAAAAGTGTTTTAGGAGAGGTTGTTTAATGTAACAAAAACTTCTATTCAAATTCTTTTTAGATAACAGTCTTATCGAAATTCAGGCACCCTACAAAGAATTTAATTACGGGCAATGCTTTATTCTCCAATCTATATATAGGATACTGCAGATAATATTTTAGCAATACTCGAGAAGTTAGACTATAGATTGGGTTATGCTCCTGATTATAAATTAAACCAAAGTCTAGACTAAAGCACAGAGTTAGCTTAGATATAAGATCAAATTATTGTGCTCCTTTAGAGAGCATAATATGAAAATTGGGCATACGTATATACCTGTCACGGATTTGGGCTTCTAGTGCCCATCTTTTTCATCTTTACCTAACCTAAAGTATTGTTCAGCCTTTAGAAAAGACAATAGTCTACACCATTTTTCAATGAAATTGAGAAAATTCCAATTGAAATTGAGAATTTCAATTTGAAATTGAGAAAATTCCAAATGAAATTAAGAATTTCAATTTGAAATTGAGAAAATTCCAAATGAAAATGAGAATTTCAAATTGTTATTTCGAAAATTCCAAATGAAAATGAGAATTTCAAATTGTAATTGCGAAAATTCCAATTGAAATTGAGAATTTCAAATTGAAATTGGGAAAATTCCAAATGAAATTGAGAAAAAATATATACATAAGTATGTATTTAAAAACCAAGAAACTTTTTTTATAAATATGAAAAATATATGTAATGTATATCTCATGTTATTCTAATGGACAGTCGTAGAGGTTCGTTTAGAGCTGACAGCGCAAATGAGTTGGTCTTGATAGGTGGGAAGAGTTAGGGATTGAGTTATCGGAGCTTGTATTGGTTTGTGACAATGCTGCCTGCCACAATCGACTAAAATTTATTTTTGAAAACACTCCAGCTACACTTTTACGCCTTAATCACCAATGCTTAACCCAATTGAAAGTATTTGATCCAAAATCAAAAGTAATGTTAAAGCAAAGATGAATGTACCGAACGTAAGTCCCCCAAATGTAGAAGAACAGAGGCTTGCCTTTTTAGAAGAGGTTATTAATACTTCAAAGACATGTATTACTACCGGAGATTGTAGTAGAGATATACTACAACATTTCTCGAGTCTGCATTGGTACTTTTTTGTTTTTTTACTACACAATAATATTATAATGTATAATGTGTTATCCAAAATTAAATAAAATTTTTATATACATATAATTATATTTTCTCAATTTCATTTGAAATTTTCTTAATTTCATTTGGAATATTCTCAATTTCAATTTGAAATTCTCATTTTCATTTGGAATTTTCGCAATTACAATTTGAAATTCTCATTTTCATTTGGAATTTTCTCAATTCCAAATTGAAATTCTTAATTTCATTTGGAATTTTTTCAATTGGAATTTTCTCTCAATTCAGTGAAAAATGGTGTAGTTTATAGAATAAATTATGGCATAGTCGAAGGATTAAACAATAATCCAAACCATGGATTTCATGGGCTATTGTGAAATTATAGTTCAGATTACAGAACACACTATAGTTTAGATTATAGATTAGACTATGATTTAAACTCTAGTCCAAACATTAGTCCAGAATGAATTATTCTAAATGATATTTCATAATATAGACTTGACTGTAGTCTAGGCTTATATATATTATTTCCTGTTAATCCTAAAAGAATCATAAAGTCATTAAAAATTTCTTCCTTTTTAGTCTATCCGATTCTAATAGAATAATTTGTATTCGGTTTCCGTTTTGTGTAGAAGTTTTTATTTCTTTTTGGTTTCGCCAAGTATGTATTCGTTTTGGAGTTGAGGATTTTATTCAATGGCTGTTTTGTAATACCGACATCAGTTTTTCTCAGCATGTGGCTTAGTTCCGTTTCAATAGGAGTATCTTTCCGTCTTCGCCATACCTTGTCATTCAATATGTTTGTCGGCGAAATAATTTTTTTAATTAAGATTACTCCAATGGAGGTTCTAGTGTACTAGCACTAGATAATTATTTGGCTTGTCAAAAGACAATACTGCCATCACTAATTATTTCCAGAGCCTCCTCCAGTAACAACCAATCGAGCTACATATACCTTCGTATAGGAAGCTGGAATTTCCGAATTCGACTCTTTATATAAAAATCTGCATGTCGTTAATTAATATTCGTCGGAGACAACGGTTTATGAAACTTAGGGTTGCATTCTAGGCGAATTCATATCAGGTGGTTTTATTTTAACGGCACAGTGTCAAAGTTTGTTTACATTTAAATTTCTTTTTATGTGCGTTGGTTAAAAAATTTTATAAAAAGTAAACAAACAATTTGTTTTTTGTGTTTTAACATTCTCCGGTCCTTTTTGTGTTTGTTGTAGGGATGTTTTTGCCTGATATGAATTCGCCTTGGTCGCGTTTATATATTTTTAGTGACTTCGTTCCACGATTTGCATCCATATAAAACTGTTGATTTCACACATACCTTGAAGATGTGTAGTTAAGCGTTGAGATTGACAGGTGAGAGGCACGCCAAACGATATTGAGTCATCCAAAAGATTGGTTGCCAGCCTTTATGCTATTTTTTATATCTGCGCTCGAGCCACCTGATAATGTTACTAAACTGCCAAGGTAACAGAAGGAAGGAACATCGGTTCTTGATAACCAATGTCGAGAGCAGTGGAGTTAAAGGAGCCTGTTTTTGGGATGTTTATTTTAAGGCCTGCTTTAGCAAGTTCTATCTGTACTAAGTACAGTTGTATCTTCATATTAGCTTATTTGTAAGTCAGAAGACTAATGTCATCCGCATATCCAAGGTCATTTAAATGTCTGTTAAGGATCCAGGATGTGTTTGAAGCTCGCTGTCTAAGACGATGCTGAAAAGTAATAAAGAAACAACACATCCTTGTTTGTCGTATCATTCACGCAGAATACGACAGCTTGCGTCACTGTTTAGTGCTTTAATAAAGTTTATGATTTTCTCAGGAGTACCCTTACAGGGTAGGGTACTCTATAATGCCGAATATGTCAACGTATTAAAGGCTTTTTCAAAATCAATCAAAGTATATAATAAAGTAAGGATCACCACTCCACAGGTAACTCAATTATACAAAATCGTTACTGGCGAAAACCTACCCATTCATTTCGCAAGTAGAAAGCCGTTTGTTTATTATTTGGGCAATAGATTTATTTTTTTTGTTAAATACATATATGCCATGACAATTTTTTAACTGGTTTAAGTCTCTTTTTTTTTGAAAATATTGCTAATTACTTCTTTTTTTAGATCTCCACATAATTGATTTTTATTTCAAAATTGTTTAATGCTATGAGGTAGGAACTGAGTACTAATTTTGGGAGATGCTTTATAAAATTTGGATGGTATAATGTCTGGACTGGAGCTTTTCTATTTTAAAGGCTGTGAAATGCTTCAAATATTTCAGGAATTTTAGGAAGGCTCGAAGATATAACCTCTCTTACGGTGTGCTGTATGCAGTTACAGAAAAATTACTGTTGCCTTTCTCTTGTGCTGTGGACGGCAAAGACCACAGTGCGTTTAAGCGTAGAAGTGCACTCTGACATCATTATAAATGCTGAAACAGAATTGTGTCCGCAAACCCCGTCAAAAGAATGCGGCCCATAATTAAATATCGATTTGGTATTTTTAAAACGTTTTAAACGAATTATTGATTTTAGAAAGAAAAAAATTTGACAGATGCGGACGAATTGTTAAAAAAAAACTTGGTACTACTTGTGAATATTATAAAAACAATCCAATCTGGTTGGGTCAAGAGCTTGCTCGTTATTGTCATTATCGTTATCGAATAAGGACAAACAGGCCGTCCTTGTGCCGTCCTTTTCATCTAGCTTCGAGAGTTTTGCCTTTCACTCTCGCGTTAGTTAGTTGCATGGCGTCGGTTAGCTGTACCGGAGTTTCAATTGACCACATGTAGAATTTAAAATAAGCAGTCGAATTCGGGAATTCCGACTTCGTATACGAAGGTATAGGTCAATTGGCAGTTACTGGAGGAGGCTCTTTGAAAAATATTTTACAATTTAATCGAAATTAATTGGTGGACAAAAATTGGACAAAATTGCCATGTCTTTTGACAGCCAAATAATTACACTATGCTAGTTGAAAAAACAGACAAGCCGGGCACCTGACTTTTTAACATAATTCGGGTACGCTGAATCCAGTGGTACCCGCGGTTTTTTAAGATTGGCTCTGGCTTTCGAGATATACCGTTATTTCGAAAATGGAGGAGGTTGCACAACATATGTTCGCGTAACTCAAAAACGCTTTTGGTTATTGAAAAAATTTAAAAAACCGAAATTCCGCAATACAATTTCCTTTAAGAAAAATTATTAAAAACTTTAACTACTTAACAAAAATAAATGTTTTAAAAGTGTGGTTATTAAAAAAAGCGTTTTGGAGTTACGCGAACATATGTTGTGCAACCTCCTCCATTTTCGAAAAAACGGTATATCTCAAAAACCAGAGCCAATCTTAAAAAACTGCGGGCACCACTAGATTCAGCGCACCCGAATTATGTTAAAACGCCAGGTGCCCAGCTTGTCACGAAAAAAAGTGTAAATTTCTTGCACAGTGTTATCTAGTGTTAGTACACTAGACCATCCATTTTTTTATGTTTTATCGAAATGAGATTGGAGTAATTGTAAACCCAAAAGAGAAATCAGCTGATTCGAGTCCCTTATCAATAACCTTGTGTTGTATGCAAATTTTTAAACTTATTTTGAATCCTATGAATATAGAGGTAAAATTATTTATGAATATGGTCGTAGACTCTAGAAATCAAGTGTTTTTTTATTTGACTTTTTCAGTCGTATAGTGGTTACATAACCTTAAATATTTTTTTGTAAATATTGGTCAAACTGGCGTGAATTATTTTCCTTATTGTACACATTTAAATATATATTTCGAAATTATATTAAACAAGTTATAAAAATCAATAATTTATATCTTTTTCTCTATATAATTTTCCCTATTATCTCCTTACACTTCCGTTGCGGTAAAAAAAACCTTTTACTTCACTGTGATGGAAAAAAACTACGACTCTTTCTGGTCATAACGTTACTGGTTTTTTTATTGCGTTGTAACATGCTGACGACAATTATGACTTTTTGTGTGTTTTAAATTAATGATGGCCCTGATTGTCAACTAAAATGTTGTCCTCGTCTTTAATAACAACTTCGATGATGATGATGATGGTAATTTGATGATAAAAAAATAATAATAACCAGGATGAAAAGCGCACGGAAGAACACAATGTGGTCATTCTAGTTGAATTTGCCATTGCATTGATGTCTATTTTAGATTCAATAAATCGTGAATCATTTCAAAGATTTCGTTTACGTATTGGTCTAAATCATGGTCCAGTCATTGCGGGCGTAATTGGCGCACAAAAGCCTCAATACGATATTTGGAGCAATACGGTGAATGTGGCTTCACGCATGGACTCATGTGGTGTTATGGGTAGATTACAGGTAATATAAGATAAACTTTTTTATTAAAATATTAAATTTATGCAAATTTCCTTTTAAATTTATTTCTCCGGCTGTTTTTAATAAAATTCATTTCCAGACCACAGAGAATACGGCACAAATTTTAATGGCTGCCGGCTATGAGTGTGAATGCCGTGGTTTAACGTACGTCAAAGGCAAAGGAAATCTAGTCACTTATTTTGTAAAGACACCATTTGATGGAAAATTATAATAAAATTTAAGCTTAACATAAACACATACATTATAAATTAGAAAAATAAAATTAAACAGAATATTTTAGGCCAGTTTATGAATTTGGCTTTAAAACACAACTACGAGCAACGTTAAAGTACATACATATGTACATACAAACGCATGTATGTATTTAAAAGAAAAAACATCAAAAATATATTTATTATCCAGAATAATGCATATTTATAATCCTATACATACAAACATACATACACATAACGAAACAAATTATTTATCCAGCCCTCCTATACATTTAACTTAAATATTTAAAACAACCATTTCAATTATCCTAAGCATTTAATTTATTTAAAGTAACCAAAAACCATGTAAAAAAATAATAATATAAAATTGTGAAAATTTTTAATTTTAAAAATATAAGCAGATGTTAAAGGGAATGAAAATTCGAAAAGATAAAGTACACTTTTGTTTATAATATTAAATAATATTTTAACTATTACACCGTCTTTCGGGTAGGATATAATTTACTCTATGTTATAGTCTATAGCCCAGATTATTGACTAGACTATAATCCAGAATTTTGTGGTAGGGTGGTGTAGTGTTTAAAGCGCTAAACTTTAAACCGAGGCCCTTGCTTTGAATCCCGGCAGAGACAAAAAAAAATTATCTTGGTGTTCGATTTAAACGCTTTAGACTAATCAACAAAAAAAGAAGCCTTCTGACGTTTTAGCTAGGATAGACGTTCAAAAAGCGCCACCTACCTACAAACTTAATGTCATATGTTCACTACCTAGCCAGAACCTGAACCACTAACCACAACGACAGATAGCAGCCCCATAATCCTAGAAAAAACAAGGAAAACCACTATATTCGGCCTTGCCGAATCTAATTATACCCTTCACCGTCATGTACATAGGGTTAATGGCCACATCGTAAATCAGTCTAGATTTTAAATTTCATGTTATACGCCATTTTTATTATTATATCCGACGCCGTCCTTGATTTTAAATTTTTTTACATAGTTAACTGTATTGCAATAGTCAAGCCCTTTTATTTGATACCCATATTGTGGGGGTTAAAAAAATTTTTCCGCCATTTTGTTTTAGACGCCATCTTGGATTTAACACTTTTTTAATAGTTTACTACATTGTAATGGTCAATTCTTTTCATTTAATACCAATATTGTGGTGGTTAAAGGGGACAAAGCCGTAACTACTATATTTGACTCATATATGCGGCATTTATCCTTGGATTTCTCTTCGTAGCTAACTATATTCAGTTACTCGAGCCCTTTCATTTATTCGCCATATTGGCTCTCTCGATTGTATAAAAACTAAAAAATATCGATTTCCGTATGTAAATTTTAGGAAAAACACCGAAGCAGTTGTACTTTGGTGTTCATATCTCAGTTGGTTTTAAACCGATTTGTTAGTTTTTCTTATAAATAATTTCTGAGATTACAGCTTATAATTTGGTATCTTAAGCGTGTTCAAAAATTATTTATGAGTTTTAAAAAATTTGATATTATTTACCTATAACTTTGCCGATTAGTGACCAAATTGTCCAAAATTTTTCATGAATATCTCCCGAGGCATACCAAATCTATAAATAGTAGCAACCATGTTCATAAGGTATCCTAGGGCTAGAAATTTTTAATTTTTGTTGTAAAAATAAGCGAAAAACCAAAGGCAGATCTGCTCCCGAATATTTCAGATATTTTGATACCTGACACGGGTCTGGCGATGTCGCGGAGCTTCAAAAAGTTTAAACATGCACACGGACAGACGGTCAGACTCCCCTTTTCATAAGCTTTCAGAAAATATACACTTTATGGGGTCGAAAATGAATACTGTAGAAATTCTACACGGTATGACAAACCTATATACTCCCCTACACTGACTGTAAAGGTGATAAAAATATTTCGAACCGGAAGCAATGAAAGATGATTTGTGAAAGCTATATGCTTTCAAGAGGAGTTACAGAGAAAGAAATTATTCCAAAATACAATCTTTATTAAAAAGTAGGCTTTAGTTTGAAATAAAGATTTTGTATAGTGCAATGTACATAATAGAGTATACAATAGTCTAGATTATGAAGTAGACAATATATACAAAATCGACTTTAATTATAATCGTTTTAATTACAATCTAGACTATAATCTAGATTACAGACTAGATTATAGTTTGGATTATAGACAACACTACTTAATATGTATATTATGTTTGTTCTTAGTCGATTGTGTTATATTGCTCACTAGCAAATCTTTCACGAATATAAAGTCTGTTCCCGTACTCTACATTGGAATACCGCGTAATCCTAATCTTACGAATGGGTAAATGAGAGTAATTTTAAAAGAGCAATATTTTTTTTTACACACAAAACAGCCCAGACTTTTTCTTTGTGTACATTTGGTAAATTCTCAAACAATCAGCTGTTTGAACAATAAACAATAACAAATATCGGACTTCCTTTTGGGATGCCTTTGGAAGAATCAGGGATATTTTGGAGCGAGAATGGTTTGAGGAATATCGGTCTAAATCTCAAATTTCAGGTCGGGTTTTTTCTTCCCTATTTCCTTTAATACCCATTAAACCGTGGTACACTGTGTCTAAATTGGATTTAACTAATACGAAAATCATTAATAGACATCACTAAACATCATCACTACATCACTAAACAGCTCTATACATCTTTAGTAAGGCCAATATTAGAATTCGGATCAATTATCTCTGATACTCTGATAAAATTGAGTCTGTACAGAAACAATTTCTGTTGTTTTGCTTACGTCACCTTTTTCGAAATAGTGTTTCAAATTTACCATCTTATAAATCAAGACTTGCACTAATTAAACTTCCTACTCTACAGAGCCGTAGAACAATGCTAAATGTAACGTTTGTTATCAAATTGATTAACGGAGATGCATGCTCTAGTTTCCTGCTAAGCAACTTATCCTTCAATATTCCACATCGTCCAACTAGAAATTTCAACCCATTGCACGTGCAATTTTTTCGTCGAAATTATGCTAATGATAATCCTTTTAGAATAATTTGTTGCGATTTTAATAATCTTTATCATTTAATTGACTTTTCTGTTAGTGTTAATATTATTAAGAGAAATATCATAGTGTTTTTAAATTCGTAATTGTAATATATTTCTGTCACTTTATTTTAATAGTCTGTAAGGATTTATACCATAGACTAACTTAAATAAATAAATAAATAGACTCTTATGCGGCCATTGTTATAGTGGCGTTTATCTTAACATGATACGTAGGAAATCAACGGATGTATGTGATTTTTGTAACATGACTGATAACCCGGAACATCTCATTTTTCATTGTTCGAAGTTTGCTCATATTCATATAAAGCACCAACTATTTCATAGATTCACAAACCTGTTGGATTTGTCAATGACATGATATCGGTATATACTCTCAACTGATTAGTTTCATTAAGAAAGCTAATATACGTGACCGTTTTTAATTAACCTGAACGGCTGCTGTCAGTCACACACAGCGTTAAATTCAAGAATGTAGGCATTTCTTAATGCCCAACTTGAACGAAACATAAGTATGTCGACAAGTTATAAACACCATCTCTACTTGGTCTACTCTTGCCCTCAGTGACTCCGCTACTCATTTGGTTATTACTGTTATTCCCATCTATTTCAACCAGAAGCAGTGTGGGATACCCTGGGTCTATGGTTTGAAACCTTGCCATTCAAACTCAAAAAACACATAAATAAATGAAAAAGTTTATTTGAAAAAACAAAATTAAAAAGTAAATTTTTTGTTTGGCAAACAACAAGTGATTAATTTAATTTGTTTTTATTTGTATTTATTGTTTTTTTTTTTAATGATTAATGATATTAATAGTTGTAATCCTTTCTTTCCCATCATGTTTTCATTGAACTATAAAAACCTTTTGAAGTTTTTTTCGGGCTTGAAACTTAGTTCTTTTATTAGTTATTCTTGCTCATTCGCATTTTACCGAATTTTACCCAAAAAGTTAAGAAACATACCTATTGTTAGTCAGTCTATGTAGACTACGCTATAGTCTACACGATTTTATAGCCGATATTGTATACTGGTATATATTTGATGTTTCACAGCAGTCTATATTATAGACTGATAAACTTTGTTATAGTCTAGAAATTCTTGTAAAATATACTATATTCTAGATTAAACTATAGTCTAGTTTATTGACCAGCCTATAGTTAAGTAAGACTAAATATAGTCTTAGACTTAACATTAAAGCAGATTAAAATCTAGACAATAGACAAGAGTGTAATTAAATAAGATCCTACCTAAAGTTTTCTGTTGTTCCCTTAAACGAAAAAAAAATTTTATTAAAAGGCCTTCACGTCACCAGTTTTGGTTTTACGAAATTTTGAACATGCAAGGTTTTTTATTCAAACCAAAAATAATTTTGCAGAAACTATTGAAGCGAATGTCTTCAATAATTATTTAATATTGTTTTTTATATATTTGTTTTCACTGTCTGGGGCTTAATTACAACATTCTACAACTATAGAAATTTTACTCGAATGTCGTAATTGAGCACCAGACTTGCTTGCTGCCTTGTTAGTTTGTTTTAATTAAAATCGTTCGAATTGTTTAAACTATTTGTTTAGATTATGTTGTTTGTTATTTTATTTATTTTAAAAACTTTTTCGTTAGTTTCAATCATAATTTATTAAATATTTTCGATAACCTTAACAAAGTTATTAACAGAGTGATTTTTTTTTTTTTTGTAACCACAAAAGCAAACCAAAACCACTATTATATGAGTAATATTCGAACTAACTTATTTATAAATATTATTAAAGGTTTATATCAAAATTGATTTTCTATGGAAACTTGTTGTCGTATTCATAAAATATATTTTAGGTTTATGAACGTGTTATTTGACAGATGTTGAGCAGAAATTTGTCAAATAATCCTTTAATAATTCGTAAATATTTTTTATGAATGCGGCAGATGATGTATAAACCTCTTATAAAGCTGGGGCCAAATTACGGCATTCGATTACGATCGAAATTTTACTCGAACGATCGAGTTCGCTGTGCTTTAGGTATAGAGATTCAAATAAGAATTTTAAAATTTCGATCACGTTCGAATGCCGTAATTTGCCCCCTGGTTTAATTTGTATGAATTAGACCGTTAATTGTTAAAAGTGTTTAAACTTTTTTTTGTTTATTATTTCACACGGCATATTCAATATTCAATAAAACTTTTCAATTGATGTTTTCAGTCAAGACCAGAGAAATTCGCATATCAGTTTGGTTAAATACATATTAATTTAAAAAATTAAAATTTTTCTAAAATCCCTAATAAAGGTTCATAACAATGCATGTGTATAAATTCAGTGCATATATTATTAAATAAGTGCACTTGAGTTAATTGCTTAATAACGAAAGGAAAATTTTATTTTCCATCTCTGCATAAATGACTGAAAGCTAAGCAAATTGAACAAATTTTGATTATAAGTTTCTCAATCATCTCTCGGGATAATACTATTTCAGTTAATTTTTATTATTTTTTTATTTTCTTTTTTTTTAATTTTTTAATCATAATCTTTAAAATATTCATTTAGATAAACCATCTCTTTAAAAAAATTAAAATACCTCGAAGTTTTTCTCTCTTTTTATCTTATAGCATTAAGTTTAAGAACATGTTGCCCTAAAAAAAGGGAAATGAAATTGTAAAAATTGAAACTCTAACAAGAATGTAATTAAATAAATTTTATCTATTGTACCTATTTTTTATATTGAATTGTTATAGAACACATCTTAATAATTAATATTTTCTTATTTGTTTAATAATAAAAAAAATAATAATTTACAAGCTAAACACAAACTATTATTATAATGTAATACAAAACAATAAATACAAGGAAATTTAGAAAAATATTCACAGATAATTTTGTGCAAAGATTTTTTTTTTTGTATTATCGACAATTTGTTTTAATTTTATTAATGGGAATTCTATATAAATACAATTAAATTACAGAATTATAGAAAAACTTTGTAAATGAAATATATGTACGTATTTAAGCTATTTTAAAGAAAAATAATTAAATAAAATACAATAAATAAAAATAAAATGTTAGCAAATCCAGTATTCAAATACATACCTTTGTAGTTTTATTTTTAAACTGGAATTTTCGGGGACCTACAAATGATTCAAAATGCATTAATAAAGTCACTTAAGCCAGACTAATTGCAAGAAAATCGCTTTAAATAAATATTTAAAGATATATTTGTGTATTGCTCCTACGCGGTTCAAAACTCTTGTAACAATTTGGTCGTCGTTAGTAAATTCTCACTTATTTCTTTCACTTACATTTATTATCACTAAACTGTTGTAAGTTTTTTTAAGTCATTAATATCATAAAAATTTCAACTTAAAACTTGATTGCTTTACAATAATTAAAAAGATTTTAATTTTGCCGAATATAGTATGACCCTCAAACGGCCAAACCTAAATTAAGTCGACATCAACACAACACATACATACATACATATATTAAAAAAACTCTTAAAACGTTAACTTTTAATTAAAGATTTATGAAAAATTTCTCAAAATGTACTTTCTTAAAAATTAAAAAAAAATAACTCTGTTAACATTAAAAACTTTCAGGTAAGTTATCTGTACACAAAAATAAATACTACCAATTTATTACTATTTAATAAGTTTGGGGATTCACAGTAGTGTCATAAAGTCATATGTCCTATTATAATAGCATGAAAAATTAAGACTATTGTGAACAACCCCTCATAATTAAGTGTGCTATTTTGAATTTAAATCAGCTGATGTAAAACAAATATAAAAATAAATATTTTCTTTCTTAATGCCAAAAACAAGCAAAAAAAAAACAAAATAATAGCCAGTTTGTGCGAAAAGTACATTTTAGATGTTGTAATGGCAAACTCAAGTAAATAAATTACAAATAAATTAAATTTTGTTTGATAAAAACAGCAGAGTCCTTAGCCGATCTTATTTGACGCCACCAGTGATTTGTTATCAAAAATTAGCAACTGCGCTCAAATTTGGATGTCGGCCCGATAAAATTATACAATGAACGGCGACAGCTTACAAAAACTGTTGCGGTTTGGCTTAGCCGTTTAGCACAGGTCTCTGCTTATTAAATACGACAGCACAATCAACATAGCGCACAAAGTTCTATTATTATAAGACACTTTTTGTTTGAAAAGCAACAACAACATTTTTAAACCATTGTAAAATTTTAGGACAATATGACATGATAAGACACCTTGTGAATCACCCAAGTGATTTTCTAATCTTATGAAGCATTTACCGAACGCTATTTTAGGTTTATGTGAATTATTTAATACGAAGGTTCATTGTTTTCTACTTACTTTCTTATTAAAAAAGGCGAATTCCTACCAGGTGACAACATCTCTGCAACAAACACAGAAAGGCCCGGAGAATGTCAAAACACACAAAAAAAACAAATTGTTTGTTTACTTTTAATTGAAATTATATTCTTTTATAAATTTACACGAAAATCTTTAAAATTAATAAGTATTTTTAATTTGACATAAATTTATGCTAATGTACATCACATAATTGTGTTTCTTAAACATTTTTCACAACTTAAAACCACTAGGACAAACACAAAGGAAATTTTGCAATTTTTTGGATTAAAAACATTAAAAATTTAGTTTATTCTTATTATAACTTATATATTACTTATTTACCAATAAGGTATTGCACAAATGTTAGTATATTTAAAATTTCTTTCACAAACTTTATAAAATTTTTCAACCAACGCACATAAAAATTAATTTAAATGTAAACAAACTTCGACATTGTGCCGTTAAAATAAAACGAGCAAAAAACAAGTAAGAGTGCTATATTCGGCCGTACCGATTCTGATCCCACATCGTAGTTTAACCTATATTTCATGTTAGACGACATTTTTCCTTATTATTCCCAATGACATCCTTGATTTTGAATTTGATCCGCCATTTTGTTTCAGACGCCATCTTGGATTTTGCATTTTTTTAATGATTTACTGTATTATACTGGTCAAGCCCTTTCGTTTGATATCAATATTTTGGGGGTTGAAGGAGTCACATTTTAAAATACCAGATTTGGCCCATATGTAAATTTATTGTCCGCCATTTTGTAGTGGCGGTGAACATGAGTTTTAATTTTTTGCTTATATTGCTCTAGTCAAGTCCTTTTAGATAACTACAATATTGACTCTCTCGGTTGACTAGAAGCTGAAAAAAATTAATTTTCGTTTGTAAATTTTTGGAAAATATATATAAAAAACTTGCCTATAACTTTACCGATTAAAGCCCGCTTTATCCAAAAATTTTCACAAATAGTAGCAAAGGTACCAGTAAGTTATTCTATGGCTGAAAAATTTTAATTTTGGTGGTAAAAATATGGGAAAAAACAGAGGCAGTCGCTTTTATTTGCTCATATCTCAGAAAGTTATGCGACGATTGTGCTGAATTTCAATAGCGATTCATTACCAGATATTTCCAAAAGATTGATACCATACACTGATCTGAGAAACATATGGTTGCTTCTAAAAGTTAATTTAACCAACACACGGGCAGACGGTTAAGCTTAATCGACTCCTCTATTCATAAGCTTTCAGAAAATATATACTTTATGGGGTCGGAAATGAAAATTGTCGAAATTACAAACGGAATGACAAAACTATATATACCCTTGTGCATCACAGGTGAAGGGTATAAAAACAACCAGCTGTCTCGTATCATCACCAGATATGAATTCGCCTTGTATTATACCCTTCAGCTGTGGTGCGTAGCCACAATATATCTGTGGCTTGCAGCTGAAAGGGCCAATGTCAAAATATTTACTTTTGAGAAAATTGGAATTGAACTTTAACCTTTATAAATGCTTTCATAATGACATTGGCCAGTATTTTATTTATGAAGCTGTTCTGGGTTAAGAATGACTTTAGCTGTTTTACCATAATGAAATAGAGCAAGAAAACAAATCTAATGCAATAATTAATTCAAAAGAGCAAAAAAGAGACATTGGCCCTTTTAGCTCCAAGCCACAAATATATTCCTGCGAAAAACAAACAAATAGTATAAAACTGAGATATAAACAACTTAGGTGTTTTTAGTAAAATTTTCGAACGGATATATATTATTTCAGCATCTAAATTAATATGGGTATGCAATGTAAAGGCTTGCCCAGTAAAACACAGTAAACTATGAAAGCGGATAATTTATTTAATAACCCCTCCTTGTGGGTATGAAAGAATTGGGCTTGACTGGTAGAATATAGTTAACTATGTAAAAATTCAAAATCAAAGCTATTGTCGGAAATGAAGCAAAATAGCGTAAAACATTAAATCTAAAAACTATGTACATGACGGTACTCTCTTACTTGTTTTTTTCTTATTTATTGAGCACAAAAACATATTGTATGTGGCAACCAAGGCTTGGAATGCAGTTTCTCATTTTTTATAAAATTGTCTGAGCACAAAATTTGATTGCCTTTGCCTTAGTTTAATTTTCTAAAAAAAACCCAATTTTTTTAAATGTTTTAATTGATATATTTTGTAGATTTAAAACTTAAATAAAAAATTAATAAAAAAAAATATACAACTTAATAAAAAAAATTAAAACAAAAAATATATATTCCTTAACTATCTTATAAAAAATATATAAATTATTTAAATTGTAGCTTAATTATGTCATGAGATTAATTTAAAATTTTTTGTTCATCGAACTTATAAAAAAATCAAAATTTGTATATGTAATGCTATTTTATTACTATTGCAGTATTAAAAATGTAATAAAAACAGCAGTTATAATAAACCAAACTTAAAAACTATAGAAACTTACATATATACATTATAAAAAAAATTGTAGATTTCAAAATGGTAAGTTTTATTTTACAAAAGCTTATCAAGATGTAGAAAAATTGGCTGATATTCCTAACAATAAAGAGATTTTTTTTTTTGATTTCTAAAAAAATTACATTTTAATAAAAGATGTAGGTATGAAAGAATAATTTATTTCACTATAAAAATTTTTGTTTTTACGCGTAAGACTAGAATAAGTTTTTAAACCAAAATTTTTACAGATTTTTCAATTAATAAATTTTTGCATCATTATTTCATAACAAACCAAACAAAGTACCTATGAACTTTTCAAAAATATTTAAACTTTTACTTAAATTCACCTACCTCTTCCCTTTAAAAATGTGGCAAACAAACCTTGCCCGCAAATAATTCCGACACCACCGTTATCCACAAAGCCAAAACGAATAAAATATATGATATACCTATTTTATAGGTATTAGGTAACTGATAAGCCTGACCTCCTATCTCTTCAATATGAAAACCTAAAGGGAACACCACAGCAGCAAGACAAAACAGAACCATGGCTGTAAAGCCCACCCATCTGGCATAGGGTATGACATTACGATCCCAGGTACTTGAGGCCAAAAGAATTACCGTGGTCGTAATGCAAATGCACCCAATAAAAATGCAAACAAGAGCCACCAGCCATTCCGGTTGTAATTCAGGGGTATAGCAAACTTGGGGACGATTGTAAAGTGTCATGCAGGTCCACATAAGTCCGAGACGAATATCACCTACAGACAGGATAAAAAAACATAAATATTAAAGTTTATTGTATAAAATTTTTGGAAAAAAAAATAAATTACCAGCCTCTTCGGTAACAATCCAATCAGGCATGGCTAAGCTAACTATGGCAAAGACATCGGCGGCCATGAACAACGTAGCACTTATAGTGGTCAATTTATCCATAATATTATACAGATAAGTCTATTTTAGAAATTTTCACTAATTTTATGTATTTTTATAAATTGCTAGGCTTTTCTTATTTTGTAAACAGTAGATAGGAAATGTCAGTTTTGTTTTAACATGCATGCCAGACTTTATTTTTTCTTAAAAGTGGTATAAAAAGTAAGCAACTCTGTGTAAGTGCTACCAAGTTTATTGAAATAATTAAGGATTAAAATTCGTTAAACGTTTTAAAATTAACAGCCCTTTTTCATAAAAAACGCACGAAAATATTTTTATTATAATTATATGGTAAACACAAATTTGAATAAGGTCCAGAAGTAAGCAGCACTTGATGTCACTGATGCCATGAAAAGTACACCTCAGGGACGCTAGACACTATTTTTAACTCCGTGACTATAGACTTTCGTGTTAAGATAATTGCGGCAACAAGCCAAGAAGGCTTTCATTGTATTGATATTAAATAAATAAATAAATAAATAAATAAATAAATAATAAGAGTTGGGGATAGGTAGAATTCTTAATATCGGTCACAATAGGATCTAATTGGAATTTTTCGCCAGGATCATAGTCACAGACATCAGTTTTGATAGCACAACCCCGCTTATAATGTCTGACTCTGGTTATTGGATGAAATCCAACGGACTGTATAAATGGTGCGCAGTTTTTAAGTATGCAACTAATATGGATAAAGGCACTGGGGTATATATCATGAATAATAACATTAGGAGGTCTTACAGACTTGTTATTAATTGTAGCGTGCTCCAAGCAGAGATACTGGCCATCTATAGGCTAACGGATATTATATAATTATACTCATCATGGGGCTCTGGTGGTGAGTAGATAGACAATAAGAACTTTATGGGACTGTTTTTCACAGGTTTTTTATTTAATTTCTTTTACTTTATACTTTCATTTCTTTCTTATTCTTTGTTTTTGCTGTTATCAAAGGGAAAGCACAATTGACCACATGGGTCTCCGAGCTTGGGTGATGAAAGTGTTGTTTCTGACACCCTCTTTACCGACCTACCTTCATTATCATGTCATTGTAAGAATGCATATCATTAGGTCTGTCTGCGTACTTTTCCAGTAGCAAATACTCAGTAAATTTTTTGGGAGAGTAAGACCAATTTTACTCTGGCGGCTAAAAATATATCAAAAAGTACACAGACAGTATCCAGTAAAATTTTGCAAGAAAACAGCTGATCGGTGTGTAAACAATTGAAATTACAAAGCAAAAGAGTTTTAGCATATGTGTACGCGAAAGTGAATTCTCGCGGTAAATTAAAAAATGCTAAGTTTATCGGTTCTGCCATCTCCTATGCACTTACATTACGGTAAAATGTTGTTTATTATAATATTTTATTTGCCATTGTTAAATTTCAATTTTTATTTTCGTTTCACAAAAATTTTTTCATAATTAGTAAATAAAAACAGCTGTTCAAACTAGTTGCAAAATCTTGCAAGAAGAAATTTCTCCAACAACATTTTGCAAGTTCTCAACTTCCAACTGTCAAAAAAATTTTTTTTTGCTCTCTCGCTGCAAGAGATTTTGAGTACACAGACAACATTTTGCAAGATCTTGTAACATTTTGCATAAAATAATGCAAAATATGTGTACGCAGACAGACCTATTGTTGACAATTTTATATTCAATATAATCCGTGTCGAGGATATTATTAAAACTCGATAATTTTATTTAATATTTCCATTATTAAATACCATTATTTTTACATTTCAGGGGCTTGATTCTCGTTCTGTCAAACTGTGAAATGAAAAGTTTTTGTACAGCAAAAGTATGGTGACACCATATGATTCACAAAATATTGTTATTTCACAGAACGACAATTTAGGTGTGAAAAATTTACTTCTTCTATTATTTTAAACTAGCCAAACCCGGCGCGCGTTGCTACGCCCCTTAATGAATCGAAATGCATTCTGAATTTTAATTGAATATCAAGTGCAAAAACCTAAATATTATAATTTTTTTTATGGGCGTGGCATTGCCCACTTTTCTAATCACGAAATTGTAAAGTCATAACAGCTCAATATGTGTGCAAAGTTTCAGAAGAATCGGACCAGTGCAAGTACCTCAAAATTAAAATTGTTTTTATGGGCGTGGCCCTGCCCACTTTTCTAATCACGAAATTATAAAGTCATGACAGCCCAATATGTGTGCAAAGTTTCAGTAAAATCCGTCCATTGCAAGTACCTCAAAATTAAAAATTTTTTATGGGCGTGGCCCCGCCCACTTTTTTAATCACGAAATTATTTAGTCATGAGAGCTCGATATGTGTGCAAAGTTTCAGCAATTTCGGTCATGTGCAAGTAGCTTAAAATGATAACTAATTTTTTATGGGCGTGGCCCCGCCCACTTTTTTCCACCCATAAACACTCCCTGGTATGTGTACAACAACTTACCAAAGTTTGAGCCCGATCGGTTTTACAGTTTCGGAGTCTATAGCTAACACACACACACAGAGTTTCACTTTTATATATATAGATAACAACTAATAAAAGGTGCATTCACTCTCAACTGAAAATGTTTAATGTTATCTTTTTTAATCTTTACATTAAGCTTAATATTTTAAGTTGGCAAAGACATGGAAGTTTCAACTAAAAGCGCTCTTGATTCACAATACTAAAAGGCAATTTGGTTATAATAAATAATATAAAATACTTTGAAACTAATTAAAGCCTAGTAAAAAATATTACTCTCAATATTTTTTACTATGATACCATTTAAAAATTAACTGGCTTATTTATAATAATTATTAACAGTTTATACGTCTAATTTTTATAAAAAATCTGTTTTCTAAACCCTTTATAAAACTTGGATCATTCTTATGAATAAGACATTAAAAATGTTTAAAAAACAGAATTAAACCAAGCAAAGTAACACCCTCGTACAAATGAAATATGTTAATTCATTAAGCTTTACATGAGTCACTTTGATGAGCATAATAAAAAATTAAATTCAAAGACAACACGATCATAAATCGTTTTCGCATTATGTAAAAATTCGTTTCTGCATGTACATGAAGTTACAGCTACCACTTAAGCAAAAAATAGTCTTCATAGGAATGGTATCTTTGGTAGCCCTAAATTAATTTCACCTTAATAATAAAAATATATTTACAGTTTTACCGCCGTATTCATGAAAACGTTTTAGGTTTATTGAAGGCTTTTTATGAAAAATTTCTCTATCACATCTGTCAAATAAGTCTTTAATAAACCTGAACTATTTTTTATGAATACGGCAGTTACTATTTAAAAAGGTTTCGAACTTTGGCATGTAGTTTTTAAACAAAACAATGTATAGGATGGTCCAACTATAATACACAATGTTAATTGTGAGTCCCACCTTAACGTCAAGTTTTTTTGCCCAACTTAATTTGACATTTCTTTGTTTCAGTGTTTAACAATTTTAACCATGGATAGAGGCACACAATTGAGAAGCGCATTAAGATTGTTAATGTTAATACATTTAAATGGGTTTCGTGATTTTTTTAGTCAGTAAAATCGACCAAATGTGTCCACAATGCTCTTCTATTCTATTAAATATTTTTAAATAATTTAAAAAAAATAATAATTTTTTTAAATTTATTTTTTTTTTATTTATTTGTTTTTTCTGTATTTGTAAGAAATGTGATTTTTCTTAAAAAAAATATATATAAAACTTAAACTAAAAATTATTAAAATATGAATAATTAATAATCGTATAAATATTAGTATGTATGGATTTCGATATCAATCTTTTGAAATATGTATGTTTGTTTAAAAAAAATAAAATTAGCGGCAGAAACTAAAAATTATTAAAATATTTCAGCATATATGTATGTAAGTCTAAATTAAGAAAAAAAATCGTTCTATGTTTTTCTATATTATTTTTTAAAACTATTACATATTTTTCATTCGCAAGTCAAACAATTTGCTTTTACGATTTGAGAAAATTTTTATTAATTTAATAAAATAAATTGTTTTGAGTTATTTTTATTTTGTTTTAAAACATTCATATTGTTTAATTCAGACACTTTCTTTTTTAACTTAATGCTATGTAGTCGACACAAATAGTTGCTTAAGAAGACATTAATATTTGATATTTTTAGGTTATGTATAGGATATATATTTAAAAAAATATATGTATTTATTTTTATCATGATTCCCGTTAGAAGGAATCTAAGCCTCACCGTTCGTTGTATGGGCCGTATCGGTATCGGAAACCGAATCATTGCCATTTAATATTACCAGTTTGCCATTGGGAGTCAAACTTTCATTACCATTTAATTTCAAAGTTTTCAAAGTATTGGCCACCAAAATGTTCTCTTCTTCATCAGAAGAAACATCTGACTGTTGGCGTGGCGATAGACGGCAACCTTTGGCTATATAACTGGATAAACGTCCTACGGAAGCTAAAATTAAACCGAGGAATGGTGGCGAGGGTTTTAAAGGACGAGACAAATACTCGGGATGATATTGAGTGCCCACATAGTAGGGATGATTTTTCAACTCGATTATTTCCATACGAGTATGGGTCTCATCACAGCCCACAAAACGCAAACCATGCTCTTCCAATTGTGGCACATATTTGGCATTTACTTCGTAACGGTGACGATGGCGTTCATCTACTGTCTTCTGGTTGCCATACAACTGCTTAATAATGCTGGGCTCCTCGACAAAAACAGTGGTACGTTTACCCAAACGCATAGTGCCCCCCATTTGGCCGGTGTGATGCTCAGGCATGTCAATAACTAACGCATTAGCGGTATTGGGATCTATTTCTGTGGTATGGGCGTCTTTAAGACCTAAAACACTGCGGGCAAATTCTATAACAGCTGCCTGTAAACCTAGACAAATGCCCAAAAATGGTTTGCCATTTTCACGGCACCACTTACAGGCTTTAATTTTGCCTTCAATTCCACGGGAACCAAAGCCTCCTGGCACTAAGACCCCATCACTCTCACACAACAGTTGCCACTCTTTGTGGTATTTGGAGGGAGCATCATTTAAAGTTTCATTTTCTAACAAACTGGAGTCTATGAAATTTAAATTTAGATTATACCCAGCAGCCAAGGCAGCATGTTGTAAGGCCTTGATTACGGAAGCATAAGAATCCTTGAATTTAGTATATTTGCCTACCAAGGCAATTGTGACGCTCTTGCGCAATATTTCCGATCGGCGAGCCAAGTCTTTCCATTGTTGAAGGCATCTAAAAAAAAATTAAGAATAAAATTATTTTTCTTCCAAGAATCAATATCAGGAAAATACTTTTATACAAAAGTATTTTTAGTTTGCGGATAGTAGTAGAGTGGAAAAAATCTGAAAAACTTTTAATGTAAAATACTTACTTTTCCCTTTTGCTGGGCAAAATATTCAATTGCAAACGTTCATTCAAAAACTCTATAACACCATTATGTTCCATCAAAAGCGGTACATGATAAATTGAACCCAAATCGTGTACACAAATAACTTGATCGGGTGCAACATGACAAAAATTACTGATTTTCTCTTTAACTTCCGGGCCAATAGGTTTTTCCGAGCGACAAACAATCAAATCGGGACTTAAACCAAAACCTCTTAACTCACGCACTGAACTCTGGGTAGGTTTAGTTTTGGGCTCACCCGTTGAGGAAGGACAGGGCACGAGAGAAACATGAGCCACACAGAAATTCTCTCGCTTTACACGGAATTGAAATTGACGAAAGGCTTCTACGAAAGGCATACCCTCAATATCGCCAACAGTGCCACCTAATTCGACAATACACACTTGTGGTTTAGAATTACCGCGCACGGGTCTTTCGGCCACACGTTCCACCCATTCCTGTATGGCATCCGTAATGTGGGGCACAACTGGGGATGAAAAGGAAAAGTTTTAAATATTTTTTTTAATTGTTAATAAAATAATGGTAAACTTTACCTTGCACAGTTTTACCCAAATATTCTCCTTTACGTTCTTTTTCAATAACCATCTGATAAATCTTACCCGTAGTAATGTTGTTATCACGATGTAGAGTTACATCAAGGAAACGTTCGTAATTGCCTAAATCCAAATCGACCTCACCGCCATCATCTAAAACATAGACTTCACCTAAAAAGTTGAAAAACAAAAATATTCATTAATGCTTAAAGAAAATGTATTTATGTATTTAAACTAAAAATATAATACATAAGTATGTATATAATTGTTAGTGTTAAATAAAAATAAGAAGGCCACTATTGCATATAGTAATACAAACATTATTTGATTGTTGGGTTTTTAGTTTAGTCAGTAGATTTGTATTGTTTACTTTACAGCTCTCAATATCGTTCAAATGTGTTTGTTAGTAAAATTTTAGTATTATCTCTTTTTTCTCTTAAATAATATGTCCAATGAAGTACGTTCCCTTTGTAGAAATTTGTTTTCTATTGATTTCTACAAATCTACTAACTGAACCATTAGCCAGGTCATAAGTATAACTTTACACAAATTTTTGAAAAAGTTAAAACTATTATAAGTTTTAATTTTTAAAATATTATTAACCAAACGAGAATTCAAAAAAAAAATAAAAAACTTCCTCAAAAACTCAACCAACAGTTTTTTCTTTTTATTTATTTTATTTTTCTAAAATTGAATTGAAAATTTTGGAAGCATAACCCGATTAATTTGTTATAAAAAATAAAATAAACAAGTCTTTAATTTTGTGTAAATTTTATAAAATCTATTCATTTTTGATAAAATTGATTAAAAAATTATTTTTTACTTAAAATCTGCATTTTAAACTTGTTATTTAAAATTTTAATGAATTTTGCAATTTAAATTAAATCCATTCAAAATAAAAATTTATAAATTTAGAGAAAATTATTTAAATGTCGTTTCTAACCTTAAATATATTTTTCAAATTTTTAGAAAACATATTGTAATTGTTTGTTTTTTGACAATGTTTTGTTAATTTGTGTTTCCTGAACATGCTACACGAAGGAGTAGCGAAATATTGAAAAGAAAAAGAAAAATATTGTTTAATTTTGTACAATTTTTAAGAAAAATAGAACTGTTGCATGACCTTTGGCTCAAATAATTATATATTATAAAAACAAGAAAATTTTTTAATATTTATATCAAGGCATTTTTATTCATCAGATAATGGCAGTTCGGAGAGAATTTTATGGTTTATGTTTTTTTATATATGAGGTTTGTTATTTGAAATAAAAGAGAAAATTGTTTTTTATAGACTTTAACAGCTGAAGTTTAAAATAAGTAAAAAAAAAATAACCAGCTGACTAATTAAGATCATGATGAATAAATATGACTTGACTAACAAAACAAACCTTTTACTCTTCTAAATTATTTTTTAGTTCGATTAAATATTAGGTTATGTTTAAATTAATTATTTTTAGTTTTAAAAACGGAACTAAAAATATTTTTTCTTTGACGTGGTACTTACTGCCCAATTTTATTATATCGCATTAAATTTCTTTATCGAAACTTTGTTTGATTGAGATGTTTCAGAAGCAATCGTTAAAAAAGAATATTTATTTTGTATGGACATGCCTGTCGACCTTTCTAACCAATAAATTGCATTATCACGAGAATTTTGTGTGATTAGAGTTTTATAAAAATCGGTAGCTAAAGAGGAATATTACATTTCAACATGTACCCATCAATAAACATTTGGTAGATTAACAAGTTATGCTCTATCATTGTGTATAATTACATTTTCATAATAAGTAGGAGGTGCAGGGTGGACCAAAAGTCACGCCTGCGTGTAAAAATTGAATAACTTTTTTGTTTATTAAAATTTTTTATTTTTTTTTTCAGATTTTATTCATCGATTCGTGTTACACCACAATGCAAAATTTAACGACTGAGCAACGAACGAAAGTGGTAGAATTTTACTTTTCCAATGGGCGCTCAATTTTACTGACGCAACGAGCATATCGAAATTATTTCAACACCAGAAATGCACCTAACCAAACCACAATTAATCCTTTAATTGCACGATTCCGACAACAAGGTGCAGTGTCAGATTTGCCACGATCAGGAAGACCAAGAATAATACAGAATCTAGTGAACATTGATCGTGTACGGGTCAGTGTTGCAGAATATTCAGGAACTTCAACGCGAAGACGTTCTGGAGAACTGGGCATCTCTAGAGCATCACTTCAACGTATTTTACGTCATTTAAACATGCATCCATACAAGGTCCAATTGACCCAACAGGATGGAGCAACTGCACACACGGCCCGTGCCACAATGACGCTTTTAAATGAAATTTTTGACGACCGAATTATCTCGAAAAATTCAGAATTTAATTTTATTTTCTATGGGGTTATCTCAAAGAACGAGTGTATGTAAACAAGCCTCAAACTATAGAGCAGCTAAAGAACAACATTGAAGCTGAGATCAGGGCAATAGAGCCTGAAACCTTGCGTGCAGTTATGCAAAACGCCTGTTTAAGAGCCCAATTGTGCATTGATGAAAATGGTGGTCATCTCTCTGACATTATTTTTCATAATTAAAATTTAGGTCATACAAAGATAATATTATAATTAAAAAAAAAAATAATAATAAACAAAAAAGTTATTCAATTTTTACACGCAGGCGCGACTTTTGGTCCACCCTGTATTATTGGTTCCACACCGAAGTGAAAATTCAACGAAAATAAATATCGATCGAAATGTAAATTAAGTTAATTGCAATTATTCATTCCTGTGGTATAAGCTTTTCTCAAAGTAGATTTAAAATCAATTTTTTATGAATTAAATGTTTTTATAGTGGAAGAAATGTCAATATTTTGAAAATTAAAAACAACATATTATAATAAAATATACCGCAAGAACGGAACGATGCCACAGCAACGGAATAATTACTTTCAAATTTTGCTTCAGCATAGAAAATGTTTTCCGCAATCGCTAAAGAAACAATTTTTCAAAATTTTTAAAATAGTTTTAACATTTGAGAATAAACAACAACAACAACAGTGGATATCACAAGAAATACCAACTTTGCAAAGCAGGAAAACATTTATTCACACACTTGCCAAATTGTATGCAGCCAGAATATAAAAATACGCAGACGAAATTTAGATACTTCTCAAGTGACTGACCGTGAAACTGCATACATAGCAGTTCCCATCAAATTGCAATGTTGGCACACACATGGTTGTGCAACATGATCTGCGAACAAGCCGTGGTTTGCTGTTTTGGCCAGCGAGCGTGGGAAGTCAGTCTTAGTCGCGCGTCGGAAGTGATAAGTTGAGAAATAAACTTAATAAAATAATTGTTTTTGATTAAATAAATTGAATGAAATATTAATGCAAATAATTGTTGAGATAATAACTAAATTTGGATTAAATAAATTAAATTAAATAATAATGTTAATAATTGTTGAGATAATAACTAAATTTTGATTAAATAAATTAAAAGAAATATAAATAATTGTTGAGAAATGAACTAAATTTTGTTTAAATAAAATAAACAAGACATTAAACAAAATAATTGTAAAAAAAATAAAAAACATTTGTGATACAATTCGGCGCAGTAGGAAGCGCCTTAAATTATATTTTTTTTGAATTTACTCCGCGAAAAATTTAACTTGCATCCAAACGTTATTACTCGGTGAATTCCCCATAAATTTTATTATTGCAAAACAAAAACGCTCTTACAATTAATTTACGAAGTAAAACAAACAAAAACTTTTGTTGTTTTTTCGTTAACTACCGGCCAACACATTCTTTTCACCAACTTAAACGTACTCAAACTGTAAAACTCAATGGAATTCCATGCAGTTTCTTTTAAGTGATACGTGGTATAAATCAGAGTTCAATTCTAGTAGGACCGGTACTGTTTTGTATTTGCATTAACGATTTATCTTGTGATTTTAACATTCAAATGTAGCCAGCAAAAAAAAAAAGACATGTAACGGTGAATGCATGGTTTCAACCCATAATGAAATGGTTTAATATTTAGCTAAAACATGCACAACTTATACATTAACGTGTCATTGGAGATCATGTTTTTATATAAATATATTAAGAAACTACACTTCATTTCAATAAGCGCATAAACCGCACGCATATTTGGTGTTTGTTTGTTTGCATACATGAAATGTTTAAAGCCTGTAGTACACGAAATGTAAAAAGCCACATATGCATGCGGCTGTGACGTAATTTTGATCATAAAGCATAAATACTATATCCGCTTCGGCCACATGGACTAAAATACATTTCAATTTATTTATTACAATAACAATAACCTAGCCTATGGGCCATAATCAGTTACAAACCTCTTCTATTTAAAAATAACTACTACATTTTGTGTAATATCAAAATCTTACCGCATGCAGTCACTAAGACTATTTTAAAAAATGTATCCAAAGTACTGAACATTTTAGTGACGTCAGACCCACATGTGCATGTGGCTTTTTACATTTCGTGTACTATAGGTTTAAGATATTTTGCATGCATTTGCATGTAAATATTTCGAAGCGCATAATTTATGACAAACCATTTTATGATTTAGGGAAGCAAGAAGAATACCTTCTCTTGGACTTCTGACTTAAGCCTGTAGTACCCATTGTTGTCACATCCCTACAGATAATATTGGGCTACGTGGTCCATTTTAGCTAAATGGACTACTTACAACATGGTCCTATGTTATGCAGTCATGGACCATATCATTTTCAAACAAGAGATTGTAAAGGGTGTTTTTTTAAGCCCGATAGAACTTGAAATTGTAAAAAATAACACAAAAAATTAAATTGTAATCAAAATTTTTTTTTTATTCGAAAGATCAATACGTGACATTAACATTTGAAAATGATTTCGGGCATATGGGCACCGCGGCTGTTCTTGACGAAGCGCATTCTGGACGTCCAATTTTATCGCAAAATTGTGTTCAGCGATGAGGCGCATTTTTGGCTTAACGGGTTTGTTAATAAGCAAAATTGCCGCATATGGAGCGAGACCAATCCACAAGAGACCCTACAGACTCCATTACATCCAGAAAAATGCACCGTTTGGTGCGGTTTTCACGCTGGTGGCATCATCGGACCTTATTTCTTCAAAAATGAGGCCGGAGCTCGCGTTACGGTCAATGGAGATCGTTACCGCACCATGATCAATGATTTTTTGTTTGAAAATATGGATGACATTGATCCGGAGGAGATGTGGTTTCAACAGGATGGCGCTACGTGCCATACGGCGAACGCAACCATCGACTTATTGAAATCAAAATTTGGCGATAAGTTGATTTCGAGAAATGTACCTGTCAATTGGCCTCCAAGGTCGTGCGATTTGACACCTCTCGATTATTTCCTGTGGGGCTACGTGAAGTCACTGGTTTATGCTGATAAACCAGCAACAATTGACGCCTTGGAGGCCAGCATTGTTCGTGTTATTCGTGACATACGGCCAGCAGTGCTCGAAAAAGTGGCCCAAAATTGGACGTCCAGAATGCGCTTCGTCAAGAACAGCCGCGGTGCCCATATGCCCGAAATCATTTTCAAATGTTAATGTCACGTATTGATCTTTCGAATAAAAAAAAATTTTTGATTACAATTTAATTTTTTGTGTTATTTTTTACAATTTCAAGTTCTATCGGGCTTAAAAAAACACCCTTTAGTTAAACGACAAGTGTTCGTGTTTTAACGATTACATATTTTGTTATCAAAACGTGTATAATGGTCGTGTAGGTGCTCCATCGTGTAGGTGCTTCATCGTGTAGTGACAAAGAGTAGTTTTGAGACTGCTCCGATGGGTTTTATGGTCCAGCCCTAGGACATCGTAATGTTAAATCGACCATGTTTTCTCCATACATTTGGGTTACCCTTGGACTAGTCCTAGTCTATTATGGAGTATACTTTACATGCGTGTATGGACTACTCACGTTATCTGCAGGGACGTATCGCACACATTCATATGTACATACTTTTATTTATTACTAGCGAACCCACTGCACACTTGGTAGAACAAAAAAGAAAATATAAAAATCAATTCGAATTCATTTTAATCAAATATTTCGAAATGTATGCAGTGTTAACTAAAATGGCTATAACTCATTAAGCAATACCCATACAGAGACCGTTTATACATAAAAACCTTGGTATTGAACTTTGCAGAAACAAAATTGGTTCACGCATTTCAGAGAACATGAATTACTAACACAATACAACTTGTTTTTATATATATAGATATTTAAGTCCATGTTATCTGCAAACATATATATTCAAATAAAACTTCAGTGCAAAATTTACAACATAAATCCATCAATAAATTCTGCTTTTTTATTATTCATGTACATTAATTAGTTCTGAAATTCAAGTACATAAAATTGAAAAATAAAGTAAAATAATTATGTACGCGTAATCATAATTTTCGGCCCTATACTCCTTGCTGTAGTAAAAGGAATATATACATACATATATATTACCAAAATAAAGAAATATAAAAAAATAAAAACAAAAACATTAAAAAGTAATTAACTTTACTTTTGAAAATTGGTTAAAAATTGTGAAGAAAAAGTTGCAAATTATTACAGTCTGATTTCATATTTCAAATATGTACAAATACGATTTTCAAAGAGAAACAACTTAAACTAAATATTTACAAAAAGAAATGAAGAAAAAAAATAACCTTAACATTTCAAATACAAAAGATTTTCATTATCTTTTTTATAATTTAAATTTTTTTCAGATTTCCTACATTAATTAATCTTAGTTAATATTATAATAATGACTTTGGTTTTTATTTGGACTCTTCCAAGTCCTCCTTGTATAGTTCTTTGAATATTAATTTTTGTATTTTAGTGCGTATGCGCAGCTTTTGAGCGGCTGTCAGTTGTTTCATATACGGATGCAGCGACAACAAATAATGATAGTCATCATCTTCGGGTACAAGAGGTGTAGGTGTGGAGGCGTCCATTGTGGAGGAACCATTAAAATTACTATCTTCCGATAGTCGCGGCCGTTTTAGTTTTAATGCCGTTATGAGACCATTTGTATAGGAATGTTTGGTAAAATTTAAATGTTCATGACTGCCATGTAAGCAAGTGCTGCCGTTTAGTGAAAAATCATCGTTACGTTCTTTACTCATGACGCCATTTGATGAGGGTTGCGGATGATGAGCTTTATTGTACAGTGGCGGTGGTGAAACGGAACGTATTTTTTGTTGTGCCGCTGGAGTTATACAAGTATTTGGTAGAACCATTGCACTTGGCAATGCACAGGAATGCGGATTAGTGAGATTTGTGGCAGAGAATGCTGAGGCGGCAGTAACCCCATTCATTGAGGCTAAAGTAGCTGCCACAGCCAATGCTGTTGTATGAGCTATAGGTGGAGATGCCTGAAAGACATTGAGTGTGGAAATACAAGATGAAGAGTTTGAGGATGTGGTACTTGACACTGAAGAAGCCGAAGATGATAATGCGGTTCCTGTTGCTGCCAGTGTTGTGTTGGGAACAGTGGGAGCCGTTGTAACTAAACACAAACCAGTGCTTGTTGTGGTGGAGGATATAGTGGTGGCCTGCTGCAATTGTTGTTGTTGCTGTAGTGTTGCGGTGACTGCTTCTAGTAACTGTGCGTTATTGTCCAATGATTTTTTTGATAAATCCTGTACTTCTTTATCTATATTTTTGAGTAAATTTCGTGTATCTTCTGTTTTTATTATAGCACCCGGCAACGAGCCGACTGTGGTCAATGGCTGGGAATGTGCGGCAGGTGGTGTGGTCTCGGTTATTTCATCATCGACATCTTCCTCAACATCGTCTTCATCAAATTCTTCATCGCTGTCTTGTAACCGACGTATAAGGCCATTTGTCAGATCTGGTTCCACTACAGTTTTCTCACAATCCTGACTTTGTTGGGCAAAAAAGAAGGCCTGATCTTGCTCATTTTTGGGTACACGATGACGCATATGTTCGGCTAGGAAACAAACAAAAATATGAAAGAAAAACTTATATATTTAAAAAAAAAACACAAGGTTTTCAATTTTTTTGGAAACTTTTTAAAAACAAATTTGCATAAACACTGTTGTTTTATAAAAACTCTACTAAAATATTTTATATTATTTTATTATACGAATTGTTTTTTAAAAAATTCTCTTAAGTTATTTTTCTAAAAATTATTTAATTTTACTTTACTTACTCAAAAATAATAGAGCATAATAGTGTATCCATTTTGATTCAAATGTGGCTGGTTCTACTAAAAACTCTCCCGTATCCGAACGTGGTATGCGTTTGTATTCTACGCGAAAATTATCACGTAAACCCTTCCATTTGGCTTTAAGTACAACTTCTAAAAATATTTTAAAATTCTTTTAATAATTTTAAATTTAAAATATGTACCTATGCATTAAGCAAACTTACTAGGCAATTTGTGTTCCGATGATAATTCATCCCACATTTGTTCTAAAAATGCTTTATTGCAATGAAAATTACGATTCCATATTGCCGGACGTTGTTCTACATCACGTATAAATTGTTCAACATTTAAAACAATCGTGGACTTTTTCGGTGCCATGGTGGGTTGTTTTATGACAGAGAGGCGTTTTGTTCAATTTTGTTTAAAGATTTTTATAGTTTTTAAAAGTTACGCATAATTTTTTAATACTTTTTAAATTAGACAGTTTTTTTCATTTTGACGTATGTATGTTTGTTTGCTTTTATAATAATTTTTGGTTTGTTTTTTTTTACTATAAAAAAAGTTAGCGCTTTTTTATTTATATTGATAGGACAAGTTTTAAACCTCTCTTTGTATATTTCACTTTTGTTCACTTATTTTACATTCTCTTTTATATACATGTTATGATGTTTTTGTAACTGTTTTTGTTTTTAATGGATTTATTTTTATTATGATTTTATTTTCATTAAAATGAGTAAATTTGTTTCTGTAAGTTAACGGTTATGTTCTCTTTTTTTATATTCTCCCTCTGTTTAAAGATTATATACAAATACTTTTTTACAATTTTACAATTCCTTTTTACCAAAATAACAAATATAATTACATATTTGTACACTCAACTGTTATATGGAATATATTTGTTTTGCGAAATTGTGTTTTAATATTTTATCAAACTCAAAAGAAACTAAACATAAAAAAAATTATGAATAAAAATTTGCTGTTGATGACAAATATTGAACAGTGTAGGTATTGTTTGTTCTATGCAGATAAAATTATAATATTTGAAATGTGTACATGTTAGGACACTTTGTAAATACCGTTACTGTATAATCAATCACCCTTTTTATTTACTTTTTTGTTGCTGGTTAACTACATACCTACAATAATAATTAAATGTATTTAACGTAGCAAGTCAAGCTACAACATTTACTGAATAACTACAAGAAACAGTAGGAAAATTTACGGCAAAATCTTTAATACTTATTAGCAGCACTTATTACAACCACAAATATTAAAACAAAAACAAACAAGAGTACTATATAAATAAGGAAACTACCCTTTACCATCATGCACATGGGCATAAAAGAATCATCGTAGCGCAGCCTATATTCAAGATTTAAACTTATACGCCATTTTTCTTTATCATTTTCGACACCATTTTTTTTATTTAATATCCATATTAATTGAAAAGGTTAATAAAAAATATTATTCGCCATTTTTTTCGGACACTATTTTGTATTTTAGTCAAGTTTATTTTTTTAATACCAATATTATGTGAGTCGAAGGGGACAAACCAATAACAACTATGTTTGACCCACATACCCGCCATTTATTTAGGAGTCATCTTATGTGTTAACTTTTTCATAACAAACTGAATTCTAAGCTCTTTTATTTCATACCAGCTGTTTAGATGCTCAAAAAAAATTCATTTTCGTTTGTAAACTTTTGGAAAACCTCCGAGACAGTTGTATTTTGGTGCTTATATCTCAAAACAATCTGTAAGATTTTCTCAGGAATAATTTTCGACATTACCGCCAGGAACACGGAGTTTTTGGCCTATTCAAAAATTAATTAAAGTCTTAAGGAACTTACATACATATATATTTTAAAAAAATATTCCTATAATTTTCAAATTATTTTGGCCTTTAACTTTGCCGATTAATGAACGATTTTTTCAAACATTTTTACGAAAGCCCCAGGGGTATTCCATATTTAAAAGTAACAAACATTAAGAAGTGGGGGCTTTTTAAGTTGCTTACAACAGATACATGGACAGTCGGATATCGCTCAACTGACTTTCCTTCATAAGTTTTCAGAAATAATACCTATGTATATTTTATGAGGTCGGCAACAACGGTGAAGTGTATAAAAAAGGAAATGAAAACAAAACAATAACATAACCTCATTAACATTATTATGGTTACAACATCATTATCACTATTATTATTATTATTATTATTGTTCTCTGCGTAAAAAAAAACAAAACAAAAAAGAATAACAGAAAATATCAAAGAGTAAAGGAAAGAATGAAGGGAAGTTTTACTTCATTCATTGTTTTAGTAGTACTATAGTTTTGTTGCAATTGTTATCATTACTGTTGATTAGACGTCATCCAAAACTGTAAAATGTGTGTAAGTAAATAAACAAATGTAAAGAAAGCACATTCAAATGTGTTAAAACTGTGTATTTCGTAAAATAATTAAAAAATAAATAAATCTGAATTTGCCTAAAATTTTACAATAATTACGAAAAAAATGGTTTAAAATATTACAAAAATTTGACACCATATTTATCTTAAAAATTTCCAAAATTTATATATCTCTTCGTAAATGAGTCATATCTTGACATCAATTTGAGATTTATTATGCAACATTTCACTACCGGTTCACTACAGTTCTTTGGTAAAATTCTAATATGGAAACTACCTATACAGAAAAACGAGAAGTACAAGCCAAACAATTGAAACTTACTCTACAAAGAAAACACAATAAAAACCCCTGAATCAAATAGGTAATAGCTGCGCGACTGACAGAAAAACATACTTTTGTATAATGATAAATATGTTTATGAAGTAGAAAATGGGTGAAATAGACAAAATTTCAGAGCGAAAATTAACACATTCTAAAGCTAAAATCATAACAAAAAAAAAGCTTCAAGAAAATAAGAAAAAAATCTGTAGAAAATCCAATATCATTATCATCACAAACGTCATTATATTCTTTTGATTTTCCGTCAAAAGCAAAACACATTCAGCAGCCAGCATCGTTATTATTAACATCTCACTGGCAGTGTAAACAAAATAAAGAATAACAACAAACACTACCAATATAACGATAATATTCTTTTGTATTTAATTTATCTTCACAGCACTCTTTTCCCATCCTTGCAAAACTAAGAAGAAAAAAATATATGTATAAAGTAGAGTATAAATAAGGATGACATGTGTTGTTTCAGCAAAAAAAATGGAAAAAAATAAAATGAAAGACTGAGCAAAACAAAAAGAAAAGAAGGGATAATAAACAGAAAAAGAAATAAAGATATGTATTACAAAGTGAAGTGAAAAACAGTCACGCAAAAAAGTGTTCAACATTTTTACAAGATTTGTTTTTGTGAACTGGTGCGGAAGACCTGAGGTTTAAACGGTTCAAATAGTACTAAAGAAAGAAATCCAGATACAAATAAATGAAAAACATTGTCAAAAAAATCCGCAAAAACAGTCACGCAAAAAAGTGTTCAACATTTTTACAAGATTTGTTTTTGTGAACTGGTGCGGAAGACCTGAGGTTTAAACGGTTCAAATAGTACTAAAGAAAGAAATCCAGATACAAATAAATGAAAAACCATTGTCAAAAAAATCCTCTGAATTTTATATTCCTGTTGAGGTTTATGATAACAGAAATCGGGGGCTAAGTTTTTGTATTCGTTCAACCCTGACAGTTTTTTGAGATTTCGGTATATGAATTCTAAAATTGTAATATAAATGCAGAATCTGATAGAGATTTAACGTTAGTTCATACTATTTCTTAGGTGCTTGACACTGAAGACACGCAGGAACACTGAAGAGAGTATGATAGCATTAGGATAACAGATCGATGGATCAACTTTTTACTGCTGCTATTGGAAAAAATCGGTTTTTGGTTAACAATTTAAAAAATTAGTAAATAGCAAGGCAGATTAATAAGGTACTCGTACTAACTCAGCGGATTGTTTTTTATATAATTTATCAGTCAAGTTAAAAATTTTTTTTTTTTATTCTACAATAAATTATTCCCAGTTTCAGTTGGTTTAAAACGATTTAAATATAAATACAAAACCGAGAAGAGAAAGTTTTGACTTCAAAATTTCTTAAAAGTTAAATTTAAAGAAAAAAATTATGAGACATATGCAGACATACATATGTACATAGATTTATACAAAAACAAAATGCATGTGTTTTCTAATGTTGTTTGTTTCCGCGCATATACCTTATGAATACGCCTTGGAAAAAAGTTAATTTTAATAAAACTTTTTAGAATTATTAAATAATTTTGCTATTTAAAAATATTCAAAATATTTGCACAAAACAGAGGATATGTATTTGTTATTAAGGACACACTTAAACAAATTTTTTTTTATTATTATTTCTTTAACATGATGACACGTTTTTCTAAACGATTTTTATTTGCACCATTCATTGTGTGTTTTGAATTATGTAAAATGTTGTTTGGACATTTTTCATGAAAAATTACAAAATTACTTTAATTATGGTTTTGTTGTAAATTAAATATCATGAAGAATAACCGGTTTAACAAATATTAAAAAAATTGAAAACAGCCAGCCTCAGAAAAACTAAAAAAAAAACGATCGAATAAAAGCCGTTTGATATCCATTTTTGCGATAATGCCTTTTCAGCATTATCATAACAACTTTTAAACCCTATATAAATATGTAGGTATAATAGCAAATTGGCGATTTAAGGTACAACAACAATTTATATAAAGAAACTTTTCGATAAACTATTTTATTATTTTCAAAATTTTATTATAAACAATATCTCTTTAAAAAATAGTTTTGATTTTTTGATCACTTTTTGTACCAACTGTATGTGGGTATGAAAATAAAAAAATCTGTCTTTTACACGCAAAGTCTGGCAGACACTCACGCACACAATCAGACTCCTAAACACAAAATATTATAGAATGCCTGTTAGCTTTTCAGTAAAATTCATTAATATGAGTCATTCAGTCGGTCTATAAGTCACGCCTGACTAACAATGGCGGTTTGTGTATGTAATTTTGTCAGTCAGTCAGCCATTCATGCATCCATCCTCAAACACAACACAACACAACATGATAATCATCTAAAACAAGGAACAATAACAAAAGCATACAAATGTAAGAGAATTTTAGCTAAAGAATGTTTTCTTCATAATTGATATCTGACTTAACTACTGATGAAAAAGCAAAGGAAACCTGGATGAAGAGTTTGGACACTATCAATATAATATTTATTCCTGCGTCAAAAAAAATAAAAAAAAAATTTAGTAGACTTTGAAACACTGCAACGTTGAAACATTTTAAAGAAATATATATTTTTAAGAAAAGGATAATTAAATTTTGCATTTTTTGCGATATTAAAAAAATATTAATTTGTTTATTTGATTTTTGTTTAAAAATTTTTTGCTTATTAATTACTGGGAAAAAATCCTGACTAATTATTGTAATTTTATGAAAAGACATAATATGGCAACACTTGCTATTAACAAGTTTGCTGATTAGATGTAGTGTTGATGCTCATAAAACAGTTGGCGTTCAGCTCAAGCAAGAATTTAAGAAATTTGTGTTTATAATTTCGAATAAAATTTTCTTAAAACAAGCTAAAAAAAAAATTAAAAAGCATAACAGCCTAGCTTAAAGAACAACAATCATTTGCGTATGTGTTTGAAAGTATGGTGCTGAGGTAAGATTATAAAGTTTGTTAAGGTTTTTTTATGATTTTTTTTTCTTTCTTTTTTGCTATTTCAGAACTTTAAATAACAGGAAATGCTTGGGCTAAGTGTTTTTTATCGTAAGCGCTGTGCACAGTTTAAATCGCAGTTTATTCGACCGTACAAACGTTAAAAAAAATCACTTAAGTGCCTTAAAAAACATTCACAGGAGTCAAAAATTTAACGAAGATTTGAAAAAAAAGCATTAGAAAACTGTTAACATTAAGAATAACTTAAAGAATCACCAATAGCGTCGTCATATTCATTACTTCCAACTTACAATAGTGACTAAAGCAAAACAGACAAAAAGAGCACTATATTCTGCTGTGCCGAATTTAAGATACCCACCACCAATTTTTAGTTTTAGATTATATGAGAATTGAGCGTTAAAGTAAGCGTGTAAAATTATTTTTTGCTAATAAACTCAACTTAGATGTTGCAAAATAGAGTCCTATATTCATCTAAAATCGTTTATATCATTTAATATAAATCTTTATATAAGTGGTAGGCGTTAAACCTTTATTTTCTGTTATTGTAATGACACATTGACCCGACTTGCCATACTTGCAAAATTTTAGCAACGCACATGTTATTCTCTTCTGAACTTTAAAATTTTATTATTCGTAGATTATGTGAGAAGTGGGCGTTAAAGTAGGCGTATCAATTGATCGTATGAACTCAACTTAAATATTGCAATTATAGTCATTTATTCTTACAAAATTTTTGTCGATAGAGAAATTATATGAATTTAAGGAAAAGCGTTATATGCGTTATAGTAGGCGTGTCACCTTCATTTCCGTTAATTCAATAAAATTGACGAAGAAGCTGTATTTGCGAAATTTCAGCATCGTACATTTAATTTTGTCGGTTTTATGATGTTTGAAATTTTATTTAAATAGACTAAAAAAGACACTGTGCGAGATAAATGTTTGTACATTTTGATCTATAACTTCCTTTCATAAGAAACAGATTTAAGCAATTTTTGGAAAAACAAACTTTTTTACTCAATATTTGTGAAATTTTATCACTATATCATTGCGTTAAGACACAATCGCATTTCTTCGATGTTCGATACATTTTCTTTTGACCTACTCTTGAGCTTTCTATTGCAGCGATTTTGGCCGTTCTCAATACAAAACATTTCTGATGTACTAGAAATATTCTGGCATCTCTATAGCTTTTTCTGTTCGAGCTATATAGTGCTTTCAAAGATGAACAGACGGTCGGACATAGCTAGATCGTCCTATAATAGAACCAGGACTCAGGAAATATATACTTTATGGGGTCTAGAATTCACAAAATACATATGTACATATACCCACCCACACTCCATTTTTTTCTTTGGTGGTGGGTATAAAAAAACCTGTACATATCAGTGATGGTATATGAGAATTTCAGTCTTGTGCCAAAATTTTAGCTAAAAAGTGCCAAAACATCTTAAAAAGTGCCATAACAAACATGTCATGTCTACATATTAAAAAAAATAAATCCATTTATTGAGTTTTATTATTATATTATATATAAAAAAATTTCGAACTTCAATATTTAAAAAATTTATACAGATAAATTATATATAAATACTAGCTTGTGCCCGCGACTTCGTCTGCGTAGTTATCGGGATAAAAGGTAGACTTAGTAGTAACAACAAGAACAACCCGTTTAGGATGTGTTATGATGAGCTTGCCAACGACTTCGCGTTATTATCGCGATAAAAAGTAGCCTATGTGTTTATCTTGTTTGTTATCTATCTATGTGCCGAATTTCATTTAGTTCCGTTCAGCCGTTTCTGCGTGATTGAGTAACAAATATCCAAACATCCAAACACACAAACATTCACATTTATTATATTATTATAGTAGGATTATTATTTGTTAAATATACACATATGTATTTTATATGTAATGTTAAATAATTTTTCCAAATAGGGATATATTAAATATATATTGTTAAATACACCAATACCTCACTTTGCGTCGTGGTTACGTTCCCAAAAAACGCGACGCAAATTGAAACGACGCAAAGTGAATTATGATTTTCTATAGCAAACCATATAAAGATCGAAGATAGGTTCCAGGGTTACAAAAATACTACTTTTTAAAAAGAAAATTGAACAAAGTAAACATATAAAAAACAAAAATAATATAAAATTTTATTACATACATACAAAAAACAAAAAAAAAAACCAAATTCAATTTAAAGAAAATAAAATAATTAATTAATTAATAAAAAACAAAATAAAAATTAATCACTGTCTGATGAGTCCATAGTGGATGTTGTCGTAAGTCGGCTTTCTTTCACAAAAAATTGGTTCAATGATTGCTGAACAGCTTTTTTTTCAACGTAAAATAAATTTCCTTATAGCAATTGATATTCGTAGCTACCGTCTGGGACACTTTTTTTTAAATATCTCCATAGCTTCGTCAATCAAACACATCGCTTTAGAAATTCCTTTGGAGGTCAAATTTTGTTCTTCGGAGATCACTGTCATCTTCATTAGCAAATTGCAATTCCAGTTGCAATAGTTCTTCATTAGACAATTCTTGGTTGTGCAAGGTTAGCAATTCATTTATGTCAGTCTCAATTAGAAAGGGAATCTCCGAGTTTTGATGGCATCGCGCAATTATGTAGAAATAAAAGTCGTTGCCATATTTTAGAAAAAAAAAGAAAATTTCAAAAATAAATTAAAGACCAAAACAACGCAACTTCGAAAATCTAACGACGCACAGTGAAAATTAGTACTAATTCAGCAGCGACGCAACTTCGAAAAAACGCAAAACGAAACGACTCAAAGCGAGGTATTGGTGTAACATTAAATATATCGATGCCTTACTTCCTCCACCTCGTATCTTAAAAAATAGAAATTTTCAGGAGAGAAAAAAAACGGAATTGAATTGAGGAATTGATTGTATTTATGTATATTAGTAGCAATAATATACTAATCTTTCTTAGTTAAAGCATAAAACAATCGTTTGATATGAAAAAGACAAACCCGTATTTTTTAAGATACGAGGTTGAGAAAGTAAGGCATCGATATGTAGTTATAAAATTATTATAAATGAAACTATGAAATGAAAAGTTTTTGTGTGTAATATCATATGGTGCCACCATGGTGTGTAATATCATTTCACAGTTTCACAGAACGAGAATTGAGCACCTGAGATCAAATTAATGATGATAAAGTATTGAAGTATTGAAGCCAAACACTAAATTCAAATTGAACTTCTTTAAGCAGAACCTGCAAACAATTATTCTTTCCCATCATAACCGAACAATTATCCGATCATAAAAAATATTTTAGGTTTATTGAAAGCTTATTTGACAAATTTCTCTACAACATCTGTCAAATAAGCCTTTAATAAACCTAAAATATTTTTTATAAATACGGACCTAAATTTTTATAGGAATTTCATTATTCTGTAAAACGTTCATAATGGCATTACAAATCGATTGATTGAAACCATCAGGTACTTGAACTAAGATCAAAAATCGATCAACAAATTTTCCAACATATAAACGTACTAAAATGGACAAATTTTCGATACTGTGCAGTCCGTAGTTTCGCATTCTAGTATTTACAACAGGGAGAAAAATCATTTATTTCTTATTATTAAAAAATATATTTTTTAAAAACTAAGTAAAATTATATATTTTTAATTGTTTGAAAAAGTGCCAAAATTTTATTGAGCGTGCCATAGTGCCATTAAAAATCAATAGTGCCAAAAATGGCACGATTGTGCCACTTTTGCCAACAGTGGTACAAATGTGTAAAAATTAATAAAAAAAAAAGTTTATGAGCAAAAATTATTCTATTCTTATTTATTAGTTGTGTTTTTTAAACGTCAAACTGTTAATGTTTGAGCATATTTACTGATTTCAGCAAAGAAATTACAACATCTCTTTTGCAATCATTATTAATATATTTAGCAGTTAAAGTACGCTAAAAGGTAACCAAGGAGAAGAAATCCCAACTTAAAAGAAATATGTACAAAATAAGACTCAAACATTTTGGCAAAAAGACAAAGCACGTCCTCTGAGAACTGTCTGCAACGTTCATCAGCATTAATAGCGATACCATAGAGTTCTAAATAATCACACAGCATACATATACATACAACTAATAATAATAATACCTAACAACAAAGTACATATGTACTTTGGTACAACAATAATAACTAAAAATAATAATAAAAACAACAACAACTTCATTATCCCGATAATCAACATTAGGCAAAAGTAGTAAAAGTATCATCAGTAGTAGTATAATAGCACAAACAAATCAGCCAGTCAGCCAGCCAGTCAAAGCGAAACAAACAACAACAAAAAAGTAATTTAGACAGTCAGTCAGTCATTTCTATACTAAAGTTAAAGATACTCTTTATTGAGCGAGTTTTTGGTGAGTAAGAGAAAGAAACGTGGTTAAATTGTTAATTATTAATGATAGATGTTTTTCTTTATCTGGTTATATATTGATGGTCCAAAACTTAAGGAACATAAAAAAAGTTTTTCAATTATTTGATATAAACATTTTTCATTTGTTTAAATATAAGTTGTTAATTATATTTAAGAACAAGCCAAATAAAAAAAAATTTTATAAGGTGTTCAGACGGATTATTTATTTTGATGTTTCAAGAAGATGCCTTAGAGAATTTTTAAAAATTAATTACAGTTTTAGTTTTAAATTTGCTTAACATTTTTTTAAATTATTTTTTCCTCTATAGATATGGAGGAATTGAAAGTTCAATGTTGGTTGGTTTCTATCATATGTTTATTCAATACCGCTGATTCCTACTTCGCTTATGCCTTGCTGTCTTTTTGTACCTATATCCGATTGCATGAGAACACATTGAACCAAACGGGTAATAACGTTTATAAAGAGCAGATTAAATAGTGTCGCTAATAGAAACCCTTAAACTAAACTGTATGTTGTAGTCAATGACATTTAAATTAAGACAGTGTTGTATTTAAAGTAGTACATTGGCGTATAGTAAAATATTCATACGTTTTATTTGATTTTAATTTTAATTCTTTTCGGTTTTTTTTTAATAATGCAGACAAAAATTTTGCAAGCAGATACATTCTTCGCCGGTTTATTGTTTTACATTAGCAACTTCACTTCAAACAAATTGAGAAGCAGCAGCTGCACAAGACTAAAGCGCATAAAAAAGAAACTTTGAAAGCGAGTTGCCTGTCAGTTACTAACTGCACTAAATTATACATATGCACATACATATATGTATATATTGTTAGAATGTACAAGGAATAAGAGTACATTAAAAATATTTTGTTTATTTTTTATATTGCCCATATTTTTTTTTTTTTTCTTTTTGGTTAGACTTTGCTTGCTTCGGTTTAATTTCCATTTGTTTCAGACACGGCGACCGATCATCATCATCATCATCGACATTAACATCATAGTCATTCAGGCCATGCCAACAAACCATACAATACAAAAATCAACGGTGAAAATTAGCGTGTGGTTCGTCGATGTCGTTAAGTTTTAGTTATTTTTTTATTATTATTTTTGTGGCAAATAGTGTGATTGTTGTTTTGCTGCATTTATATAGAATGAGGAGTCATAGTCTTTCTTCATCACATCACATAAGTTTTGAATACACATACGTACTGGTGTGCTTAACGCATACGAAGTAAAAAAAAAAAAAAACAAAACGTCGTCGGTTGTTGTGTCGTTTGAAACTGCATTTGTGTCTATTTTTACGACTACCATGCCAACAATTGTAAATATTGAAAACTAGTAACTTATCATTACCACATACATACATGTTTAGATAACGATTTAGTTCCTATTTAGACCCTATGTTTAATCTTGTATCTTAAAATTTACAAAAACAATTTGCATTATTTTTTTTAATATTTATAAAAATAATTAATATTTATAAAGTTATAATTATAGAAGTTAAAGTTTACTGAATTAACTTTTCAATATGAGTAGCATATGAGCAAAATGTTGTCATTCCACGGTAACATATCCAATCAACACTATACTGTTAATGTGAATGCAAAAAGTGTATCGAAAAAAATTTGTAGTTGCATTAAGTTAAATAAAACTCAAATCGTGCAAAATAGAAACTCTTTAAAATATTATTTCGTATTTATAAAATTATCGACTTTTTTCGGAAGTCCTTCCATTAACGATTTTACACTTAAAATCAGACATGTTCTGGTACACCTTTTCTGTGTTCTTCAATTCCTTTTTTACAAGAGCCCAGTACCTTTCAACAGGCCTAAGTTCTGGACAATTAGGTGGATTTGCCTCTCGTGGTAAAAAAATAACATTATTCTTAGAATAGCACTCAAGTGCCTTTTTTCCATTGTGACATGATGCTAAATCAGACCAAAAATATGTAGGCACTCGGTGCTGTCTCAAAAAAGGTAAAAGTCGCTTTGTAGATACTCCGTGATATAAATTTCTGTGTTTATCGTGCCTGATACCACAAATGCTTCGCTTCGTTTAACACAACTGTAAATACCTTGTCACACGAGAAATTTCTTAGGGAATTTTGTTGGTTTTTTTGTCCGGAACTCTTCCTGAACATTACCTCTTTCATCAGCAACATAAATATCTTGGCCGGGAAGTTGAGAAAAGTCTGCCAGTACGTATGTTTCGTCCATCCTCAACAGATGTATTTTTTTATAAAATCTGCCTTCAATTTTTCGCTCGTTTTTTGCTTCTAAGTTCTTTATCGAATAGCGATCTGGAACTTTCCTAACTTTGTATGTCTTCAGCCCAGCATAAGCTTTGGCCCTTTGGACAAAACTATTAGAGCATTTCACTGTACGCGCTGCTTTTCTGATAGAAGTGTTAGGTGCTCTTCGAAACAGTTGCACGACTTCTTTTACTATACAAATATCCCTTGGACCTTTTTTGTTTCTTGATCCAGGTTTTCTTTCAATGCTCAGGTCTTCCTTTACCGTTTAATGGCATTTGAAACAGTTCAAGGGTAAACTTTCAAATTTTTTTCTATTATTTTAAAAGTCTATAACGGATTTTTTTTGAAAAGTTTTAATAATATTTTCACATACTTTTTTATTGCACGATTTGAGTTTTATTTAACTTAATTCAACTACAAATTTTTTTCGATACACTCCTTAATACTGAATTACATTAAAATATCATGACTTTACAATAGAAAATAAAATAACTAGTTGTACAAATCTATGGCAGAACTTTCAATTTTGCACAAAAAGAATATCCTAAATTAGCACAGTTAAGTACCCTTAAAACTGAAGGTACATAACACGCTTTAACGTTAACTTTATTAACTTGTCGCGCCTTTAAGTTACATATGATGCTTTATAAGACTACATAGCAATGCATGTTTTATTTCAGCTGTCAAAATGTATATAACGCGCTAAAAAGTTGAAAGTTGTTGAACTTGTCATAGGAAAACACATAACTTCAACTTTTTTTGAGATAACTCTATAGATCGTTAAAAAGTGTTAAAGAACTCTATAGAGCGTTTAAGTTTTATTTAGCTTGGGCTTAATTTTGTCACACATTGCAACAATGTATTTTTAACAAAAATACAAAAAAAAAATTAAAGAGATTAATATAGTAATGACCTAAGAGCTAAAATCTTTTTTCAAACGGTAACACTTTACGTACACGCTTTAGAGTAGCGATAGGCAAATCACATCTCACGAGTTACATTTTCCTTTTAAGCTAACACGTATTTACTACAAATAAACAAAAAATTAGTCTTGCATAGCTTTTAAGCAAAGCGCTAGTTTTTACGCTTGTTTTTTTAAATTGCTATGTAAAATGTATATTAATTTTTTTCAGTACGTTGTGAATAGAATTAGGATAGAAATTGTTTGCAGGGTAAGTCCCCGAACGATGAACATGTAAGCGTATGAGTGTGCTGCAGTATTAAAAAGAATGTAAAAGTGTTACCAGATTCTATTTCACTGTGAACACAAAATTTAAAACAGTGAAAGAAACAACAAAACATCTTTGAAACTGCAGTTTATATTGTTACACTCTCTCTGTTTTGTTTTTTATACCATACGCATAAAACACTCTTTACCAAGAAAAATTTGTGTCAACAAGCATAACTTAGTATCTTCTTTAAACGCTTATAACTCTCGCTTATAACATATGTGTGTAACAAAACAAAAAATATAAAAAAATATTTAATCGAAATTTTTTTTGTGTATCATATAAAAAACGAACAAGACAATATAATCGAATTTACTCGAATGGGTCGACCGCAAAACATGATAGTAAAAATTAATATTTGTTAGTTCGTATTTTATACGCGGCCAAACCACTTTTCCGATCACGTTTAAATTTGGCCAACTTATTCTGTGCACCTCCGGGATGGTTATAGGGTGTGTCTATTTAAAACTAGGACCAGAAGGGCAACAGATGGAAAAATTCTACAAGCGGCAGCAACTTGCAGGGTATTAAAAAATTATCAACTCTTAGGCACTTAAATAACAAAATTACTATCGAGTAAATTGTATGAAAATGTTTTTCTTTAAATGTTTATTAATTTACTGCAGCAGCAGTAAAGGATATTAACTAGTTTTAATAAATGCTCTATATATACAAACATTGTAAATCGTTTTTTATATAAAGGATTGATAAACTAAATCATTATTTTGAAAATTTCCCTACGCTACAAATACTGCTTTTAGAGAAATAAGTTGAAGTTAAATTCCCTATCGGCAACACTGTTGTGTATTTTTTGTATTTAAGGAGGGCTTTTTCAATTTCAATGCCTTCAACTGTCCGTTCTTGTTCAAGTTTTGTTTTTTTTTCTGTGCTTTTAATATACATTTTTTTATTTCATTTCTGTAAATTGCGTCAGGAATTTCACAAGTTGAGTGGTGTACCACTCAACCAATATTCAGTAGTTTGTAATGGCAGCAAAACCTCATAATATAGTCGTATACAACGTTGTGCCACGAATAAACTAAATCCAAATGGAAAGCTGCTAAGCAGATACCAAAAGCAGCAGCCAACCAGCCAGCCAGTCATCCAACCATCTAGCCAGCAAGCAGGCAGGCAAACCAACAGTGATGTGTTGACGATGATGATGATTTTGCAAAAGGCTCAGTTTTTTATATCAACTTGTATATGGGGGAGATGATTCTTAAACAACAACATGGGTGTGTTCGTTTGTTTGTTAAACTCTGTATTTGAGCAACAATAGAAGAATAATCAAAGTGGGGTAGAGAGTTTGTGGAAAATAACATCTTGGTTTTATACTTTTCCATATTTTTGTTAAAAATTTGCCATATGTATAGAAATGGGCAAATATAGCTTTCAAAATTTGTAAAAAAAAAAAAAAAACAGAAGTACCCAGAGTTTCACATTAAAATGTATTCTTCATTAAACTATAGAGTTAATTCACCTTGAGATTAAGAGAAAAACTAATAAAACGAAAAAGAGTTGTTTCCTAAGTGTTGTATTATCATAGTTTTTCCAAAATTTTAAAATTAATGCAAGGTATTGTATTGTTTATTGTAAAATATACAAACATCTTTAAAAGTTTCAAAAATTATAAGATTACTAGCTGGCCCGGCAAACGTTGTTTTGTTGTATCTTTTGTTATTTCTAGGAAATATTTTTTTAGTTAAATAAAAATAACTTTTGTGTTTTATATGTTTTTCACTGCTATTTGTTGTTTCTTTTACGTCAATTTATGCACTTTTTTGTGTGTTTTTTTTCTAATTTCTTGAATTACGGTTTAGTTCATAAATAGATTATTTTTATTGTTCAAACACTGTTTGGGTATTTCTTTTACTTTTTTGTTTTGCTTCTTGTTTTCTACCTATAGAACTGCCAAAAAAAGGGGGCGTTAAAGTAGGCGTGATAAAAAAAGTATCCTATTTAACATACCAGAGTCTTAGTTATATTATGTGAAAATTTCAAGTAGATCTGTCCAGCAGTATGGCCTACCAGAGGCGGCGTGAAAAAAAGCGTGTCGTTGAGGGGTATGAAAAATAGATCTTGACCGATTCTCAGATCTACCCGATATGCGCACAAAATTTCATGGAAATCGGTCTAGCCATTTCGGAAGAGTTTTCCTATCTATAGAATTGGACTAAAAAGTGGGCGATAAAGTAGGTCTACCTGAGGGGTCGTGAAAAAAAGGCGGGCGTTGAGGGGTATGAAATGATGATGGTCACCGATTCTCAGACCTACCCGATATGTACACAAAATTTCATGAAAAACGGTCGAGCCATTTCGGACGAGTTTAATCAAAAATACCAAGACACGAGAATTTTATATATTAGATAACAATATGACCCTAAGAAAACCTAGTGAATTCAACATTCATATATTAATATATGGACCTCGAGGTTCATAAAAAATAAATATAAAAATCAACAAATCTTTTTATTCTTAAAAAAGATTTTAATTTTTAAATAATTTTCTATAAAAAATATTAACAAATAAATTTTCATAAAATGACAAAATTTAAAAAAAAAGTCTCAATTGTTAGATTATTTAGAAGATTATTATCATTTTTTATTAAAAAGTCATACACTTTTTTTTATAAAAAATTGTTTATAAATGATCGACTATTGATAAATGTTCAGGAAATTTGTATGCGATTTTTGATTTAAAAAAAATATACAATAATTTCCTGTTTTCAAAAATTCATAATTTATTGAAAACTTGTTTATAACATTTCTTCGTTAAATAGTTTTTTCTATAAATTTTTATTTTAAATAAATTTTTGACTTCTTAAGTTATCTTTTTTTTTTTATTTGACTATTTTTATAAGTGTTGGCATTTGCACACACACACTCACGTAAGTAATCACAGTGTTTTACTTGGCTACATTTTAAAAATTCAACTTAAATCTGTTAATGTCAAGCCACTTATCTACTACACTGTCATACACATAAAAAAAACCTCCCAAAAAAATTACAAAACAATTACAATTCCAAAAGAAAATGTGAGTTGTTAATAAACTTTTTGTTTGTTTTATTGTTGTATAAATGGATTGGCATGTTGTAAACTTAATTCAAAATCAATAATTCACAATAATCGTATAAAATACCTGGTGGAAAAAATAAATAAAATGGTTATTGCTTAGCAATTGAAATAATAATCAAACTTAAATTTTAGCTGAGTTCTAAATGTTTTCGAAACATTTTCTATTAAATGACACAATATCAAAAATTTTGCGAAAATTGACAATTTTTAAAAAAGAAATTCTTAAAATGAAATGTTTTTTAAACATTTTTTTGTAACATAGGTACAATATGATTATTTGGAAATATTTCTAATAGGTATAAAATTATTGACACTATGACATTTATAATATTTTCTTTCTTAAATTAAATTCCAATGTCATTTCAATAAAATCGTTATCCAAATCATTAATTAAAATCATAAAAATTCTTAAATGAAAACCGCAAGTATATCAATAATTAAAAACTTTCTATAAAAACTAATTTCTAAAATACTTTTTCATAATTACAACATCAGCTGAATACTTTTGTTTGTTACTGTGTTAAAGTGTTAAAATTCCATTCCTAAATTGTCTAGGGAAATACAAACATCCCACCATATAATAAAAGCTATAGAAAAACTGGAGCATATGTATAGGCCAGTGCACGAACAACAACATTATCCATAAGAACATAAAAAAACACAACAAAAACTGCAAAATAATAGGTATAAAATCAATATTAAAAAAAAAATACTTTGTTTTATTATATTGTGTATGTATGTGTGCTTATTGGAATGACATGAGTTAGATTCAAGTGGAGACTATTGCAAACAACTATGTTTTGTTATTGTTTTCTTTTGTTGTGGTGAATTTTCCTTTATTTTGATCAATCAATGTCAAAAAATTATAAGATACAAAAAACCAAAACACACAGAGAGTAAGACATTAAAAAGAGAGCATAAGGAAGAAGTTTATTATGTACTCTTTGAAATTAACACTCATTATAATACAAAGTTGATATTTTTTTTTTTTTTTTTTTTGATATTTTTATTATTTTTTTTTTTCCCGGTTTTATTACTTTGTTTTCTATTTCTTAGCTGAACTTATTTTTTTTTTTTCGTTTCATTCATTATTAATTTTTTTCTATTTTTTTTTTCTCTGTGTAAGGTAATCTATTTTTGTTTTTATTATTTTTGCACGTGTTTAATTACTAAAATTTTATTTTGTTTATTATTTTTGTATATGTATCTTTCTGCTCCCAAAAAACAATTTTATTCACTTCCAACGCTGATTGCAGTCAGCTTACAACTGAAATTGAAAATTCAGCAAAGCATATTGAAGCGCATAAAGAGCTATAGCTATGCTGACGCTGGTTTTATTTGTGTTCTGGAGATACACCACCACACTATGGTTGACGATGGCGATGAGGACGATAATAATGATGATGAAAAACTCAAAAACAAACATACATACATACAAAAAAAATACCTAAAAACAAATGTATTAAAAACGCTTTTTACTTTATACTCGTCATACGATGATTATTGTATGCAACGTGTGTGTATTTTTTTTTTCACTTTAATATACATAGCTACAGCGTTTTTACTGTTCTCTGCTACTGCTAACGACAGTTGTTGTGAGTTGGCCACTACACACTTCATATTGCCAACAACAAAAACGTTCTTATTTGTCTTTTGTTATTGTTGTAGCTGTTATTTTAACATGCTCTGCTCTTGAATAGAGTGTTGTAGTTAGTTTTTGTCGTTTTTTGCTGTAATAGCCAGTGTGTGTTATTTTGGGGAGTATGTAGGTATGAATGTGTAAATTTTGTTGTTGTTTCCTTACCTACTTTTTGCTTGCTTTTTGCCTGACTGCCTGGCAGCCAGCCTTCCTGCCAACCATCAAGCATTATTGTGCGTGCTTGTAAATATATATATGTGTGTGTGTTTGTAAGTGCTTTTGTGGCTGACTGTTTTGCTTGTCTGAATGATGATTGCCTTGCCTGCTTGCTGCCTGACTGCCTAACAAATATATGTATGTATGTGTAAGTTTATGATTATGTGTGTGCCTGCCTCAGCTTGTGGGCAGACAGACATATTAAACGCGCGGCACATGGGCTTTTTCTGTGTGCAAAAACCAAACGAATGAATGCTTTAAAAACTAAAAAAAAACATCTACAGTGGGCAACAAAAATTTTTAACATTAAAAATACAGAAAATATCTAAATATACAAGAAATTAAAGTCCCGCATTTACTAGCCTACTTGAGAGTAAATATGTAGGAACATACACACATATGTATTGAGAATATGGCATGAAAAGCGAAAACGAGTTAGACGTGTATTACGTCGTCTTATTTTTATTCAGTAGTTTTTAACAACACATTATGGAAATTGACACAAGAACGTTTCTAAATTATATCCTCCTGTGGTTTCACACTCGCCTTTGTGGTTCCGATCTCGCAAAGCAGGAATGTAAAACCCAATAGAGAAGCATAGGTAAAATGCTAGGGTACGCCTCCTAGTAGCAGATAGTGGATGCCACTTTTATGCAATATGAGAGGTAAATGCGAATTAAAAAGCAGTGGTGAACAATTTAGCGCGTTAGAGAAGACGCACGACTGGTAACGTGTAACCAATTCTAAATGCCGTAGAGCCTCTAGTCGACGTGGCGAACATTGGGGCCATTAAATATCCAAAGTCAAGTCAGCTTCGTTGAAGCACTGATAACCTACCTAGATTATACCACCCTCACTGTTTTCCTGGTAGCTTACTGGCAGCCCCAGATCCAGGATCTTGCAGGTGGCCCAATCAGCTGCTTACCCTACATATCTAGATTACCGAAACCAAAGTGAGGCCTATCTCTATTACGAAAATCAGCGTTCTGTGAAAAATGTTTTTCACAGAACCTCGACCAACATTTGATATGCATTAACCTTGTTAGCTCACATTTTTCACAAATTTAAATCTCAGTGAACTTTACTAGATAATAGATCACAGCCATGCTGCAGTAAACAGAATGTTGCTTACTGCATTTTATTTGGAAATTTCAATCTGGGATCTCGATTTAAGAATTAAAGTAAAAAACCAATGTACGCGGCATGTGAAAAACTTATAACATTTTTTAACTGAACAGCTGAATTAACTGAATGCCATACGAAGCCGTTTAGGACTTAGCCCTTAGTCTAAGGGCTTTGCAACATCCCAATTAAGAACTGTTGTTTTTGCACCGAATCTTGTTTAAAAAAATTTCAGGAATTTTTAGTTGCCTGGAATTGAAGCTTGTAATGATGGCGACATTTGATTCTGGAACTAATGTTGGAAATAGTAACCCAAAATTGAACATTCGCCAAAGGCAACAACGGAATAGACACGAGAAATATTTTAATGAAATTATTATTGAAAAGTAACTTTCAGAGATTGATATTTAAGGTTATAATAAAGGTTCCGGCGTCTAATTCAATTTTAAATAAAAAACTATTTTGTTACTGCAGATCAAGATGATAATCCCAAATGCTCCCTTCTAGTTGGAAATGTAGAGCTGAAACTATGAAATTTGTATAGAACTCGAGTATATATTGACGGCTTTTAAATTAACTATGATTAAGGTTATATGGCCTTTTAAAATGACTCCGATCATTTTTATTATTCACACCTCCCTGAACGATAAGTCGTCTCAGTCACTGAGCATAGAAACATCTACAGCAATATTGCTGGCCAGAGCTGATTATGTTTTAAATACCTCAAAAGTGTATCCGATGCCATTTCACTATGGAATTTTCCTAAGTGTACAGTCTCTATCCACAAAAGGCTAATTAGTGAAAGATAATATAATACAAAAATATCTCAATATTGAAGATTGAACATTGCAGTAATTTCATTAGAATCTAGTACTTCTTTCTTATTGAGGGGTAATGCTACAACCCTCAATAAACTAGTCAAATGAGTACTCTACTGATTTTTGATGTGCGCAATTGTGCTGGCATAAAAATTTTAATACAAAAAGTGTCAAAACCATTAGAAGAATGAAACAATTCTTCATTTTCGATACTTTGGACATGAAGAACTTGAAAACTAAGAAAACTTAAATTTGCTACAGTTGATACATCGATATCTTTTTAGCTCTTCCGAATTTATTGTTATAGAATTGTATAGATTTTGTTTTTTCAAATGGAGCAGTTAATGCTGCTTAGATACTCGTAAAAACCTATCTAACGCTAAACAATTCTTATTTAATTTTTTTTATTTCTTGAAAAGCTTTTGTAGACCCAATATCCAAAAAGCATAAAATACAAACGTTCTCGTTTATTATAAAAATAGTGTACGTGTGTGTCTCGTATCGCCGTATCGTATAGATGGATGGATGGTTAGGAATGGTATGGTTCAGTTAAGCTCAGTTCAGTTTTAAATACATGGAATGATGTCTGATGGTTTCATTTGTTAGGTATACAAAGGCATACAGGGATGATTGGATGTGACTGTTGTGAAACGTATACTACTCGTGCTAATGCCTAAGTGTATGTGTGTGTATGTTTGTACAACTGTGTGAGTAATTGTGTGAACCTTACTGTTGCTGGTTTATCGCTTTGGCAAAGCATTGAGTTCTATGTTTTAGCAGAAGTATGATGGCGAGGATGAAAAAAACGTTCATGATGATGATGATGATATATTGTTGCTGTTATGGCACAAGTAAAAAGATCCATTATAAAAAAATAGGGACGAAATGTTTTTCAAAAAGCTTATAAACCTCTACACTATATAGCAGGGTAGATTGTACATGAGCTGAAACAAAAAACCAACAATACAAAAGTATAGCAATGAAATGAGTTAAACCCAAAAGCAATCATGTTTTTGTGCCTGCTTGCCTGACAATCATTTTTTTTTTTCATTACATTTTCAGTTAAACCTCCCAAAAGCACAGATTGCAAACGACAGCAGCAGCAACGGCAAAATTTTACCCAAATGCCAGCTCTCATACTAGCTACAACAAATGCAAAAACATTACATTTTCAACTAGCATGACTCTAGGTCGGCAAGAAAATTATAGCAAATAATGCCAACAACGGGAACAAAAAAAAAATAGTCAAAAAAATACATGCAAAGCATTGAGAAAACTCAAAGCTTGGCAAAGAAGCAAATGTGCTTTAACTCTACACACACAGAATAGTTATTCAAATGAAAAATTCTAAAAGCAGATAGAAATTTACAGACATATTCGTCCACATCATTATTAGCTTCAATCTTCATCAGCAAACAGCATTTCTTCATGCTCATTTGTATGTTTAGTAGAAGTTTTCCATACAAAGACAACACAAAAGAAAGCTTAGAAGACTTTGGTGAAGAGATGTTGAAACTTTTGACAGGAAATAGTAGAATAAGGGAAGTAAAACACACAAAAGACTAAACGTATGATAGACGACTTAATGCTGGTTTCTAGTGTTGTGAGGGGGAAATGCAGTCATAGTGTCGTCATGACACAAAAGAAACAAACAAAAAAAAAAAACAAACACAGACACAAACACACACATATGGGAAGTAAAACAGTCAGTTACAATTCCGTTTGCGAAGTGGAAGTTAAAAGTAAACAAAGCTCCATTAAGTCGAGTAATAATAATTTTCTATCAAGAATAAAAGCAGTTTATGCAAGTCTTTACCGAAATCTTAAAGGTCGTTTAGGGACCTTATGTTGAGTTACCAGCTGATAAGAACAACTTCACGTTGCTAATATAATTTTATTTTCTAAATGAAATTGATAGCTGCTAGTCGCCAGTTGCCATCTGTAATACAATTTTTGGCAACCGCCAACTGGTTGCTATCAATAATCGACCCATTAATACTTTTTTAGAAATCACGTCGTTTACCATCTTAGTAAGTATTACTGCAGTGGCAACCACCATTAATATCAGGGGAACTATTTTCATTTTTAAAGTTGTCTTCCACTAACCGAACAGGTTAATAATTAGGCACCTCTTAAGCAAAGGAAATTCCTTATATGAAACATTTTGGAAACTATAATCTTTATGGAATTTAAGGCTTTACTATAGTGATTTAGAGCCCAACCTAAACAAGAGCGTTGCAATTTACATGTATTTTGTTATTGTAACAAAAACAAAACAGATGTAAAATTCCAACGCTTGACGCTCAACGCTCTTGTTTAGATTTGACTCTTATATATTTATTATAAATAGGATTAAAGCAGGAAAAGCGGTAGCATCTCGTCAAAGGAAAAATATTACCCTTACACAAATACAATTTCGATGACAACACAGTAAAAAATGATGGTTTACTTTTAAAACCCATTGGTATTAGTTTAAAACTTTAATTCTTATTATAAAACCATTTGGTTTTAGCTTTAAACCATTTCAGTATTAAATTCTAATTTAAAACTAAAAGGTTTTAATTTAATGACAAATAAATTTAACTTAAAACCGTGAAGTTTTATTTTAAAACCATGAAATACTCATGCATGTCGATCAAATCTTAAATGGTTTAAAAACAAAACCTTTTTAGCTTGAATTAATAATTTTTAGTTTAAATTTAAAACCAAAAAAAAATTAAACCTCGCTCTCTCACATATTAATCCCTTTTGGTTTTAAAATTAAAACCAGAAAGTTTTAAAGTGCGCTCACACTCTCTCAGTTGTGTCTGGCAAGACGGCAAATTTAGTAATTTTGGTTTTAAAACAAAACCAAAAAGTTTAAAAGTGCTATTAAACTGTAAAATCATAGAGAGCACATGGAAAATTTTCACAATGTTTCTCAAGGTAAAATACGACGCAAAAGTGCAATTTCTACAAATTTGTGAAGATATTAAAAGTGAAGAGATTGCGCCTGAAACAATTCTATTTGCAGGTACGTACGTTTACCTATCAAAAGTGATTAAATGCAAAATGTTTGCCAAAAAGCCATTTGTATTTTTCTTTGTAGTTCTTGAAAAACTAAAAATCAATACAGATTGCGAAATTTCTTTGCATGATCGGGACGGAGCCGAGATTTGTGTGGACCAATTGTTGGGAGTCATATTGCAGTTCATGCACTGCAATTGCTTTTTTATAGAAATTCGAACTAACAATAATGACACTTCAACAAATGTGAAAGAATCGTCGAGTCACCTTATAAATAAGAAGGTAGGTATTTCATTATTTGCTATGCTTGCATTAAAAATGTCCTTCTTTACAAGGAACTTGAAACCTATTTAAAAAGCGGAGACATTTCAAATATTTTGAAGGAGTACGAAAGCAACAAGACTTTAACCGACAACACTCGTCGCTCTTTGGTGCGCGAATCCGTAAATTTTTTGCGAAAAAATTGTGGAAACCTTCCAAAGCGTGAGGAAAAAATTGCTTTGGCAAAATCAATTATACAGCTTTTTCCGTCCTACAAGGTAGCAAATAGCAAATTTGAAGGAATTGTGAGTATGCACTTTTGATTTGTTAATTTTTTTGTGCCTTATGTTAACAATACGATTTTAGGATCTTTTTTACAACCCGGAATATAACACAGGTTATTTGGCTGCAAAATTGAAAAACTTAAAGCACAAGCTCACAAAATTCTCTGACGTAAGCAACAAAAAACTGAAATTGTCATCAGTTAGAGAGGAAGGCAAGGAAGAAGAACTTTCACAGGATGATCTGACATTTTTTAAAAATTGCGTTGTTGCAGATAATTTGCAGGTTGTAAAGGAAAAGCTGCGTGAAACATGTGAAAATGTTTTAGAACGCTTTCCTATATTTTTGTACGATTCGTCACTGGTAATATGTTCAATTATGTTTTTTAAACAAATTCTTAAGATTGCAGTTCTTATAGATTGCATTTGACTTCGCTCTTCGTTATGGAGAAGTGGCATCCAAGAGTTTTTTGGACAACTGGAGCAAGTATGAAAGCTTTGTGACCGAGATATCGAGTGAGGCAATTGGAGGTTCTTCTTGGGACAGATTTTGTGACTGGTCTACTGAAGTATCACCATTTTTAAACCTGCTAAAACTGCTGCCATCCACCGGTCTTCGACGAGCTCGAAAGAAAGTAAAATTGCAACAATCAGTTGACAGCTTCATTTCTTTTCAAAATGTAATTATTTTTTAAAACTATATTTTTATACTTCCACTCACAATATTCACATTTATCCTTACAGCTCAATACGCCTGTAGTAGAGTATAAGGTTGAGTCGCACCAGCCAGTAATTTTAGCAGTTGGACAAAGCAAAAGCTCCTTAATTCAGTATTTTATAAACATCGATGGTAAAAAAATTAATGTTCCCGATAATTACAATTTCTGCCAGGTATTCGACTTATACTTTAAGAGTTTTTATGTTTTTAACATTGGATTCGACGCAGCTATAGTGAACTTTATGCAGTTCTTTGCAAAATTTCTCTACGGAATTGATATTCAAAAGAAGCTAACGTCAAGACTTATAGAAGTCCATTCGAAGTTTGAAAACAAATTCAAGGAACGCCTTGATTAAATTTGAGTGCAGAATGTCAAATTTTTGCTCTTTATGCGATAGGGAATTCGAAACCGTAAATTTTGTGATTTTTCATTTAAGAAATGAACATTTTTTAGCAGAGTCCCATGGCTTAAAATTAAGATGCGTATCCAATAAGAAATGTCAAAAAGTATTCTGTACATTTAGTTCACTAAGAAGGCATTCAACATCCTGCATTAAACGTAAAATTAAAGGTGAAAGTCCGATTAAGAAAAAAAAATTTTTTTTAAATCATGTGACGTTTAGAAACTTTTGTAAGCAAACACTTCGACTTGGTCGCACATTGTTACGAAATTTCACCAAGAAATGCTTTTGAAATAGTTCGCTTTACTGATTTGCAGAACATAAGACATTACATGTTCATGTTATTAAAAATAAAATGCTTTTATTAGTTCCCAATCTATTAATTAAATAAAAATTTACTAAATATTTTGATAAAACTTGAAAAACTGTTTTTTTTTATTTGGGCTTAGGTTTGGAACTATAATACGGATAATTTTAATCCAGTTTTGGATTTAAATTTAATCCAATTTTGGTATAAATTTGAATCTAATTTTTGACTAAAATTTAATACTAAAATGAGATCAATTTGAAACCTCTTGGATTCAATTTTAAACTATTTTGGTTTTAGTTTTAATCCGGAAAAGTTTACTTTTAAAACCAAAAATGGTTTTGATTTTACTCCATTTTTGGTTTTAATTCAATGACAAGAATATTTCATCTCCCGAATTTTCTCTCTCTCATTTTTTTATTTTTTTAATCCGAAATGGTTTTAATTTAAAACCATATCTGATTGTTCTATATAAAAACCAAAATGGTTTTAATTTCAAACTAAATTTTTTACTGTGAACGTCTGCCCAGGATCACTAATGTATCAAAAGGTACAATTAGCCATATTGTGATTACTCATTGGCAGCAAAGACTTTGGATAACTTAGGAATAATGAAGCTTTACGTTTTCCTTATATAAGCTTAGACTTAACTTAAATTTTGTAGCAAAACTGTTTTCGCTCCCTTCTCAGACACTTAGGGACTTGTTTGGTTAACATTTAACAAACAAAAAAATTAAAGGGAACAAAAATTAATACCGGGTTTTTCAATAAGAGCTCTACAAAATATTTTTTTAAATAAAACAAAAACGGTTTTGGATATCAATTTAACTCTCTAATCCTGTGAAAGTACGTTCGATGCCATTATGTATGGAACTCGATTTCATTTGCACCACGGGCACGCTTGCAGAAGTCCAGACGCTGAACCCGATTTTCGACGGTTTTCAAGCATAAATCGGGCGATACTGCTGCAATTTCACGTTCGATATTCGTACGAAGTTCATTAATCGTCGCTGGCTTGTTGGCATAGACCATAGACCATAGACTTGACGTAGTCCCACAGGAAATAGTCTAAGGCGTCAAATCGCACGACCAAGGCGGCCAATCAACTGGACCATTTCGTGAAATAACACGTTTTCCAAACTTGGTTTCCAATTAATTGATTGTGCCATTCGCTGTGTGGCTTGTGGCGCCGTCCTGTTGGAACCACATGTCGCCCAAGTCCATGTCATCCAATTGGTGCCAAAAATATTCCGCCTTATTGTCATTGGCGTTTTCGTGTCGTTTTTGTGTTGAAAACGACAGAAATACGACAAGGTCTCATTCATTTTACATTGTCGTAAATATTACACGGTACCAAAAAATACGACAACGCCAATGACAATAATGCTGATTCTGTTGTCATTGAACGGTAGCGATTCCCATTCACAGTAACGTGCCGGTCTTGATCATCACGGAAGAAGTACGGCCCAATGACGCCTCCTGCCCATAAACCGCATCAAACCGTAATTTTTTCGGGATGCAATGATGACTCATAGAATACGTGTGAATTGCTGTCTTACCAATAACGCATATTTTGCTTATTGACGAAGCCATTTAGCCAGAAATGAGCCTCATCGCTGAAGATGATTTTTCGATGAAAATCCGAATCGTTTTCAATTTGTTGCTCAGCCCAATTCAAGAACATACGACACTTCTGGTGGTCAAGCAGTTTCAGTTATTGCTTCAATTTGATCTTGTAAGGATGTAGGCCTAGATCTTTTCGCAAAATTCGCCACAACGACGTCACATAGATGCCCAACGCTTGATAACGACGTGTGAGAGACATATTTGGGTTTTCTTTAACTTAAGCCTCAGCGGCAGCAATATTCTCGACACTACGGGCACTTCTTTGTCTCACTGGCATGGGAACATTTTGTACTGTGCCTGTGAATTCAAATTTTTCCACTAGACGTTCAATTTTTGATCTGGTAGGACGTCCATAAATTGGACGTAGCGCTCTTAACGTTGAGGTCTGTGACTCCGAATTTCGATAGTAAATTTTAATAATTTCGACTCGTTGTTGGCTCGTATATCTTTCCATCATGAAATGGCAAACCTTACTGAAGAGAAATGTCAAAAGAGCGGCAAAAAAATATGGCGTCGTTTGCTGTCCTGTGCCTGTTGAAAAATCCTTTATTATCAGAGCTATTACCAGGTTACATATGGAAAAAAACGAAGACTATAATAATATTTTTTCTTTGTCTGCAACCAAGATTCATACGAGTAATATTAAGCTTCTATATGTTTATATTTCTTTTGTTTTTTTTTTCAAACAATTTTTATATTAACCTCGTTACTCTTTTTAGTAAGAACACACACTCGCAAAAACTCACACAAATATATTTACTTTCATGCTAAAAACATCAGCTAGTTAATGACTATTAGTGTACATATGTACATACACATATGTATATAAATACCACTCGTCGTAACTATATGCAACAATAAAAATAAATGGGGGAGCTTTGCATTATAAGCTGGTAAGAGTTATAATTTTTCCTGACATTTAACCAGCCAGCATGCCAATGCTGAGTTAAGCCAAGCAAACTAGTAGAGCAAGCTGGCAGCCAGTAGTTGGGCAGTATAAGCAATAAACATTTGCCAAGCCATACTGAATCAAACCGCACTGCACCATATTGTACATAACACATATTGTACATCTAACCTACAGTCACAGGGTGATTTCAAAGCCTAGAAAAAAAAAAGAATGACAAGTACTCTTCTACTAATCAAACTCTCTACAAATTATCTAGAACAAGTTCACACACAAACATAAGAGCATATCCATACATATGTGTACATACATTCATATGTACTTATGTATATGGTTAACGAAAACTCGAAGCGAAATAATACGATGTATGCATGCATTTCAAGCAATTGACGCATAAAGTCCATATAAATACATACAGCTACGTGCAACGAACTAAGGACTAACTTGTGGGCTTGAAGCAAATACATAATACGAAAGGTTATATGATATTCTCAAAACTTATCCTAGTTTAGTTAATTTAACTCTTAATCGTAGAAAATAACTGCTTATTGTGTAAAACAAATTATTATTTAAAAAGTATAAAAATGTTAAAATAAGTAATATCAGTATTGTGCATAAAATTAAGGACACACCATAAATTTCACAAAAAATTGCAGGCATCGAGGACACCAAATTTTTTACATACACTACTTAGAATGGCTTCTTAAGCCTTCTTAGTTTTGGCAAAGAGATTGCCAAAATTGATTACTTTTACCAATTCGCTTTGGTTTTTACAACTTCTCATAAGTTCTCAATTGGTTTGAAGGTCAATCAAGAATTTTGTTTAAATATCCATGTTACTACTTAGCATATTCTCCTCAGCATACGTCATCATTGTATCGCTTAGAATTCTTTCAAATTGAAACTTATCCATATTTCCCTCAATTTTGTTCTGCGTAACAACCTAACACCATGTGGCGACATAGCACCCCAAAGCCTGATAGAGCCTCCTACATGCTTTAAAATGGCAAGGGCGTACTTTGGGATCAAGTTCTTTCAACTTTGGCCGGCAAACATATTATATATATTCTTCATAGGATCGTTAATAAAAATTGTAAAACACAAGTGAAGGAATACAAATAAGGATAAACATAGTGTTGCCAATAAAACATTTATAAAAACGACGTAAGTTTAACTAAACAGTGTCAAATTTTAAAAGTTTATTTAATAAATATTACCTTTAACATGATGATTTTAATATTGAACACTACTGTCCTTAATTAGTTACACGCAGCTGTATATTTAAAATTGAAGCAGAATAGAAGAGACAATGTTACCAGATTTAAGAAGAAAATTGGCTTGTTATTTATTTCCCAGTACATATAAGAAATCTTAATTTTTAGAAATTAGTTGAATAAAAACGAATACAAATTACCGCCGTATTCATAAAAAATATATTAGTTTTATTAAAGGCTTATTTGACAAATTCCTGTACATCTGTCAAATAATAATAAATAATTGTCTCACATATAATTGCCATAGATCCTTCTATCACAATCAAATATATTAAGATAATTTTTTTAAAACTTTTTTGTTTTATTCACAATTAACATCGTGCATTATGGTTGGACCACTCTTTGTTATACTAGAATATTTAAATAAAAAGGTGAAAAATGTAGTAAACAATTATTTTATATTTACAATGTATTAAAAAAATAGGGTAATAAATCCAACTACATTAAAAACTATATATATGCATATGATGATTTGATGTATAATGTCAATGCAAGGCATATTTATTCATCAGGTAACAGCACTTCGAATAGAATTTTTTTGTTTATATTTTTTATATATGAAGTTTGACATTTGAAATAAATTAGAAAAAGAGAGAGAGAATTATTTTGTATGTATGTACCAAGGCATATTTATTCATCAGGTAATTGCAGTTCGGAGAGAATTTTTTGTTTATATTTTTTATATAAGAAGTTTGACATTTGAAATAAATTAGAAAAGAGAGAAAATTGTTTTTTGTTTATGCATTTTAACAGCTGAAATTTAAAATAAGTGTTGAAAAAAATAATCAGCTGGCGAATCAAGAGTACCTGATGAATAAATATGCCTTGGTATGTACTTTAACAGAGCTAAAGTAAAGCGTGATTTTTTAAGAGCTATAAAAAAGTTTAAAAAAAAGTACATAAAATTCAGAAAAATACATGAAATATTTATTTGAATCGATAGTACGGTCCATATAATTTAATGTTTGAAGATTATTTCATGCAAATGTTGACCGGGACTGTGCCCGAAATGGTCCATCCGCTTAGTCCAATTTTGGCATTCTCTTTCCAACATTTTGGCCGGTATCTCATGAATAAATGCTTCAATGTTGTCGTCCAATGCGTCAATTAAAGCGGGCATGTGTGTATAGACATGAGCTTTAACATAGCCCCACAAAAAATTGTCTAAAGGAGTTAAATCGCAAGATCTAGGCGGCCAATTGACCGGTCCCGAACGTGAAATAAAATGTTCACCGAACGTGAAATAAAATGTTCATGATCTCACGGTAGCGCTCACCATTCACAGTTACGTTACGATTCGCATCATTTTTGAAGAAGTACGGTCCAATGATGCCACCAGCCCATAAGCCGCACCAAACTGTGCCTTTTTCTGGATGCATTAGTAGGTCTTGCAATGCTTCTAGCTGATCTTCACTCCAAAATTGACAATTCTGCTAATTAACGTACCCATTGAGCCAAAAATGAACTTTGTCGCTGAACACAATTTTTCGATAAGAAGCGCGCGATTAACTTTATTAACAGAGCACGCATTTTGATAATAAAATTCAATAATTTGCAAGCGTTGTTCGTTTGTAAGATGATTCATGGTTAAATTATAGACCAAACTGACCAAAACACGAAACGTGCGTCAGCTGTTTAAACCAGTGTTGCGAAAAAGATAATAGCAAAAAAATTACCCTTTATAAAATATGTAAAGAAAAACATAATCAGCTGACGAATCGAGACTATCTGATAAATAAATATGCCTTGAATAATTCGAAGTAGGTCAAACTATTTTAGAAAATATATTCGAATTTTGATATTTTTACTTATTTATAATACGTGTTTTAGACAATGAGTGTCGAAAGTATGTGTCTTTTTTTCAAAATCTCTTTTAAAGAATCTTCAAAAAATCATTTACATTCAAGTAACATTTTTTCTGCAACAACTCATGCTAACTTTACATTTACGCTAATCTAAGTGCAAAAGAAAATTCTAAAAAAAAACGTGAAAAACAGATAACATGTACTTTTTATTGCCTAGCTTTTTACTCTCACCCGATCATTAACCAAATAAAGTAGTGGTGGATAAACATAGTGTACACTCATCATGTAAAAGCCTTATAACAATTGCACAAACTTTCTGGCATCCTTGCCGTTAAGCACCACATACTGTCCAAAGTTGAACTGACATACATACAAACAATATAAATGACGATAATGTTTTAGTTGTTATATTGTGTTTAACTTCACTGCGCCCATACACAACAACAACAAAAAGGAATTTTACATTTAAAACACCTAAAACACATTAAAATGTTTTCGAGGCGTAGTGAATCGAAAAGCAAATACAACGAACAGACAAATAAACGAAGAGAAAAAAGATTCAAATAGTTTCGAAGCAGTGTCAATAAGCATAAAATAAAGCAAATTCCAGAGACGTTTCAGACACCAACAAACTCGGTCTTCGACAACAAATGCTGACAAGACAGACAAACGGACATACAACATTTACAGACATATTGGGAAACATACTAAAAGTCAGTCTGTTAAATCGTCAACAATATTAAATAGACAGCAGCGACAACAACGATGGGTCTTAAAAAAAAGCAGCAACAACAAGCTAAAGAAAAACAAAGCGAAAAGCATAGAAAATTACAAAAGAACGACACACAACGGCAGCAACTAGAATCAGACCCCATCAGCATTTTAGGCACACACACAAATAAAAAGAAAACATACGTACATGATGTTACAGAAATATACACACGCTGAAATAAAATTGTATGTAGTATATAACGAGCGAGTAAGCATATCAGCTCCACTTTCATCGTGGAGTGTAATTTTCTTTTTTAAGTCAGTCACTATCAAAAAACGGCCGCCAGAAAGTCAGCAAAATCGCCAGACTGACACAGACACAGGCAACAACTACTAAATGCAATAAAGTTGAGCTGGGGAGCTAAAAAGCATAAAAAAAGAAACGTAAGCAAACAATGGAGCAAATAGTTGACGTTGAAAAAATAAAACGTAATACAAACTCGTAAAATGAATTTTATGTCGCACAATACAGAAAGAACTACAACGAACGAAAAGGAATAATCGACAATACGCTACAAGTACAAGAAAGCAGAGAAACATACAAACATATAGACACATATGTATGTACATACTTACATAATGCAAACAGACATACATTTTTTAAAGTAGAGAAGGTGCAAAAACGCCAAGCAGACGCACAGACATAAAAGCAAATATCTAAAGAAACTTATAGAAAAAAATGGGGATTCTTAAACAGTTATCAGAAAAAACTGATAAAATTTTGTATTATAAAGGATGTCTCAATGAGAATTGTTTTTCATTAAAAATACGTATTTTTATACCCTTCACCTGTGGTGCACAAGGGTATATTAGCTTTGTCATTCATTCGTGAAAAATTTTGGATAAAGCGTGCTCTAATCGGTAAAGTTATAGGCAAAAAAACCATTGTTAAACTAATACCTACTTGTTTAAAAAAACATGTGACATATAATGCAAGTGCATAATTGCAAAAACTGCTTTACCGACATCTTAAGCTAAAAGCAACATTGAAAAAAACTTGTGGTAATGACATGTAATAAAGAATACAGGAAAAACAGGGGCCGAATTACGACATTGGATCACGATCGAAATTTTACTCGAACGATTGAGTTCTCTGTGCTTTAGGTATAGAGATTCTAATAAGAATTTTACAATTTCGTAATTTGCCTCCTGGGACCGAATTACGGCATTCGAACGTGATCAACTAGTCGCCTCAGCTCTAATGACAGGCCATTACTTTTTTCATTAAATTTCCAAAAAAAAAAAAATTCACATAGATATGGCTGTATCTGTTTCCGGTTTATTGCATAAACCCGAGATTTCAGCAAACCCCATATAACACGACGTTAAATCGAATGAGTTTAGTAATCAGTTGATATCATTTGATATTTTTTTTTGGAAATCTTTACCAATTGTTTCTTGCGCAGTGTAACAAACAGGTGGCGCCATTTTGCTGAAACGACCTGTTATCCATATCCATACCGTTTAGTTGAGGTCAAAAGAACTCTGTTATCATGTTCCGTTCAGTCACTGCAATTTCGGTTCAGCGGTTTTGGCCTCATCTTAAAAAAAGTAGGTTCAATCACGCTGTCTGACCGAAATCCGCACTAAATAGTTGCTTGTTGTAGGTGCATTAGTTTCTCATGGATTGAGTGATGATTTGCTTAGACCCAAACTTCACCATTTTTTTGTACTTACGAAGCCATTCAGATGGAAATGTGTTTCATCGAAGAAGCTAACTTTTTCGTAAAATTGACATTGACTTTCCTCCATTACCCATTGAACGAATTGTCGGCGCTTTTCAAGGTCTGCTGGTTTGAGCTCTTGAGTAAGCTGAATTTTGGATGCGTTAAGTTGGAGGTGTTTTTTTTAATTCGCTGCATAATACTACGTAAAATTTTAAGTTGTTGAGTACAATGCTAAATCGATGTTGTCGGGTTTTTGGCGTTCCTCTCGTTTACAACAGCAAATTTTCAAGAGACCGGTACGAGCCGGTACGTTGACGTACAGTAGTCTATAACTGAGTTTCTTAAATTCTTTTGACTACTCTTCGAATGGTTTACATATTAAGTGCACTTTCTCAACTAAAAATCTGTGAGCGGTCACAACACAATTAAATATAATTTATTTTCACTCTTTTTAGACATTGTTATTGATTTACATTTAAACCGAAACTATATTTCAATAAACGATACAGAAAACAATATGGGATTGTGAATTGAACAACAGTTTTAGGGCCGTATTCATAAAAAGCATTTTAGGTTTATTGAAGCCTTATTTGACAAATTTCTCTACAACATCTGTCAAATAAGCCTTTAATAAACCTAAAATATTTTTTTATGAATACGCACCTTAAAGTTTACAATACATATTGAAAAACAAGTAAGAGTGCTATATTCTGCCATGCCGAATCTTAAACACACTTCACACTGTGTAGTCATGCAATAACAATTGTTTGTATCACCATTCATCTCATTAATATGAAATACGTATTTATGTACATAAAATAAAAAATATAAAAAAATAAAAAAAAAATTTAAAAGAAAAAAAAATTAAATAAAAATATAAAAAAAAAATTTGTTTGGCTCAGCTGGGATTCGATGCCACGTTCACTCTGACCAGTATACCACGTTTGTATATATGTATTGTATGTTGTTGTTGGTGTAAAAAAAATGAGGTGGTCGTGGTTTTTCCTCATACCTCAGTGGTTTATGCACCGATGTTTCTGATTTTCAATACCGATCTGCTCCCAAATATTTCTAATATTTTTAAGCCTCAGGCGAGTTCAGGCAATTTAAGGGGCTTCTTAAAGTTGATTTCAACACACACACGGACCAACGGATATTGCTCAATCAACTCCTCTATTCATAAGCTTTCAGAAAATATATACTTTATACTTATAAAAATTGTAGAAATTTCACACGGAATGACAAACCTACATATACCCCTTTTCACTTTTGTGTGAAGGGTATAAAAAACAAAAAAAAAAACTTACACTTTATAGACAAAAACCCTTTTAAATATAAAAGCTATGTAAACATACTATCAACACGTAAGACCGCTATTAATTTTTAAAGTTAAAGGTAATTACTAAATCAAACAAGGTTTATGATATATTTTATGTTAAACTTTTTTTATAATAGAATCTATCGAATTTAGAATATGCCTGCTGAACCAAGGCAAATTCAATAAGCTGAACTCGTCGCTAAAACAACTACAAAGTGAAAAAATACAAACGTGTATTTTGTTAGTGTAAAACAAAACGATATGTCAAAAATACACAAAAATTTGACAAGTGGTCCCTAGAAGTAGTTAACAGCTGATGATCAGCTGATATAATAAGTTCACCTTATTGAATTCGCCTTGTGCTGAACTAAGTATTGCGGAAACTCTGTGACATTATGAATCTATATAAATACACGTCCTAAAACATGGCACTATGACAGGCTTTTTACGTTTAAAATTACCTACATACTTAGATACAAAACTGAAAACTTACGAAGAGTAAGAGAGAGAGTGCAAGGAAGAACAGAACCATATGTTGGTGATGGTGGTATTGGTTTCTGTTTTCTTCACTTTATTTAACTTGATGCCTGAGCATACAAGAGGAAGGAAACGTCAACGTTTTAACATTTGTTGCTATAGGTTTTGTAATTTCTGTTTTGTTTGTTGACGAAGCTGAATCGAAAGAACAAAAAGACGATGATGATGTTGATTTCAAAAAACATTGTTTTTGGTTTGTGTTTTTGTATGTATAGCTTTTATGTGTATGTTGTCTGCCAGTCAGCTAGTATGTCTTTGGCTCTGTCATTTTGTAGTTAGTGTATGGCCAAAAGAAAACAATCAAAACACGTACCTACATACGTTTAAACTTTGCTACTCCCCTTGTCAACTATCCTAGAAGCATGCTATAGCTTTACAAGACTTCGGCTACTTGAGTGTGTTTGAAATGCTGCTGCTATTGCTGGCTATTTGTTTGACTGACTGAATAATGAACGATGTTATTAATGTGATTCAAGGGTATTCTCTTTTACTCTCCCTCTCTCTCTCATCGTACACTAAATAAGCAACAAAAGTTAGCTAAAAACATGTGGGGATTTAATAATTTTAGTTAATGCGTTATCCACCGCTTACAGTCCCTTTATTTGTTTGTCAAATTAAAAATAAACTCATACACTTCTAAGTACGTAGTTACTAATTTAATGGTCACAATGGATGTTGACATAGAAGCGAATAAAAAAAGGAAAATTTGCAAAAAATTCCAAAATAATCAATATATAGTTTTAGCAACACAATAATTTTTAAAGGAAAACAAAAGGAATAAAATCAATTACTACTACTTTTTTATGAAAATTCGTTTAAAATATTATTAAGATAAGTAATAAGTCTGATCTGTAATCAGGTATACATATGAATGTTGTCAATTTCAATAGTTAAAAGGATGTTTGAAAAGAATGATTTAAAATACTACAATTTAAGTACGAATAAATTTACGAATTTAATCTTCTTACTACTGGACAAGTTAGTGATATACATAAATAATCAAACTCGTGCATGTCGCTCAAAAACAACAAAGAATATTGCTGTTGTAGCTTATAGTGTTGAGAAATTTCTTGTCGATTTTTCAAATTTTGCATTTCGTAAACCACATGTATGGACGAAATTGGAAGATATTGTTGTGAACGCTGTTTATTTTTTAACAAGACGGCGCTACTTTCCACACAAGTGTCGATACCATTGCTCTTTTGCGTGAAAAGTTGTCTGGCCGTGTTTCATCGAATAGGCGGTCACAATTGCCCACCAAGATCTTGTAATTTTACATGTTTAACTTTTTTCCTTGTTGCTACGTAAAAGATGAACGGCCAACAATTGTTTTGAGACCTTAAAGATGGAACCTTAAGGTCATTTGAGACAAACCGCAAATAAGTGATAGAAAATTTCATGAAAAGAAGATATACGCAGTGGGGTCTGAACTTCATATGAAAAATAAAAATTTAAAGGCGAATTCATATCTTTTATATGAAATTTAATATCTGGAAAGTCATTTGAACACGCATTGATTTTATGCCTTGAATTAAATAGAGACAGTTAAAAAGATTTAGATTCGACTTTTTTCGAGTTCAAATAAGTTCTAGTTTTTTCAATATTTCTTGAGCTTTAACACAATCTACCATTTATTGCTTATTTTTCCATCATGACTAATATTGACATAAAACTGATACATAAAAGCTTAACTAATTGTAATTCTACGGAGTTTTGCAAAACGAAGGAACAAAAAACACAAACACACACTCGATGAACCAGCAGTATAAAGCATAAGAGTCAAATTGCCGCCTGCTGTCTACTAAAGCTGAAATTTTAGTGGTGCACAGCTCTTGTTGTTTTTGCTAAAGTTCCTGTTTACTTTGTTAGCTGAAGACGATGTTGATGATGATGGTGATGAGTATTGAGCTAAAAATTAAATTGAAAAGAACTAAATGTAACAAAAACAACAAAACCTGAAGTGTGGAAAAATACAACGACATTCATTTTTTTATAAATACTCAAAAAAGCTCGGCTAGTAAATGCTTAATTCGTTAAGTTTTTTTTTATGTCCTTCACAGAGAGTTTAAGGGTATATTTAGGCTTGTCATTCCGTGTGAAACTTCTACAAAATTGATTTTCAATCCCATAAAGTATATATTTTCTGAAAGCTTATGACTAGTTGAGTCCATTAAACATTGTCCGTCTGTCTGTGTAAGTTTCCCGACATCGCCAAGACCTGTATAAGGTATCAAAATAACAGAAATATTCGGGAGCAGATTGATTTTGAAAATCAGCACAATCGCCTCATAGCTTTCCGAGCAAATAAAGACAACTGCCTTCGTTTTTTGCGTTATTTTTACCACAGAAATTAAACATTTTCAGCCCTAGAATAATTTATAGACACGTTTGTTTGTGTCTACTTATAGTTATGGTATGCTTTCAGAGATATTCGTGAAAAATTTTGTATAAATCGGTCACAAATCAGCAAAGTTATAAGCAAACATTATTTGGAAAAATACACATTTTTTAAGTAGTATTATTAAATTTTTCAAGCTTCCAAAGAATATTTTACACATTAAAGTCACCAAATTAGTATCCGTGGAATCAGAAATTATATGTGAGAAAAACTAGTAAATCAGTTTCAAAATAACTGCGCTAGAAGCACCAAAATACAACTGCTTTGGTGATTTTCCTAAAACTTACAAACAAGAATTGATTTCTTTTAGTTTTTCTACCACCTAAAGAGCCAATATGGAAACCAAATGAAACTATAAAAAAAGGTAAAAATCCAGGATGACCTCGTAGATTAAATGATGAATAAAAAGTTAGTAGTCACGACTATTTCCCCTGTTACCCTCGCAATATTGCTATTAAACAAAAGGTCTTGAATACATTAGAATACAGTAAACTATTAAAAAAAATTCCAAGATGGCGTCTAAAACAAAATGGCGGAAACATTTTTTTAACCCCATCAATATGGGTATCAAATGAAAAGGCTTGACTAGTAGAATACAAAATTGGATGGCGTCAAAAATAAGAAAGAAAATGGCGTATAACACGCAATCTGAAATCTAGGCTAAGCTACGATGTGGTTATTATATACATATATCTATGCGCTTAATGGTGAAGGGTATTATAAGATTCAGCACGGCCGAATATAGAACACTAATTTGTTTTTTTCCAATTTTCAAAAATGTATGACTCACTAAATGACGGTTGGTCTGGCCGGTCGTTGGAGAGTCGTTAAATATACAGGAGGCTGGTTGGATAGATGAACAGTTTGTATGAAACTATGTATATGTGTATGAGTTATATAACAAATAGAGTATGATGAATTTGCAAATGCACATACAGTTGCAACTAAATAAGCAACCAACCAGCCAAGCAGACAGGCCATAACATTAGTACAATACTCGTAAAGCAGCAAACGTTGAGTTCCGAAAAAAATAAAATAAACCTTAAAACACACACACACAATATTTAAACCGGGGTGATAAAACACACTGCAGTCAATAGTGTGTTCAACGCTACAAAATGCAAAAACCCTGCTAGTGCTGCCAAATAAAACCCAATAACCAGCCAACCAACAAAGCTAACGTCATCAAAAGGGAATACTTCCAATATATGGCGACATTTGCCAACTACCAGCTCATGCTTAGTGACTAGAGAGTTATGCGAAACGTGCTACGATACATATATGATGGCTGTGGCTCAACAAATGTAGCTATGAATGGCTTAATTTAGTAGTTGAACAGCTTTATGTGCAACACATGCACTTTCAAATGAGTTCTATACAAAGAGCTGACGATGATGATGATGATGATGACCCACCACTAAACCACATCACATCACTGATTGTTGAAAAAGACCCGTTTATTCGAATTATACATAGAATATCAGCAGCAGTTGTTTTAGCTTTTGCAAAAATAAAAAATAGAAAAAAAAATCTTTTTTATATTGAACGACCACATTGCAGTAGGCACACATACATACATACACACACACACACACAATAAAATATACAAAAAAAAAATTATAATAAACTATTTAGTGCAGCGAGCATCATCAGAAGGCAAGCAATCAAGCAAGCCAAGTTGATGGCTGGCTGTCTACTCTGCCTAGTTACTCATGTCAAAGGGTTTATGGAGGGCAAGAATGGCACAACAGAAGTACTTTTTACATGTTTCCAAAAAGGGAAGAAAGCAACAAAGTCGATAATTAATTATCGACCAAAGAGTGCTGACGATGGAAACGTAGTTGGTTTCAAAAATGCATTTCTCTCGGCTAGTGTCAGCAAAAATGTACATTTTCAGATTCACACCAAAAAAAAACTTAATTGCCAACAACAAATGACAAGATTTATTAATTCATAATCACAATTAAAATTCTTTATAAAAAAAATTTTAAACTTTAAAGCCTACATAACTTCGAACATTTTGCTGTGTGATGGAAAACGATCGTTTTCAAAACGATGTTTTTGAAAATATTTGAAGAATTCAGATAGATTTTGAAAATCATTTTTAACCCAATCTCAAACTTCTAAAAAGCATGCTAGATAAAAACAATGTAAAAAGGGTACAGCCTAGATTTAAGATGTCATGTTATATGGATGTCAATTTCTTTATTATTTCAGATTTGATTTTGAGTTTTTACATAGTTTATTGTATTCTACTAGTCGTCAAGCCCTTTTATTTGATAACCATATTGATGGGGTTATAAAAAAAATTTTGCAATTTTGTTTCCGACGCCATCCTTAATCTTAACTTTTTCAGTGTTTACTGAATTTCACTGGCAAAGTCCTTTCGTTTGATACTTATATTGAGGGGGTTAAAGTGGGTACCAGAGAACAGAATGAAACTATTCGCGTTTGCTGCCTATTCACAAATTCATTGCTTTTGAATTGCCTTTGATTGATAATAAAAAAAATGTGTATTGACATTTGCATACTCATTTCTTTTTCTGCTTGCACTCTCAACAGTCTCTTTTTGTGATGATGTCTTATGACAGAACTAGAAACATTCGCGCCATTCGTTCAGTATTCGTTGACATTTGTGTGTAAAGTTTGTAAACAAGCAGTTTTGTTTATGTATTTAATTAATTGTATTTCAACACCAGAAATATATTAAGTTCAATTGTTGTATCATGCTACAAGTTTAGGGTTTGGGAACCGGGAATTCCTGGGCGGGAATGAACCACTTAGTATTCCCGGAAAAATGTTGCTCTTATTCCCGGGAAAACGGGAAATAAAAAATATGTAGTATATTAGGAAATATATTTAATTTTATTTTTAATTTCTTATCTGTTTTGGTAAATTTAAAGAATATTTGAATAAAAAGTAAGGTTTTAAATTTTCAAATACAAATATGTAAAAGAAAAACAAACATCGTCGGTCAAAAATATTTTACGCCAAAGTTAAGGACTTTCTGGAATTATTTTAAATAAGTGCTTATAAATTTTAAGTGAATTAATTATATACATACATACATAATTAATTGTTTTCTTGTATATAAATGTTTTTTATAACAACCGTAAAACCGGCAGTAGTTTGTTTCCATGGTTCATTTTTATAAATATAATCGTATGTACAAATTGTTTTTAAAAGTGGTCACAGAATTTGTAAGTATAATTTTTTTCATTTATGATTGAAATTTTCTAATAATACTTTTTTAAAATTCACTTTGTTTAGAAGCAAAATGTCTGAAGTTTGTAACTATTTTCAAAAAGTAGACAACGCAGCACAATGTAATATTTTCCCGAAAAGGTTAGTATTCAAGGGCGGTAGTACTAGTGATCTCATACGGCACCTTCTTTTGGTCCATAAAATAAAATTTGAAAACGATTCTTCAACACTTGCACCAAATAAAAAAAAAATAATTCCACCATTAAAAGTTTTTTAGACACCCAAACATTACCAGAAATTGTTTCAAAATTGGCAGCAGTCGACGGAATATCTATTCGAACAATTACACAAAGTTCTTTTATTTGTCAAAGTTTTTTCAGTAAAAATAAGACGTTACCAACGAAGTTAAAAATACGATGTTGCAAACAATATCGAGTCAAATTTGCGACAATTTGAGGTTTACTCTTGTATTAGACGAGTGTTGCCCAAAAAAAATATCTGTTTACATGGCAATAATTATTTTTATAATTTGGGTTAAGTTTATATTTTCGGAAGATGTAATGCTGACACAATAAGGACTCTAATGTAAAATAAACTACTACTTAAACAATGAATTATTAACCAAATCGTGATGTTAAAGTTCACAAACATTATTTATTTTAAAAGAAATATTATTTTCGGGAATCCCGGGAATTCCCGGGAAGACGATTTTTTAATTCCCGTTTCCCGGGAATATAAAAAGACCGGGAAATCCCAAACCTTATACAAGTTACATTTATAGAAATTCTTTCAATTAGCATTAAAATCATTCATACCATTTGCTCAGTATTCGTTGCTTTAGCGACTGTTAGTTTACTTTTTTGATGTATATTGTCAACAGAAGGTTCTCTTTTTGAGATTGTATTCAAAGACATAAAATAGACCAATCAAACCGTTCTCTGGTGGGTACATTTCATTTCATGTAGACCCAAGTTGGTCCACTTAACCAAACTTAAAATTAGATGATAACTTTTTCCAAAACAATGGCAAAGCATCAGCAATTTTTGTATCTACTACTATTTGCTAACCACTTTAAAGCAACTTTAATTAAAAATTTATTCCGTAAATTTTTCACAAGTTACTTAGGAGTGAGATCGAAAATCTTAACATAAGTAAGAAATTCAATAATTCGGAAACGGTTGATTTCAATTTTGATTTTTTTTATTTAATTGAAAGTATATTACATATCACAGAAAAATATAACTTTAATAGTTCTAATCACTTCTTATGAAATCGTAAATCTTTTTTGGTTACATTTCATTTAAGATTAAATATTTGTTACAGTCACTTTTCTGGAACAGTTTGGCCATCTCTTTTTAAAATCTTCCATATTGTGGGACAGGTTTTTTTTGTGCTTTTCAATTCTCTTTTCACAAGAGACCTATATCTTGCCCCTGCCTTACTTCCGGATAATTTGGAGAATTGGCCTTTCTTAGTACAAAAATTGGATTATTGTTTTAGTACCACTACAGAGCTCTCTTATGAAATGACGAGTCTTTTTCTGCTAACATTATTTTGGTATTTATAAAGCCCACATTTTGTCTGCTTTAAGGTCCTAAACGTATCTTAAGCATTAACCTAAGCATTAGCAATATAAAATTTTAAGCCGGAAGCTGCAAAAAATCTGCCAGTAAATACGTTTCGTCGTCCATTATACAACAAAAGTATATATTTTATTATTTTTTTAACTTCCGTGCTTTATTTTTGACTTCTAGTTTTTTTGCAGCACACTTGTCTGTAATTTTTTGGACTTTGTATGTTTCCAACCCTGCATTGACTTTAACTTTTCGCACCAAATAGTAAGAACACTGAGCTTACCGCGCTGCTTTTCTGTGTGTAATGTGTTTGGAGTCCTTTTCAATAGGCTTTCAAATTTCTTTGCCCTTCCAATATCAAGTAGACCTTTTTTTCTTCCCGTATTAGGTTTTCTATCCCCTGTTCTATTATAGAAATCTAATAGAAAACAAAACTATTAAATACGATTTAATTGCGTTTAAAAAAATAAAGTAGATCACACAATCCAGGTGACTATATTTAGATATGATCACCACTTGAGAACGAACCCAATTGAAGCAAAGCATTGTGGTGTTAAGTATTAGAAAGATATGTAGTAAAGTTAATTAGAGAAACATGTTTGTACTCAGGTATTAAATAAATTGTAGTAATAAAGCCAATTGAATGGATAATAAACACATTATCTCCCTTATATTCTCCGCTTTTATTAAAAAGCCCGTTGCTAGCAGAAAACAAATATCTTGTCCTAAAAATGCAGTGAAATTCACAAACCGTTTAAAAATTATTCACTTATACAATTATTAAAAATTTTGGAAGACAGCTCAAGAAGTTCCAATTCCCAAATCAAGAAATATTCGTGGGCCTGATGACCTAAATCGCAATTCTTCCAGTTCTATCTAAAGTTTTTGAGCATGTAATTAAAGAGCAAATACTTGCATCTTCTTCTGTTCGAATTTAGGAAGGTCAGTATGCTTATCGTAAAGGATTTAGTACTTCTACTATGCTACTTAGTATCACTGATAGCATTAGACGGAATGTTAATGCTGATGACTTGAGTCTCTTGATCTTTCAAGAGTCTTTAATTCTGTACCTTTTTCTACTATGATAAGAAAGCTAAAGGATGAGTTTAATTATTTATTGACTGCTTGCAGTCTTATTTATTCTTATTTGACTGAAAGATCTCAGTTTGTCGTTTTTAGTAGACAACGTGCATGCTTGCGTTCCCTCTCCTGTGGAGTTCCTCAGGGTTCGCTCTTATGTCCTCTTTTATTTACTTTATATATAAAGAGTCTACCTAATTTCATTGACTCTACTTAATTGTTTTATCTGTGCTGATGATATTTTTTTGCTTTTCAGAAGTAATGTGAATTTTTATGATGTGTTGGCAAACAACATCAACTTTTGTCCTGAACGTGTTCTTGAGTGTGATTATTGTAATTGATGCACTGTGAACCCCTCTAAGACTAGTGTCATTATGTTTGGTCCTACTGATCGTTTTTTTCCTCATTCAAATATTGTCTTTGATAATGTTTGTTTAGCATTTGTGGATAATCTTAAATGCTTGGGTGTTACTTTAGATACTAGGCTTTCCTTTTGTATGCATATTGATAATTTATGTTCTAAGGTTTGGTTTATCTTACGTAAGATTTACTCTATAAACCTTTATTTGCCGATGCATATTAGACTTAAATGAGCTCATTCTCTTATGATGTCTTTGAGTCTATATGGTCGGGAAGTATTTTCTGGAACCTTTGCAACTCACTTAAGTAGGGTAAAGCGTTTGGTAAACTCTGTTGTTCGATTTGTATACAAGGTTCGCCGTTATGAGCATATCTCGGACTTTGTTCGCAATTTTTTGGGCTGTTCTTTTAATGATTTTTTGAAATTTAGAAAAATAGCTCTGTTTTACAGTGTTATTAGGAATAGCAAACCACTTGCTCTATTTAAATCGTTTGTATTTACGCGATCTACAAGGAACCCTCAAATTTTTATACTCAGAATTAACTCGTCTTTGTTTGAAAAGACATATTTATGTAGTCAGGATTGCACGATGGTGGAATGTATTGCCTGCTACATTGCGTATCTTTTCGCATTCCAACAATGTTTTTCGGTTAAAACTTTTGCATCATTACTTCAATTCTATATCATAATAAAATATCGTCTAATTGGTTTAGTTTATGTGTATTGTTAGGTTAGGTTAGGTTGAAAAGGAGGGGCATTAAAAGCCCAAACCCATGACAGGTATGCACTTATGCCCAGTTGGCATGTTGTGCGCTCCATGTGTATTGTTACTGAATGAATGAATTTTGTATTAAACTTTTATTTTTATTATTTATATATTTATTATTTTTTTATGGCTGGGGAGCCCTCAATCTACTAAGGGGTGTCTCGAAATGCTTCTTTACAATTTTTACAGGGCACTACGCAAACAATTATTATTTATTTTTTTTGTTCCACTCTGTATTTATAATGAAAATAAACAACTTTCTTACGCTGAAGTTGCGCGACGGGCAAAAGTGTCCAGACAGACTGCCCGTAACGTTATTTTTAAATTCAAAAAAGACTTGTCTATTCAGCACAAGAAAGGTGGAGGGCCTCGTGGTTTTAGGAATCCTCAAATCAAAATCCAAACATTTCCATTCGCGATATCGCACGAAAACTAAATATTTCGAAGTCGCTTGTAGAACGAATAAAGAAAATTTAAGAACATTCAAAGTCAAGAAAGCTCCAAACCGAAACGAAAAAGGAACAAAAACGGCAAGAATAAGAGCAAGACAGTTGCTACGTCACAAATTAAATAATTTTAATGGATGTATTTTCATGGACGATGAAACCTATTGTAAGGCTGACTATTCAGAGCTTCCTGGTCAGGGTTTTAATGTTTCCGTTAAATTTAAGTATAAAAAGATTTCAAAATTCGCCAAAAAATATATGATATGGAAAGCAATATGTACATGTGGCAAAGGCAATCATTGTGAATCGTACAATGAACAGCCAATTTTATATTAATGAGTGCCTGAAAAAGGCTGTATTGCCATTATACAGAAGCCACAATATACCTCCACTGTTTTGGCCCGACTTGGCAAGCTGCCACTACAGCAAAGACGTCCTTGAGTGGTATGAGGCCAACAAAATAAATTTTGTACCGAAAAACATGAATCCACCTAATTGTCCAGAGCTAAGGCCTATTGAACGCTATTGGGCTGTAATTAAGCAGTACCTAAGAACAAAGTTCAAAGCTTCTGCAAATGTAAAAAAATTTGGATTTATTTGGAAAAAAGCTATCAAACACTTCGGTAAAACGTGTGTCCAACGTTTAATGCAAAGCGTTAAGAAAAAAGTGCGAAATTTTGCAAAAGAAAATAAAATTTGAAACTTTGGTTTTTTGCATAATAAAGTTTAGAAATTTTTCTCCATAACGCCAATAAAATGTATTTTTTGTTTAAAAAAAAGTAGATTCGGGAGACATTTTAATATGTAAAAAAGCATTTCGAGACACCCCTTATAATAATTATTATGGTATTATATGCTTATTTAATTCACTATTTCTTATCTTTGTTAATATAATAAAATACTTTTAAATCTCAGGTTTTATTACTATGTAATATTGTTATTTTGGCCACAAAGGCTTTATATTAAGGAATAAATAAAACAAAGTAAAAAAATGTCTTATTTAATTTTGATAAAAAATACAACAGTATTTGTTTAATCAGAAAATAATCTTAAGATTTTTTTTTATAATTTTGAAAACAAAGCTACAGATGCGATAAACAGGCTGCTATTTTGTATAATTTTTGAAGAAAAATTACACTTATTCTTGGCTTACTTAAATGTTCTTTTGTTACAATATTTTTCTTACAAATTATTTCGAAAATGTATACTAAAAAAATTGTGCAACACTTTTTCTACTTTATTTGCTTTTTTTTCTCATGTTTGCTCTCTACATGAAACAAAGTAAAAAAAATGCGAGTTAAAAACATAAAACACAAAATAACCAAACTGACATTCATTGATCTAAGTAATTTTGCAGTCAGCCGGCCAACCAAAGAACCATTTCCAGTATGTGACTGATTTCGATGGTTTTGAATGGAAAAAAATCTATATGTATGATGTGAAAAAAAAGAATGCAACGCATTGGAAACAAATATTCATTGCAAAATATGGATACATTGGAGTTATAAAAATAAATACATAAACATGTACATATATGTAAATAAAAACGAACAATAACTACATCAAACAGTAAATGAAAATGTGGCGATAAACTTTTAAATACAGGCATAACATACAGCGTATATTGTATGCTAGCAAAGCATATGGACGATTTTATAATAAAATGAAAATATTTAAGTATGTAAAAGAATCATCGACAACTGAGAAAAGTTTGTTTAAACATTTCAAAACTCTTAAATTTCTGAATTTGAAACAAAATATATCTTTCGTGGAATCAGCCTTTAAATAAATATTTGTATGCTGGTTTTAGTTTTTTTTGCAAGTTATCACGACGAGTATAACATAAAGTCATTAACATACAGTTGTGTTCAAAAAACTTGCGACAATTTTATTTATTTATTTATTTGATTTCAATACATAAGAAGCCTACAAGGCCAATAATACATGTATCGTTAGATAAGTATGTATGTCTAAAAAAAACATATGTATGTATAATAATTAAAGTAAAGTAATATATAATAAAGTTAGATTTAAAATTCTACATATAAAAATAAAATTGAAAATAGCTCCCCAGCCATATAAATATTACATCAATAATAACAGGCAAATAATAAGTTCACCAAATCATAATACCTATAACCAGACATTAGAAAAAAAAAAAATAAATGTTATGAGTTTTCTATTGAAATAAGGTAATCTAATAGTTTTTTATTATAGGAAAAATAAGAATAAGAAAACATTTGTAAATAAGTAATGTAATGAAAAATTAAAAAAATTTCACTTTTTTGGCAAGTTTTTTTTACAACCACCTGTTTTTACATACACTCTCGATTAGATTATTAGAGCCTCTTAAATTTTTAAATTTAGTAGGACATATCTTTTATATTTTTTTGCGAACAGTTTTCTTGGAAAAATCAAGGCGTCAAAGTTATCAGCCTTTTACGAGTGTCGCAGTAAAAGTAATATTCGGTAAAAATATTATTACCCAGCAAAAAAAAAATGGAAGTATTGCAAAGCGAATTACATTTACAAGACTTCTAAATCAATTATGTAAAAGCATTAATTCTAAATGACTTCTTAACTGCAAAATAATTTGTCATAAATGATGTGCTTTTAAATGAATGCAACATTATACAAAATATCTTAAAGAATTCATGTAAACAAACAAATTTAACTCATGAAATATCCGATGCATTTCACCAAATATGCACGAGTTCCATTCACTTATTAGAATGGAGTGCAGTTCACTAATGTATGCACGTAAACACATGATCTCCGATGATTGTACTTCGTCACCAGTTGAATCCCTGCAAATTCACTTTTTTGTCATAGATTTTTTTGCTGGGTAGTAGTATGTACAGTTTTCGACAATGAAAACATAAACTGAATAGAATCTTGGTAGCATTTAAAATGTTTTTTTTTTTGGGGTTTTCGACAACCGTGGTTTAAAGGATACAACTAATATTCAATACGGCAACAACACTCGTAATAAGGCTGTTTATCTAAATCATGTAATTTTTTTTTTTTTAATTTTTAGATTTCCCACACTTAACCGTTGATTTTCGATGTTACAAAATGTAGCTAAGTCGATATATATTTTTTTTCAATTCGTACTAACAATATAAAACTTGAATTGAAGAAAAACAGTGGGCCAATTCAAAGTAGACTCTCATATTGTACTATGTCATATAATTCATATTAATATGACTAGTGACTTTGAACACCTTTTGTTAACAAATTATGTATTTAATACAAGAAAGAAGACAAAGAGATGACGCTGTTAAAAATTGTATTTATACAGGAAAGAAGAAAATAGAAAATATTATCTCTGAGAGGTGAGTAGCGAAGAAATTCTCTCTGAGAGACAGTATGGTTAAAAGTATAACATAAACAATTTCTTATACATAGGAAACAAATGTGTAAAGTCTTATTATTTTTTTGTATGGAAATTACTAACAAAAATTTTATGCGTGCATAAAATAATATGAAATAGTACAAATATGACTGATATGCAACCACTTTGAATTGGCCCAGTGTTTTATTAATATCAGGTTCAGTAGAAATAGTCGATCATAAATTTTAATCGAGGATTTTATGGCCTCCGTAATTTAGCTGTTGTTTTATTCAGTTTATTTTGCCGTATAATTTTAAAACTTTTTATATTAAAAAAATAACATGAAAATATTGAGAATATTTAGATGTACTTATGTATGTAAATATAATACAATTATTATCAATATTTTGTTCTGTGATCATAAATTTTTGAACTCAGTTATACATTCATGTGTATGTACTTATCAATTGTTTATAGTTTGTAAAAAACGTTTCTCGATTTTTTTTTCTCGAAATCGCGTATTTAACGTTTTTAAGTAGTCCACTAACAAACAAATCACACCTAAAAAATTCGAAACCTGTGGTTGCATATAATGGATTTACAGCCACATAAAAAGCCCGAACTCATTTTTTTCTTTTAGATTTTTTTGTTTTTTTTGTTTTCATACGGCCTTTTTATATTAAGACATCGATAAATACTTATTTAGTGCTCGAATATGCACACATATGAACATACAAGCTATATTATATATCTTTGACGTTAAGCAAATAGTAAAAAAATTGTTTTTTTAATTTTGATTGGTATTAAACAAAAAATGCAATTTCTGACTGAATACCTTTTTACTTAACTTTAAAGATAATTCAAAAAAGTTAATGTGACCAAAATGCAAATAACTTTTTTCTCATTTGGGAATTATTAAGACTTAATTAGTACTTGTTAAAGTCTAAATATTTTTGCTCCAGCTTTCAATATTATATTTAGTTGTGTATTTGTTAAATGTTTAGTTGCGTATGTGCTTTAATTTTTGCAGCATAAAAAAAGACAATTAAACAAAGGCAAGAATACAGTTGAGGTTATGTAAAGATCAGTAAAAAGGAAAGATTTAGATAATGTAAAATCAGTATTTTAAAAATTTCTGTACAACGTGTCAAATAAGCCTAAAATAGTTTTTATAAATGCGGCAGCAAGTCTATTACTTTTCTTTTCACTAATCTTTACATAACCTTAATTCTGTGGTTTTCATGGGCAACCGCGTATGTTCATTTTATACGATTTTGAGTTTATAATGCCATATTGCTTGGTTTTAGGCGGCCTTTACTTGGTTTTAAAAATTTCTCAAATAAGAAGGACCAATTCCGATTGTTTTAATGGCATAACAACGTAATTTCTATATACAGTGGTTTCCCGATTTAACGAACGATATAATGTCAGGCCCTTTCGGTAAATCGAAAATTTCGCTAAAACGAGTACTGTTTTAACGTTTTTTTTTTTTATTACTCCTCCTAATTCTGCTTGAGAGGAGAGTTTTTCACCACTTTCTTTCTTTAGTCGAGTTCCATATCTTTTTTTAAAGCGAGAAAACTAACTATAGCTTGCGTTAAATTGGCCACCATAAAAGTGTTTATGTAACTCGACGGCTTTTGTCTTTAAAATAGGCCCATTTATAGGGACATTTTTTTTCCTTCCATCTGGAACCATTTAAACAGTCTTGATTCCATTTTAGGGAACTCACCCTTTTTCAAAAACTTTTCCTTTCGATTTTATAATTGTACATATAGAGGATTTTGGTATTCTATATTTATTGGACAAAGTTCGTAAGCATTTACCTTTTTCATAATCTTTTATGATTTCTATTTTTTCTTTAAGTGACAGTAGTTTTCTTGTTGACATTTTGATGTTCGCATAACAGAAAAACAAACAATAATGACCCATCAACACACATAGAACACAAAAAAAAGTTTGATTAAAACAAAATTCAAAGAATAAAAATCACTTGTTTTGTAACGTATTTTTTTCTTTTGTTTTGAGTTTGTTTTCATTTACTGACCTTTTATAAAGCAAGTTAGAAATGAAATTAAACAGATATTTTTACAGATTTTTTTTTCATTTATGTTTTTTTTTTGTTTTTCAAATACAGGGATAATACTCTTTAAAATGAATTGAGCGATAAACTCTTCTCTTATTTTTACTTATTTTAAGCTACAGTTTTTTGTTATTTGTTATATCGAGTACTTAATAATTTTTTCATTTCTAATATAAGGTACTCAATGTAAACTTTTTGACTGTTCGTTAAATCGCGAATTCGTTAAACCGAGTATTCGTTAAACCGGGAAACCGCTGTATATTCAAAAATCGTTCAGCACTAACACGGGATTGTAGCTCTCCTGAAAAATTTGATTTTAAGACATACGTGATTGCCCATGAAAACCACAGAATTGTAATCGTACCTAATTTTTTATTTATTATTATTATTTTTTTTTTTTACTTATATTTTTTTATCACAATTTAACAGCTCTATGTATACAAGGAATTAGAGTCGCGGAAACTGGCACACACGCTTGTTTATAATCGATACAAAAGAATTAAATATCGTCAACTATGTCTGGTTTAAAATAAATTCTCTAAAAATAATAAACAAATCCTGCTATTTATTTATGAAATTTTATGAAAGAACATTTGCAAACCCGAAAACATGCATAAATAAATAATAGTACAAAAGTATGTATAGAAAAGCCACATAACATTTCATTCAATGTTTACAGAAATAAATGATCGTTTTGCTTATTTACAAAATGAACAGTAATTCAGTTTGGCGAATAGAATACGTATTTGTTTTGTTTGCTTTTCAAATTAATTTAAATAAGTTTTTCTTTTTAAAATTTTTTACATAAAAATATAAAAAAATACAAATGCATCTGCTTTGTTTAATTTTTTCTTATAATAAATGTTTAATATTTATTTTGTGTTTTGAAATTGTGCGATTTAAATAAATAATAAGTTGCAATCTAGTTTTATGTGTAAAAATTTTTATAAATACAATTTACAAAGTTTTTTTTAGTTACATATTTATTTTTATACCCTTCACCTGTGGTGTACAAGGGTATATATAGCTTTGTCATTCCGTTTGTAATTTCTACAATTTTCATTTCCGACCCCATAAAGTATATATTTTCTGAAAGCTTATGAATAGAGGAGTCGACTAAGCCCTGACCGTCTGTCCGTCTGCCCGTCTGTCCGTGTGTTGGTTGAAATCAACTTTTAGAAGCAACTATATGTTCCTCAGATCTGTATATGGTATCAATCTCTTGGAAATATCCAGGAATGAATCGCTATTGAAATTCAGCACAATCGCCCCATAACTTTCTGAGATATGAGCAAAAAACCACGATCACCTCGTTTTTTTTCACAATTACAACAACAACATTCATACATAGATACATGTAAAAAACATACCAAACAAAAAAAAATACAAAAAAAAAATATTAAAAATAAGAAAAAAATAATAAAAAAAACTACAAAAAAAAAATTTAAAAAAAATTTAAAAGAAAATTTAAAAAAATTTTTTAAAAATTTTTCTAAAAAAATTTTTTGATAAAATTTAAAAAAAATATAAAAAAAAATAATAAAATATAAATAATATATTAAATAAAATAAAATAAAATTTTTTGTATTATATTATTATTGTATTATAAAAATTTTTTTGGCTCAGCTGGGATTCGATGCCACATTTATTCTAACGTGTACGTATGCACGTATTTTATATGGGATGAATGGTGATACAAACAATTGTTATTGCATGACTAAACGTTGTGAAGGGTATATAAGATTCGGCACGGCCGAATATAGCACTGTTACTTGTTTACAATGCAACAATTTATAGAAGGAATTGAATATTTTGTATATGGAGCGGCAGAACACCATGATGTTTTTTAATCATTAAAAATGTTGGGGAAATCGATATTTTCTATTAAATAGATTTCAAAATAATTAATAATGCAAATATTAGAAAAATATATTTATTTGCGGCTTTACACGTTACATCCATATTGAAATCACAGCATCATATTAAAAGTTGTTTGTAATCACAAAATACTTTTTTGATAGGAATTTTTCTGTTTTTATCTTTTATTTTTTAATATTCTAAGGGCCATTATAACAACTTGCCGTTAGTTAAAGGCAGGAATATGTCGGACTGATAAATGGCTTTGCATTATAAATTAAATATATTATTGTTTTATCCGTAAAATATTATTATTTATAATAATAATAATACAAAAATAGAAGTTGTTGTAATTTATCGGGCACAAAAAATCCTACAGCCCTTAATCTATATATTTTTATGTTTAATGTTGTTTTTCTCTGCTAATACCTTAAATAATTTGACAATTACTTTTATTGTAAAGAGTATTCAAAACAACTAAAATATTCGCAATAAATATTTGGCAGATTTCCCAAAAAAAAAAAAGTAAGATATTATGTGATGTCACTAGACAGAACGTATAATAACACTATAAGCACGCTATAAAATAGTTTTAAATTTAAAATCAGTTTAAAGCTATAAGCAATGACTTAAAGAAAAAAGATTTTGTTATCTATAAATATGTTTTTAGCGTTTTTCAACTCGTTTAATAATTTTTCTTTCAATGCAAACAATTTTTTTTATCTACAATTTTTACTTACATTTTAAGGATTTGAAGCAAATGCACAAGTTAGACGAGAAAATATAAAGTCTTATTTCTATGCCGATAAACCAGAAAAAATTTAGCACTTTAAAACTAACATTCGAAAAATGATTGCAAAAATTTACAGTGAAAAAATAGAAAATTTTTGTTCCGCAACATAATGGATATTATATTTAAAAAAATAATTTCAATAAATTTTCATTTAAAGGAAGATGATTTGATAGTTCTAAAAATTTCAATTCATAATTTTCATACAATATGATAACCGCAAATACATATGTACTTGCGAAACACCAAAGTGTAATTATGGTGTGATATTGCAGATTTGATATATTAAACTCTATTAAAAAATAGTTGTAGTTTAAGTCAGCAAAAGTACAACAAAATTAACGTGAAAGCTAGATTAAAAATTAAATAAATAATAATAATAAAAAATAAATAAAAAGTTAAAATATATAAACATTAAAAACAAAATTTAATTTAAAAAAAAATATCTTTTTTTAGAATTTACAAACATTTTTTATGACTAAAAATACCTATTTTTTCAGAATAAAAAGAAAATTAAAACAAAATAAAATTATAATAAGACACAAACTTTTTATAACGGAAAAGAAAATTAAAATAGGTAAGTATGTATATGTAAATACAACAAATACGAAGTGACCTTTCTAATCATTTTAATTACGTTCACATCTGGCAAATATTAGCTAAAAAATCATTACCTCTATTTTTGTGAAATAATCATTTAATTTTTTTTAATTGTTCTTACACCAAATATCGTCAAAACATGTAACAATCGATTAATTAATACATCTGAGTTATTATCTCCATTTCGTAAAATATTTGCCTACATAATTTAATAGTTAACAACAGATTATTTTTCAGTTTGTTAAAGAAAATTTTTTTATTTATACCTATGTATGCATATTAAAGAAAACTTACCATGTTCATATGGTGAGAATGTACCAGCGTCTATATTTATATAGGGATCAATCTTAATAGAAGTAACGTCCAGGCCACATGATTTTAACAATGTGCCAAATGAGGAAGCAATAACACCTTTGCCCACACCACTTATAACACCACCGGTTACCAAAATGTATTTCATGCCGCTAAATAAAAAAAAATGTGTGAAGAGTTATTAACTCATCCATAAATACAAAGATCTAGAAGCTTACCTTTTGTTTGAGATAGTTTAACAAAGTTTTCTATTGTATTTTTTACAGACGTTCTAAATAAAACGTCCGATAACAACAATAAATCAAAACAAGAAGTGCAGTTAATGGGAAAGAGGCTACAACACGAGACGTAAACAGAACAAAAACACGCGGTTTACTTGTCAATTTAGACCTCAATATCACCAAAAATATTTAATATTTTAAAACTTTTAAGCTAAATATAGTTTTTCTTTAGTTTTTAAACTTGTATAGGATGGTTTTAACAAACTACGATGTTTTATTTACAATCCAATAAGTCTTAAATTATTTATTGAATTTTCTTTTCTTTGCAGTTTCTTTTAGACATACATACATATGTACATGTATATATTTAAGCGGATATGATTCTACAGTTGTTGCGCTCACCTTTTCTTAATCTATTTCTAATTTTCCTTTGCAAATTCGAACCAATTATTATCGAGTTTTTATGTTTTTTAGCATAATTTGAAGTTTATATATTAATTTTCAATATATATATTAAGCAAATTGCGCGTACTAACAGAACTTTGTCTGCATAAACAATATTTCAACGAACTAACCGAAATGTCAATAGTTTGCACATGTTCAAGTATTCTACGGCGTTGCCAATTAGCTTAAAAGGAAAACCTTTACCATATCAGTCAAATAGGAAAACACACTGCAAAAATAGTAATTTTTTAAAATTTCGCCTTAAATTTTAATGCGAATCATTTTTATTTTGGCTTAAGTTCATGTTATTCTTTAATTTAATTTTATTATTCAAATTAAATTAAATTGTAACCATTTTTATGAATATTCTTTCTAAAATTATTTCCGATATGAGCCGAGTGGCTCTTTATCGGTATACTACTATGTAACTGAAAATTCCTATTTATGTTACAATTCAATGAAATTATTTTTTTTTTATATTTTTTATTATTTATTTTTTTATTATTTTTTAAATGTAATATTTACATACTTATTTTTTATTGTCTATATAGAAATATTTTTTTTATAATAAGTAGCTTTTATTAACCATACATATATGGCCTTATAGGCTCGGTTATGTAAATGAAGAATGAATAAAAAAAAAAATTTGAATTAGTGAATCTTAGTATTAATTTTAAAATTTTGTTGAATTTTTACTTCACCTATTAAATGACAATTCTTTATTCAACATGTTCATATTCTTTTATATTCGTAATACATTATCGTTATGTTTTCAATATCCATCCTTTGGCTGGAATTATTGAAAGCAAGGTTGTATTTACATTTTTCATTTATGTAAGTCCATGGTATCAATTCTCGTTCTATGAAACTATGAAATGAAAAGTTTTTGTGTGTAATATCATATGGTGCCACCATACCCTTTGCTATACAAAAACTTTTTCATTTCACAGTTTCACAGAACGAGAATTGAGCCCCATCTAGGTGATAGACACTGAACAATGAATTCTAAATTAATTATAGTAGACCTTGGGTGATAGCGTAAAACAAAAAAATTATCATATAGGCGTAACCGCCACCTGTATAAGTGTACCCTGAATTTGTCCTGAATACAATTTAATTTTGTATGTTTTTAAAGTGTTGTATTAAATTCATACTGGGATGGGAAATTAATTTTTTTTCAGAATCAAAAATATTTCTTTTAATTTGTTTGCTTCCAAAATAATTAATATATATTATTTTAACTTAAATGTTTTTTTGATTTTTTTTATCTTTCTAAAATTTTTTACTAAAAATTGTTCCAAAATATTTTTTTAAATTTTCAGAAGTTATTTTTGATCATCTTATCCATTTCGGAATTTTTATTTACCTAACGTTAAACAATACAACAGAAATTGTGTTCAAAATCAAAAAATATAACAAACAAAATAAAACGGGATTGTGAATTGAACTTCGCCTTGCCACAATTTTAAGCCTTCAAACGACAAATGACACCCGTCAGATTGAGCAAAGTCTAAGTCAACCTATAACGCCATCTATCGGATTTTGACTGAAAACTGTCTATTTTTTCATTTAAAAAGCAATTAAAGAATAATTTCACACAAAAACTCGATTTTTTTAATTTTCAGACTTTTCCGGAGATTTTCCAAAATTCTCCTCGAAAGTACGAACTGACAAAAATTATTATAGAAATCGGCCCAGCCGTTCTCATTTTATGAATTACTATACATATTTTACACTATTTTTATATATATAGATTAAATTGACTGTGAAAAAATTAAACTTTTTGCTTTAATTTTATGTTTAATTTATTGAAACAAAGTGGAAAATTTTGTTTTCTTACCATTCTGCCGAAATTTAAAAAAAAAAAAATTCGTTATCATTTTAAGCACTTTTTTATTATAATAAACTTGGCAATATAATTTAAGTAAACATTTTAGTTTTTATCTAATATTTGAAAAAAAAAATATTTGTTCTTATGTGATTTTTATTCAAAAATATGTATGCATTTATTTGTATGTTAGTAGGGTAATGCATACTTACAATATAACAAACAAAATGTATTATGTGTGTAAATTACAACTACATATAATTCCTAGGTAATAAAATAATAAAATTTGAGAAAAAAAAATCGTTAAAATGATTATAAACAGTCAAATATGCAGTTAAATGCATATTTAATGAATATTAAATGCATTAATCGATAATCAGTATTAAAATTGTATAAAACAAAGCTTTCGTATACAAAATTAAAAAAAGCATCATTAATAAATCAAAAATATATTCACTCCATACGACATTTACTTAGAAGCTTCTTGTTGTTCGAATAAGGGATATTTCTCCAAAACTTGAGCCCATTGTAATTTGCCAGTGGACAAGTTTTTGACTACGTCAATAACCTCGCCGATATCTGCACGCACCTGTTTCATGCTGTTACGATCTCTCAAAGTGACAGTGTGTGGCTCCTGGAGAGTGTCAAAATCAACGGTAATGCCGAAGGGAATGGCAATTTCATCAGTACGCGCATAACGACGACCAATAGAACCACTGGAGTCATCTACTTTGTGAGAGAGTTCGGCTTTAGTTAAAGCTTGTGACAATTTGCGCGTGAAGGGCTGGAATTCGGCGTTATTTGATAAAGGCAAAATAGAGCATTTCAAAGGAGCTACTACCGAAGGCAAGGTAAAATAGCAACGTTGTTCATCACCATCACGGCAAAGGAAGTTTTGTTCCAATAACGCATACATTATGCGGCCAATGCCAAACGAGGGCTCTACCACACTCGGTATGATTTCTTCTACGTGCACAGTTTTAGAAAAGTGTTTAACGGAAATGGTGTCGGGTGTTAGTTTAAAGGAGCAACCATCTGCGGTTTTGAGATTATATTCCTGTGATTCTTTTAATTGTTGTTCCACGGTTTTTATATCATCTAAACAAAGTTTTGCTAAAGCATCAGTAATAGTTTTAGCATCTTTTTTAAATGTTTTACCCAAAGTCTGTTTATTGGCCATAATTTCTGATACCTCCACAGTTTTAGGAGCAGGCAAACGTTTTTCAGCTACTAAACGTACACCAGTAGCCTGCATATGTTGGCTTAAATCATAAGCGGAACGATCGGCACAGCCTACACATTCAACCCAACCGTAACTGGTTAAACATTCTGCGTCCCAACAGTCGCAGGCATAATGAGCCATTTCATTGCCCATATGCTGGCGGAAACGTAAACACTCTGGTTTTATGCCTATAGTTAACAAAAATTGATGGATTCTAGCCATATAGTAACCCAATGTTTCATTAGCCACTAAACGGGATTTTACAGCCTCACCAATAGTCAATTTTTGGGCAGATTTACCATCCATCTGATTACAGGCTGAGTAGAGTGTCATTTCAGTATTTGCAACCAGTTCAAATTTAGCATGGTCCTTTTGCGAGGGATCACAAAAATGCTCTATTTCAGCCATAGTAAATTCTCTTACACGTATCAAGCCGGAACGAGGAGAAATTTCATTGCGGAATGAGTTACCAATTTGGGCCACAGCAAAAGGTAGTTTTCCTTGATTAAATTCCAAAAGACGCTTAAAATTTACGAAAATACCCTGAGCAGTTTCGGGGCGCAAAAAACCTTTTACCAAACCAGTAGGACCAATTTGGGTAGCAAACATAAGATTGAATTCTATCGGTTCAGTCAAATCGTTGCCTGTAAGAGGAGACTTTATGTTGAATTTTAATAAAATATCAGCCATTTCCTGTTTGTTCATGCCATCCAGCTTAATAATAATATCATCACATTCGGCTTTAAGTTCCGCAGTAGAATTCTTTTCTCTAGATAACTTTTCTAAAGCATTCTTAATCAAGTGATCCAAACGGAAACATTCACCGGTTTTGGTATCTTTTACCATCAAATCGGCAAACCGATCAACATGGCCAGAAGCCTTTAATACTGGCTCGGGGGTTAAAATCGAACAGTCTACTTCCAACATTTGTTCTTCTAAACTGAAAAATTGTCTCCACAAAGATAAAATATTAGATTTCAACGCACAACCCATAGGACCAAAATCATATTGTCCAGTAATGCCACCATAAATGGCAAAACTTTGATCATAAAAGAATCTACGCTTTAGCAAATCTTCCATTTTAGATCTATCAAAATTTACCACATTAGGGGTCAACTCTAATTCTTTGTCTTCTAGGGCCTTCTTACGCAATTTTAACTCTGCCACTGCTTTTTTGATATCAATTTCAGCCGCTCCACCGGCTTTAAGTTCACGCACTAAATTGCCCTGCTCTAGCACTAAAGCTCTCAACGGAGCTAATTTCTCTTCAATTTCTGGTGTAGTCATGTCTTTCAATTGCAATCTTACGTTTCTCTTTGTCTTCTTACTGCCCCACTTAATTGAAGCTTGTTCACTATTATATCGTATACTTCCCTTTCCAAAAGAAAAATTTGTCTGAATGATTTCACCGCTTTGATGCAAATTTTGTTTTGATTTTTCTTTTGCTACGTTGGCAAAATTTTGATGCTGCACTACAAGGAGTTTCCTCAGATGGTGAAACTTGGGGTTAAACTTAAATGATTTATTTAACACCTGCAAAGACATGTACCTTATATTTAAAATTGCACTTTTCTGAGGATCACATTTAAAAAATGTACCGAGAACAAAACTCCAAATAAAAAAAATTACCTCCTTTCACACATGTGAATAAGTGATTTGACAGTAGTAGTGATTTTTAGCGATTTTAAATAAAATATTTTTGATAGAAAAATGTAGCATTCTAAGTATGAAATTCTGGCGATTTTTTGCTATAACATAAAATAATTTTACTATTAGTTTTTGGTTTTTACACTAAGCTATATAATTTTCATAAATTTCTTTTATATATTTTAAGTTATATTACATAAATTTGTTATGCTTTAGAAATAAAAAAAAAATATTAATGATATTTATTTGGTTGAGGGGTTTATGCTTATTTATTGGCATATTACTGCTGCTTATTACAGATAACCAGTGAGGAAATCAAGCTAAAATTTTTGCAATAGCTATGGACCGACAAATACTGTTGAAATGAGACTTAAACATAATATTTATTTATATATCATTTAAGACAAAAAGCCTCGTGGACAATTTACAGTATTATAATGCATATAAATACATCGGTAACTATGAGTTTTACATAAAAAAAAAAAAAATAAATAATTCAAAATTATAATATTATATAAGCACTTTTTTATAAATAACAAATATGTCTTAAATTATTTCGCAAAGATACAGTATATTTTATGTTTAACCTTAATGTTTCATTACTTTTCAATAAAATATTTTGATTCCAAAAAAAATATTACTTTTTTGACAGAATCAGTTACGCCTTACATTTTTATATTTTATTTTTATATATGTATGTATATAAAAAAAATTCATTCACTTTTTCCTTTGTTGTTTCTTTAATTTTTCTTTATTTTTTTTTTTCAAAAACTATGTTTTTATTGCATGTTTAAATTTTTCTAATAAATAAATAGTGAATTTTCTATTTATAAATGTATGTGGAAAAATATTTTCATAAAAAATTTAATATAAGAGCAATTTATTTGAAAGACTTTTTTTATATTTTTGTTAGTTTAAAAGTTTTCGAAAATTCCTGATCTACAAGAATTTGCTTATATATTTCCCTTAGAAAGTTTTAAATATATGTACAAATTTGATGAACTTTTATTCGTTAATTTAGTTTTAAAAGCAATGTTATCTTTTTATCACTTTGTAGAAGTATTTCCTCATTCCTGCTATAAAAGTTCTGCCAAGTTGGTTTAAAAATTTTTTTAAGTATGACAGTTATTCTTGCATATGGGTTAGATGTATGCATTAATCCACCATATTTTTTGTCGGTATGTGCTGTTGTTGGTAGCTGTCAAACTATATGGAAGAAATAATCAGGTCAAATTTATTCATCAGGTAGTCTTGTTTCGTCAGCTGATTACTTAATTTCAAAGAGCGTAGATATATAACAATTCTTTCTCTTATCTTATTTATTTAAAATGTCAAGCTACATATATAAAAAACATAAACAAAAAATTCTCTCCAAACTGCGAATACCTGATGAATAAATATGCCTTCATATTAAATTTTATATGGATTTTTTTGACACTACAATGTACAATGTAATAAACATAGTTTTTGTTGTAGAACTGGTTTAACCTTATTTAAAATGTTTTGACGTGAAAATTAAACAATAAGAACACGTGTAAAGAAAAAATTATTATTTTTTATTAAATATAATCTATTGTGTAGTACTACAGAGTAAAACAACACAAAATCAATCTAAACTATGTCAGAATCACATCAGTTTAGTGATGCTGATGAGGAAGAAGAATTTCCAAAGCCTTTTAAAGTGAGTTTTAATATTTTTTGCTTATAGAAGATAATTTCATGTTGCATTTTCTTTAGGAAAATTTGGTCACTGATTTTAAAAAATTGACTATTCAACATGTAATGTTTAAGGATTTAAATGAAAAACTCCTGGAATCTACAAATGACGTAAACGAGAAAAATCACCTGGTGGATGATAAAGATGAAAGTGATGAGACTGATTATGAGGAGGATAATAACTATGAGGATATCTTTGATTATGAGGAGGATAATAACTATGAGGATATCTATGATTATGAGGAGAATTATACGGGCTATCAAAAGCAAAATGGTCACCATAAAATTTCTTTGCGTAGTGGTGGCGGTGTGTCTTTAAATAATGGAGGTTGTCAATCCGCGCAACGTTTAAACAGATATCAACCAAATGAAAAATTGTTTACTCGTTATTCGGCCCGCATTAATGTAGAAAAATATGATCCAACCACAAATATGTCGGCCCAAGCAGCTAATCGTTTAGTGACCTTTGACTCTAGACAGAATAATAAAGTGAAAATACGTGATAAAAATGACAGAGCCACAGCCGAACAGGTTATGGATCCCAAAACCAGAATGATTTTATTCAAACTTCTGAATCGGGGTCTCATACAAGAAATAAATGGTTGCATATCTACTGGGAAAGAGGCTAATGTTTATCATGCATTGGCGCGCGATACAGACGATGAGTTTGCCGTAAAGATTTATAAAACCTCCATTTTGGTTTTCAAGGATCGTGATAAGTATGTTAGTGGTGAATTTCGTTTTCGTCATGGCTATTGTAAGTCAAATCCTAGAAAAATGGTACGCACTTGGGCCGAGAAGGAAATGCGTAATTATCTTAGAATGTTTAATGCCGGTGTACCAGTACCGGAACCCATATTACTGCGTTCCCATGTATTGGTTATGAGATTTTGCGGCAAAAACGGCTGGCCATCACCTAAACTAAAAGACGTGGAGATCTCAACTTCTAAGGCGCGTGAACTCTATCGTGATTGTGTAGTTTTAATGTGGAAAATATACAATAAATGCCGTTTAGTACATGCCGATCTTTCAGAATTCAATATTTTAGTACAAGATGGCCAACTTGTCATCATAGATGTTTCTCAGTCGGTAGAACATGATCATCCTAATGCTTTTGACTTTTTGCGTAAAGATTGTACTAATGTCTCTGAATTTTTCCGTAAAAAATCTGTAGCCACCATGACCGTGAAGGAGTTGTTTGATTTTATCACTGATCAAACCATTACCGAGGAAAACATGGATACATATTTGGAGAAGATTTCAGAAAATATTAAAGATCGTGATTTTGAAGCCATAACCGCTCAAGACAAAATAGATGAGGCTGTTTGGCAAAATACCTTTATACCAAAGAGATTAGATGAAGTTCCGTATTTTGAACGTGACGTGGACAATGTCAAAAAGGGTGAGAAACCCAATTTGGTTTATGGCAAAATTACAGGACTCAATAATGAACTCGAAGTACAAAAGGAACCGGAAATATTGGAACAAAACGATCAGGTATGGGAAGAAAATCAAAAAAATAATAAAAATTCTGAGGATAATACAGAAAAATGTCATGAAAATCAGGAGAGTGATGAAGGTGACTCAGAGGATAAAGAAAACGATTCTGATAAGGATGAGAGAAAAACACGGTTTAAAGACTCTTCTCGTCCACGAGACGAATCACCCGAAAGTAAAAAGGCTCGCAAAAAAGCTGTCAAAGAAGAACAAGCTGAATTGCGCAAACACAAGATAAAGAAACATGTTAAGAAACGTAAAGAAAAAGTTACTAGTACTAAAAAAAAATAAATACCTACATAATTAACCACGGTTATCATGAATAAAATTCAACATAGAAATTTTCGATGAAATTACTAGTGACTGCGTTTTTTGAAATAATCCGCAGTATTTTGAATAGCAAAAAGGTGAAATATTTTGACAATTTTAAAGAAAATTATTTACAAAATTTGTTATCTCATTCATAGGGAATTCACAATATAAAATTACAATCCATTTGAACAAAACGTTTTGTTCGTTAAATTTAATATAGTGATTTTGTATTTTAATATAGGTATAAAAATTAAATTCTTTTAAGTAAATAATTTTAATTTCATATTAATTTTGGATGTAAATTTCTATAATGGTAAAAAAATTATTAATAAATAAAATATTTTTCTAATGACAATATGTACCTATGGTGAGTTTTCCAGTGTCGACAGTTTAACATTTTTTAAGTTTTTAAATTCATGCCCTTATAACTGCGAACATGACATTGAGTTGTCAACGGATTTTTGTTGCCATGGCGTATTTTGGTCATTCTGGAAGGGGCATCGAATTTGAAAAAATAACTATTTTAATTTAATAATTGTTGCCAAGTGGTGATGTAGTTTAAGACTCCAGTTTTTTAATTATGTTTTTATTTAAGTAATTTTACGTTACTATCATGTATTATTTGTTTGAGTCAGCACTCGTTTTCCTAAATTTGACACTTTGACCTAATTTTCATTGCATTTTTTATAAGGTGAGAGTAGGGTGGTCTTAAAAAAATTCAAGTTGTTTACTTAAACGTAAGCCATTTACATTTTTTAAATTATTTATTTATCATGTTAAAAAAGTAAAAACAAAGTTCAGGGGCCAAATTACGGCATTTGATCACGATCGAAATTTTACTCGAACGATCGAGTTTGCTATGCTTTAGGTATAGAAATTCTAATAAGAATTTTCAAATTTCGATCACGTTCGAATGCCGTAATTTGCCCCCAGGACTTTATAATTTAGGTGCAACATACTACGATAAAACATCATGTTAGGACGATGTTCGCAATCCCAAGGGACCGGCTATTTCTTACGAATTATAGGGGTTTTCGATTTATTTATTTTATTTATTTATTTATTTATTCCAATTCCGTAATATAAAGCCACAAAGGCCAATTATAATATATTACATAGTAAGAAAACGCCTAAGCATAGCCTTATAATAAAAATATAATATACTATACATTATATACATTATTTTACAACTTCAATAACAAACAGTCTCATTTATTTGCTCCCCAAGCATAAAAACATTAGGTCATATATTAAGGTAATAATATAAAAAGTAATACAAAAAAAAAAAAAAAAAATAGTCCAGTTAGGGAGGCTCATCACCACAGTTCAAAAAAAAAAGAAAAGAAAAAAAAAGAAAAATTAGACAGCAGCAAAATGTCTCATAAGTTTTAATTTGAAAACATTATTAGAATGAGTAAAAATACGTAATTCCAATGGCAAGCAATTCCAGTTCTTAATAATTCTAACAAGAAAGGACCTAGCGTATATAGATCTAAGAATTCTAGGGAAAATTAGGTGCGGATTCCTACGACGAGGAGAAAAAGAAAACGCATTACGTAGTGATAAAGGTTTACCATATTTTATAATCTTATAAAACAAGTACAAATTACGAAAGCATACAAATTTATTAAAAGAACATCCTAAAAACTCTCTAACGAAACCAGAAATATGCTCCCGTCGACGAACATTATAGACAAATCTAACAATAGCATTAATCAAGCATTTAAGTCTAGCAAGAAGAAAACCAACAGTGCCAGAGATAACTTCAAAACCATAAAAAATTTGAGACATTAAAACTGCATAAGCTAATCTTTTCCTCGCATAAAGAGGCAAGAGAATATTAGAGCAGTAGATTTTCCGCAGCAAACCCCAAACTCTACCAGATAATAAATCAATATGATTACTAAAAGAAAGTTTCCTATCTATAACAACTCCTAAACATTTGTGGTGATCAACAAACTGAACCACATCATCACCAAGAAAAATATCTAGAGTAGTAAAAAAACGAGAAGTAGGACCAAACATCAAAGCCTTAGTCTTTGATGTATTAATGGCCAAAAAATTTTCAATAGTCCACAGCTTAATGCATTCTAAGCATGAGTTTATGTTGCTCTCAAATATTTCATTAAATCTTCTATTTCCTCTAAATAGGAGAAACACATCATCAGCGAAAAGGAAAGGGGTACATTGAAAGGAATTTACAACGTTAGAGAGATCATTAATATATAAAATAAACAAAAGCGGACCTAAAACAGAACCCTGGGGAACCCCAGAGTGGAGATTAAGTCTTTCAGAAATCTCAGTATTGCTGACCACAAATTGAGATCTGCCAGATAAATAGGACATAATAAGTCGACAAGCAGTTCTAGAAAATTTAAATTCACTTGAAAGTTTAGAAATCATTTTACAAAAGTTAATAGAATTAAATGCCTTAGACAAATCCATAGATATTAAAACACTCAACTTGTCATCATTGATATTTTTTCTTATTAAGTCAGTAAGACTCAAAAGAAGGCAGGTAGTATTCAAGCCGTTACGAAAGGCGTATTGAGACTCAGAGATCATATCAGATACAGAGGTAACAATTTGATCCTTTAAAATATGTTCAACAACTTTGGAAATTGCAGGAAGTATAGAAATAGGCCTTAGATCATCAGGACTATGAACTACCTTAGACTTAGGAATAGGAACAATACGAGAAATCTTCCAAGCTGACGGAAATTTGGATGTAGTTAAAATAGAGTTAATTAAATGTAGAATAATATCAGAAATAAAAGGTAGAACAATTTTTAAAAATTTAATAGAAACTACATCTACACCAACTGACTTAGATTTAACTTTATTCAAGGCATCAAATAATTCTACTTCACTTATGCAAGAAAAAGAAAATAATTCAACAGAGTTATCAATAATATCAAAATTAAAGCTATCAGGAGTGGAAATATCAGGGCCAACAAAATATCCATTTATAGTATTAGCGTCAAATCCAAAAGCATTATCATCCCTCCCAATACAACCAGATCCCTTAATAACTTTCCAAAAACCATAAGAATCCAAGGAATTAAACAGATTAAAAAAGTATTTCCTTTTTTCTTTACGTATAATATTTTTAGCTTTATTACGAAATTTACAATATGTTAGCCAATTTTGATCAGAAGGGTTAGCCCGAAAAGCAGAAAATGAAAAGTCACGAAGGGTCCTAGCTAACACAACTCTGTTAGATTTCATCCATACATTATCTCTATCACATAACTTAATTCTTACCGTAGGCACGAAGCTATAAAGGTCACAAAGAAGAGAGCTAACAAGGGAACACATCTCATCTATATCAATAGAATTAAATATTTGAGAAGAATTATATTCACTAAGAAACGAGAAAAAACCTACCCAATTAATATTTTCAAAATCATGATACTCAAAGAAATCATCAGAATATACAGTACTGAAGTCAAACGAGGCAAAAATGAGTGCATGATCAGAAATAGATGGACATTGAATTTGATCACAAATGCTTGTAGAAAATGAATAGCTAACCAAAAAAAAATCCAAAAGAGACGAAGTTCTTGTTCTCAAGTCAAAATGTGTAGGTTTAGAATTATGAATAATAGACAAATTACTTCTTAAACAAAAAGAACGAACTAATTCAGACTTAGAAGGCAAGAATAAATTGCAATTAAAGTCACCAACGATAATGATATTAGAGTACCTAGATAATAAATTACGATGAAGCCTATCAAATTTATCTAAACATCCATGAGGGAGATAAATAGCTCCAAACAAGAGTTTAGTATTTCTAGAGTAAAGCTCAACAAAAAGGGACTCACAGCCAGAAACAAGAATCTTAGATACCACATTATACTTAAGTTTTCTGGATATATATAAGGCAATACCACCCCCTCTAGACGGATAAGGCCTATCAATACGACAAATATTATAACCAGAGATTCCAACAGCACGATCAGAGATTAAGTTATTGAACCAACTTTCAGTTACAGCAAATATATCAAACGTACTACGAGTAATGATGGACTTAAGTTCATCAAATTTCACTGAATTTGAACTAGGCGATAAGCTACGACAGTTCAAGTGAGCTATATTAAATTGGTTAACGTATGGGAGTAACAAACCTCTTAGATAAGAACCATCCCTAACTACAGGACCAAGATTGTCTCTAGAAGACATAAAAAAAAACAAATAAAAGTATGCTGGGGAAGCAAGAGATGCATATTAATGAAGTAGTACCATATCTTACAAACATTAATTAATTTATGAACAAAATTAACATAATCTACAGCTAATCATATTACCAAAAAATAAAGTAAGAAAAAAAAAATAAAATAAATATGAAACAATTGAATGTTCAAGTAAACGTATACACATATATACATATGTATATACACCTATGCATATAAAGTAAATTTCAAAATTCCACATAGTAGCAAAATAAGAATTGAACATTACAAAAAGTTATATGCGTGATGTAGGCAAACTAAATAAAGTAGAGACTTGTTAATAAAATAATAGGAAAAAATCATTAAATATTGATATTACTTTAATGAGTACTATAATAAGAGCAGCACAAGAGCTACAACATATTAATGTTATTCAACAATATTAAAAAAAAGAAAAAATGCTTCATTATTGATAAAATAAATTAAATACGAATTACCGGGGGTTTTCAATTTATTTACTAAAACGATAAAAATTAAATAAAATAAAAATAAATATTATTAAAATTAATAACAAAAACTATAAAAAAATGGAAGTTGTAATAATGCAAAGCTATTTATCGAGCAGAGAAAATCCTACCTTTAACTAAAGGCAAGTTGTAATAATGGCACTTAATCTATCATGCATAGAAATTGTTATTGTACTTAAAATCAATATTTAACAATATTTAAGAAAATAATATTTAGGCTCAACAAAAGGAAAACATTTCTTGTTAAAGTCGACTATAATATAATTTTTTTGAAGTTTATTTTAAAGACAATAACAATTTTTATGAACAATAAATTAAAGTCTACTTTAAAATTGATAAGTTGTTAATTACAATTGATATTTTTTAAGTTATATATAGTAATCCAAAAGTATTAATTTAATATTGTTAAAAAAAAAAAATTCTAAAAAAAATCAATTGAATTTTTAAAATGAATACATTCAATAATTTTTAAAATTCAATAAATAATTATACAACACAAATAAAGGTGGTATAGTTATATAAAAGAAAATAATTTATGCTTACAAAAAAAGTTAATTCAAAAATAAATTATAAATATTTATCCCTTTTTTGTACACATTTAGTAATACAATTGTTTCCTGTTTAATTTTTTAAAAAAATAACAAAATGTAATACATGTATATCCAAAAACAGTACATAAACAGTACAAATTTAAAAAATCAGTACTTTTTCGTACTGTTTTAGGTATTGTGAATATAAAAGTACATATTACAAAAAACAGTACATGTACTGTTTAAAACAGCACGAATGGCAACCCTAGTTTCTATTGATACCAATACCGAAAAATCCCTGTATCCCTGGTTTTAAAATTTTAAAATCCCGAATCCCTGGATTTGCAAAATTAGTTCCTTTTGGCATCCCTTGTGCAGTCATAACTTTTCAACAGCCTTATTCCTTATTCTAAAGCAAAATCTCTATCGCTAAAAATCTAATATAAAATTTAGAGACTTTTGGCTTATTTATTTGAGTTTTAGCGAGTTACATAATAAGGCTGCTTGCTGATACCTTCGACGATCGGCTTATAATCTGTTAAGCCGTGCTGTCTGTTATATGAGTAAGCAGCCCCTATAAAATCATTTAGCAAAATCAGTGACTTAAATTTAATACATATATCACACTTAGTTATGAAGGGTCGTTAACAACAGTCATATTTTTTTACGTTATTATTATTATATTAGAACATTTGAAAATTAAACACCTTGTGAATACAGTAATAGTAATTCGGCTTTGCTGCCATCAACACTTCCAATATTGGTGTAAAATGAAAGAGCTTGACCAGTAAAATTAAACTATGAAAAAGTTAAAATCCAAGATGGCGCTCTAAGCAAAAATGCAATTGATTGTTTTAATGCCTTACGCCTTACGTTTACATTAGACTAAATAGATGAAGCCACTAAAATGTATTAATTTCAACCGTAAAAATTTAATTTTTATTCAATTCAAAATGTTTTATATAAAACACATTTGCATATCAATCCTTTAAAAAGGTTTTAACCAGGGGCCGAATTACGGCATTCGATCACGATCGAAGGTATAGAGATTCTAATAAGAATTTTAAAATTTCGATCACGTTCGAATGCCGTTATTCGGCCCCTGAATACACTGAATTAGGTAGTTTTAGTCGATCAGCTGTTTTTTTTTCCGAAATATCACAATTTGATTCCCTCAAAAATGTTTTCCGAAATGTCATCGCCTTATATAATTACACAATGGTTTTTACCAAGGCATATATTTCAATAAGGTAGTGCTAAGTAAATTTACAGCTTTATTTATTATACCCGCCATCAAAACAATGGTGGGGGTATATTCATTTTGTCATTCCATTTATAACACATCGAAATATCCATTTTAGACCCCATAAAGTATATATATATTCTAAATCAGGGTTTGATTTTATGACGATCTGGCTATGTCCGTCCGTCTGTCCGTCTGTTGAAAGCACGATAGAGGTCGCATCAAAAAAGCTAGGGGGCTCAAATTTTGCCAGAATCTTTCTTATAGACAAGGTTTGTTTGGTATTGAAAATGGGCTTAATCGGAATATTAGGAAGAGAGTTATAGCTCGTAATGCAAGAGTAGGTCAAAAAAAACATGTCCTTCCAACATCGAATAAAATGTAATTGTGTCCAAACGCATTAACGTAGAGTTATGAAATTTCGAATTTATATTTCTCGAGTCAAAAAATTATTTTTCTTGAAAATGGCTAAAATCTATGAAATAGAAAAGGAGTTATAGATCAAAACGTACGAAAATTTATACCGCGTAGTGTATATTTCAGTATATTAAAAATTTAAAACGTAATAAAACTGACAAAATAATATGTATAATTCTGAAATTTTTAAATTTTGAAAATTGCTTTTTGGTCAAAGGCTTTGTTCTAACGGAAAATAAATGTGACACGCCCACCTTCCATATAACGCTTTAGCTCAAATTTATATAATTTCTCTATGAATAAAGATTTTGGAATAAGAAAGGTGTATATTGAAATATCTAAGTTGTATTCATTAACAAAAACAACTTCGACACGCCTACTATAACGCCAACTTTTCACGTTATCCACTGTTAATGAAAATTAAAAGCTAGTAAAATCGACAAAATTAGAAGTATGATGTTGAAATTTGCTTCATATATCCTTCTAGTCAATGCCATTGTTATGCCCGAAAATTTAGGTGACACGCCCACTTTAACGCCTACCTCCCATAGAACGGTTAATATTAAATTCATAGAATTTTTCTATGGACAAAGTTTTTGGAAGAATAAAGGACTATATTGAAATATCTAAGTTGGATTTATTAGTTAAAACTGCACTGATGCGCCTTCTTTAACGCCCATTTATCACGTTATCTACTGTCAATGATATTTATATGACGACAGAATTAGAGGTATGCTGACGAAATTTCGCACCAATAGCTTTCTAGTCAATGTCACTGGTATGCCAGAAAATGTGACACGCCCCTTTTAACGCCTACCTCCCATAGAATGCTTAATCTTAAATTCATATAATTTTTCTATGGACAAAGTTTTTGGAAGAATAAAGGATATTGAAATATCTCAGTTTTTTTATAAGCAGAAACTATATTGACACGCATACTTTACCATCTACTCTCATTGAAAGACTAAATTTAAGAAAAAGTTTGATACATATTTTAGTATAAAGATATTATTCCATAACGATTACTGTTAATAACATAATAATAAATTTCGTGCTATAAAAGCACACATAATTGGTTGTGGGTATAAAAGATTCGGCACAGCCGAATATAGTGGTCCTACTTATGTTTTCTTAACTTATTTTAAACTTTAGCTGTCAAAGTTCATAGATAAAAAAGACGATTTTCTGCCTTCTCTCTTTAATTTCAAATGTCAAACTTCATATATATAAAACATAAACAAAAAAATTGTTCTCCGAACTGCGATTACCGGGTGAATAACTATGCCTTGATTTTGACTTGATTTCGAAATAAAATATTTACCAAATGTTAAAACACATTTTTATTAAAAACTAGCTAATACCCGGTGTGCTTCGCCACCCCCATCGTAATGAAATAAAAATGTTATAGTTTAAAAATATATTTATTTTGCAAGTGCCACGCTACAATTACTAAAGCATCCATTTCTTATCAAAATAGTCATATAGATGTCAAAGCTTCTCGTGCAAAATTTTGGTACTCTAACTATTATCGCTTCCCAGATATACGAATTTTTGTATTCAATTGCTATGAGAGCTGCCACGCCCACTATTTCTAATGTACCCATTTTTTCCAGAAATGTTTATTTGGGTGTCAAAGTTGCTATTGCAAAATTTTAGTACTCTAATCGATATCGTTTTCCAAATATACGAAATTTAGTATTTAATTCATGTGGCCACGCCTACTATTGAAAGTCCGTCCATTTTTCACCCAAATGTTCGTGTGGATGTCAAAGTTTACCGTACTTAATTTGAAGACTAGTTGCATTAACTTTCGTGATATATACTATTTAATACTTATTCTTTAATAGGGCGTGGCACCCCGCCCACTTACAATTTCAAACCTAAGTATAGCCTATAGTTCCTTCCAGACATACAGAAAGATTCTGCGAAAACAAACAAACATACAAACACACATTGATTTTTAATATATATTAAAAAATATATACATTTTATTTACAATAATATGAGTATACATTTAACATCACCTTTATATGTATATATATTTATATATATATTTATATTTTTTAATCTAAAAATATAAAATAGCGCCTTATTTTTAAAAAAAATATTGGAAATGTTACATATAGAGAATTTCGTTAAAATAAGTGGAATTTTTTCTTAAAATTAATACGAATAATTGTTTAAAGTGGAAAATTAACCGATAAATACAAATTTTTTAAAGAAATTAAACTTATAAAAAAACACTTGATACGATTCCTTGTAAGAAAATTCTATAGCTAAGAAACATTTTTAAATATTTTCTATTGTAAATTGGTTATTATTTAAATTATTTTCTAAAGCTATTTTAAGGATTTTCTTTTTAAAACAGCCTTAATATACAGAAAAAAATATATTTAAATTATCACAGTTTTCTTTTTTATTGCTTATTCGAAAACTTTTTGTAAGAAAACGTTAACCAAATTGTATAAATTATAAAATCAGTTCCATATTATTAACATTTGTTGGTTTAGATAAATTTTGTTTTAATTTTAACAAAAAAAACTATTTTAAATTGTATATTTTTTTGAACTAACCTAAAACCTTTAAATTTTTTAAATATCGAAACTAACCTTCTTTATGTAAATTACTTTTCCGCTTCTTGAGAATTTGTGTGTTTTTTTTAGTTTTTTTTTTGGCAATAATTTTGTAAAAGAGCTGATGTGATTTACATTATATGTATGTAAGTGAAAGAGTAACCCCCTTATTAATGATCATTTAGGGGATCAATTCTCGTTATGTGAAACTATAGAATGAAAAGTTTTTGTATAGTGAAAACTTTAAACCTCACATTTTCTTAAAACGAGAATTGACACCCAGTTATATAACTCGTCACATTGAGTTGTTTTAAAACCGTGTAAGCAATTGCGGCTGATTTCGAGTTTAATTTTATATCTTACATCTAATTATAACCTACAAAATTTAATGCTAATAAGGTTTGTTTGCTAACTATAATCGACCCATTAAAAATTAATTATGAATATGGCTTTAAGACGTTATCACTAAATCTTGAGTTTAAAAATGTTCTCTATATTAAAAATATGTGTCAAAAAAAAAAAAAAAACATCTCGGAATGTTCCTTTAACCATAACCTCTTATGTCTTACATTGTATTCTTAGACTTATGTACAATAAAGATCTAAATAAAACTAATAGGGCAAATAAATACATAAATTGTTGTTGCAACGAGACATTTTCCAAGTCTAAAAATCGCAATAGCACTCGTGGATCACTGAAATGACAATAGATTTCATCACAATCTAAAGTTTCACGGCCATAACCGAACAGCGTTAATACCAAGGCCACCACACCGTTACGCATAAAACTGGTGCGCATTGAGAATTTCATAAGGTCGGATATTTGAGGAGCAAAATCGAAGCCATATATAGCTAGGCCTATAAAAGAGGCAATAATCATGGGACCTACCACGGAACCATTCTGCAAGTAAAACGAAATGCATTAGACAATTTGCAATAGAAATCTGCAGATAAGCTGTCTTACCGTTATGCTAAATGTTGCTCCTATCGATAAACCCAAGCCTTCGGCCACAAATGAGGTCATTAAACCTACAGATGTAAATAAACAGAAACGCCACCATTGAGCCGGAAAGCCGATTGTCCAATAAATAATGGTTAAGTAAATGACATTATATAGAATCTGTAAAGCAGATTTCAAGAAAACAGTTTTTATTATTCAAATACAAATTTGGAATGCGTAGTAACACACCTGCAAAGGCAAACGACTAATGTTTAAGGCCATATAGTAAGGAGTCAAGGAGTACCAATGATTAAATGTTTCTTTCTTAACAATTTGCACTTCTAAAGGATCTGAAGGAAGGAAAACAATAACTTTAATTCTGTTGTTATAATAGCCAAAATTAGTTAATTGGAACTTACATATCAATACTGGTATCGTCACCTGCGTATAAGCAATCATTATGATGGCACTAATGCAAAATTTCAAATGGGCAAACATATGCGATCCTTGATTACCCAGATTATAAAAAAGTAAACCTGCAAAGAAAACAAGCTTTTATTATTGCCCTCAAAACTCTTTATATAAAAATATGGCCAACGCAAAACTCACCAAAAAACACACCCACCATACTGTGATGTATTAATTGTATTAATATCGGTATACGAGCCCGTAAAATTCTCAAAAACATTACGCGACATAGCACACAGAACTGCTGGAAACCGGAGGTGCCTTCATGGGTTTTTGAGAGGTTCTTCGAAAACGTTTTCATGTGATCGAATAGCAGGCAAGTACCAGCAAAGAACGAATTATGCGATTTTGTAAAAAGAGAAGTAAAACCAAGATTTTGTTGGATCTCGGGAAAAAATGTTGTAACAGCATGACGAAACACAAAAGATGGAGATTCGGACGGGAGGTTTTTTATGTTTTGGCTGGTGTCAATTTTGTTGATATCCAAAAGTTCGACAGAGCTATAGATGAGTTTGCCGTTGTCAGTGAGGCTAGATAAGTGACTGATAATGCTGGGCTCCTCAAAGTCGCAAAGTTCAATAACTGCAAAAAAATTGTTAAATTAATATTAAAATATAATCAAGCTTTCTTATTTTCCCTTGTAAAAAGATACTTACTATAATCCGACGGACTATAGTGCTTTGGACACTCTTTTTGGGCATGCTCCAAATATGGCACTATTCCCTTTGGCGGTCCCTGATAAACACACTTTCCCCGAGCCAAAACATAAACACTATCGAAATAATTGAAAACCGAAGCCGAAGGCTGATGTATAGTACACACCACTGTGTGACCTTGCTTAGCCAAATGACTTAATAGGCGAACACATTGCAGTGCAGTCACCTCATCCAAACCGCTAGTGGGTTCATCTAAAAAGAATATTTTCGGATTGGCCACCAGTTCCAAAGCCACCGACAGGCGTTTTCTTTCACCGCCACTCAACTTATTCGCCTTTACGGAGCGTCTATGATTTAAATTGAGATTCATAAGAATGTCTTTTATTAATTTTTCCTTATTACTGCAACGATCTCTTTTCAATTTCAAATCACACGCCAAATGCATTAGTTCTTCAACAGAGAGAAGAGTTTGATGATGATCCTCCTGAGTGATGTAGCAAGAATTTTTGCGATCAATTTTCAAATTACCCGAAACACCGGAAGTGCTAAAAGATTAAAAACAAAATTTAAATAACAATATTTTTGTTAATGAGTTATTGAAGACTTTAGGTAGTTTTATGCCAAATTTTTCCTTATGGGCTCAAAGGTCTTACCAATATCCTGATATTGCATTTAAAAGACTACTTTTTCCGGCACCCGATGGTCCCATAATGGCCGATAACTGGCCATTACGAAAGCTGCCACTTACGCCTTTCAGTATTTCACGTTGGCCAATCACCTTAACTGCAAAATATTAAAAAAAAAATAATATAAAAAAAATTAATAATTTATCGAACGATATGCAAATCTAGTCTAAGCTACTACTTATAAGTTCATTATACCTATGGTGAAGGGATTATCAGATTTAGCAAGCTCGAATAAACTACCTGTTAATGCATACAATTTATCAGAGGTTTGTTAAAGGTTTATAAATAAAACGAATTTGCACAGTTTAATAAAGCCTCTATTAACCTTTAATAATTTGTAGCATACGACGGTAAATTTGAGTCTGCATTGCTCTAAAATGTTACACAAATTATGTGGCTAAATTTCACTTTTTGTATGTTAATGATTTCTAGGTGTTTAAAGTCCCAGCAAAATCTTTAATTACGTAGTAAGTTAGCAAGTAATATTGGAGTTATACATAAACCAGTTATTTTTCGTCTGAATAACTACTTATGATACCCTTCACACAAAAGTGAAAAATGGTATATATAGTAGGGTGATCGACTCGGTTTTACAACCGGTGGAAAACCCGGTTTTTTCCTTTTTCATCTGGCGGTTTTTTCTAAATGTTGGTTTTTAGAATATTAAATACACCGGTTTTTTTTATCCGAAAAAGCCGGTTTTTTTTATTTTTTTTTAAGTTTATTTTCATATATCTTTGTAACCAATCGTACCATAGTATAAGATTCCAAAAATCAGAGAATAAAAACTATTAAATATTCTTCCATAATATTGTAATGGGTCGATTATGGATAGCAGCTGAACCTCAGTTACGTTGCCAGTTGCCAAAAAAGGCATTACAGATTGCAACTGGCAACTACCAGCTGTCAATTTTATATGAAAATTTAGCCACCGAGAAATTGTAGTTGCCAGCTGGTAATGCAACTGAAGTTCGGTTGCTATCCATAATCGACCCATAAGAAATTTATTTGCTGTTAAAAAACAAATGTAAAATAAAAAAAATAATTGATCTTTAATATATTTTTTTGTAGGATATAAACCTAACGTTACATGTTAAATGTAATTGAAGCATAAACTTTGCTGATCGATCACTTTTAGGTAAAAATGTAGTTACAATAAAGAAAACCAATAATCAATCTCTCCTTCCAGATCTTAATTTTAATTAATGGCATTGAGTGGCTGTCACTTTAAATTTCAATTAAACCATCGAACAAACTAGTTTATGCCTATATTTGTATGTCTGTCAGGGGTATAAGAAAGAATGTTTAAAATGAAATTTTAAAGATTTTCTTTCTAGCCTTTAAAATGTATTTGAAACTACAGAAATCATTTCAAACAAAATACGTTAGTGCATATTAGTTTAAAAGATCTATTTAACATTTAAAAAATGTACAGAGGGAGATACAAAAATTTATAACAGCCTTATAAAAAGTCTTATGTATTTATGTATTAATTTATTGTATTTATGTATTTTACTTGTAAAGAGTACATTTTGTCCTTGAATTCAACTAATTAATACCAAATTAGTTAACTGCATTCATGTCAGTTATTGCGGTATTGCGTAATTGCGCAGCCAAACGTATATAAACTGTGAAAATTTCATATTTAGATATAATTTTCATTATAATCTTTTTTTACAATATTTTTTAATTTTTTTCTTTAAATATTATATTTTATATATTCGATCCGGTTAACCGGTTTCTTCTTAATTTTCAAAATAGCAACCGGTTTTTTTTAAATTCAAAATTTCAAACTATTTGAAAATCGGTTTCTTAAAAAGGTCGAATAATCGATCACCCTTATATATAGCTTTGTCATTTCGTGAGGAATTTTTACAATTTTCATTTCCGACCCCATAAAGTATATATTTTCTGAAAGCTTATGAATAAGGGAGTCGATTAAGATCTGTCAGTCTATTCGTGTGTATGTTGAAATCAAGTTTTTGAATCCCCCGACATCGCCTGGACCCGCGTGAGGTATTTAAATATCAGAAATATTCGGGAGTAGATCGGTATTGAAAATCAGGAACATCGGTACATAAACAACTGAGATATGAGCAAAAAACCACGGCACCTCGTTTTTTTTAACACAACAACAACACACATACTGGTTAGAGAAAACGTGGAATCGAATTTCAGCTGAGCCTAAAAACAATTTTTTTTTTTAATTTTTTTATTTTATATATTATTTATATTTTTATTATTTTTTTTAAATTTTTTATTTTATATTTATTATTTATATTTTTATTTTTATTTTTTTTTAATATTTTTTTTATTTTTTTTTTATTTTTTATTTATTATTATTTTTTTTTATTTACATACTGGTTAGAGAAAACGTGAAATCGAACCCAGCTGAGCCAAAAAAAATTTTTTGTTTAAATTTTTTTTTTTAATTTTTATATTATTTATATTTTTATTATTGTTTTTTAATTTCTATTATATATTTTTTTTTATATTTATTATTTATATTTTTATTAATAAAATTGTTATTATTTTTTTTAATATTTTTTTTATTTTATATTTATTATTTATACTTTTATTATATTTTTTTTTAATTTATTTTTTTTTATTTTTTATTTTTTTTTTTATTTTATATTTATTATTTATATTTTTATTATTTTTTCTTATTTTATTTTATATATTATTTATATTTTTATTATTTTTTTTAAATTTTTTATTTTATATTTATTGTTTATATTTTTATTTTTTTTTAATATTTTTTTTATTTTTTTTTTTTTATTTTATATTTATTATTATTTTTTTTTTATTTACATACTGGTTAGAGAAAACGTGAAATCGAACCCAGCTGAGCCAAAAAAAAATTTTTGTTTAAATTTTTTTTTTCATTTTTATATTATTTATATTTTTATTATTGTTTTTTAATTTCTATTATATATTTTTTTTTTATATTTATTATTTATATTTTTATTAATACAATTTTTATTATTTTTTTTAATATTTTTTTTAATATTTTTTTTATTTTATATTTATTATTTATACTTTTATTATATTTTTTTTTTATTTTTTTTTATTTTATATTTATTATTTATATTTTTATTATTTTTTCTTATTTTCTTTTTTTTTGAAACATACATACGTAAACTTAATTTATAATTTTACAATGGGATGTTTTTATATATGTATGTTTTTAATATTTATGTACGTATTTCTTATGAGATAAATGGTGATACAAACAATTGTTATTGCATGCCTACACGTTGTGAAGGGTTTATAAGATTCGGCACGGCCGAATATAGCACTCTAACTTGTTTTTATTTGAGTTGTCTCAGAAATCATGAGCCTCGCTTACAAATGTACTTGCAGTCGTCGGAAAAAATTATTTCGATAATTGTTCTCTTGCCTATTGTCGTTTTTTTTTTCGTTCAAGTGCGTAAGATACCCTTACCTCCATGGTGTAATTACATAAGGTGATAGCGTAAAGGAGAGCATTTTTTGTCTCCTTTTTTTATGTATGAAGTTTGACAATTTCCGGAGTTGAAATCATTTTTTTAAATATGTAGTTTGACATACTCCAGAACACAAAAAAATAGTCAGCTGGGCTGGCACCGCCTCCTTGTATAAGTGTACCCTGGTTACCTCAGCTTTGTTCAAAACAAGGTGCACATTATTTATTTATTATTTATTTAATTCAATAGATTACAAGCCTATAGGCCTAATTAATCAAGAAATAACATGGCTTTTAAACAATTTAAAAATAATTAGTTTTATAATTCTACGTTACTATGTTACACTTACATATATGTATAAAATACATTATTAAAAAACCCCCCTTTTCTTTGCACAGACACTAAAGCCAGAAATATGTATATATAAACTATTTTATCATACAACTTGTTTAAGTACTTTTACGTAACAGCACCAGTTTTGTTCACAAAAATTTTCTAGAAATATTTCTAAAAGCCGAAACTGACTTATTAAAATTTCGTTCATTATACGGAATATAGTGATTCCAAATTCGAGCTACTCTTACAACGAATGATCTAGTCATATATAGGGAAGAATGTTTTGGACAAATAATAGTATTTGTTCTTGTAGATTTTCCAATGTTAAATTTATCTACAAGATAAGGAGGTTTACCATACTTCATAATTTTGAAGAACTGCAATAAAAGACGTTGATTTATAAAGCTGTGAAAATCTGAACCTAATATTCCAATAACATGTTCAGAAACATGCTCATTATACTTAACATTGCAAATGTATCGAACAACGCGGTTAAAAGCTAATCGCAACTTAATCATATTCTGTTGGGACGTACCAGAAAATATCTCAATCCCATACAGAAACACAGGTAAACACAGAGACAATGCTACCCGTTTTTTAACATTGAATGGCAGAAAAGAACCAAGACATTTTAATATAAATGAGATTCTAGATATTATGTTGTTTATATGGAAACTGAAATCCAATTTTGTATCAATGTATATTCCTAACGACTTGTAGTGAGATATAAATTCAATGGTTTCACCCATTATCGAAACATTAGGCAAAAGTACATCATTAGAAAAATACATGGCTTTAGACTTTGAGAGATTCAAACTCATATAATTCGATTTACACCACTCTGCAACCCGCTCCAAATCATTGTTCACATTATTTTCCAAAAAAGTTACGCCAAAACCAGAATCATCCGCTAAAAGTTGAATATCATCTGCATACGCATAGCATCTGCAGTATGTTATTTCTCGATACAAATCGTTTATGTACATTATAAACAAGAGTGGTCCTAATATTGACCCTTGAGGAACACCTCTAAAACATTCCAAAATAGAAGATTTATCTCCTCCAGATTCAACGTACTGAAATCTATTAGTCAAGAAGGACCAAAGTAAACGGCAAGCAGAACTATCAAAAACCAAAATTCCTTTGAAGTTTATGACATAAAATCTCATGACTTATAGAATCAAAGGCTTTACTTAAATCAAGAAACACAAGCAATGAACTATAAGAGTTATCCATAACTTTCCTAAGGTTTTCAGTAGTATCTAATACCAAACCAGTAGTGTTATAATTTTTCCTAAAACCTGACTGAAAAATATTTATTAAATTTTCCGTACTGAGATAATCCTCAATTTGCTTTCTTAACAACACTTCCAAAACCTTAGAACTAGCATTAAGTACACTTATTGGTCTATAGTCTGAACTAGAACGAGGTAACTTTACCTTAGGTATAGGTATAACTCTACCGAATTTCCAGAGTTTTGGATAATGTGAAGTAGTTATAATAGTATTTAAGAGATGAGTAAATTGCTTTGATATAAAGGGGTATATAATTTTTAAGAACTTAATCGGGATACCATCAGGTCCCACTGAATTACTTTTGATACTCGTCATAGCTTCAAATACCTCAGAAGAATCAACATTTCTAAAAGTAAAACCTCCACTGCTGCAAAATGACAAAATACTATCAGTAGTTTGATTTAAAGGAGGAAGTACAGATTGTTGATTAAACTCTTCAACATTGATAGTACTTCCATTATTGTTATCACCAAGTATACCCTCAGCTTTTAACTTTTTCCAAAATTTCGACGTAGAGCAATTTTCAAAGTAACGCATGGCATATTCCTTTCTTAATCGCCTTATTACTGACTTTACTTTGTTACGATATTTACAGTAAATTTTCCGATTTGTATCTGAATTGCATTCACAATAAGCCCTCCATGCCAGATCTCTATTTATTCTAGCAGTCTTCAATTCCGTAGAATCCATCCATTTTTCCTTTCTAGTTAGACGCAATTTCTTGAGAGGAACACTTTCAACAAAACAACTACCAACAATATTATTAAAAATTTCCAATTTTGTATCTACAGAATGGGTACTAAAAAAGCAAGAAAAATTGAAATCATTGGAAAGAAAATTACATCTATCTATATTGATTAAATTATAGTCCCTATACCAATGTTCACAAATCGATGCTTTACTTACAAGTTTGTAACTTAACGAAATAATAGCATGGCCAGAGTTTAAAGGAGGAAATTGATATTGAGTCTTTTGGCTTACTAAATTTATGTTTGAGACAATAAAGTAGTCAATTTAAGTAGAAGTATTATGTATTTCATTGATGTGAGTAGGTATGGCATTATGTACTACAGATAGATTCGAGCGGGAGCAAAAGTCTCTTACAACATATGATTTCGTAAAATATTTTGTCTATTGTTTTTGGACTTTCAAACTGCTGATAAGAATCATAATAGGCAGTGACTTTCGCTTCGGCATAAAGTATTTTGACATGCACTTCATATCAGGGTCGCATTACGGCATTCGATATCGATCGAAATTTTACTTGAACGATCGAGTTGGCTGTTCTTAAGGTATAGAGATTCTAATAAGAAAGAATTTTCAAATTTCGATTACGTTCAAATGCTGTAATTCGGCCCCAGTTTTCTTGTGTGTGTTCTTTGCAATTCAAGGGCAGCTAAAATTGTTCTAATTAATTTTTGTGTCTTTTCTTATAATTTTGATTCATCAAGGATTTGAAAATATGGGGAAAACGGCTGAGTTAACTAATATTATTAGAGCCTTAATTGTAGCAAAGTTCAATGCCGGTTTCAAGGTAATAGACATAGCTAAAGAGTTTAAGTTGTCGCGTCAAATTGTTTATTATTAAATAAACAAATTTCATAACAAAAGCGATGTACAAAATTTTCTGCGATCCGGCGCAAAACTCAAAACAACTCTAAGTGAAGACCGAATCATCTTGAAAAAATTTAAAACAGACGTTTAGTTAAAAACCTCAAGATGCCGCAGATGAAAGAAATAAGTCATACAGTACTTCAATTAGTGAGTGGGCCTGACTGTTAATTTATTTATTTCAAGTTGTGAAGTTAAGAACTTCAAAACGAAAATAATCTATTAGAAAAACAAAACATTTACATTACAAGAAGATTGAAAGGTAAACAACGAGCACGATTAAAGGTGTCGAATTAAACATAGAATAACATGTGTGCGAACATGTCAAAGTAAATATAAATTACATGCATAAGAGCCAATTACAGGCAAAACTATAAACACAAACGTGTGAATAGACATTTTGGCAGATTTACAAATAAATGCGAATGATTAATGTTTTTAATTTGCGTGAATATTTAAGTTGATGACTATTACAGGCAGCAGGCAGGTAATTAAAGGGCAATAACATAAGAAACAGCAAATTTCTCACAACACGATACTTTATTACTGTATTTATGTAAGTATGTATGTATGTAGCACAGAATAGTCTGTGGTATGTAGTAAGGAAGTCAGATATTAATAGGTTTATAACCCTAGAAAGATAATGTTTGCTTAGTTTGTTTTTATACAAATGTTTTTTAATTTAAAATTTAATTTATTAAGCAAAAAAAATAAAAAATGTAAAAAAAAAAATTTGCAAAAAAAAAACTTTCGAATGACTAATTTTCTTTAAACAAGTAAGAGCGCTATATTCGTCCGTGCAGAATCTGATAATACCCTTCACCGTCATGTACGTAGGTATAATGACCACATCGTAGCTTAGTCCCTTACTTGTTTAAAATAAGTTTTGCCTATAACTTTGCCGATTAGTGACCAATTTATCCAAAAATTTTTTATGAATATCTCCAAAGGCATACCAACTAGTAGCAAGCGTGTCTATAAATTATTCTAGGGTTAGAAAATTTTAATTTTTATTGTAAAACTAAGCGAAACAAGTAAGAGTGCTATATTCGGCCGTGTCGAATCTGATAATACCCTTCACTATCATTTACATAAATATAATCCCACATCGTAGCTTAACCTATATTTCATGTTATACGCCATTTTTCTTTATTATTTCCGACGCCATTCTCGACTTTGAATTTTAACGTAGTTATCTGTATTCTACTAGTCGAGCCCTTTAATTTGATACCCATATTGATGGGGTTTAAAAAAATTTGATCCGCCATTTTGTTTTAGACGCCATCTTGGATTTTACATTGTTTAATAAATTACTGTATTCTACTGGTCAAGCCCTTTCATTTGATACCAATATTGAGGGGGTTCAAGAAGTTACATTTTAAAATACCAGATTTGACCCATATAAAACTTATTGTCCGCCATTTTGTAGTGGCGGACAACATGAATTTTTTTATTGTGCTTATATTGCGCTAGTCAAGTCCTTTCAGATGATACCAATATTGACTCTCTTGATTTTCGTTTGTAAATTTTTGGAATATACATATATTAAAAAAAAAAATTTTGCATTTAACTTTACCAATTAGAGCCCGCTTTATCCAAAATTTTTCACGAACGTCTATAGAGGCATATTATATATAAAAATAGTAGCAAAGGTACCTACAAATTATTCTATGGCTGAAAAATTTTAATTTTGATGGTAAGAATATAGGAAAAAACAAAGGCAGTCGTGGTTATTTGCTCATATCTCAGAAAGTTATGGGTCGATTGTGTGGCATTTCAATAGCGATTCATTCCCGGAAATTTCCAAAAGATTTATACCATATTCAGATCTGAGAAACATATGGTTTCTTCAAAACACGGACAGACGGGCTTAATCGACTCTTCTATTCATAAGCTTTCAGAAAATATATACTTTATGGTGTCGGAAATGAAAATTGTAGAAAGTACAAACTGAATGACAAAGCTATATATACCCTTGTGTACCACAGGTAAAGGGTATAAAAACAGAGGCAGTCGTGTTTTTTTTTTGCTCATATCTCAGAAAGTTATGGGGCGAATGTGCTAAATTTCAATACCGATCCTTAATATTTTTGATATTTCGATACCATACACGGATCTTGCTGATGTTGGGGGGGGACTTGCTGACAGACGGAAAATGCTTAATCGACTCTCGTTTTAATCCGAAATTACAAAATAGTTTTGAAAAAATTTTAAGAACTGATAATTATTTCGTACGTTACATTTTTTGTAATACTATAAACAAAGAGTTTAATATTTGTGGCAATGAGTAAAAAAAGATAATGTCGAACAACCTTGTTTTGAGAAAAACTTATTAAAGGCCATGACTGACTATCAGATTTAGTCGTTCGATATGTCAAAAATTGTTTGTGTGTTTAGAAAGTGTGATAGTGTGGACGCAAAGTGCACATGTGTGACAGATTTTTTGACAAGTGTGTCCGATTTGATAATCTTTTGGAAATTTTCATAAAATAATAGTTTCTGTGCGATCAGAGTTGCTTTTTCTAAGCAAGTATGACAGTGTGGCACACATTTTGTTGCGATTTTTTCATGTAGGACAGAAAACTATCAGATTTTTATTTGACATAATCGCACGACTTTGTAGAATAGTCAGTCATGGCCTTAAGTAATTTTACAAAAACCAATTTTTTTATTCCTTATTTTTGAAAATTATTCGTTTCTTGTATCAACATAATCTAATGGGTCGATTATGGATAGCAACTGAACCTCAGTTACGTTGCCAGTTGCCAAAAAGGCATTACAGATTGCAACTGGCAACTACCAGCTGTCAATTTTATATGAAAATTTAGCCACCGAGAAATTGTAGTTGCCAGCTGGTAACGCAACGATAGTTCGGTTGCTATCCATAATCGACCCATAAATTAAACAATTAAGAGCGCAATATTCGGCTGTGCCAAATCTAAATATACCCCCTATACATAGAAGTTTTTTGCGAAACATATTCACATACTTAAGTGAACATACTTAAGTTAACAATTGCTTAACAAACGACAAACATTATATACATTTTTGGCTTTTTGCTCGAATCTCAGCCAATAATGAATACAAATTGCTAATTTTTATGCCTAAATTTTCGAAAGCATTTCTGATAAACTGATATCACATACGAGTCCGTTGGATATATGGCGGCTTTGAAAAGTTGATTTCAACGCTCAGACGGACGGAAATTGCTTAATCGGAGTCTGTATCAATAAGGTTTCATAGTATGTATAGTTCAGCTGCTACAACCTTATTAAATTCGTTTTGGTATAAGATATATGGCTTGATTAAAACAAACAAATTTTTTAAACTACCGATAACGACTAAAAATACTAATCACTGAATCTTATCTCTCATTAAAAGCCGAAAAAGTTAGAGCACAAAATTGTTAAGGCACACGACTTACGGATGTACCTTATCTGTTTCGGGTAATTTGCTCGTATTTGGGTTCATTGAACTCTTACTACAATTTAAAATGAATGTGATTTTTTTTTCGTTATTATTTTTATTTTTTTTTTGATGGAAAATTTTGCACGTGTTCTTTATGCACTTTAAACCCTATAACTAAGTAGGTATTTATAAGGAAAGAATGTGTTGTTAATTAAAACAAGTAAGAGCACTATATTCGGCTGTGCCGAATCTTTTATACCCACCACCAATTTTGTGTACATTTAAAGCACTATATTTATTATTTTGTTAATCGCTATAGAATAATCTCTTAATAATAAAATATGTATCACTTTCTTTATAGAGGGTGGTTAAATTTTAAGGGCCCATGTTTAAGGTGAACTACACCTAGTCTTTAAATTTGTTTTCTGCATTTCACTTGACATTTCTTTATCTCAAACTTACTCATTTTGATCCGTGGAAAGATACGCAAATGAGCAACGCTTTAAAGTTATTCAGGTTTTTTATAAAAATGGGCGTTCAAATCAAAATGCATTTAGTGCACTTCGTAATTCTTTTGATCAACATAATCGTTCAAATTCGTCCACAATCGGGAGAATTGTAAAAAATATTTAAATTTCTGCAAAACAGGTCTGTATAAAATGTTAGAAAATCTGTGAATGCCTTCTTAGTTCGTTGAATGGGAACTATTGCTGTTTTTTGCGATAGTGTGGCAAAATAGCAGTCAACCTCGACTCATCATCATGCTTAACAATTGAGCATCAATATTGTCATTGAAAATTTGGACCATCAGATAGAGGAGTGGCGCCAAGGATGGGGGGGGCCATTTGGCCAATATTTTGTTAAATACATAATTGAACCATACAAATATTATCATTATAAAAAGAAATAATAATATCCTAAATAATTTGTGTTTTATTTAAAGACAACATCGGTCCTTAAAATTTAACCACCCTTTATAACTTCGATATGCTACTAAAATGCTTTTGTAAATGTAGTGTTTCAATGAAAGTGTGTTAAAGTAGCTGTGTTAAAGTTTCTGCTAATAAATACAACTTTAATATTTCAATATAGCCCTTTATTTTCCCAAAAACTTTGTCAATAGAGAAATTACATGAATTTAAGATAAACCGTTATATGGGAGGTAGTCGTTAAAGTGGGTGTGTCACCTAAACTTTTTGGCACAACAATAACATTGATTAGAAGGATATACGTAGCAAATTTGATCATCTTACATCTAATTTTGGCGGTTTTATGAACTTTTAAATTTCATTAACGGTAGATTACGTGAAAAGTGGGCGTTATAGTAGACGTGTCAAAGTTATTTTTGCGATGAGTACAACTTAGGTGTTTCAATACAGCCCTTTATTATTCCAAAATCATTATTAGTAGAGACATTATATGAATTTTAGGTAAAACGTTATATGAGAGGTGGGCGTAAAAGTGGGCGTGGCAACTTAATTTTCTAGCACAGTAATGACATTGCCTAGGATGATATACGTAGCAAATTTTATCATCATACCTCTTATTTTGGCGGTTTTATGAGCTTTTAAATTACATTAACGGTATATAACGTGAAAAGTGGGCGTTATAGTAGGCGTGTCAAAGTTGTTTTTGCTAATGAGTACAACTTAGGTGTTTCAATATAGCCCTTTATAATTCCAAAATCTTTATTAATAGAGAAATTATAGGAATTTTGAGTAAAACGTTATATGGGAGGTGGGCGTTAAAGTGGGCGTGGCGTCTTAATTTTCTGGCACAGTAATGACATTGCCTAGGAGGATATACGTAGCGAATTTGATCATCATACCTCTAATTTTGGCGGTTTTATGAGCTTTTAAATTTCATTAATGGTATATAACGTGAAAAGTGGGCGTTATAGTGGGCGTGTCAAAGTAATATTTTCGAATGAGTACAACTGAGATGTTTCAATATAGCCCTTTATTATTCCAAAATCTATATAAATTGAGAAATTATATGAATTTTAGGTAAAACGTTATATGGGAGGTGGGCGTTAAAGTGGGCGTGGCGTCTTAATTTTCTGGCACAGTAATGACATTGCCTAGGAAGATATACGTAGCGAATTTGATCATCATACCTCTAATTTTGGCGGTTTTATGAGCTTTTAAATTTAATTAACGGTATATAACGTGAAAAGTGGGCGTTATAGTGGGCGTGTCAAAGTTATATTTTCGAATGAGTACAACTGAGATGTTTCAATATAGCCCTTTAGTATTCCAAAATCTATATAAATTGAGAAATTATATGAATTTTGGGTAAAACGTTATATGGGAGGTGGGCGTAAAAGTGGGCGTGGCACATTGATTTTCCGTTACAAAAAAGCGCCTCACCAATAAGCAAAGTGTGCAAAATTTCAGAGTCGTACATCCAATTTTGTTGCTTTTATGACGTTTTTGTTTTTAAATATACCGAAAAATACACTGTGCGGTATAAATTTTCGTACATTTTGATCGATAACTCCTCTCCTAATGCATAGATTTAGATAATTTTCGGGGAAAAATATTGTTTTTACTCAGGAAATATATATTCGAAGTTTCATGAGTCTACGTTAATGCGTTTAGACACAATTCCATTTTATTCGATGTTTGAAGGACATGGTTTTTTCGACCTACTCTTGCTTTCCGAGCTATAACTATCTTCCTAATATTCCGATTTAGCCCATTTTCAATACCAAACAAACCTTGTCTATAAGAAAGATTCTGGCAAAATTTGAGCCCCCTAGCTTTTTCGGTGCGACCTCTATCGTGCTTTCAACAGACGGACAGACGGACAGACGGACGGACATAGCTAGATCGTCATCAAATCGAACCCTGATTCAGAATATATATACTTTATGGGGTCTAAAATGGATATTTCGATGTGTTACAAACGGAATGACAAAATGAATATACCCCCACCATTTTTTTGGTGGCGGGTATAAAAAAAAGAACAATGAACGCAAAAAACATTAATTATACATATCTGTAGTGCGTGTAAGAGATTAACTGAAGTAAATGCAATGGATGTTCATAATCCTTAAGTGTTTATCTTTGTTAAGATCTTAACAATTGCATTTTGTTGATATACAAATGTACATAAGTATGTATGTACATATATTAATTACATATGTGACCTTCTTTCAGAAAAGGGACCTAGTGTGTGAAAATGAAGTTTTGAGAAAAATGCATTTAAAGTTTCATAATGCATTATCACTGTGAACACACCTTCAGTTGGAAGATGCGATTTGGTATGGTTAGTTATGATTAGTTGCCGACTTTGGTGACGTCATACCTATGTGGTGACGTATTTGTTTCGCTTTTAGTGTGACAATAGCTTTGCTATTGTTGCTGCTCTGTTTGTTATGATCTTTATTCTAAAGCCGCAACCAGTGACCGACGCACAGTGGGTTCGATAGTACCCAAAGTGGCGATTAATTCATAGACGCCGTAGTTTTAAAATATTACATTTTTTTATTGATGGGTTATTATAAGCACATAAAAACACAGCATTTTAGAAAAAAAAAGAGTTAAAAAATTTTTTTTTTTAGCCCGTTAAGCGCATTTTTGTTTTTTGGAAAAAAAGACCTTATTTCACAATTTATGTTGTAACTTTGGAATAAAAAACGATAAATTAATATGTAGAACTGAAAATTAAAGCATACTCAATGTTTTATTAAAAAATTAAAATAATAAATATTTTATATGTATTTGTATTACTATAAATCTAATCTAAAATCCAACTTTTGTTTTTTACAAAATGTTATAAATATACAAATTTTTTCGAAAAAGCTACAAAAGAGAATATTATAATTTTTTAGTAATGAATTATCATAAATACATAAAAACACTGCATTTTAGAAAAAAAAATTTTTTTTTAACCCGTTAAGCGCATTTTTGTTTTTTGGAGTTTAAAATTTATGCTGTAACTTTGGAATAAAAAGCGATAAATTAATGAGTAAAACTGAAAATTAAAGCATACTCAATGTCTTATTAAAAAATTAAAATTATGTAATTCCCGACGAGAAATAAAAATTGTTTTGGGACTTAAGGCCTAACTATATTATGCTTTTGCTGGCTTAAGCAAATGTGCGGATACACAAAATTAAATGTATGCAACTATATTGTACTTAAGAAACTGCGAATCTGATCGTACTTTGCTTACGAAATTTGCTTTTCATTCGATTTGTACACACTGTTGCATTATTTAGTACTTTTTTTTATTAATGTTGTCTTTTGTTTTTTAAATAAGTGAAAAAATGTATACATTTTATAGTTTATGGTAAAATATTTTTACATTTTACACATTAAATAATAATTTTGTGACAATATCGATATATTTAGGAATACAGAAATAAAACAACTTTTGCAAAAGTACAAATATTTGCAACTAATCATAGTAAGTATTTAAGTTTACAAAGTACAATATATCCACCGAAAAGTCTTCAAAAATTTCATTAAGCATTTGACAGACTTTTCGTTGATTTTTGACATTAGCTTAAGCCAGCAAAAGCATAATATAGGGCCTGTTCGTAAACGCATCACTGCGCTGCACAATATGATTACTTTGCGCTGCCACTGCAAATCATATGTTGCTGATGCTTCTTTTTGCTTATTATACCCTTCACACAGTGAAAAAGGGTATATATAGGTTTGTCATTCCGTGTGAAATTTCTACAATTTTCATTTCCGACCCCATAAAGTATATATTTTCTGAAAGCTTATGAATAGGGGAGTCGATTAAGCCCTGTCAGTCTGTCCGTCTGTCCATGTGTATGTTGAAATCAACTTTTTGAAGCCCCCCGACATAGGTTGGACCCATGTAAGGTATTAAAATATCAGAAATATTCGGGAGTAGAACGGTATTGAAAATCAGAAACATCGGTACATAAACAACTGAGATATGAGCAAAAACCCACGATCACCTCGATTTTTTTTTTCACAAAAACAACATTACAACAACAACATACATACATACAAACGTGTATACTGGTTAGGGAAAACGTGGTATCAAATCCCAAAATTTTTTTAATTTTTTTTAAATTTTTTTTTTAATATTTTTTTTATTTTTTTTATTTTTATTTAATATATTATATATATTTTTATTATTTTTTTTTTTAATATTTTTTTTTGTTTTATATATATTATATATATAATTTTTTTTTTTGTAATTTTTTTTGTAATTTTTTTTTTTTGTTTTTTTTAACATACATACGTGAATTTATAATTTTACAATGAGATGTTTTTATATGTATGTACGTATTTCATATGGGATGAATGGTGACACAAACTACTGTTATTGCATGACTATACGTTGTGAAGGGTATATAAGATTCGGCACGGCCGAATGTAGCGCTCTTACTTGTTTTATTGCTGCATTTACGAACGAGCGAACACTGCGGAAAAATTGAAAAAATGATTACAAATTTAATTTGTGAATTTGACAATACAATTTCTAACATATATTTCACATTTGAGGCTAAAAATGTTTAAAAAGTAAAATAATCAAAAATAAATCATAAAAACCACATTCTTTATACTCACACATCTATTGCATCAGCCATTTTTGTGATTAGTTTTTTGTATTTATTTGCGCATAATAGACTTCAATGTTGCATTTACGAACAGATGACAGCTGCAGTGTTGCCAACGTTTGCATTTACGAACATTGTGCGCATAATATGCACAGCTGTGATGCATTTACGAACAGGCCCATAGTTAGGCCTTTATTCATAAACTAGTAAGATGTCAATTGCTTATAATTTGCAAAATGTTATTCGTTTTCCCTTGTACCAAATAACGAGTAATGTACAATTACACAACACTTCAAATAAATAACATCACAGTAAACAGACACAATCAATACAAAATACAAATCAATATGGCAGTGCCGAATTTTAAATACCCTTCTATACGGAGGAAGTTTAATTAAATATTTAAATTTATTTTTTACTTCAAAATATTAATATACCATAATACATTAATTATCAACAGCTTACACATAAAAATTAAACACACTCTAATTAAAATTGAAAAAAAAAATTACCCACTATAAATTAGGTAAATTTCAATAAACTCTGTAATTTTACATGAAATTTCTTAAAATTTACTAAGCTTATGTTAGAAATTATTAGAAATTTACCCAACTTATAGTAGGAATCTTTACTTGTTCTACTAAAGTGCAAATGAAAACCATACTTCTATGTATGTTTACATGCTTGTGCCCAATTTTTTTATGTAGGGTACAATGAACTATAACAATTAAAAGAGATGAAAGCGTGACTCGATATTTTTTAAATGCAGTGTTCGTGAGTTACATATAATTTTATCAAGAAATTTATTTATAATAACGTAAGTTATTGCTGAATTTGTGCGTTAGCTAATTTTTTAGATTTTTTTTTAGCATTTAATATACATATTAGTATTTAAGCTTTAGTTTTGTTCGAACATTAAGTGTTTTCGTGACCATTTCGAGCTCGTGAGTTAATCTTAAATTTAATAAAAGCACGAACGTATGCAAAAATTAGAATTCGGGTAAATAAAACAGAATTTTTTTTTTGTAAGTGAGCTTGAGTCAAAATTAACTCACGCAACCATCTCTGATAGAAACCAAACTCATTTATTTGTTGTTTGTTTTTTTTCAGATTAAGTATTTAGCAACTGGAGTTCTTTCACAAAAATTTTAATAAGTAAAAAAACGCGGTGCCTCTGCAAAATTTTGGTGTGGAATATATAAGCTAAAATACTATATTAAAATATCACTTAATAAAATTTGCTGGATCGCAACAAGAAATTTGTTGAAACTCTGTGTATATATCGAAAATACCCCAAATATGGAGCACTTTTTAAAAAATATTAAAAATATTTGCAATATTTGCAAAACATTTATCTAAAAAACATTAATGCAATCGTGTAGCCAAATACCTGAAGTTGATGGTTCCATTTTAATAAAATTACTTTCAGAACGCTTAATAAGAATTAACAGCACCAGCACGGCACAAAAAATTTTGAAAAATTATTTGACTTTGACAGCTCACAGACGATAGAGTAATTTACTCAAAACAAAAGTTTTTGGCAAATAGTAGGTTCGTTCGAGAACTCACAAATTTGTACGAATTTGTAAAAATTTTTACTGCATTTTACGAAATTGCGTTCGTTTACACAAATTTGTAGTAAATGAGAGAACAAATAGAGAGCGAAAAGTGACAGTTCTTGACTGAGTATTTGCAAATTTTTACTACAGAAATTTCTTGTAGTAAGATTTAGCAAAACCAAAAAACATATGATTCAAAAGGTAAACAAACAAAAGTAAGCAAACAAAAAGTATACAATTTGTGAAAAAAATATTAAAAAGAGGAAAATCCAAACAATAGTGCAAAATATTATTAAATTTAAATTGTTTGTGAAATAAAGTTAGTTAACAATGTCTAAAGATGAAAGAATGGAACTGCCTGGCGCAGGTATACATACTTAAATACATATTTGCACATACATATGTATGTACATAGTTCCCATTAAACAACAAAATATTTATTTGCCATCAGCTGTTGCTTCAATCTTACGAATTTTTACAAATGTCTGTTCGAGTACTTTTTTGGACAAATTCTCTTTTTGAGAGTAAAATTTTCAATTTACTAAATAATTACTCATTTACTACAAAGTGCAGTAAAAGTACTCGAACGAACCTAGTGATGTAGAATTTAATTACCTTTCACCCAGTACCACACACAAATGTGTAGGATAAAGTTCAGCTTTTGAATTAATTCTTACTTTTGGTACATTTTAACCCTCTGTGCGACGCAACAATGTCGCTCTCTGTTCGCTCTCAGCAAAGGCTTGATGTGCGAATACTAATACGAAGAACATTATAAAAATAACTATAACTAAAACAAGTAACAGTGCTATATTCGGCCGTGCCGAATCTTATATACCCTTAACAACGTGTAGTCATGCAATAACAATTGTTTGTATCACCATTCATCCCATATAAAATACGTGCATACGTACACGTTAGAATAAATGTGGCATCGAATCCCAGCTGAGCCAAAAAAATTTTATTTTATTTTATTTAATATATTATTTATATTTTATTATTTTTTTTTTAAATTTTTTTTAAAAATTTTTTTAGAAAAATTTTTTTAGAAAAATTTTTTAAATTTTTTTTTGTAGTTTTTTTAATTATTTTTTTCTTATTTTTAATATTTTTTTTTTGGATTTTTGTTTGTTTGGTATGTTTTTTACATGTATGTATGTATGTATGTATGTTGTTATTGTAATTGTGAAAAAACGAGGTGGTCGTGGTTTTTTGCTCATATCTCAGAAAGTTATGGGGCGATTGTGCTGAATTTCAATAGCGATTCATTCCTGGATATTTCCAAGAGATTGATACCATATACAGATCTGAGGAACATATAGTTGCTTCTAAAAGTTGATTTCAACTAACACACGGACAGACAGATAGACGGTCAGGGCTTAATCGACTCCTCTATTCATAAGCTTTCAGAAAATATATACTTTATGGGGTCGGAAATGAAAATTGTAGAAATTACAAACGGAATGACAAAGCTATATATACCCTTGTGTACCACAGGTGAAGGGTATAAAAATGGAAGTGAAGTAGAGTGGCGAACATGGGAAGGATTTTACAAAAGAGTACCAGGTATACTGTCGCGATTTTGTCATTTTAATTTTTCAAATTCATTTAAATTAATTTTGTAAACGTTTGAATTTTAGGTATTATCAAGTACCACTACTTTGACTTAAAAAAAAAAGAAATTGTATGTAAAAAACTTGTGGACTCGAAAGAAGAAAGATTTAATCTGCGATTAAGGGCTGAGCTATCAAACGAATTACCCCCGCTCATTGCACCAAGCGGTTTATCGTTAGATCACAAATGGTATTTGTATAAGAATGTCAGGGTCTTATGTCCTGATTTACAGAAACGGGATTTTGTAGCTCTTAAACCGAGTGAACCCAAAGCGAAAAAAAATCGAAAAATAAATCTGAACCTGCGAGCTAGAAAAAAATCTAAGCACCGGATCACGACAAAAAGAAAGCTGAATTCAAAGAGCCGAAAAAAGAAAAAACTGAAACTGTCAAACGGAAGAAAAACGAAGTACCAGATCACAAAACACCGAAAAAAAGTCCGAACACCAAAAAAAATTCGAAGACTGACGAAAAAAAAAGCAATTTAAAATCAAAAAAAAGTAAAATTTTAATGTTTTTCTCATTTTTACCGATTTTCCCAAGTGTGTACGTTTTTATGGGGTAAATAAATTTTTATCAGAAATCTAATTTATTTTATCTTATTCTACACCCTTTTAGGTACCAGAATCCACTCTTAAGTCCAAACCCGTTTTTCGACACACTAAGTCCCTTTTCTCGGAGAAGGTCACATACATATATGTCATTGGTTGTTAACAGATGTAATCATGATTCAATTTTGACAGTAATTGATTAATAAAAATAGACAAATCTGTCGCAATAGTGCTAATATTAATTTATTATTTAATATATTAATTAAATTCAAGTTTATTGTTATAATTTATGTTATTCCTATGACATTATTTTATTTTATTTTTCCATGAAGATTTAATAATTTGCATATTGCAGTGATAAGCTTCAAGTTCAATAACATTTTTATTTTAAATCTAACAATTTTAAATGTCATACATCTACTTAGGGTTGGAAGTATATAATTAAATTTTTTAGTAATGAAATCTTAAAAAAAAAAAAATTGTTTTTATTCCAGTTTTATTTTTTTTTGTTTTTGTTGTTACTCAGTTCAATAAAACTATAAATATATATTTTATATTAAAACAAAATTTTTTTAATTATAACAATTATTTAAATAAATCGCAACAAAATACATTTAAAATGTAAAACAAAAATAAAATAAAATTATAAAGAATAGCCCGTACAAAATCTAGACGTAATTAAGAACTTGTTAAAGCGACTTTAGTGGGTGACATTAGTAGCTCTTTTAAAATTTAAACAAAAGTTTCTTGATTGAATACTACTTGTATTTACCAAGGCACACTGTAATTATTTATATTATTATAATTTAATTTGAATCGCAAGGTTTTAAAACCATAGAGCCAGGGTATCCCGAGATGGTTCAGTATCTGTAAGTCGATCTATACCTTTGTATAAAAAGTCGGAGCAAAACGCCAACAATATAGTTCTTAAAAGTTTTGCAGAGATTAGTTTAGACCCCGGGTAACTGTAACTCGGTACCGCTTACCGACACCACGCAATTAACCAATGCGAGAGTGAGACGCAAAACTCGAAGGTGCAGCCTGATTGTCTTTATCCGACAACGATAACGACAATGGCGCCCATGCTCTTGACCCGACCAGAGCTGAAATGTGACTCGGCACACGGTTATCTCGCAACACAACAGCTGATCGGGAAGTGTAATGTCAAAAGTTTTTGAATTTGCCTTAATTTTATTTATTTGTGCAGGGCAATGCGAATTCATACAGGTGAAATTATCAGCCCAGCTGATGGGGAGACTTTATGTCAAAATTGGTTGAATTTGCCTTATTAATGCAGGGAAGGGAAATGTGATTTTAAATTCTGTATTAAACAATTAACTTACATGTACTTTTTTGATAATACATGTGCTAAATTTATGTATATTTGTTGCTTTTGCGTCATTAATAATGTGTTTCAAACAATTATATCCTTTTTTTAATCAAATTTTATTATATTTAATATGTAAAAACAACTTTTTTATCCCTGATATACGAATTGACCTTGACATAAAACATCTCATGAAAAATTGCTTTGTTGTATCAATTCGCCGTTGGATATGCCTTGGTGCAGGGCAAGGCGGATTGATTGATGGATTCGCCTTGGTGCAGGGATTAGAAGCTAAATTTTTTTTTTCGGTAAAAAATTAATTTTTGATTCTTTTTTTAACCAAGAGAACTACACTTATTTAAGCATATTTGCTGTTTTTATATTATTTATTATAAAATGCAGAAATATATATCCGTTTTGCTTTCAATTATATAGTATCGAAATAAGCTGATTTTAAGCACTTTTAATAGACAATATATCTACGAAAATGTTGCTTTGTTGTAGCAATTCGAGATTGCATATACATACCTGTATGGTTGGCGAATTAAGGTATATAATTATGTTCAAATATGCATTAGTAATAGAATATGCAGAATAAAAGGATGCCATTTTGTTTTAAATCCTTTGATTCGGAAAATTAGTTGGTAAAAAGTGAGTTTGAATAATTGTTTGCAAATATGGTTTATGATTGATTTAACATACAATACGTGCGGCATATATGGTTTCTATATATTGTTCCCGGTAAATACGAATACAACAACAATAATATCAGTGATATCCTTATATACATATGTGGTCACGCCCACTTAAAAAAATATAAAAATTATCAGCGTAATAGGTATATTTATTATATATTTTTTTCGAAATCGGGTTTTAAAGTTTCCTAATAGTCCACTTACAAACACATGACCCTTAAAAAATTTATACCGAATAAAAAAGATCTAGCTAATTTCATTCGCTTAAATTGTATTCCTTTTTATTTTTCTGATGTAAAGTAACAGAAAATTGAGATAAGCCCTTTATGCAAACCATCTAAATCGATTACTTAGACAAAAAGGGTTAAGTCAAAAACTTTAGTTTTAATTTTATATAAAACAAAATTTGCATTGCCTAGATATCAAACGATTACTATTGAAATCTGTTGTGCTAGACCAGTGATTCTCAACTACAGTGACGCGGCACTTTTGAGTGTTTTTTTAAAATTAAATTTAGGTTGAGACTGTAAGTTAATTTTCGAAACCAGCTACTGTTTCATCATCCGCACTCTTTTGATCAGATCAGCGTTGTGTGTAAATGTTAACTATTTAACTCAGTATTTTATTGAAAATTGAAACATAGAATTATTTGTTCTAATTGAATTAATGCCTTTTATATATTAATGAGTGAGTACGAAATTTACCAGCACCTATTTTTCATGTATTATTTTTGTATTTCATGTATTATTTTTGTATACAAGTTTGATGTTTGCCTGTAGCGTAAGATGTCGTCGCTAACCCCGGGTCTTCACGTAGCAATATTTATTACCGCAATTGTCAAATATGATTGCGTCCATAGAAATTGCAAGGTGTAGACCGCAAATTGTCATATGTAGCAATTTATTGCGCAATCATTGCTCTGCTTATTGCTTGAGCAATTATTGCCGCAATTAGCCGTCAAAATCGTTTAATTTTTATGTTTTTTTTATGTTTTTCTTTGCAGAAACAAAGGAAAATTAAAATAATTTTACCTGATAATAATTAAGAGTGAGGTATTCCAAAAAAACTCATAAAAGGTAAAACAAAAATTTTAAATTATAAAAATAAATTATTTGTGCCGTGTTCTCCACCCAGTGAAAATAAACATACTTTGGCAATAAAGTGCCGTTATTCTGCCGACGTTCTTGCTTATGCTTAGCAATGAAAATTTCTACGTGGAGACCCAGCGTAAAGCAATTTCGCAAGTATACATACTTAAATTGCTTATTGTCACACGTTTACTGAACAAGATGTTAGTTGTTCAAGAATGTTTTTATTTTACACCAAGCCCCATGTTTTTACATACCTTTTTGCCTAACGTCAAAGATATCTAAAGCTTAGTCTAGACGGTATGATGAATCAGCAAATGTGTGGTAATATCTATTTGCTTTAAAATAACAGCAAATGTCTCTGTTAGCATATTGAATATGATGGTCGTTTACACGATTTGCTGAAAGTACCAAATTTTTTGAATTCATCATACGCCAACAAATGATATTTCAACATATGAGTTATCATACAATTTTTGTGTATACACGATATGTTGAATTTCGTTTAATTATGTATGTTAATTCGTATTAACATTTGTTTATATATTTGTATATGCCAAATAAATTTGACAATACAGTTTTTTGCGTCAATTATATTTATGTATATGTATGTATGTGATAATAAAAAGAATAATCTGAAAAAGTTTATCTTTTATTATTACAATTGAATTTAATATAAAGAAAAAAATTCTAATTAAACTCAAACCTGAGTAAAATTTAAAAATACTAATTTAGAACAAGAAGTTTAACAATTAAAAATTAGGAATTACAAAATACAAGAACACGGAACATATCATCATGCTTTGTTGTTCAACCAACATTCTGTTGAGTACTGACCAAACCAAAAATAAACAAATAGTTATAAGAAACAGCGCTGTCAACCTTTTAGTTTTATCAATGTTATTAGTGCTTTTTTATCGCAAAAAAATTTTGAAATTCAGGTGTTTTGTTTTTTCTAAATACTAAATTTAAAAAAAAAATATCGCAAGTAGATATTACGAAAAAAATAAGGATTGATAGTAAACAATGTTTATGTTATTGCAGATTGTTAGCTTATTATTGTTTTAAACCAAAAACCATAATAAACAATAGTTAGATACATTGATTATATTTATTATTATTATTTATTATTATTTAATTTCCATACTTATTTCTTGATATCTTATATGGTTTATAAGAGAAATGAAACTAAAAAATATATAAATATGCAAAAACTTTTTAATTTACAATATTACAAAATTACAATTGACACCATGATGTAGTTAGTATTCTCATAAGTAATCATATAGTAATGTTCATATTGATAGCATTATAATTTAAAGGGTGATATAGAATTTGTTTTGGCTTTATGTTCCTTATTATATTTACTTATTATATTTTTATACGGAAATTTAGAATTTTATGAAATAAATAAAGTTAAAAATTTTGCAAATAACGCATTTTTAAATGTTTTGATGCTTTTCGAAATTTTAAAGTTGACACTAATCTAAACAATAATTGTGAAACAGTCATCTATTGCTTTCGCTATCTTGCTGATGGCTAGAGCAGGCCAAAACTAGTAATAATATAAAAGATAATAACAAACAAAAAAAGGGGTTGCTGTTGGTAAAATTTTAGTGTAACTCGTTGTGGTAAGAATATATGAATAATTAACTGAAAGCCTAGGTGTTTAATAAATGATATTTACATCCAATACTTTATCACCGATCAAAGAGTGATCAAAAATTCACATCAACCATTTTGCCTAAATAACTAATGTATAACTTACAAATTCTAGCAAAGAATATAACAAATTAGGCAACACTGCAACAAGTCTATATGATACTACATTTGCCAAATGATGAAAAGCTGAAATACGCTTTTCAACAAACAACAAATCTGTCTTCATACGTCGGAAATTTATCCAGCATTAAAAATATGCTGTTTACACGATATGTTGAAATCGTCGACATACATTTGATGGCCTTGTTAAAAAAGTGTTAGCAAATGATGTTAATCATACGTATGATGAAAAAATTTTGCGTTTACACGATATGATGGCACTTGTAAAGGTGGAGTTACATACCATCCGTTCATGCGTTGTTGCGTTTGATACTTTTTCACCTTTTTATACGTTTCTAAACTCAAGTTACACACAATGCGTTTTATGCATCAACTCTTATGTTTTAATCAGCTGTTGTGTTAGGATTGCCATTCGTACTGTTTTAAACAGTACATGTACTGTTTTTTGTAATGTGTACTGTTATATTCACAATACCTAAAACAGTACGAAAAAGTACTGTTTTTTATATTTGTACTGTTTTTGGATACACATGTATTGAATTTTGTAATTTTTTTAAGAATGAAATAGGAAAAAATTGTATTGTTAAATGTGTACAAAAAAGGGATAAATATTTATAATTTATTTTTGAATTAACTTTTTTTGTAAGCATAAATTATTTTCTTTTATATAACTATACCACCTCTATTTGTGTTGTATAATTATTTATTGAATTTTAAAAATTATCAAATGTATTCATTTTAAAAATTCAATTGACTTTTTTTAGAATTTTTTTAACAATATTTAATTATTACTTTTGGATTACTATATATAATTTAAAAAATATCAATTTTAAATGACAAATTATCAATTTTAAAGTAGACTTTACTTTATTGTTCATAAAAATTGTTATTGTCTTTAAAATAAACTTCAAAAAAATTATTAAAAGTAATATTATAGTCGACTTTAACAAGAAATGTTTTCTTTTTGTTGAGCCTAAATATTATTTTCTTAAATATTGTTAAATATTGATTTTAAGTTCAATAACAATTTCTATGCGTGATAGATTAAGTGCCATTACTACAGCTTGTCTTTAGTTAAAGGTAGGATTTTGTCTGTTCGATAAATAGCTTTGCATTATTACATCTTCCATTTTTTATTGTTATTATTATTAAATTTAATAATATTTAATGAATAAAAAATAATAAATTAAGGGTTTATAATGCAAAGCCATTTATCTGCCAAACAAAATTCTGCCTTTAGCTAACGGCAAGTTGTAATAATGGCCCTAAGTCTACTTAAGAATTGATAATTTGTCAATTACAAGTGATATTTTTTACGTTATAAATAGTATTCCAAAAGTATTAATGGAATATTATTGTAATTTTAAGAAACAAATTAATTGAATTTGCATATTATAGATAATTTCAAAATTCAACTCGTAGTTTTTGAAATTCAATTACCAATTTCGAAATTCTATTTACTATTTTTTAAATATAATTAATAACTTTTGAAATACATTAGATCATTTTCAAAATAAAGTTTGAAAATATAGTGCATAATTCTGAAATATAGTCGAAAATGTTAAAGCATTGGTATTTCGTTTATTCAAACTAGTATCAATATTAAAATTGAAAAACGACGTTAAATTTGTGTTTTTGACCACGTGTTTACATGTTTTTATGTTTCTTCTTAATTATTTTTAAATAAAAATGTGGTGTATTGAAGTAAAAGTTATGTTATCAAAATCAAAATGTACTGTTTTTCTTTTTTTTTAAATTACTGTTTTTCCCCCTCAATGTACTTTTTTTCACTTTTCAAATATGGCAACCCTATGTTGTGTTTATATTTTTATTAACTAAAAACAATTTTGCCAAAATGGAAAGTAAAATTGACAATTTAAGGGCATTTATGGAATTCATTTAGTTTATGTACATGATACAAATTTTTAAGCACAAATTTGCTGATTCAACATATCGTCTAGACTAAGCTTAAGTAGTATATTATAATTTTTATTCGTCCAGATTTTATGAGGGCCATTCTTTACACACTATATGCATTTTATTCAAAAAACGTTTTTAACCTAATTTCAACTTAGCGTAATTTTTATGTTTTATTTATTTTATATTTTTATTGTCGGATGGGTAAAAAAGCAAATTAACAATGACAGCAAGCACTATGAAAATGTGGTGGGTGGTTTAAAAATTAAAAATTTTTTATTAAAATAATGATGATGATGATGATGCACAGATAATGTTTTAAAAACTAAAAAATAATTAGGAAAGTACCAGTTAACAGTCGTCACAGCCCTTTCCTCATCAATATAGGCCGTTAATCAAATTAAATGAAAATTGTTGGGCGTAGCGTAGGATGAGTAAATGATCATTTTGTCGCATGATGATAGTAATTAGTAGATTTTCTTTTACATATCAGTTTCATAAGTTGTGTATTGAATAGATATATTCAAAGTATATAATAATATGATAATAAATAATAGAAATTCGAAGCGCTTATTATAATAGCTATCATACGGTGTCAAAAAATAATTATCGCTCAAAGAATATAATATTTATCAAATAACACTGATTAGAAAGCATATAAATGAATGAATTAATTTTCGAACCTTAGTACTTGATATAAAAAAATAAAGCTGCCTTGATAAAATTGGAAATTAAACAAGCAAGACCACTATATTTGGCTGTGCCGAATTTTTTATACCCACCACCAATTTGATGTACTTTCTTTATACTAAAATATGTATCACTTTCTTTGCATAACTTCGATATGCTAGTAAAATGTTTTCGTAAATTTTGTATTTCAATGAAAGTAGGAGTTAAAGTAGGCGTGTCAATATAGTTTATGCTAACAAATACAACTTCGATATTTCAATATAGGCCTTTATTCTTCCAAAATCTTCATTCATAGAGTAATTATATGAATTGGAGATAAGGCGTTAAGGTAGGCGTGTCACCTTTATTTTCTGGCATGACAATGACATTGAGCTGAAAGCTCAAATTCAGTGAAAATGCAATTCATCATAATACCTCTAATTTTGTCGGTTTAATGAGCTTTTAAATTTCATTAACAGTAAGTAACATGAAAAGTGCGCGCTAAAGTAGGCGTGTTGAATATACCGAAAAATACACTGTGCGGTATAAATTTTCATACATTTTGATCTATTACTCCTTTCTTAATGCATAGATTTAAGCAATTATCAGGGAAAAATATTTTGTTTTACTCAGGAAATATACATTCGAAATTTCATGACTCTACGTTAATGCGTTTGGACACAATTGCATTTTATTCGATGTTGGAAGGACACGGTTTTTTTTACCTACTCTTGCATTAGGAGCTATAACTCTTTTTGTAATATTGCGATTTAGCCCATTTTCAATACCAAACAAACCTTGTGTATAAGAAATATTCTAGCAAAATTTGAGCCCCCTAGCTTTTTCGGTCCGACCTCTATCGTGGTTTCAACAGACAGACGGACAAAGCTAGATCGTCATAAAATGAAACCCCGATTCCGAATATATATACTTTATGGGGTCTAAAATGAATATTTCAATGTGTTACAAACGGAATGACAAAATGAATACAACAACAACAACAACACCAACACACAACAACCCCCCCCCCCCCCCCCCCCTTTTTTTTTTTTTCTTTGTGGCTATAAAAATATCGAACATATTACTAAGAACAAATAAAAAAACTTCTTCCACAAAAACACTAAAAAATATGTGGGAAAAGAAAAACATTCCGAGGAAAAATCTATTCACTCTAGTGGTGAATGATTATAATGCAAATCTTAAAATTGAAGATTCCTGTAGAGAGTACACCTTAAATTTAGTTGTTATTCAAAGTCGACAATATCGATCAAGATTCAATAAAACATTTAAGAAAAAAATTCTGTTTTTAATTATTCTATATAAAGAATTTTTCTTCAATTCAAAAGAAAAAAATATATGTATATTTTACTAAAATTTTAAAAATTCTATATAAAAAATTTGCGATATTTTGATAATAATTTAAGTTATTATAGGGAGCTCTGTATTTATTTTATATTTAAATTTATTTGACACATTTTTTAAATGTCATAAAAAATTGTGACGTTCATAAACATTTTGCGTTTATTAAATTAAATAAATCTCAATTAAAATGTATCATAAGAAATAAACAGACAGTTAGACACCATGAATGAGTGTTGAAACTAATGTAGAAAAGGGTGATACATACTATGAATGTGAATATGTATGTATGTATGTATGTATGTATGTTATATTAATGTATTACACATACGTACAGTGTTTCATATAAAAAATGGAGCAGAATTTTATATTGTAGTAAATAAAAACTCATTGGATAAAAAAAATAAATTTAAAATAAAAAAACAAAAAAACTTAATTGTTTTTACTTCGATATATTTTACGTTACTAAGTAAGTACGTTCATATGTACATAGATATTTTATTATAAATTTTACATCTGTTTTTTCTAATGGTAAAGTATTTAATTGTCTGTTATATTTAATTTAATCGATAATTAACTATTGAAATGTCGTCGACTTAATACACGTTTGCATGCAAAATATTGTTTAAAATGTAAAACAATGAAAAACAAGTGATTCTTTATTTAAAGCCATATTTAAAAACCTGATAAACCACGATCCCGATTTGCGCCGCTTTTTAATAAGCTTCACAGTAAGTGTAAGGGTATATATAGGTTTGTCATTCCGTGTGAAATTTCTGCAATTTTCATTTCCGACCCCATAAAGTATATATATTTTTTGAAAGCTTATCAACAGGGGAGTCAATTAAACACTGTCCTTCTGTATGTGGAAATCAACTTTTTGAAGCCCCCAGACTTTTGCAAGACCCGTGTAAAGTACCAAAATATCAGAAATATTCGGGACCAGATCGGTATTGAAAATCAGAAAAATCGCTTTATAAACAATTGAGATATAATGAAAAAACCTAGAACACCTCGTCTTTTCACACCATACAAACTGGATGAGCTTAGGTTCGAATCCCAGTTGAGGCAAGAAAAATTTTTTTTTATTTATTTTTTTTCTGTTTTTTTTTATTATTATTTTATTTTTATTATTTTTTTATTATTTTTTTTTATTTTCATTATTTTTTTTATTATTTTTTTTAAACATATATAAATACATACATATAAACTCAATTTTTAATTTTACATTGGGATGTTTTCAAGCGGATAAAGTCTTTATAAAGATAATAATGAAACATATGTACTTATATATGTATGTATGTATGTACATACGTATTTTATATTAATGAGATGAATGGTGATACAAACAATTGTTATTGCATGGTTGTGACTATCCTAATATCAAACAAGTACACAACGTGTAGTCATGCTATAAAAAAAATAAAAAAAAATTAAAAAAAATATTAAAAAAAAAAATTTAAAAAAAAATTTTTTTAAAAAAATAATTAACATATATATAATAAATATAAAACAAAAAAAATAAAAAAAAAATTAAAAAGTATAAATGAAAAAAAAATTAAAAAAATATTAAAAAAAATAATAATAATAATATAAATAATATATTAAATAAAAATTAAAAAAAAAAAATAAAAAAATTTTTTTTTGGCTCAGTTGGGATTCGATGCCATGTTTACTCTAACCAGTATACACGTTCGTATGTATGTATTTTGTTGTTGTAATGTTGTTTTTGTGAAAAAAAATCGAGGTGGTCGTGGGTTTTTGCTCATATCTCAGTTGTTTATGTACCGATGTTTCTGATTTTCAATACCGATCTACTCCCGAATATTTCTGATATTTTAATACCTCACCCGGGTCCAAGCGATGTCGGCGGGCTTCAAAAAGTTGAATTCAACATACACACGGACAAACTGACAGAGCTTAATCGACTCTACTATTCATAAGCTTTTAGAAAATATATACTTTATGGGGTCGGAAATGAAAATTGTAGAAATTTCACACGGAATGACAAACCTATATATTATACCCTTTTTCACTGTGTGAAGGGTATAAAAAGAGTATTATTTTGAGTTGATACAAAAGTTGGTAAACAAATGCATCGCCAATTTTCATATTAAAGGTATTATATTCAGTTAAGCCTTTATTTAAGTAGAAAATGATCAAATTGTTTCATTTAAATTTTGTTGTGTTTCCAGTTGATACTCTATTCTTGGCAAAACTTGTATTTAAATAAATTGAAAAGATTTAGAAAAATGGTAGCAACTCAAAAAATAGTTTTTTTTTACAATAATTGAAAAAAAATAAAGAAGTGCATTTTTGTAAAGGAATTTTTTTACCATTGTGAATTTGGATTTTTAAATTTACTTAAAATGCAGTGAAAAACAGTTTTTTGCCTAAAATGAAAATTTTAGAATTTTGAGTTAATACACTATTGTTGATCAAGTGCGAAATGTAGTAACTTGTGTAAGTATGTTCCTTTTTGAATTAAATATTTCGCACATAAATTTAAAATTTTTTTAAAATAGCAATTTTGTCAAATATTTTTATTATTGTACCAACAGATAAGAAATAAGTGTAATGTGTGGCAAAATGTTTTTTAATTTGCGTCGTTTCCATTAATGTCGCTTTTATACGATCCCAACTAACTAACAATGCAAATCGAGAGCTTGGTGTATTGTATTTCTTTTAATAGCAGCTTAACACTCTTGTTTGCATTTTGAATTCAGTTTTAAATAAAAAAATTATGTTAATTTACTTATTATCATATTTATTTGAATAAATTAAGATGTTTTAAATTAAATCGATAATTTTTAATAGAAGTGTTTTCCAAACTATTTACTCTAGACGCAAAAGAGTTTATCAAAAAGTTTTTTTGAATTTGTTTAAAAAATATTCTATAAAAATTTTTAATAAAAACAAATATTTAAATAAAGAAAAAATTGTATGTATACTGAAATCTTTCAAATTATTAAAAAATTATTCTTTATAATTATACTCTTTAAATACACTCCAGATCAAATGATTATGTTCACCAAATTTTATAATTAAGTAGGTCATATCTTATCTAATTTTTTTAAGGACCAAGGCATATTCTTAAGGTATGTATGTATATGCTTCGCGGCAACAAACACAACAATTAAAAAACAAACGTTTTTTGTTTTTGTATATATGCCGGCATATGTCAAACAATTATTATTTTGTCTTTTAATTTCAATAATTTTTAGGAATCTTCAATGTAAAAAGTTTTTATTCTGGGTTTTTTGTTTTTTAAAACGTTTTAAACAAACTGAAACTGCAAATTATTTATTGTAGAATAATAATAAAAAAAAATCAAGTAAGAGCGCTATATTCGGCCATGCCGAATCTTATATACCCTTCACAACGTGTAGTCATGCAATAACAGTAGTTTGTATCACCATTCTCCATATGAAATACGTACATACATATAAAAAACATACATTTATAAAAACATCCCATTGTAAAATTATAAATAATATATTAAATAAAAAATAATAAAAAAATAAATAAAAAATACCTCACCCGGGTCCATGCGATATCGGGGGGCTTCAAAAAGTTGATTTCAACATACACACGGACAGACTGACAGAGCTTAATCGACTCCCCTATTTATAAGCTTTCAGAAAATATATACTTTATGGGGTCGGAAATGAAAATTGTAGAAATTTCACACGGAATGACAAACCTATATATACCCTTTTTCACTGTGTGAAGGGTAAAATAAGTTTGACAACTGCAGACGCATTATTAAAAAATTTTGGTCTATATATATAAAAGTGAAACTGTGTGTGTGTGTGTGTGTTAGCTATAGACTCCGAAACTGTAAAACCGATCGGACTCAAACTTTGGCAAGTTGTTGTACACATACCAGGGAGTGTTTATGGGTGGAAAAAAGTGGGCGGGGCTACACCCATAAAAATTAGTTATCAGTTTTAGCTACTTGCACTTGACCGATTTTTCTGAAACTTTGCACCCACATATTCAGCTGTCATGACTATATAATTTCGTGATTAGAAAATTGGGCGGAGTCACGCCCATAAAAAAGTTATAATTTTGAGGTACTTTCACTGGACCGATTTTTCTGAAACTTTGCACATATATTGAGCTGTCATGACTATATAATTTCGTGATTAGAAAATTGGGCAGTGCCACGCCCATAAAAAATAGGTATCATTTTGAGGTACTTGCACTGGTCCGATTTTTCTGAAACTTTGCACACATATTGAGCTGTTATGACTTTACAATTTCGGGATTAGAAAAGTGGACAGGGCCACGCCCATATAAAAAATTATAATTTTTATGTTTTTGCACTTGATATTCAATGTAAATTCAGAATGCATTTTGATTCATTAAGGGGCGTAGCAACGCGCGCCGGGTTTGGCTAGTTGTATATAAAAAACAATAAGCTGATTGGATACGAGTACCTTATTAATCTGACTTGTTAAGGACATTGAGGAGGACATTTTCTTAAGATAACTAAAAAAAAACAACTCTAAATACATATTAATTAAATATTTAAAAAAAATGTGATTTGATTAGAATCGATTAACAATTTTAATTAAAAATGCATTATGTCTTAACTGAATATTAAGAACTATTAATAGTAAGTTTACTGATAATATTATAATAATATTATTGAGTGCGAACTCCCTTTTTTCAAAAAATCCACAGAAATATTATTCTAGTAGTCCATAATCGCTTGAACTATTGATTGCTTATCGTCAAATTGTCGCCCCTTTTCAATTATATTTGAGTCGGGAGAGTATGGCAGCCAACATTGGCGTAGCTTTAAATTTTTCTGGGGGTTGCAAAAGTCTAAACAAATTTTTTTTTGAAAATTCTTAAACTGAGTTATTTTTATATGTATAATAGTTTTTTTTTTTAATTATGGGGGGGGGGGGGTCATTGTACCACCCAGAATGGTCTAGTCATTTATTTACTTTGAAATTCAATTGCGCCGTAATATATATAGGCACCCCAGACCATAACTCAGCCTTCTATGCTGTGGTGACAATTTAAAAATAGATCATCTTGTTTCGCTTCGCGAAAATAATAATTGAAGCCATTTTGGCCCATCCAAATTGAATTTCTTTTCGTCACTGAAGCCACAGTACACCAGTCATTAACCCTACATTTACACATGAAAGTACTTACATGAAATTTCTGTATACGTTTTATGAGTTGCAATTTCAATGATGAATGGAAATTTCTTATTAGACCAACTTCCGGCGCAATGGTTCGATAGGAATATCCTTGAGATTAATAAACATCGATTTTGGCTCTTTTCGTTTCGCTAAAATATTTTTCTTGCCTAATGTTTATTAGAAAGTAATATTTTAACGTATAAGTAAATCCAATGCGATTTCACTCAAAAAAAAAAAAATTAAAAATGCAAAGTGGCTAATCATATGAACGGAAAATATTTCAATTCTTTTTGACATTTTTGGAAAAGGAACATTTAAATTCAGTTGCATTTAACTTTAAGGATTCTATTTGTTAATGTAGTTAGTCTTAAGAAAATTTCCCTTTCAATGTGTAAAATTTTGTTTGGCCGCAATAAAATTAAAAAAAATACTACTAATCTACTAATTAAAAAATTGAGGTGATTTTAATCATCTGACTGAGAGTGTAGATTATTTTATGAGAATATTTTATGTCCAAGTTGGAAACACTGGTTGGTTCACATGCTTAAACAGTAGGTCATTATTTTAAATAATGAATTTAAAAAAAAAATGTTTTTTTTTAATGATTACTAACATGGCTAGATCATAAAAAAATTTTAATGATATTGTTACATTGTCTATGATAGAAAGATATGCAAATGAAAACGATTACTTTTAATAATGTTAATTATTATTAATTTTTTCTTAGCCTTTAGGTGGTGAGATGGTAAAAGTTGTACTGTTTAGCGATTTATAAGTGGACTGTAATTAAACGCACTGGTTGAATTAGATGGTGTTATAATTAATTCATTTATTATTTATTATGTTATTAAAGTACAGTATTAAGGTTACTTGTTCTTTTGCGTTGTAGACAACTGACTCTTACTTTTAGAAAACCAAAACCTACGTCTCGGCGTGTTACAAGATGACTGCCTTGTTAATCAAGGATGACACAAAAAGTATAATTGCAGTGTTGCAAAAAATAAGTACAAAAAGGGTAAAATATAAGGAAAATAAATTAATGGTACAACACATTTCTCTAAAATTAATAAAATAAACAATTCAGTATTTAAACAAAAAACAAACATTAAAAATATAATTTCACTCATCGATCTGATCCGCAACATCTCGGCCCACCTTGAAAGGATACTTTTCAATCATCAAGAAACAGGGGGCAAACCTTAGATATTGGACGCTTGAGTAGACCCTTTGCGGTTTTAATTGTAACCACTCGGACTATATCGTCTTTACCAGGATGGGTGATGGTTACTCTTCCAATTAGCCATTGTGTGGGGGGAAGATTGTCATCTTTGATAAGTACGATGTCATCAATTTGTATATTTTGAATTTTCCGTCGCCATTTAGGACGTTGTTGAAATGATTTTTGTCTAAACCTCATACATGTTGTGCATTGGTAGACTGTTTTCTTTATAATTTGGGATACTTCTGGAATCCAGTATTTCAATCCCAGCAAGTATTGAAGTTGACGTTTTCCGGCATGTAGATGCTTTATATGATAATGACGTACGATGAGATTCGTTAAATGATGATTCTTGTGAAGAATGTACGGGTGTTTCTGGTCATAGCTTATTGAAGCGTTCTCAAGACGACCACCTACTCGAAGAATACCATTGTTATCGAGGAATGGATTAAGACTTGCAAGTTTGTGTCTTACAGGAATTTGATTATTTGACGCCAACGTATGAATTTCTGTTGAAAATGAATATTGTTGAGCTCTCTTTACTAGAATATTGTGAGCATTTTGAAGTTCCTCAGTGGTAATAAAATCAGTTCTTTGATTTTGTTTGTCCTTACAATTAGCAGTAAAACGTAGTATTAAAGCAGTGACACGAAGCAGCTTGTTGTAACTCGAAAATAAATTGAACAATTCTGCTCGCTTAACGGCTACTGTTGTAGCTATTACCTTACGCTCTTCTAAATCAGTATCCTTTGGAATGATTGATTTCAATGTTGTGAAGTCTATTGAAATACTTCGTAATATTTGCGGCCCTTGCCACCACAGGCTGCTGCCTATGACTTCAGACGAAGAGATGCCACGGGTTGCAAGGTCTGCAGGGTTTTCCTTTGACGAAATGTGATTCCAATGACAAGCGGGTATGATATTAATTATATACGATGTTCTGTTGGCAATGAACGTCTTCCATCGCCTGGGATGATCACTTAGCCATGCTAATACGACTGTTGAATCAGTCCATCCAAAAGTCGGCATATCCTGCATTTCCAACGCTTTCTTCACCTTACTCATTAATTTTACCATGAGATGAGCGGCACATAGCTCTAATCGTGGAAGTGTTATTTGTCGAATTGGTGTGACTTTAGTTTTAGCTGACATTAGACTGATTGTGATGGTTCCATCTGATTTTATAATACGAATATAAATAGCAGCGGCATAAGCTAATTCTGATGAGTCTGCAAATCCATGGAATTCAATGCGATCACCAACATTAAAAAGACACCATCTAGGAATTTGTAGATCATGAATATTCTCTACATTACGTTGCAATTGTATCCACTCGACTTTCAGAACACTTGGTAAGTCTTGGTCCCAACTAACACCTTTTAACCATAGTTTCTGCATGAAAATTTTCATTTTAACTAGTACCGGAGATAGCCAGCCAATTGGATCGTAAATTTTTGAGATTTCTGACAGTACTTGACGTTTCGTGACTGTATCTGTGACTTGTTTAAAACATACACTATATTGAAATGAATCTGTTGAAGTATTCCATAGCAATCCTAACGTTTTAACTGTCTCTGAATGATTGATTATCATATTTGATGAAAACGCACGATGTTCAGGCTCGATGTGTTCCAGTAGTTCGGTTGAATTTGTTGACCATTTTCGAAGGTTAAAACCGGAATTAGATAAAATCGAACAGAGTGTTTTATGAAGTGAAACTGAAGTTTTCACATCAGGAGCAGATGACATATAATCGTCGACATAAAAATTGTTGATTATTTCATTTGACTCTTCTGGACACTCTGCTGAATTATCAAGAGCCACCTGCATCAGCGTACGTGTGGCTAAGAATGGAGCCGCTGATGTTCCATATGTAATAGTATTAAGTTGAAATGTGTTGGGAAAATCCTGAGGGGACTCGCGCCATAGAATACACTGATACGATCTGTCATCTGGATGTATAAGCACCTGCCTATACATTTTTTCAATATCAGCTGTAAATCCTATTCTGTATTTCCGAAACTTTAATAAAATACTATACAAATCGTTTTGAACTGTGGGCCCAACTAAAAGATGATCATTTAGAGATGTGTTATTCGACGTTTTACATGAAGCATCAAAAACAACGCGTAATTTTGTAGTGACACTAGAAGGTTTCAACACTGCATGATGTGGCATGTAATAAACCTGTTGTTTCATATTCATTGGAGCCTTCTCCATATGATTGAGTTGTATGTACTCGTTCATGAATTTATGAAACTCGACCTTGACATCACTATTTCTGACAAACTGACGTTCCATTGACTCAAGTCTTCGCAATGCTGCTGGTTTCGATTCACCAAGTTGAACCGAATCAGTCTTGAATGGAAGTCTTACCATATATCGACCATTGGATTGTCTTTGTACATTATCTTTGAAATGTTGTTCTGCTTTCTCTTCATCTGCGGTTAAATATTTCGTTTGAATGTCACATTCTTCTGTCTCCCAAAACCGTTGTAGTTGTTCATCTAGGTCAGTATGTAAATGCGCTATCACAATTGATTTTTCGGGTTGTCTGTTGACATTTCCCATAATCACCCAGCCAAAGATGGTGTTAATTGCTGTAGGAGAACCTGATGGATGTGATACCTTTTCACCCAATATGCAATGGGGAAACACATCAGCTCCTAAAATAATGTCAATACGGTTTGATTTATTGTAGGCAGGATCTGCTAGTTCTAAATTTTCGAAGTACTCTAAATTTTGATTTACTATTGTTGATGACGGAATATATTGTGTGAGATTCGAAAGACAATAAGTTTGAACTACAATTGTTCTGTTGTTGGGTTTAGGAATTATTTCAATTTGAACTTTACCTCTCGTACGACTTGTATTATTACCACCAACACCATATAGTACAGTTTTATCATGCGATCTAGATAATTGAAGACGTTGAACACATGCCTCTGAAATAAGCGTTGATTGGGCACCAGTATCTATAAGCGCCCTGCACGGCTGTATTCTATTATACTTATCACGAACCATGACCACTGCTGTTGGTAAGAGTGTTGTTTGCTGTATAGAAGTTCGCTGACTTGAATTTATTGCAATGGACGATGAACTAGTAGCCTTTTCTATCCGCTGTTGGCCGTTGCCTACTGATTGACTAGTATTAAAGTGTAGTAATGTGTTATGTTTCAAACCACATGTTTTGCATGAACTGGACTTACAGTCTTTAGAAAAATGTTTTTCTTTCAGGCAATTAAAACAAAACCCACTTTTTCGAACCACATTTCGACGTTTTTCAATGTCAAGATATTTAAACTGCTGGCATGCAAAGAGGAAGTGATCCTTTTTGCAAATAGGACAGGATTGAGTTGTTGCCGTCATTGTAGCAAATTTGTTAACCTTCTTAAATTTTGATGAATGGGATGGTATTTCTAAATTTCCCAATTCTAAAACACGACTTTCTAAAAACTCTAACAGTTTTTGAAACGTTTGATTTTCACCTTCAGTTTGTTGACGATACCAAAGAGTGATTGTTTCACGATCTAGTTTCTCTTTTATTAAAAACATCAACAGGGGATCCCATGAACTCACAGATTCATACAGAACAGTAAGGGCATTATAACACTCAATCGTGTTATTATAAAATTGTTTTATTTCAGATAAGGTACCATTTTTAATTGAAGGTTGAGCTACTAACAGTCGGATATATGTTTCCTTTATTTTATCTGGTCTATCGTACTTTTTGTTAACAAGATCCCAAGCTATTCTATAATTATCATTTGTAGGAGTTAAGTGTTTTATTATTGACGATGCTTCGCCTTTCAACTTTGTCTGTAGATATTCTAATTTTTCAACGTTTGATAAATTTGTTTTAGCATCTATCATGGCATTGAACAAATCCCTGAATCTAATCCAATCAGATAAATTTCCATCAAAATCTGGGATCTCAATATGTGGCAAGCGAATGTGTACATTATTGTTGCTGTTTGATTCATTTATGCTAGAAGACTGAAGATTAACGACAGATGTCAAAGTAGCTGACATTGTTTGCAGTAATGATGTCAAATCATTGTTCTGTTGTGGAGTACTTGCTGCTGCTCCTTCTACTACTGTACTATCTAAATTTTCTTGAGTAAGCGATGAATATATAGATTTAGCATTGAAAAACATTTCCTCAATTTCAATACGATATGCTTCCTCTTTTCGAATTTCAAGATCGTCATGGCATAGAATATCAATCTCATCTTGAATGTTTTCGTATTTTCTGAAAATATTTTCAAGTTCATCGATACGTACCTTAATCTCATTGTAGTTAGCATTTTGTGCAGCGATAAAGTTATACAATCTTGTAATTGACCTTTTCAATTGTGTGCGTTTCTTCTTTAATTGTTCCATTTTGAATATATACTTATTGTTCAATCAACGATTTTAAATGATAATTTTAAATTTATTTATTTCAAATATGTTTGATGCTTACAGATTTTATAATAAAAGGTTCAGTAGGAAATTAATTTTGATATTATTGATTTTAATGTTTGCAAATGATTTTAATGACACAAATTTGTACCGAAATTTAATTTAAACGCACTTATGTTTTTTTTTAAATGAGATCATGAATTTGAGACTGCATTTTTCTTTTTAAATTCTTGTTTGATTTTATATAAGATTCTTTTTAAATTTAGTTTGAACTGCACTGATTTTATTTCAAATTAGATCGTATGTTAGATTCTCGTTTGTTAGTTTGACATTCACAATTTGTAATTCTTGTTAGAATTTGTAACTTTTTAAGTTTAACTAATTTCTTTTAATAAAACACTATCACTGTCTCACTTTCACATATGGATCAATATATGTATATGTGTATGCATATATATAACAAGTTTGTTTACTGTTTCATGGAAACTTTCCTTTATAATTTAAGACTTTACTACGTCTTAATTATTTTCATTATTTTGTTCTTTAAGGAAATTCTTTTAAACACAAACACTTTTGTTTAGAATTTATTCAGAATTTTTGATTTTGTTATGTATGACAACAACCAAACATAGACTACTAACGACGCATTAACATACATATGTATGAATGTAAATGTATGTATGTGTGTATGTGGCACTTGTCTCCATGTGAGACACTTGATACATACGTGCATTTGCCAATGTCCGTTGACAAACTTTTCGAAACAATTATGTATAAAAAAACTACCACGTTTGCGCGACGCGTATGTATTGTTTTTTTTATATGTAATTAGTTTCACACTTGTAACTTTAACACAATCAATAACACAATAATCTGGTTCGGATGGACCAAATATGTTTAGCGATTTATAAGTGGACTGTAATTAAACGCACTGGTTGAATTAGATGGTGTTATAATTAATTCATTTATTATTTATTATGTTATTAAAGTACAGTATTAAGGTTACTTGTTCTTTTGCGTTGTAGACAACTGACTCTTACTTTTAGAAAACCAAAACCTACGTCTCGGCGTGTTACAAGATGACTGCCTTGTTAATCAAGGATGACACAAAAAGTATAATTGCAGTGTTGCAAAAAATAAGTACAAAAAGGGTAAAATATAAGGAAAATAAATTAATGGTACAACACATTTCTCTAAAATTAATAAAATAAACAATTCAGTATTTAAACAAAAAACAAACATTAAAAATATAATTTCACTCATCGATCTGATCCGCAACATGTACAAAGAGTTGTTTATTTTAAATTTTATTTGAAGCATTGTTCATTTAGCTCTCGACATTTCACACTGGATTAAAAAAGTTAAAGGCTTAATACTAGGGTAAACGACTTGGTTTTACAACCGGTGGAAAACCCGGTTTTTCCCCTTTTTAGCTGGCGGGTTTTTCTAAATGTTGATTTTCCGGTTTTTTATTTTTTAAAGTGGGCACTGCCCACTTTTTTAATCACGAAATTATATAGTCATGACAGCTCAATTTGTGTGCAAAGTTTTAGAAAAATCGGTCCAGTGCAAGTACCTCAAATTTATAACTTTTTTATGGGCGTGACCCGCCCAATTTTCTAATCACGAAATTATATAGTCATGACAGCTCAATATGTGTGCAAAGTTTCAGAAAAATCGGTCCAGTGAAAGTACCTCAAAATTATAACTTTTTTATGGGCGTGACCCCGCCCAATTTTCTAATCACGAAATTATATAGTCATGACAGCTGAATATGTGCGTGCAAAGTTTCAGAAAAATCGGTCAAGTGCATGTAGCTAAAAATGATAACTAATTTTTTATGGGCGTGGCCCCGCCCACTTTTTTCTACCCATAAACACTCCCTGGAATGTGTACAACAACTTGCTAAAGTTTGAGTCCGATCGGTTTTACAGTTTCGGAGTCCAGCTATAGACACACACACACACACACACAGAGATTCATTTTTATATATATAGATATATTCGAACCGGTTAACCGGTTTTTTCTCAATTTTCAAAATAGCAACCGGTTTTTTTTAAATTCTAAATTTCAAACTATTTGAAAACCGGTTTCTTAAAAAAGTCGAATAATCAATCACCCTATTTAATACAAAGAACCAAACAATATTTCTATAAATGTCGCCAGAGCTGTAAACGAATGAATATGAAATTCATAATGAAAAAATTAATGAACTCATCCATGAAATAAAAATTCATAAATGCATTTGATTTATGTACAAAAGAATTAGTTTGAAATTTCAATGAATTCATCGAGGTAAATGAAAGTAATTGTAATTTTTTTATTCATTATTTTTTTTCAGTCAAAATAAATCTAGACCAAACAAAATGGCTGAGATTTAATAGCTTGAAAAAGATGAAAAGACGTAGCTGTTGTTGTTGTGTCTTTAATATAATTTTGTTTTTTTAATCTCAATATAAATTAAAGTCATACATGGTTTTTTGCTCATATCTCAGCCGCTAATGAGTTCAAATAGCTGATTTTCAATACCAAAATGTTCGAAAACATTTCTAATAAAGTAAAACCACAAACGGTTTTGTGGGATATCTGGGGGCTTTAAAAAGTTGATTTCAACACTCACACCGATGGTCACGCGGAAGTCAGCTAAAACGATTTCTCTATCTAAAAGGATTCAGAATATTTATACTTTTTGCCGTAAATACTGTATAAATTACAAACGGTATGACAAACTTATATCGTTACTCACAACTAGAAAACCCTAACTTAAATTATTGTAATTTTACAGGAGAAGGTAAAAACGTAAAAGATAATGTATTATCATAATGTAACTTCCTTTTGTAAAATTGCTTGTAAAATAGTTATTTTTGACACTAATGGATTAAATTTATGTGTCGAGGTGTATTTGTGTGAAATGTAAGAGAATCACTGAAAAAACTTAATCTTCTTTAACCCTTTTTTCTGTGCAGGATATACTTAATAAAAGCAAACACTTAAGTGGCAAAACTTAGAAATACTACCGTAGATTTAGTTATGGCTCTTGTTTTCTTTTAACAGCACGTTTACATAAAGCCTGTAGTACACGGAATGTAAAAAGCCACATACGCATGTGACTGTGACGTAATTTTGACGTCATTACAAAACATAAATTTATCCGAGTCGGCCACATGTGTTTCATTTGCATTTTTGGACTAAAATATAATTCGTGTAATATCAAAATCGTACCGCATGCAGCATTTTAGTGACGTTAGACCCACATGTACATGTGGCTCTTTACATTTCGTGTACTATAGGCTTAAGTTATTCTGTTTCGTTATTAAAAAGACTTTTTCTTAAAATAATTATTTTTTAGCTAAAACAAATAAGATATTTTCGCTCAACGATAACTGTGCATAAACTAAGAAAAAATAACATAAAAATACTCTATTTCAAACCAGTTTTCATCTGAGTCATACGAAATTCGCACATTACAACATTTATTACCAATTTAGTACGTTGTATGAACAAATCTTTAGTTGCCACCAGTGAACGAAAACAAACGAAACGAAACACAGTACAAATCATCCAAGTCAGAAACTTTTCAATTTTCATGAATCGTTTTGTTTGCGAGCAAAACAAAACCACAAACTTTTCAATGCAAAAGAGCATAAACAAAACAATTCGGGTTTTGTACTTAGGCATTGCTTTGACGGTATGTTTCGTTTGAGTACGAAACAAGAATGAAACGTTTGCAAACGTTTGCAGAACAAAAAGATTATAACAATCATAATAACAATGCACCATTACCAATTCGCAAACTATAGTCAGTGACTTCATATCGTTATTAGGATCATAAAATTAATGTAGGTAGATAAAATGTTAAAAAATTCCCAACAACAAGCAGCAATAAACATGTAGATTTTTTCATGTAAAGAGCAAATCAATCAGCAAACGTTTTGAAACGTTTGCAGAAAGTATTGTACTGTATTGTTTTGCATGTTACATATTGAAGTTGAGTACTTGTCGATTCTGGTTTTGTTTGCACTCATAGTACAAAACAATACAAAACAAAATGCATGTACCGTTATCCTGGGTTTTGTTTCGTTTTGTTTTCCCTCTCTAAAATGATCGAAACAAAACTATTGGAAACGTTTCCTTTTGTTTGTTTTCGTACTCTGGTTGCCACACACACGTCTCATTAATTGAAACTTGTTTGGACAACAAACTTTGGCAACATAAACACACATATTATTTGCCGCATAATTTTGCAAAGGCCATACAAAAACTTCGGCGTGTAGTGAGTGGTTTTTATATTTACAAGTGATGCAATGACAGCCCGCAATTAGATGTTGAAATCTTAAGTATGTACTAAAGTGTGCGGAACGATTGCAAATAAATATAATAGTAAGAGACAAAACAAATAAAAATGTAATATACGAATGTGCAGATTCGTGAATACCCTCCACAAACTAATAATAATAATAAAATAAAAAATTGTGAATAGCAACCGAACATCAGTTGCTTTATCGATTGCCAAAAAAGACATTGCAGATGGCAACCGATAACTAGGACTTGCAGCTTTAGTTTATAAAGTAGTGATAAATAAATAATTTTATTAATCCGAAGAGATAAATGCCTCAGGCATGTCTACTAGATTTAAGCTATATGGATAAATGTATGGGCTCATGATTGGTTATTGTCTACAGAATCTGTAATATAGATGAGATAAATGCTTCGGATTTCTATCCGCTAACCACTAATAAATCTACGTATCAACGAAAAAAATTGTTTGGCTCTCAGTCGATTAACTACTGTTCATTGCATAAGATCCGAAAAGCATCGTAATTTGTGATGTAATGGAATTTTTAAATTTTAATTTAGAATGAACCAGAAAAAGTCTGTTTTTAGCCAAGATATGTACGGACACAGCTTAAGCGATTTCGAGATAGTCTGAAATTGAGAAATGTCAAATGAAATGCAGAAAAAAAGCTTGACGTTTAGGTGTGGTTCACATTCAACATCGGCCCTTAAAATTAAAACACCCTTTACTAGTTTAACCCTTTAATTTTATACCCATATTGATGGGGTTTAAATATTTCCGCCATTTTGTTTAAGACGCCATCTTAGATTTTACACTTTTTCATGACATACTCTATTCCATTGGTCAAGTTTTTTCGTTTGATACCAATTTTGTTCGAAAGCGGCAAAACCGTAATTAATATTTGATCCAAATATCCGGCATTTTGTTTCGGGCAATATCTGGAATTTTAACTTTTTCAAGCCGTTTCGGCTGATCCAATTATTTAAGGGGTTAAAGTCGGTACATTTTTAATTAATAGATTTGACCCCTATATTATTATATTAACTGTACGCCATTTTGTTGTGACGGCCACCGTGAGTTTTTAGTTTTTTTATGGTGTATTATATTCTGCTTGACCAGCTCTTTTTATTTTGCTACAATATCGCACTTCTCTTTTGTACAGAAGTTAAAAAAAAACTCGATATTTAAATGTCAGTTAGTTTCTAACCGATTTGTCAGTTTTTCTCAACAATAGGAGAGTACGTTGTCTTTAGCGTGTCCAAAAATTAATTAGAAGCTTTAGTAACTTGACATATTTAAAAACATGTATATTATAAAAAAATATTTTTGCCTATAACTTTGCCGATTAGTGACCTATTTACCCGAATAGCCCAAGCGCCACATTATATTTACAAACGGAAGCAAACGTGTCTATAAATTGTCCTTGGGCTGAAATTTTTTTTATCTTTATGGTGAAATTATGGTAAAAAAACAGGGGCAGTCGTGATTAGCTGCTTATATCTCAGAAAATAATGGGGAGATTGTGCTGGATTTCAATAGCAATTCATGTCCTAATATTTGTAAAAGATTGATACCACATACGGATTTGTGCTATAAGTGGGCGCTTCTAATAGTTAATTCCAAGCAACGCACGAACAAACGGACATTGCGCAATCGACTTCCCTAGTTTTAAGCTTTCAGAAAATATATACTTTATGGGGTCGAAAATTAATATTGTAGAAATTACAAACGGAATGACAAAGCTATATATATATACATATACATACTACATAAAACCCAACACGAAAAGTCAAGCGCAATCCTGGTGGTCAATTAACGTTTTTAATTCACATTAGTAGTAGTCGAACACTTTTTTTCAACAATAAAGTGTAATCATTTGCACGTATAACTTGTCATGGTGATTTGCCATCAGTGACTGCATAATAAACGAAAGTTAAAAAAAAAAACCTCACCAAAATAACTTGCTCGCTGCAAACTTTCAACATCTACTTACCTTTATTGAAAACCCTTGATATAACGGTGAATATTGTGGAAATAACAAATCGAATGATGAACTTATATAAAAACTTAGCAAATACATGATTAAGCATTCATTGGAAGTTTTTTATTTTATCAAATAGTATGTACAGTGCACTCGCGGTAACGTGAACTAATTAAAACCTAAGGAGTTCATGTTAGCGAAATTGTTTACGTTAGCGATTGACGAATTTCATGAAAAAATCTTTTCAATTTAAACCTGTGTTTAACACTCATTTTTTCCCATTCACTCCAAACATTTAGATTTTTTACACTCATGCCGATTGTTTTAGAAAAATACTTCAAATTTTGTTGCCTTACAAAAATACTAAACTTTAAGGGCCGTATTCATAAAAAATATTGTAGCTTTATCAAAAGCTTATTTGACAGATGTTGTAGAGAAATTTGTCAAATAAGCCTTCAATAAACCTAAAATATTTTTTATGAATACGGCAATAAAAATATAAATTAACATGTTTTAGTATTGCCCACATGCTTCAAAAACATATTTAAATTGTTCACGATATAGAGCTTTTTAAGTGTGTTCACGTTACAAAGTAGTCAACGTTAACAAAAGATTGTTCATGTTAGGCGGTGTTTACGTTAGACGGTGTCATCGTTATTGCGTTAGTGCACTGTATTGTAAGCGCTTTTATAGTTTTAAAGTATTGAAGCCCAATAAAGACGTGTTGATTATTTTCAAATGCACAAGTTTAACTCATTAAAAATTTAAAGTTCAAAGTAAAGTTTGTATTAGAACAAAATTTCATATATTTGTGTGTTTTAAAGCTTGTTTAAATTAAAACACAATTATGAATTATGGTGGTAAAGCTTTTGATAGGGTCTTCTAATAATAGGTTTTACTTTGATATGTTCAATAATGTCCGAAACAGAAAGGTATTGATGTGGACGAGTTTTTTTTTTTGAAACAAGAAGGCGCTTCGTCCCACACAAGCAATGAAAAGTTTTATGACCGTGTGATTTTTTATACACCGATATCTTGCGATTTAACACCTTTAGAGTTTTTTCTTTGGGGCCACGTCAAATATAAGGTCCACCTACATTCGATTTAAAATATCAGTAACTGTGCGAATTGGTAATGGAAAATAATAAGGTTCAGCAAGTGTAGCCAGAGAGGCCATTTGGCTGATTATAATGGCATACCCTATTATTTTCAATGAAATAAACTTCCGATGAATGACAGCCCTTTTGGTAAGACCCCATATGACTGTTAAACGTAGCTTAATTTATAAATAATAGTAGATAATTGACAAGATACTAAAGGGCTTCGGGTGATATTTAAATTAAATAGTTTTAATTACTTTAACCCTAGACGTTATTAACTACATTAATAATAGATTTTTAACAAAAAAAAAAAAAAAAAAGTTAAGTTTAAGATTCGGTTGGTTTTTTTTTATAATAAATCACAGTGTAACTATTTATAGAATTTTTTGTAGAATATTTAACGCATATATAGGAATAAATTACTTTTTATAAAATCCTTATAAAACAAAATTTATGCATACCACTAAACGTGGCAACAAAGGTAAGTCATGGCACATTTATTAAAATTATTTTTTCATTGACGTCATTAAAATTAGCAACTTATTCTTTTTCTTCTCCTTTTTCACGAAATGAGATGCTTTAATCAGCTACATATTAATAATATACATATGCTTTCACAGTCTAAAAAAATAATTCTAGTTTTAGCCATGAAAGCACTTTAAATTTATATCAGGTTTTAACAGACTTCTTTGCATTTGCATTTAGCACGTGTCTTATGCAAGTTTTTTTTTGTACTTAAAAATGTCATAACCCGGCAAACATAAAGGTTTGATCTAAAATTGCATGTAATTTGACATTGAACCATTTTAATTTTTAAAATATTTTTAAAATCCATGAATTAATTTAAGATTAATATTTGATCTTAGTATTTAACAAGTAAGAGCACTATATTCGGCTGTGCCGAATTTTTGATACCCACTACCAATTTTGTTTATTTTTGTAGCGTAAAATTTATTATTTTGTTATTAACTGTAATCGCTATAGAATAATCTCTTTATATTAAAATATGTATCACTTTTTTTTGTATAACTTCGTTATGCTATTAAAATGTTTTCGTAAATTTTATTTTTTAATAAAATTGGGCGTTATAGTAGGCGTGTCGAAGTAGTTTCTGCCAATAAATTCAACTCAGATATTTCAATATAGAGAAATTATATGAATCTAAGATAAAACGTTATATGGGATGTAGACGATAAAGTGGGCGTGCCATCTTCATTTTCTGGCATAACAATGACATGAACTAGGAAGCTATATGTACGAAATTTAATCATCATATCTCCAATTTGATCGGTTTTACCAGCTTTTAAATTTCATTAACAGCAGATTACGTGAAAAGTGGGCGTTATAGTAGGCGTGTCGCAGTAGTTTCTGCCAATAAATTCAACTCAGATATTTCAATATAAAGTCATTTATTCTTCCAAAATCTTCATTCATAGAGAAATTATATGAATTGGAGATAAATCGTTATATGGGAGGTGGGCGTAAAAGTGGGCGTGTCACATTTATTTTCCGTTAGTACAAAGCTTGTGACCAAAAAGCAATGTTTGCAAAATTTCAAAATCAGACATCTAATTTTTTCAGTTTTATTACGTTTTAAACTATGAATATACCGAAAAATACACTGTGCGGTAAAAATTTTCGTACATTTTGATCTATAACTCCTTTCGAAATGCATAAATTTAAGCTATTTTTAGGGAAAAATATTTTTACTCAAGAAATGTACATTCGAAATTTCATGGCTCTACGTTAATGCGTTTGGACACAATTGCATTTTATTCGATGTTGCAAAGACATGGTTTTTTTGACCTACTTTCGCACGACGAACTATAACTCTCTCCCAATTTAGCCCATTTTCAATACCAAACAAACCTTGAGTATAAGAAATATTGCCGAAAAATTTGACCCTCATAAGCTTTTTTGGTTCGAAATCTATCGTGCTTTTAACAAACGAACAGACGGACGGACATAACTAGATCGTCATTAAGTGATACCCCGATTCAGAAAATATATAAAAATTTCAATTATAAAGCATTGTTTATTTTTTCTCAAATTAACTATGATCTGAATTAAATCTTGAATGTCAAACGTGTGTGTGTGTGTGTTTTGAACAATGTTTAGAAAAGAAATGTTAAAATCATTTTTTTTCAAACATTTGACTTTGTGTTTATTGGGAAGTGTTGGCTATGAATTACGAAAACAATTTTAAAACCTGTCTGCCAAAAACTGTTCTTAATTAAAATATTATCGTACAGGTTTTTTGTATGCATTTTGTGTTGGAAAATTATTGAGTTAAAATTTAATCAAATTATACATAATTTTAAATTTTTATAAATTTATAAACATTTTCCTTATTATCTTTGTATATATTTCTTTGCATTTAATTGTATGTTTGTATGTCCGATTAAATTTAAGAGACATTAATGCTTCTGACACATCTTTTCAATATTATTTTTCACGTACATTTTTCACTTTATTCTTAGCAATTAAATTAATTTGCAGGCAATTTGTGTTTGGCACATATTTATGTGCATAAAAAAATAAAATCTAGATATAACGATCGATATATTGTCCATTTACAGTAATCTTAGGAGTAACTAGTAAGAATGCCATATTGGCAAAAAAAAAAAAACATTAAAAATTTGATTTTAAATAGTTCTGCTGGAATTATCGAAATACTTCCTTTGCAAAGGTTTAATGTTTTTTTTTTTCAAGTTTTAATTTTCTGATATTAGGGTGGTGCATTGGGGTCATGAGAACTAGGTTCTAGTGGGTAAATACTAGAACTGTATACTTGAAGTCAATGAATATTAAAAGACAGAGACATCGATTTATATCGATTTAAAATCTGACAGTAAATGCCGATGATATAACGAATAATGTACTTATTTTGAGAAACGCTACTTTTGGCACAATTTTTCTTTTTCGAAACTGTATTGCAACAATACTTTATGTTTTGTGGTATACGGCAAATTTTTATTTTTTGCCATACACCCTAATATACATAGGTATAGTGGGCATATCACAGCTTAGCCAAAATTCGATATTATTATTATATTATTCGATGTTATACGCCAATTTGTTCTATTATTTCCATATATGATCCATATAAAATTCGATTTTGATTTGTATATTTTAGGAAAAACACCGAAGTAGTTGTATTTTTGTGCTTATATCGCAGTTAGTTTTCAACTGATTTGTCAGTTTTTCTCAGAGTTAATTAGCTTTATAAACTTGATATATAAAAAATACATATATTCTTAACAAATATTTTTATCTATACCGATTAGTAACCAATTTGTCATTCCTAGATAGTTTTAAAAGATTGATACCACATACAAATCAGTGGGACAGACGGACATTGCCCATTCGACTCCCATAGTCATAAGCTTTCAGAAAATATATAATATATGGGAAAGGAAATTAATATTGTAGAAAGACAAAGCTGTATATACCCTTGGCACCTCATCAAAAGAATTGAAAAACGCTTTGTAGGTTTTGAAGTGACATATTGGGCTACGCACCATGTCAAAAAGCGAAATCGCCACCATTGGAACGAATACAATTGACAAATGTTCGACCAATCATTACTGCAGCCACAAAGATTGACTGTTTAGTGCGATAAATGGCACAATGGTATATCGGCTGTCCTTATTACTTTCGAAAGACTTATATCAAGCCAAAGCTCGAACACATTAATATATTCGACCTGTGGTTCAAATAAGTGACACAATGTACGAAGTTTTAAAGAAATTAGCTGAATAAATAATATTAATTGAAACAACTACACTACTAAAATGAAAAATCATAGCAAGCCACACAGTAGTATATTTAAGGCAAAAACGGCAAAAACGGCAAAAACTATTATTATCGCTTTTAAAAATTAATACTCAAGAATTTCTAAAGCGACTATTATAAAATTTAGTAAAAAAATTTGTGTTGATATTCAACTTAATTGTAATAAAAACTTTCTCAGTTTTAAATTTGGGAGTTTGCCTTGTACTATGGAAGATATGCCCAACAATTCATAAACTTCAACTTTTTCATTTCGTGCTAGCCGTTCGTTATAGTGAGCATATAATTTTTGAAACAACTAACAGATAATCTTATTCGAGCTACCGGGCTTCGGCTGTACAGCAATTAAGGTCATAACAATATCATTGTTTTAAAATGCCTAGCGAATATGAAAATTATTTAAGCAGAAAAACAACAACGCATATAGCGTAAGAAAATATATAATTTAAAAAAATGTCGGCTTTTTACCATTATTATTTTATTTGTGCTATTCTTTGGACGATTTTTTCCCTACAGATATTATTGGACTACTTGGTCCATTTTAGCTAAATGGACTACTTACAACATGGTCCTATGTTATGCAGTCATGGATCATATCATTGTTAAACAAGAGTTTGTAGTAAAACGACAAGTGTTCGTGTTTTAACGATTACATATAATGTTGTCAAAACGTGTATACTGGTCGTGTAGGTGCTCCATCGAGTAGTGATAAAGAGTAGTTTTAAGACTACTCCGATGGGTTATATTATCCAGCCCTAGGATATCGTAATGTTAAATTGACCATGTTTTCTCCATATATTTGGGTGATATTTTGATAAGTCCTAGTCCATTACAGAGTATACCCTACAGGGTTGGTGTTAAATGTAATCTGGTAGTGCTCCATATTGATGACTTCTTCTCTGGTACAATATCATTCAGCTTTTGTACATTATTATTATGTTTCTTTATTTTTGTTATTTTCAAATTTGTTATATCCCAGCAAAAACTCTCATTACAAATTAATGAGTTTAATGTACTAAAAAACAGTTCTTCACTACTTTCAATTTAGCATCTTAACCCATTTTTTTTAACACGGCGATATCATTAGAGGCAAGTACTTACCACCCTTGCCAAAAAGGAACTCGTATAAGTACTTATTACGATCTCGCTTATAAAAAGGGACTTTAATAAATAATTGCTTTTATAGCAACAAATAAGTACTTGATTTTAATAATCTAAATAATATTATGGACTTACAGAAGTCGTTCGGTTCTTTTAAGGACGAAAATTCAGTTTGATTATTCTGCGATACGTCAATTCGATAATTAGTGAAAATCTATAAGTCATCACTTTGTTAATGAAATACTTCGCCACTGTTGAATGTCAAAATTATTATTACTTATACCCTAAGCGTATTAAACCAAATGAGAACTATGAAAATTTATGTATTCGAATGGCCTCTTCGCGATAAGAAATTGTCTTGTGTGTGTATCTAAGCAAATGTCTGAAAATAAGTACTTAAGTATCGCATTATAAATCAAGTCATAACTAAAATACTTCTAAATAAGACAGACGATATGTAATAGCCATTGAAAAGTATGTTGTTTAGTAAGAGCAAGTGATAACGTAGTTTTTGCTGGGATTTTAGCCAATCTTGATACGATACAAATATTGATTAGGATAGAAGATTTATGCTTGAAGATATCCAAATTCCCGTTTCAAGGCATTGACTATCTAAGCTTTTAAAGCGATATTTTGTTTCGTTCGACATTTGAACTTTTTTATATCCTTCACACAGGTTTGTCAGTCCCTGTGAAATTTCTAAAATTTTCATTTCCGACCCCATAAAGTATATATTTTCTGAAAGCTTATGAATAGAGGAGTCGATTAAGCTCTGTCGGTCTGTCCGTGCGTATGTTGAAATCAACTTATTGAAGCCCCCGACATCGCCTGGACCTGGTTGAGGTATTAAAATATCAGAAATGTTTGGGAGTAGATTGGTATTTAAAATCAGAAACATCGGTATATAAACAACTGAGGTATGAGCAAAAAACCACGGCCACCTCGTTTTTTTAACACAACAACAACATACATACATACATAAAAACGTGGTATACTGGTTAGAGTAAACGTGGCATTGAATCCCAGCTGAGCCAAAAAAAAAAAATTTTTATTTTTTATTTTATATATTATTTATATTTTTAATATTTTTTTAAATTTTTTTTTAATTTTTTTTAAATTTTTTTTTATTTTAATTTTTTTTATTTTATATATATTTTATTTATATTTTTATTATTTTTTTTTCTAAATTTTTTTTTATTTTTTATTTATTGTTTATATTTTTATTATTTTTTTCTAAATTTTTTATTTTTTTTTTTATTTTTTATTTTTTTTTTAATTTATTATTTTTTTTAACATACATACATACGTAAATTTATAATTTTACAATGGGATGTTTTTATATATGTATGTTTTTTATGTATATGCATGCACGTATTTCATGAGATAAATGGTGATACAAGCAATTGTTATTGCATGACTACACGTTGTGAAGGGTATATAAGGTTCGGAACGGCCGAATATAGCACTCTTACTTGTTTATAATATATTGTACTATACTAGTCAAACTCTTTCATTTGTTACCCATATAGCGGGGGTTAAAAAATAAATATGTAATTTTCCAGTTTTTGATGGCGATCATCTTGAAATGTTAATTTGTGCAGTGTTAACTATATTCTGCTAGCCAAGTCCTTTCACCAGATATTTATTGTATTTTGAGGATGTTGTAAACAAATATGCAATCTGTCGCCTAATGGCAGCGGCCATTTTGGATTTACAATGATACTTAATACACGTACTACTTTCCTTCGAATAAATTCTTTTTATTTATTTTGACATCATGTCATCATGTCTAATAGAAATTTTTTGCCAATTTTTTTTTTTAAATAAACACTAAGAAAATCTTGTGAGCTCATACAACCACATTTAAGATTGATCAGCTGTAAATGACAAGTGTGTTATAAAAAAATAAACAAATCAAAAGTTATAAATTTTGTGTGAGTGTTTATTTAAAATTTTGTGTGTTTATAAAATTTATATTTTGTTTTGTTTATAAAAAGTGATGAATTTTACAATAGCAAAAGCAATAAGGAAAAATCATGTAATTTACAGTTATTTATTAGTTGGTTGAATTTGTAAGAAATAATATTAAAAATATGATTATAATAAATAAATATTTTTATTATACATTTGTTTAAGAAAAATATTCTTACCACTCTTAATAAAGCAGGAAGTAAAGTGAATTTTAAATTTGCGTTCGATTGATGGTATTTTGAGGATGTTGTAAACAAATATGCAATCTGTCGCCTAATGGCAGCGGCCATTTTGGATTTACAATGATACTTAATACACGTACTACTTTCCTTCGAATAAATTCTTTTTATTTATTTTGACATCATGTCATCATGTCTAATAGAAATTTTTTGCCAATTTTTTTTTTTAAATAAACACTAAGAAAATCTTGTGAGCTCATACAACCACATTTAAGATTGATCAGCTGTAAATGACAAGTGTGTTATAAAAAAATAAACAAATCAAAAGTTATAAATTTTGTGTGAGTGTTTATTTAAAACTTTGTGTGTTTATAAAATTTATATTTTGTTTTGTTTATAAAAAGTGATAAATTTTACAATAGCAAAAGCAATAAGGAAAAATCATGTAATTTACAGTTATTTATTGGTTGGTTGAATTTGTAAGAAATAATATTAAAAATATGATTATAATAAATAAATATTTTTATTATACATTTGTTTAAGAAAAATATTCTTACCACTCTTAATAAAGCAGGAAGTAAAGTGAATTTTAAATTTGCGTTCGATTTTTCGATATCGTTAAACAGGCTATTAATCTTGCGAAGGTGCGAATTACAATAACATACATGTGTATAAAATAATATTAAACTAATTCTTTTAACTACGTTTAAACAAGTTAGTAAATTTTGCACAAGCCCCTCTAAAGAAAATACTTTATTAATGTGAACGCTTTTTCAGATTCCCAGTCGCCTCGAAATCTATAATTGTAAACAAAAATCAAGACCAACGCAATTTCTGACAACTGGACTGACGATTTTTTTATATCATATGTCATATGACAACCGTATAAACTTAAAATTTTTGGTCGGACAACATCGTCAGTTAAGTTATTGTCAGGTCAGTATCTGCCAATGAAATTGTCAGCTTATCTGACAAAAGTCTGAACTGACAATTTACTTCATGGAAGCAATTCTTTATTGTCATCTATGTTAGCATTTAGTATCGATGTATCATCATAAGTCTCGATACACATGTACAAAAAAAAAAAAAATTGAATATTTAATTCAAGTAATTTTAGACTATCTAATAGACAACCAAAAATGGTGCTTAAAACAATGTCCACTAATGCGTTTTCGAAATACTAAATTGATAAAGTGAATGCCCTTATTGTTTATATATTTTCTATTTATTAGTTTTATTAAGATGCTAATTTATATTTTCAAAAGCATTTAACACATTACTGTATCATGTTCCGCTTTGTGAACTTTTGTGCATTTATAATACCTAAGCGACCTTGGCCATTCATTCATGGTAAATTCTAGTTCCCATATTGTATTTATAACCTGGAAGAACATAATTAATTTACTGCTTTTATTTCATTTCACAAGTCACTTGTCATAAACTTTAAAGATAGAAACTGACAAAACTTTAAAAGCTTGTTTAAATAGTTATAAAAAAATAAACACAATATGTACAGGGTGGACCAAAAGTCACGCCTGCGTGTAAAAATTTAATAACTTTTTTGTTTATTAATATTTTTTATTTTTTTTCAGATTTTATTTATCGATTCGTGTTACACCACCATGCAAAATTTAACGACTGAGCAACGAACGAAAGTGGTAGAATTTTACTTTTCCAATGGGCGCTCAATTTTACTGACGCAACGAGCATATCGAAATTATTTCAACACCAGAAATGCACCTAACCAAACCACAATTAATCGTTTAATTGCACGGTTCCGGTACTACAAATCCCAGAGTTGTTCACCAGCGCCAATTACACCCCTTCAAGTGTACAGTATGGTGTGGAGTGACATCAGAAAGAGTTATAGGGCCCTACTTCTTCGAGGATGAAGTTGTTAATACAGTAACGGTGAATGGGGACAGATATCGCGCTATGCTTAATAATTTTGTACGCCCTGAGGTAGCCAACAAGTGGTTTCAGCAGGATGGAGCAACAGCACACACGGCCCGTGCCACAATGACGCTTTTAAATGAAATTTTTGACGACCGAATTATCTCGAAAAATTCAGAATTTAATTGGCCAGCACGTTCACCGGATTTAACTGCCCCTGATTATTTTCTATAGGGTTATCTCAAAGAACGAGTGTATGTAAACAAGCCTCAAACTATAGAGCAGCTAAAGAACAACATTGAAGCTGAGATCAGGGCAATAGAGCCTGAAACCTTGCGTGCAGTTATGCAAAACGCCTGTTTAAGAGCCCAATTGTGCATCGATGAAAATGGTGGTCATCTCTCTGACATTATTTTTCATAATTAAAATTTAGGTCATACAAAGATAATATTAAAATTAAAAAAAAATTTCATAAAAAATAATAATAAACAAAAAAGTTATTCAATTTTTACACGCTGGCGCGACTTTTGGTCCACCCTGTTCAATGGACAACCAAAAACAAGTCAAAATGCATATTGGACTGAACTGAGTCTTCTATTTACACTATTAATTATAATAAAAAATAAAAGAATTGTTTGATCATTTTAATAGCCACCATCAAAAAAGAGGTGTGGGGGTATGTTCGTTTTGTCATTCCGTTTGTAACACATTGAAATATCAATTTTAGATCTCAAAAAGTATATATTTTCTGAGTTCTGGTTTCATTCTAGGACGATCTAGCTATAGAGGAATAATGAACTCTATATTGAAATATCTAAGTTGAATTTATCAGCAGAAACCACTTTGAGACGCCTAATTCTTACATAATTTACTGTTAATGCAATTTAAAAGCTCACAAAAGTGTCAGAATTAGATGAGGAAATTTTGCAATAAATAATTTATTTATGTACATATTTAATGAAAGTCTATAGATTATAAATCCTTATAGACCAGCAAAAATACATGCAAAAAATAAACTTAACTAATTATTAATTAATTTAAGAACAGAATAATATTACGTTAATTTATATTAAGATTTACAGAAAAATCAATGAAATTATAAAGATCATTATAGTTTTTTAAAATTCTCTTTAGTGGGTCAGCATCAGCGTAGTTAGTTTGAAGACATCTAAGATAAAGAGGAGTAAAATTCCGAGTAGCTCTAAGTGAAACATTAAAGTTGATATTACTCAGTAAAAATTCAGAATTAACAGAGCCATTTAATAAATTCACCATAAAAGTTACATTAAGCATAATAGGTCTACTTTCTAACGTTGGCAACTTAATTGTAGCAAGTCTAGTTGTGTACGGCAGAATGTTTCTATCAGGATCCCATGTTGTATGACCTAAACAAAATAGAAGGAGTTGTTTCTGAACAGATTCATTTCGATCCTTGTGAAAATTGGTATAAGGATCCCAAATAACAGATCCGAATTCAAGAATAGGTCTAACTAACGAAGAGTACAAGCGTACAGTTATTTGTGGTTCTTTAAACTCTTTAGCCCAACGTTTTATAAAAGCGACAACACCACGAGATTTATTTACCATCATAACAATATGGTTGTTGAAATTTAGTTAACGGTCAAAAAGAACGCCTAGATCCAGAAACTCCGAAACCAGTTCAAGTTGATAACCACCCAGAAAAAAGAGACAACCAGCATTCCAATTTCTTGAGAATCTCATATGTTTGCATTTTTTTAGGTTGAGAGTAATTCAATTAATATTGCACCATTCGAAAAATTTATACAAATCATGTTGTAACTGAATTCCATGCTGAATATTCTTGTAACTAAAAAAAATCTTTACGTCATACATTAAAACATTGCAAAATTTGATTGCACTTGGCGCATCATTTATAAAGAGCGAAAATAAAATAGGACCCAAATGGCTACCTTGCGCGACACCAGATTTTACTGAAATATTATAAGAAGTAACATTGTTAAAAAGAACACACTGTTTACGACCTTTTAGGTATAACTTTATCCAATTATCGTGAATCCCATAGGATAAAGCTTGCGTAGAAGCAGATCATGATTAACTTGATTAAAAGCCTTACTGAAGTCAGTATAGATTACATCCGTCAATTGTTTATTATTAAAACCATTGTGAACAATAGTGGTAAGTTGTAAAAGCTTAGTTAGTATAGAGCAGCCATTTCTAAAACCATGTTGATGATGAGATAGAAGAGATTATATTTGATGGCACATATTATCCGTAATAAAAGCCCACATGCCATATAACGCTTAATTTTAAATTCATATAATTTGAATTGAATTGAATTCAAACATTAGTTATATAATTTTAAAAGTAGAAGGTGCCATGCCTACTCACCTCCAGGTGCCAAATTATACTCTTCGGTTTCCGTAAAAATACAACATTATAGTAAAAAGGAGTCAATATTATCATTTCTAAGGTATAAATACTTAAGGTGTCATTGGAAGAATAAATTTAAGAAAATAAATAGGAAATCGAAGTTACACAAAGAAAGTAATACATATTTTAGTACAAAGAAATTTTTCGATAGCGATTACTGTTAATAACATAATAATTGAGTTTTGTGCTATAAAAGTACATCAAAATTGATGGTGGGTATCAAAAATTCGGCACAGCTTTAGTTGTTTTTTAACAGAATGATCACTTATTAAATATGTTGCTTAAAGTTTTAAAAAGATAATTTAATAAAAATAACATGATACAGGGGGTCAAATAACGACATTCGAACGCGATCGATCTATTTTGAAATTGTAATAAGAATATAGCAAAAGCACAGAGAATGCAATCATTCGAGTGACGTCAATTGCCCCAGCTTTATAAATTAAATTTCCATAAAAAATCAACTTTATAAACATTTAATAATTTTTATGAATAAGGCAGTTAAATATTATTTTCCTCTTTTTATGTATTTTTTTACTTACCAAAATTTTTTCTTAATTCCACTGTGTAGAAGACATCTTGAAACTCAACATCTTTGGTTTCTCTCATAAACGATGACAACTCCATTATGTATTTACTTTAAAAGTACCAATAAATCACCGAGTGGTTTATATAAAAAACGGCCAAACAATGGTTGTTGCTGTCAAATTAAAATGATCAAATGTTGATTGCACTTCGCATTAATATTAGGTGTGTTCAAAAGCTAAAAAAAAATAAAAAAACTATGCTTTAGAATTTACTTATTTGAAAAAGTGTAAAAGAACAAAAAAAATGTTGATAGATATTCGTAAAATGTTTGTAAGTTGTTTTTATACTGTTTTATTATTTTGTTTAAAATTCTTTTCTGTATCAAATTTCTGAATTTTAAAACAATATATTAAAAAGCAATAACGTTTAATTATTTGAAAACTATTTAATGAAATTGAAGCACATCAAAAAATGTATGCTTAGTAATCAATGACAAATACAAGCACTCTCTTAATGCTAAATGGTGCGTTTAAAATATGTAATAACCAGATAATTTTGATCTCAATCTCTTCAAAAACATTTTAAGAATTTAATTTGCTCCCATTAAGCAGCTATAATAAAAACGCTAGTTTTTATGTTCAATACATCTAGCACTTTAGCAAAATTAAAAAATAAAAATAAAAATTATTAAATAAATGACAGTAACTTCAAGTTTGATTTTTGTTGCGTTAAAACTGCAAAATTATATTTGGCCTAAGTGTCATATTGTCATAAAGTCATAAGTTCAAAAATTTGTTTAAACAATTTTAAGAGTTTGTATTGCTTATTGTAAAATTTTTAGATCATTTTGAAATTTTTTTTAATGACAATACGACACTTAAGACACCCTTAAGAATTAGCCAAATGTTTACAAAATATAAACAGAATTTTTTTAAGATAGAGAAGCATTGTTGAAAGGCTTAGCATTTTAAAATAAAACCATAATAAAAAACGCTCTTAAAATAAAATAGAAACCCCTTTATTATGCATTTGTCGACTAAAGGTTACATTTGTATAAACCTCACCTGTGTACCATATCGATGCCTTACTTCCTCAACCTCGTATCTTAAAAAATAAAATTTTTCAGGAGCGTAAAAAAAACAGTTCATCTTTTTATACTTCGGTGTTTGGCTAAAAGTTTAAATGCAATTATTAAGGAATTGATAGTAAAGCGTGATTTTTTAAGAGCTATAGGAAAGTTTTAAAAAACACATAAAATTCATGAAATCTTTATTTGAATCGATATTACGGTCCATATAATTTAATGTTTGAATATTATTTCATGCTAATGTTGACCGTGACTGCGCCTCAAATGGTCCATCCGCTTAGACAAATTTTGGCATACTCTTTCCAACATTTCGGCTGGTATCTCATGAATAAATGCTTCGTTGCTGAACACAATTTTTCAATAAGAAGCGCGCGATGAACTTTCTTACCAGAGCACGCATTTTGATAATAATTTGCAAGCGTTGTTCGTTTGTAAGACGATTCATGGTTAAATTATAGACCAAACTGAAGATGTTTGACAGTGAAACAAAACACGAAACGTGCGTCAGCTGTTTAAACCAGTGTTGCCAAATATACTAATCTTTTTTAGTTAAAGCATGAAACAATCGTTTGATACGAAAAAGTCAAAACCGTATTTTTTAAGTTACGAGGTTGAGGAAGTAAGGCATCGATATTAGACTCCTGCACAATTCAACATTTTCTGTAAAAATGTAATTTTCAAAGATTTCATGCTTTGCTATGCCATGCGAATTTAAACAAGGTGTTATAACATGTTATGCCAACTCAAACATACTGTCTTAGCATGTCATTGCAACTTAGGCAAGCTGTCGTACGCTGTTGTGTTTAATACCATGTCTTTCTTTACTGTAACGGTACTTCAATGCAGCTTTGTTTTTGGTTTCGTTTTTCGTATTTTTAATTCTAGCAATGTTTTTTGTTGAATTGTTAGTTTAGATTCGTTCCTTGGAGTGTCAATTTACAAAAATTCAAATGAGTCCGCGTACTACTTTAAAGCAAAGAGAATTGGTTTTAAACCATTTCAAAAATGGCCACTCACAGCGAAAAATAGCTGAAATGGTTAACATGAACTCTTCTACGGTCCAAAAAATCATTGAGCGTTTCACACATGAAAATCGGGTTCATAACAAAGGCAGGAAGGCACCGAATAAAATATTTAATGAGCAGGACGAGCGTTATATTTTGCGGAAAATAAAGGCAAACCTAAAACCCAAAAAAAAACAGCCAAACCCGACACAAAACAAATTGACTTTATTTAAATATTTTCTAAATAAATCCTTAAAAGAAATTTCCTTAAAGTATGTAACTACAATTATATTAAATAAATTTCTGATTTTATTGCATATAGTGTTATATTGCAATGATTAAAATGCACTAAAAAAAAACATGTGCTGCATATGTCACACGTGTCGCATGTGTTGACTTTCTCGTTTTCTATGCTCATGTATGCAATATCACTGTTAGAACTATGTACAGATTTAATTAAACTAATTATACGCTGCCTTTATATGTCTTTGTCAAACATGCATTTTCGGCATTGCATGAACTAGCAGTTGCATTATGTGACACATGTTGCTATTTTGTATAGTGCAACAGTTGCAGGCCTTTAATCGATATATGTATACTTATACAGCTTTGTCATTCCGATTGTAATGTCTACAATATTTATTTTTAAAAAAATATATTTCTTTTAAATATATCAAAACCCTTAAGCTTAATTTTAATTTTTAAACACTCTATATACACTAAATTGCAAATCGTATTCTCGAAACTTATTCCTGAAAAAAAATCGGTTTGAAACTTACTGAGATATAAGCACCTAGTTCGGTAGTTTTCCGAAAATGTATAAATGAATATTTTTTCAGCAAGAGGGTTAATTTGGGTAGTTAATTAAAGTGCTTGATTAGCAGAATTCAATACGCTTTAAAAAATTTAAATTTATGATGGCCGCCCAACAAAATGGCTTACAATACATTTATATATGTGTCAAGAAAAGCCTGTCAGTGGATCATAGTCTTTCTGTTTTTTTTTTCTTTTTTTTTGTAATTGTTGAAAAGTAATGCCGTTCACTTGATTACTATTTAGTGAATTTTATCAAACACCATAGTGAACATTACTGTTCATTATACAACGTTGACGCTCTTGTTTAGGTTTGTCAGTTCAGCGTTACCACTTACCATAATGCTTGGCGCTTTTGTTATTCTTCACTGATATTAAGCATAATTGTACTTCTTTTGTATTAATGCAGAATTATAACAAAGTATGTATACTTTAAATCTATTGTAAAGGGTGGTTTTATTTGAAGGGCCGATGCTGAATGTGAACCGCACCTAAATGTCAAGTTTTTTTCTGCATTTCATTTGACATTTCTCAATTTCATACTAACTCAATTTGAACCATGGAAAGATACACATTCGAGCAACGCGTTAAAGTTATTCAGGCTTATTATGAATCAATTGCACCTGTCACGCTCGTCGTTGATGAACATTATGCATAAAGACTTGCATTTACACGCTAACAAGGTGCAACTGACTCAAGATGAGATGATTCGGAACATTAACGGTATAGAACCTCAATTATGCCTCAGCGTCATCGAAATTTTGAATTATCGTATGGAGGTGTGCCGCCGAGGTCGTGGCGGCCATTTGGCCGATATTTTGTTCCATACATAATTAAACCATACCTATATTATTATTATAAAAATAAATGATAATAATTTCTTAAATAATTTGTGTTTTATTTAAAATCAACATCGGCCCTTAAAATTTAACCACCCTAAAAAGTAATTTTAGCGCCTAGCGTGGAGTACAATTTGGAAAATATTCATTTTACTTTATGGCAGTAGGCTATTTTGGAAAAGTAATTGAACATACCTAATGTTGTTATTGTTTTTTTTTTTAATTTTTTATATAAATACGTAAGTAGTTGTTGATGTTATAATTGTTGTTTATAGGAAATTTAATATGTTTTACTTTTTTTTTGTAAACATACATATGTATGTATGTAGTTTATTTAATGCTTGAATTCGCCTTTTTAATGTTATTAAAACGTGTTTATAACATTTAAGTGATTCATAACAAATATGTATGTATTTTAACAATAAATAAAAAGTTTAAATTTTTACAATAGATAGATAAACAGATAGATAGATAATTCATTCAGTATGAATAAAATAACTTTAATTTGTAAGGTTCGTTGGTTGGTTAGCACAGCACTCACAATAACAGTAATTAAAAGTCGAAATCAAATCGAATAAATTTTTATTAAAAAAAAAAGAAGGAAAATCAATTAATATTTAAGCAAAAAAATAATAATTGTTTCATTGTATGTTCATTAGACCGTACTGAAAAAAAGTTCGCCGCACTCCTTCGAAAATAACATATTCTTCCAAGACAATTTCGAACTTTTTTCCAAACTCAGAGGTCGCCTTTTTTTACGCTTTCCCTTGTTTCGTTGATATTATCAGTCGGATATTAAGGTGTGATATATCGATGTTTTTGTATTAAGGGTACTAAGACCCCTACGTTTGGCAAAAAAAGAAATTTTTATATATTTTTTATAAGAGTGCTATATTCTATATTTAGTATGCCCTGCAGCATTATATATATAGGTATATCGTCGTTCGTAAATTATTGTGTTCTATGTGACATATAAAAGCTATACATATAGAACACAATAATTTACTAACGACGATATGACCACATCGTAGCTTATCCTAGATTTTATGTTATACGCCATTTTCTTTATTATTTCCGACGCCATCTTTGATTTCATTTGATACCTATATTTATAGGGTTAAAAAATCCGCCTTTTTGAGGCAGACGCCACATTGTATTTTACCTTTTTTAAATAGTTTACTGTATTCTACTCATCAAGCCGTTTTTATTTGATACCAATATTGTTGGGGTTAAGGTGAACAAAGCCGTAACTACTATGTTTGACTCATTTATACGACATTTAATCTAGAACGCGATTTTGGATGTTTATCCATTTTACTGGTCAAGCCCCTTCATTTGATGCCTATATCGGCTTTCTCGATGATAAAATAATTAAAAAACTCGATTTTCGTTTGTAAATTTTAGTAAAAACGCTGAAGCAGTTATATTTTGGTGCCTATATCTCAGTTAGTTTTAAGCCGAGTTATTAGTTTTTCTCAGAAAAAATTTTTGATACCACAGCTTACAATTTGGTGTCTTTAGCATGTCCAAAAAATATTTGGGAGCTTGAGAAATTTAATATATTTAAAAATATATATTTTTTCAAATAATTTTTGCCTATAACTTTGTCGGAGTCATTGATTTGTCCAAAATACGAATATATCTAGAGGTATCTCATATAAATAAATGTTCACAAACGTGCCTCTGAATTTATCCTAGGGCTAAAAAATTTTAATTTGTGTAGTGAAAATAACAGAAACAACAGAGGCTGTCTTGTTTATTCGCTCATATCTCAGAAAATTATAGGGCGATTATGCTGATTTTCAATACCAATTTACTCCCAAATATTTAAAATATTTTGATACCATACACGGGTCTTGGTGATGTCGAGAGGCTTCAAAAAACTGATTTCAACATACACACGGATAGATGGATAATATTCAATCGACTCCCCTATTCAATATTTTATTCATCGGAAATTAATATTGCAGAAAATGAAAAAAAAAAACTTTATATTTATTTTTACACTCTCTGTTAAGGGTATAAAAGTGTTAAGAAAGTTTCACAATTTCTGAGCAAAAATTTAATGATTTTTTGAGGTTTTTAATTTTACGAAAAATACTATAACGAAGAATTTAGAAACAATGTCTTTAAAAAAACATAACAGTGCTGTCTGGGTAAAGTGAACAAATTTTTGCAGAGCGATTTCACTATACAGGGTTGAATTTTTATTTATTTAAAAAACTAATTTTTTTATTTTAAATGCATTTATAGGTTATAAATTTTATTTATTTCCACGTAATACTATTTGTGAGAGTAACTTGTCAACTTACTCTAAAAGAATCGTTACTTTACCGTTATTTTATGTTTTCTTTAATTTTTATACGCTTTTTCATTGTTTTTCTCCTTCGCCAAACCTTAAAACTCACTATAAAGTATGTTCACTCTATAGAGTTTCATGAGTGTTGTAGAGTGTTTACTCTACAGAGTAGTCAATGTAAACATTCTGGTATTCACGCTAACGAGGTATTCATTGCATCGGAAGTTCACTCTACCCAGACAGCACTGTACTTTAAGCCAAAAATAACACACTTTAAGATTACTCTGTGAATATCAAAACAACGAAAAATATAAAACGAAACCCTTATGTTCGGAAAAAAATCAAAATTTATTTGTCTGCACAACAACAAAAAATTAGCAGACCAACTGTAAAAAATTTCTTCTTAAACGGGGCGAAAATGTGTAAAGGGCATTTTGTTGCTGTATTAATGTGTCGTCTCTTTCTTTCGTATTGAAAATGTCTTATGATGTCAGACATCGGTGAGCGAATACATATTCTGACAACGCTGGTTAAATAAAAACAAACCTTCAACAAGATTGCTCCACACGAAGCAAATTAATGTGCGCCCAAAAAATGTTTGTTGACCAATGGCTAATGGGGCTAATGTATTCGTCGTACTTTTTTTTGCAGTACGGTTAAATATTAATATTTAGCAATTTTACTTAAAAAGACAATAAAATAATATTTAGGCAATTATTGTATTTTAATTGTAGGTCTAAAATCAAGGTAATAAAACCAACAATTTATGATTTATTTGCAGGGTGTAATGATGAGATCTATTGTGGTTCTGTTAGAGGAACTCAATAATTATGATCGCCAAATGTTTAAGTGTTGCGAAGATATCAATCTTTAAAGCGATAATAGTTTTCATTCGGTTATAAGTTTTTGTCTAAATAATACTGTGTGTATAGTAATTTCGTTTACACTCCTGTGTTACACAGCAAGTTAACATTTTTAGAATAAGGTCACATAATAGCTTATTTTTTCAATAACAATTTACAACAATAATTAATTCAATTGACGTGAAAACAAAGTTAAACTTCAACGGATAATTTAATTTTACTTTGTTTAAAATGAAATTCTAAAAATAATATATAAGCACGTACTAAAATTACTAATTAAAAAATGTAATTATTTAGTAGCTAGAAATTTTGTGAAATTTATTAGTGAACAATAGTAAAATACAAATAATTTAGCAATAAAAATAATAATAGGCAAATCCTAACGTAATCAAAAGGTCTCCACAGCATTTCATTTAGGTTTTCTAGCAAGACTTGTAATTAGAAAATTAAAAAAATATTTAATGTGTTTGAACTACTTACATACTATGTACATACATACATATTTAAATTTACAGTAATTACAGTAATAAAAAAACGTGTGTATGCACATTCACGGATCAGTTAAGCATTTATTGACGTGCATTTTAGCGCTTTATTAGATTTTAGTTTTAATATGAACATGTTTTTAATTATATTCGCTTAAATAACTGTTTGTTAAACTAAATACTATTTTTCTTTGGAACAATAAAAAAACAAAAGCGTATCCCTTTCAGTTAATTATATTTGCCAGCAAGCGTTGCCATACTTTGTGTATATGCATATTTTTTTTAGCACAAAGTTAATAGCTTTTAGTACTTTAAATGAAGCAAATATTTTTAATAGTTCAATCAAAATAAATATTTATTAAACAACAACGAAAAAAAAAATTATATAAAAAATTTTCAGACATAAAGTTGATCAAAAACACTTCTGTATATTAAATAAGTAATTTGTAGTTTCATGTTGCAGCAAATTTATTAAGCCTATCCTCTGTCATGATTGATCTCAGCCACGTTTTTAAGCGTCAAAGAGTTGAAAATGATCTTTCGTCCGTAGCCATTACTTACCGGCATTGAAACAAAAAATGGTTAATATATTTATTAAATTTGGATAAATATCTGGGTCTTCTTATTTCTGCTGCCAATGCAAAAAAAAAATTTCGTACTTAACTAATCTTCAACAAGGAGTGGAATTAAATTGGTCAAGTCTAATGAATTATGTTAAGTGGTTTTTGGCAAAAATTTAGGGATGTTAAATAAATTTAGAACGTCTTCTGAAAAACGTAATTTTAAGTCTGTGAGAACAGAATCAATAAGGGAGATGTATCCCTCTATGCGGTAGTACTCTTCTACATCTTTTATAGGATGATTTCGTTAAAATCTTGGATTTTCAACTGGAATTTCTTTAAAAATTATTTTAAATTCTTTTTTGTTCAAGACACATTATTAAATTTTGTTTGAGATCTGAACTACTTTTTAGGTCTATGTCCTGTTTTTGTAGCATTACACTAAGCGGTTGTGTGAGAGTAAGTGTATCACTTAGAATATATCTGTGGCTCGGAGCTAAAAGGGCCAATGTCAAAATATTTACTTTTGAGAAAATTGGAATTGAACTTTGACTTTTATATATGCTTTCATAGTGACATTGGCCAGCATTTTATTTATGAAGCTGTTCTGGGTTAAGTATGACTTTAGCTGTTTCACCATAATGAAATATAGCAAGAAAACAAATCTAATGCAATGATAATTCAAAAGAGCAAAAAAGTAATATTGGCCCTTTTAGCTCCAAGCCACACATATAATCCACACAAAAATTCGTATGTGCTTAATGAATTTCTTTGTAATAAAGCATGTATGCCTGTCTTTCCACTTGCATATCTTTATCAGGCCCTCTATTATATTTTCTATATTCACTTTAAATGGTAAAATGAAATCATGACGATCAACCCATCTCGTTTCGCACAATGGTGACATGAAATAAGGAGCGATCCTTAGTACTTTGTCAAAACCGCATTTCGCTTGGGATGATGGCTTTTAAAAAATCTTGTCGTTTCTTTAACAAACGATACAACTTTTTGTATAATTGGCACCTTGTTGCTTTTAGAAATCGAGTTGTTAAGTTTGTGAGAATAGCACAAAAACCAAATGTCGCAGCGTTTATTTATCAAAAGAGTAAATAAGTAATTTTATATTTTAACCATTTGGGAGGGGAAATATCCCTTTTCATGGATTAGCGCTTGGGTCAGTATGATCATATCTTATCATCTTAATGATGCCGAATGTGATAATACTCTTCACCATCTTGTACAAAGGTATAGTGACCACAGCGTAACTTAGGCTAGATTTCAGATTAAATGTTATATGTCATTTCGCTTTATTATTTTTAATGCCATATCTGATTTGAAATCTTGAAATTTTCTTTTCTTATATGTCAGTTGTTAACGGAACCATTGTAAAATTATTATGCCCTACCCAGGATTCGAACTAGCTTCAGTGACATAACCAGTAGACTACCAACCTTACTTCATAGTTTGCATTTGTTTGCAGATCTAATTAAAGACAATTTAAGGAATGCATATTTATATAGTATCCCAGAAAAAAAAATTGGAAGTAGTGCAAAGCGAATAACATTTTAATAATTTTAATTAATTGTGTATAAGCAATAATTATAAATGACTCCCTAAATGTGAAGAAATTTGTCATAAATGATGTCCTTAAAAATTAATGCAACATCAGCAAAATATCTTATACAATTCATGTTCAATTCAGTTCATAAAAATATTCATGTAAACACATAACCTGCAATGACACGCTAATGTTAAAATAATAAGCGTTTTCACCTAAATTTAATCACTTCGTCACCAGTTGAAGCCCTGCAAATTCACTTTTTTGTCATAGATTTTTTCGCTGGGATATAACTAATGCATGCAACTTACTAAAAACAAAAATAATAAAATATCTTAAATTTGGAATTTTTTATAGTGAATGTATAATTTCATTTATTTGAAATACGTACATATCATTGTAAAATTATTAATTTATTTTATGTTTGTATGTATACAAATTTTTTTGTCTCAATTGGGATTCGAACCAGTTTGTATTAATGTGTTGTGAAACGACGAGGCGGTCTAGGTTTTTTTTAGCATATCTCAGTTGTTTATGGATGTTTATTTGCTCCTGAATATTTCTGATATTTTGATACCTTACACCGTTCTTAACGATGTCGGGCGGCTTCAAAAAGTTGATTTCAACATACATACGGACAGACGGACAATTCATTATCGACTCACCTATTCATAAGCTTTAAGAAAATATTTACTTTATTGGTTTGGAAATTAATATTGTAGAAATTTTACACGGAATGACAAAGCAATAGTGGTTTTATTTTTTTTATATAAAAAACTGGGGTCAAATTGCGGCATTTGAACGTTATCGAAATCTTAAAATTCTTATTAGAATCTCTATACCAAAAGCACGGCGAATTCGATTGTTAAATTTCGATCGTGAACGAATGCCGTAATTTGCCCCCTGATCTCAAGCTTGTAAAATAAAAAAACTATTGATATAAATTAAAAAGATCGAAGACATTTACTTAATATTTGGAATGACAAACTTGTATATACTTACCCTTTTACATTGTCGCGTTAAGGGTATACAAATACAATATCTTAGCTTAATAGTTTAAATCAACAAGTTTTATTTTATTGTATACATTTTGAAATTCTAACGCAAAATTTATCATTAAACTTTGTCTAAGTAAACACTTTATTAATTGTTTTAACTGCTCAACAACAATTTCATTTTTAATAAGACCTTTATTAGAAATTATTTATGCGTTAGATAGTAAAAAACCACATTAGGATTACTATATTTAATTTTAGCAATTAAAGATATATAGGGCCAATTCAAAGTGGTTGCATATCAGTCGTATTTGTACTATTTCATATTATTTTATGCATACTTAAAATTTTTGTTAGTAATTTCCATACAAAAAAATAATATGACTTTACACATTTGTTTCCTATGTATAAGAAATTGTTTATGTTATACTTTTAACCATACTGTCTCTCAGAGAGAATTTCTTCGCTTCTCACCTCTCAGAGAGAATATTTTGTATTTTCTTCTTTCCTGTATACATACAATTTTTAACAGCGTCATCTCTTTGTCTTCTTTCTTGTATTAAATACATAATTTGTTAACAAAAGGTGTTCAAAGTCACTAGTCATATTAATATGAATTATATGACATAGTACAATATGAGAGTCTACTTTGAATTGGCCCATTGTATTTTAAATTAATAGTTGTTTGAATTTGTTTGAAAATATTTCATTTTAATGGAAAAATGATCGCTAAATTAAAATGCTAATAAAGGTCACATTGATTATTTTTAAATATGCTATACAGATATTAGAGACATTGTTTTAAGTCAACAAAAAGTCATATTAACTAAATATGTACACTTACAATCATGATGATTTTTTGCAAATAATGCAGTTCAACTATACTTGTATACAATACAATACAATGTTTTAGATTCTATTATATCAAGGCGAATTCACTTTACAGGTGATTTTAATAGCACAGCTGATAATTTTTTTTTCTTGCATAAATGCTGTCTGGATTGTCAAAGACTGTTTTTGAGACATTGGCCAATTTAAGCCACAAAAAGTTGTTATTTTACCCTTCAAATGTGGTGCACAAGGGTATATATAGCTTTGTCATTCCGTTTGTAATTTTTACCATTTTCATTTCCGACCCCATAAAGTATATATTTTCGTAAAGCTTATGAATTAAGCCCTAACCGTCTGTCCGTGTATTGGTTGAAATCAACTTTTAGAAGCAACTATATGTTCCTCAGATTCGCCACAATCGCGCCATAACTTTCTGAGATATGAGCAAATAAGCACGGTTGCATCTGTTTTTTTCCATATTTTTACCACCAAAATTAAAATTTTTCAGCCATAGAAACATTTATAGGCACCTTTGATACTATTTGTAGATTTATATACCTCTAGAGATATTCGTGAAAAATGTTGGATAAAGCGGGCTTTAATCGGTTAAGTTATAGGCAAACAATTTTTTTTTTAAATACAGTCGAACTTCCATAACTCGAATCACAATTATCCCAAAGAAAATTTCGACTTACGGAGACTTCGAGTTACAGAATTTTTTATTAAAATATAATAAAAGGTTTTTTATTATGTTGTTTTATTTCAAATAGCCTCGAATGGAAAACTACATACTTAAGAATATAAAAGAACAAGCATATGTAATTAAAAAATGACAGTGAAGTAAAATATTCGGAAATAAATGACTGACATTTTACTTTCTTTGTTATTTTCAATAAAAAATAACTCCAATGTACTTTAAGCTTTGTGTGCTCATCACTTGTTGCGTCATTTGTCTGTAAATAATTATTTAATGTTGTGAAAGAACTTTCTACATCGTTTCTTGTTGGCTTTGAGTAGTTTCTCATGCATGTTTTGGTTTCTAGTTGCTGAAACCAATCGAGGACTGCTTTGTCGACTTTTTTGAATTTTGGGGTCCTAACTCTTTTACTACATAAACAAAATCCAGATTCAAATGAGTTGATAATTGATTCCTTATTTTTGAAAATTGTTGAGACCGTGCTTGCCGGGATACCATATTTATCAGCCGCTTCCTTTTCCTTTAATCCATCTTCGACGTCTTTTATAAGTTTATAATTTTTTTCAACATTTTAAAACACGTTTAGTTGCCATAATAATTGAAAAAAATTGATAACAACATTTATCATCTAGCCCGAATTATGCATAGAACTGATATTTACACAAACAAAAAGAAACAAATTTGTAATTCCCCAAAAAAAAAAAAATATATAAAAAATAGCATGTAAAATAGACAAACCAGCTCAAAAAACAAACGAGAGTAAAACAAACAACCGATAACTATAACAAAAACCTATTTAAACAAGCAAAATTCTTCGAGTTATAGAGTTCATGTGTATGTTTTTTGTTCGAGTTATGGAGAACTTCGACTTATGGAAGTTCGAGTTACGGAAGCAAAATTGTGTGTGATTTGTTCTTTAAACGCTAATGCAAACCAAATTAGTTCGAGTTAGAGAAAATTCGAGTTAGAGAAGTTCGAGTTATGGAAGTTCGACTGTATATATTCCAAAAATTTACAAACTAAAACCAATTTTCAATATTGGTATCATCTGAAAGGACTTGACTAGCGCAATACAAGCACTATAAAAAATTAAAATTCATGTGGCCGCCACTACAAAATGGCGGACAATAAATTAATATATGAGTCGAATCAAAAATGTAGCTTCTTGAACCCCCTCAATATTAGTCTTGATCAGTAGAATACAGTAAATTATTAAAAAATATAAAATCCAAGATGGTGTCTAAAACAAAATGGCGGATCAAATTTTTTTAACCCCATCAATATGGGTATCAAATGAAAGGGCTTGTCTTGTAGAATACAGTTAATTATGTAAAAATAAGTATGGCGTCGAAAATAATAAGGAAAAATGGAGTATAGCATGAAATATAGGTTAAGCTACGATGTGGGATTGTACCTATGTACATGATGGGGAAGGGTATTATTAGATTCGGCACGGCCGAATATAGCACTATTACTTGTTTTTTTTTTAAGTTTTACAATTTGTAGTATTACCACCTCGGTTTTGTAAAGTGAAGTAAATGTCATCGAAAAATATATGCATTTTATACTTCCCGTATCCCATTAGCATTAAATTGTAAGTTAATTCAATCATTTATAATTATACTGATAAAGAGTATGCATGATAAAACCATTACGGGTTTTAAAAATGCATTCTACTTAGCTAGTAACATATTCATTTATCAATATACTTGAGTACTTTCTAATTTAATTACTGTAGAATTTATACAAATTTATGAAAATTAACTTAAGCTCGAATAAAAGATTATTTTATATTTGTAGATTGAATTTTTTACTACAAAAATAGAAGCTAAATAATATGCGTTACAAACACATTTATCCATTACACTGAAAATAAAATTAAAACTTTTCATTCTTGGACATCAAAAGCAGCTGACATGTTCGCAAACCGCTTATGAAGCTTACAAAAGTAGACAGTAAACCTACTAATCTAAGAGACAAGGCCCCCTACAATGTTTTCCATTTATAGAACAAGTCCTAGTCAGATATGTACAACTGTGCAGCTGGGTGGCTTGCAAAGCTTGCAACAAGACGAGACAAATTAATAATAGCGGAATTGACTCTTGGTAGCAATTTTGGAATTAAATAGTGCAAATATGCACTAATTTTTTGCTGCCAAGCGTGAGTACATTTTTCATGTGTGTTGCAAACTTATGACAACAGCTGATTTTTTAGGTATTAAGGAAAAAACAAATCTTTTTTTAAATTAAGAAGTAAGATTCTGTGTTTTAATATTTTCCGAAAAGAAAGCTAATTAATTTTAAAAAAATTGCAAAGCCTAAATTAACGGATATATATAATATCATAGATTTTTTGGTAAAAATGCCATCGATGAAATTAAAATTAAATTGTTTTTGTAGTCGTGCAAAAGTTAAATTGTTGGCACGTCTTGCAAGGGTAGATTGCATCAAAGAGTGAGTTCCGCTAATGACTTAAACGAGTAACAGGATTTCATTGTAAGATTAAGTATATATATATTCTTTACAATGAGCTCGAAAGCGTCAATGATAAATAAAATATGTCGTAATACATTAGCCCAGCATCTAAAATAGCGTAAGAGCTATAAGGCCTTGTAATGGATCATAGTTACCCTGAAAAAAAGGTATTTTATAATAAAAATATTGTTATAAGAACTTTCCCGTATAAGAACTCACAGCTTAATTTTGAACCCTAATTCTTATAGGCCAACACTTAGGAGACTATCTAGTATCACAACAGGATATACAGAGTTAACAACTCATTTAGCTCATATAATAATGGCACAGCATATCGAGTGTGAGAGAAGGAGCACGAAACATTGAATCACTACCTTTATCATTGCCCTGACTAGATACGAAATATTCTATATAGAAATCGCTGAGGAATCATTTTAAGAGTACTCTGGGGGGGTTACTCCGTAATTCGATTCGAAAGAAAATTTTTAGAATTTTTTGCTTAACACATTGTAATTCGAAAATGTTTTCTTTTAAAACGAGTTACGGAATAACCGCCTGTATTTGTAATGCTCCTCTACTTCATTTCAAGCTAATTAAACTTTTTAACAAGCTTTGTATAAATTCATAACTTTTTTATTTATTTATTTATTTATTTAATTTATTGTCTATAGATAATAATCCTTACAGACTAAAGTATGTAAAATAACAAAACAAAATTAAGGTTATATATAAAATAATATTCTATAATAATTCAACGATTTAAATATAAAATGATAGTTCTTTTAACAATTTCTTTACTTTCATTGAGGCCAATAAGGTGATAATAATTATTAAAGTTTTCACATATACGACGAAGAGGATCATTATTAGCATAGTTGGTTCTATAGTATTTTAAGTTAATAAAACGGAAATTTCGAGTTGGTCTCGTTGGAACATTAAAAGATATTTTACTTAGCAGGAATTCTGAGTCGATATCGCCTTGAATTAGGCCCAGCACAAAAGAAAAACTCAGCATTGAACGACGACTTTTTAAAGTTGGTAATTTGATAAGACAGAGTCTGCTTTCGTATGAAGGTAGTAAAAACGAATTCCATCCAAGGCCACGAAGACAAAATATTAAAAACTTCTTTTGTACAGACTCGATACTATCAATATGAATATTATAGCAAGGATCCCAAATAATCGATCCATATTCAAGAATAGGTCGAACTAACGATGAATATAATTGTTTCGTAATATAAGGATCTAGAAATTCCTTGCACCACCTCTTCATAAATCCAAGTACACCATTTGCTTTGTTAACAATTAAAGAAATATGGTCACGAAAATTTAATTGGTGATCAAGCAAAATACCAAGATCAAGAAAATTCAGAACTTTATCAAGTTTACACTCATTTATGCAATAAAATAAATCCAATTTCTTAATTCTGAAAAAGGGCATATGCTTACATTTTTTTATATTCAGCTCCATTAAGTTGATTTCACACCAATTCACCAATTTGCCAATATCTGATTGAAGGAAAAGTTGATCTTCGGGATTATTAGAAGAACGAAAAATTTTGACATCATCGGCATACATCAAAACTTTAGAGTGCTGAATAACTGAAGGTAGAATGAATAAGGTAAATAAAATAGGACTAAGGTGGCTACCTTGCGGAACACCAGAAGGAACTTTGATAGCATTAGACGTAGCACTTCCATACTTAACTTGTTGAGTTCTTAAAGACAAGTATGATCTTAACCATTTTATTGTCATATCCGTAAATCCCATTAATGACAATTTGTTAAGCAAGAGATCATGATTTACCTTATCAAAAGCTTTACTAAAATCTGTGTAGATAGCATCAGTTTGCATATTATTTATAAAACCATCATTTATTGTAGTAGTTAGCTCCAAAATATTAGTCGTTGTAGAGCGATGTTTACAAAAACCATGTTGGCACGGTGACAAAATCGAAGAAATTTGATAGTATAAATTATCAGTTAAAATTTTTTCAAAAAGTTTGGGAATATCACTCAGCTTAGCAATGCCACGATAATTTGATATCTCAATTTTGCTTCCATTTTTAAACAACGGAATTATATACGATAATTTCCAAATCAATGGTACGTATCCTAATTTAATGGATTTGTTAAAGATAGCAGTAAGCGGGTAACATAAATTTTCTGCACAATTTTTTAGAACGCAATTTGGTATTTCATCTGGACCAGCATTAAACGAATTATTTAGTGATAATAAATTTGAAAGAGTCGTTTTATAAGTAATAAAAGAGAATTGTACACCAGATGATTGAGGTATATTAACTTATAAGTAATTTTCGGCACACTTTTAAAAAAAAAAATTTTTTTTGGCATAAACTTTAAAAAAATATATTTATTTTTTAATGGAAATTTTATAATAATCTTTCTAAAGAAAACAAGTAAGAGTGCTATTTTCGGAAGTGACGAATCTGATACTACCCTTTTATTATTATGTGCATAGGTCAATTTATCACATCACAGCGCAGCCCACCAATCAAACCCTTTCATTTGATACCAATGTTGAGGAGCTGAAGTGCATATAATTGTAATTATCCCCTATATTTGACCCATATATCCGCCATTATATTAAGGACGTCATCTTTGATTTTCAACTTTTCATAATTTACTGTATTCGACTGGCCAATTTTTTAGTGCATTGTATTCTGCGAGTCAAGTTCTTTTATTTGATACTTATACCTCTCGGTTATCTAGAAGTAGAAAAAATCAATTTCCGTTTGCAAACACCGAGGCAGTTGTATTTTGGTGCTTATATCTCAGTTAGTTTCAAAACAATTTTTTCCTTTTTTTATCATGAACATTTTTACTGTTATGGCTTAAAGTATGATGTCACTGGCTTTACGCAAAATTAATTAAGATCTTATTTTTCCAAATAATTTTTGTCCATAACTTTGTCGATTAGTAACCGATTTGTATCAAAATTTTTACAAATAGCCCTAGAGGCATATTCAGAAAAAGTAACAAACGTGTCTATAATTTATTTCAAGGCTGTAAATTTTAAAGGTTTAGATAAAAATAAGGGAAAAACAGAGGCAGTCGTGCTAATTTGCTTATAACACAGAAAGTTATTAGATGATTTTACTGGTTTTTTAATAGTGATTTATTTCCGAATATTTTCAAAATAGTGTTATAAGACCACTTATAGGATGTGAAACATGTGGGGGCTTTCTAAAAGTTAATTTCAAGCAACACATAGACTGACAGAGACAGGGACAGAGAAACATCGCTCAATTGACTTCCCTTTTCATAAGATATCAGAAAACATATACGTCGGTAATGTATATTGTAGAAATAACAAACGGAATGAAAAAGGTATATGTATATCGTTGGTCACAAGGCTCTAGACTCGTATTTTTACGAAATTGAAATCGTGGTAAATCATTAACATAAATTGAGAATAGTAATGGTCCCAAAGTCTTTCCTTAACCCTTCACCTGACGGTTCAGTCTGGCCAGGTCTATTTTAGTTTGAAACGTGATTTTAACATAATTAACACTTTATTAAAGACTTGAGGTACACTCCGTTTAGTTTAGTTGGCTATAAACATTTGAAGACAAAATCTTGGAAAAGATATTGAAGGAAACTTATTTGAATATGGTAGGTTAGGTTGATAAGGAGGGGCACTAAAAGCCCAAACCTATGACAGGTATACACTTATGCCCAGTTGGCATCTGAATATGTTACTGCATACATCAAATATAAATATAATAAAATATATGGTTTGGCTAGACCCATATATATTTTTATACCCTTCACCTGTGGTGCGCAACGGTATATATAGCTTTGTCATTCCGTTTGTAATTTCTACAATTTTCATTGCCGACCCCATAAGGTATATATTTTCTAAAAGCTTATGAATAGAGGAGTCGATTAAGCCCTGACTGTCTGCCCGTCTGTCCGTATGTTGGTTGAAATCAACTTTTAGAAGCAACTATATGTTCCTCAGATCTGAGTATGGTATCAATCTTTTGAAAATATCCGGGAATGAATCGCTATTGAAATTCAGCTCAATCGCCCCATAACTTTCTGAGATATGAGCAAAAAACCACGACCACCTCGTTTTTTTCACAATTACAACAACACCACACATATATACTGGTTAGAGTAAACGTGGCATCTAATCCCAGCTGAGCCGAAAAATTTTTTTTTTATTTTATATATTATCTATATTTTTATTATTTTTTTTTAAATTTTTTAAAATTTTTTTTTTGTTTTAATACATTTTTTTTATAATTTTTTTTTTGAAACACGTAAACTCAATTTATAATTCTGCAATAAGTTGTTTTGTATATGTATGTACGTATTTCATGAGATGAATGGTGATACAAACAATTGTTATTGCATGACTACACGTTGTGAAGGGTATATAAGATTCGACACGGCCGAATATAGCTCTTTTACTTGTTAAATTTTATTTTATTTTCATTTCCGACCACATAAAGTATATATTTTCTATAAGCTTATGAATAGGGAAGTCGATTAAGATCTGTCAGTCTGTCCGTGTGTATGTTGAAATCGCCTGTACCCGGCTGAGGTATTTAAATATCAGAAATATTCGGGAGTAGATCGGTATTGAAAATCAAAAACATCGGTATATAAACAACTGAGATATGATCAAAAAATCACGACCACATCGTTTTTTTCACAACAACATACATACAACACATACATACATACATACAGACATGCATATATACAAACGTGGTATACTGAGCTTAGCCAAAAAATTTTTTTTTTAATCTTTTACTACCTAACACCCGGTGTGCTTCGCCACCCCCCACATAATTACTAAATCAACCATTTCTTATTCAAATAATCATATAGACGTCAAAGTGTCTCTTGTAAAATTTGGGTACTCTAACTGTTATCGCTTCCCGAATATACGAATTTTAGTATTCAATTGCTGAGAGCTGCCACGCCCACTATTTCTAATGTACCCATTTTGTCACAAATGTTTATTTGGGTGTCAAAGTTGCTCTTGCAAAATTTTAGTACTCTAATCGATATCGTTTTCCAAATATACGAAATTTAGTATTTAACTTATGTGGCCACGCCTACTATTGAAAGTCCGCCCATTTTTGACGCAAATGTTCGTGTGGATGTCAAAGTTTACAGTACTTAATTTGAAGACTCTAGCTGCATTAACTTCCGTGATATATAATATTTAATACTTATTCTTTAATAGCGCGTGGCACCCCGCCCTCTTACAATTTCAAACCAAAGTATAGCCTATAGTTCGTTCCAGACATACAGAAAGATTCTGTGAAAATTTCAACGAAATCGGTCCAGCCGTTTAACCGTCTATAAAGCACAAACAAACATACAAACACATATTGATTTTTATAAATATAGATTACTAGAAAATCCCGGCGCGCGTTGCTACGCCCCTTAATGAATCAAAATGCATTCTGAATTTTAATTGAATATCAAGTGCAAAAACCTACAAATTATAATTTTTTTAATGGGCGTGGCACTGCCCACTTTTTTAATCACGAAATTGTAAAGTCATAACAGCTCAATATGTGTGCAAAGTTTCAGAAAAATCGGTCAAGTGCAAGTACCTCAAAATTAAAATATTTTTTTATGGGCGTGGCCCTGCCCACTTTTCTTATCACCAAATTATTGAGTCATGACAGCTCGATATGTGTGCAAAGTTTCAGAAAAATCGGTCAAGTGCAAGTAGCTAAAACTGATAACTAATTTTTATGGGCGTGGCCCCGCCCACTTTTTTCCACCCATAAACACTCCTTGGTATGTTTACAACAACTTGCCAAAGTTTGAGTCCGATCGGTTTTACAGTTTCGGAGTCTATAGCTAACACACAACAACACACACACACACAGAGTTTCACTTTTATATATATAGATTTATATTTTGATTGTTTTTTTTTTAATTTTTTTTTAATTTTTTTTTATTTGTTTTTAACATACATACATAAACTCAATTGATAATTTTACAATGGGATGGTTTTTATATGTATGTACGAATTTCATATGGGATGAATGGTGATACAAACAATTGTTATTGCATGACTACACGTTGTAAAGGGTATATAAGATTCGGCACGGCCAAATTTAGCGCTCTTACGTGTTTTTTGCTATTTTAAATTAGTTTTTGTGCAAATATTTTTTATTGAGGATCGATTTCAGTGATTCCAATATATTTCACACAGTTGTTATGATAATACAAGTTACAAATATTTGAGTTAGGACCTTTCTACCTGTGACCAACGATATGTATGTATACCCTTGTCATCACAAATGAATGAATGATGAGATTGTAACGAAAAAATTTTACATTGACTGTCTCATAATAAAGAGATTTACAAGTTTGTAAATATCCCTAATTATTTTTATTTTTTTTTATAAAACACTTAGTAATAGTACAAATTCCGTTAAGACTTACCACAATTTAAATAAATTAATTAGTTTTACATTTAAAATCAGTGATTTTTTTTACTTCAACATTGAAATAAAAATAAAAGTTTCGATTTAAAATGTGAGGTATTATTACAAGGCCATTATGTTTTATAATGATTTTATTCTAAGTTTTTTTTTATTTCTTTATTTTGCAATAAAACTATAAACGATAACAATGTCTATAATTAATTAATGCGTTACATCATTCAAATAACTTACATTAATAAATTTATTCTATTACTTTTGCTTTCTTGGGTAAAAAAAGAATAACAAAAACATGTAAATAATTTATACAAAAAAAAAAAACACAAAAAAACACAAAAAAAGAAGAAGACACAAAAACACAGACAACAAATCTTTTTAATTACCACACTTAATAAACATTTACGTGAGCAAAAGACCGGAGAAAAGAAAAACGTAAAAAAATACGATGATAACCAGTCAATGCGGAAGGGTAAAATAAACAAAATATGGAAATATGTTCCCTAAGGGGATAAGTCTTATGATTTGCACTAAATAATAAACAAGTATACGTACAAACATACATACATACATACATACATATGTATGTATGTTGCTGTGTAATTAATAAATAATCTTCTTTTTTTAAATCCGCTAAAACAGGTTTTGGTTATAAAAAGTTAGTTTTAATATTATTATTTTGAAAAAAAAAAAATATTTAAATATTTAGAAAATAATTAATAACAAAACATAACTCTTAACCACAAGTACGTATTCAATATGATAACAATTTTTTTTTGTGAATTAAAAAAAAATACTGTTTTATTTTTTTTACATATTTATTTTTTCAAACCCATCACCAGCAGCGACAACAAAGGTTGGGTACATTTAAGTTTATTATTCAACGTGTAACACCCAAAAATATTCATCTTAGACGTACAAAAGTTTTTAAGTTTTGAATTTTCTAAAATGATTCAGGAATACACGTCTGTCTGTGGGAAACAATCTCACGTTAAAACTATTATGCCACATTAAACGAAATTCAGCCAAACTGTTTATAGTTTTTAGACTTACATACTTTGGTTTTGAAAATGAACTTAAATAGTCAAGAAGAAAAGTTAGTTATAAAACAAGATTAGATTTTTTTGAAATAATTTTTTTTCTACTGAACTCCATTATATATAATTTGGCTGCTGAAGTTTATGATTGCTTAAAGCAATTTGGGTCAAAAACTCGATTTAAGAGAAAGAAATGTTCTATAACAAAATATGGATCAACAAATAATAGTGTTAAGATTTTATGATTTATGTTTGAACTTTTTATTAGTTAGAATTATATAAATTTGTAGAAGCTACAAGTTCATTGCGACAAAGAAAAAATACTATTGAGCCATGTGTGTTTTTTTTAATCAAAGAAAATGAAAAATCACACAATTGAAAATAGTGAGTTTAATACATCCAACCAACAATTGTAGCTTTGATCAAAGAGTGCTTCTGATAAAACTGTTGCTGGTTTGTAACTGTCGGAACACTAATTCATGGTATCTTTCATTATCATAATAAATATAGAGCCAATAAAAAAATAAAAATAAAATAAACTTCACAATCTTAATGCAAATTAACTCAATACATTTAGTATTGACCGATACAACTTTTTATCGAAAAAAAGTAAACAAATCGGTTTAGTATTGGGAGTTTGTTTGTTAAAACTGTTCAACCATAAATGGAAGTAATAGATTGAAAAAAAAAAATAATTTTTAAAAATTTGTTGTATCAGAAGGATAATTTTATGTCATGTTGAGTATGTGAAATTTAAATATTGTTATTTCTTTTAGCCAGATATGTAACGATAAATATTAATTTATTAGACGATAAATGAATACGTTGTAGTTGTTACGTCTATTTCGTAAAATATTTGCCTAATGTGAACAGACTATTAGTCGTTTTAATTTTACAAATTAACAATTTTAAATAATTTCCAAATTTAGAAGTTGTTACTGCGGAAGACTTCTTGCCCACCATTCTCAAAAACTACTAGAGCAGATAGTGAGCTAGTTATATAATTTCCTAGTTCTACAAACGTTAAACGTTACAATTTTCGTGCTTTAATTTTAAAATTAATACTAAGGGTACTCACAAAAGACAGTGCAAACAGTGCAGACGAAGCAAATGATTGCAATTTTTAACACAACAACAAAATGTATGCATTTGCAATTTGCTTTACTTTACTTCTTTTGCACTATAAAACGCTGGAGTAAAATTGGCTGTGTAAATGTATATGCTCAGAAGCAAATAAGTGACAACTGCTGTATTTAACGTTTCGACCGCCATTAATTTAATTGCATTTTTTACTAAAAAAATCAATTGTTTTTTTCTTTTTCGCTGCATTAAGGCATTTTAGTGCGTAATATAATAATTTTTTCAAAGATATATAACAAGGTGAATTCAATAAGATGAACTCGTCGCTAAAACAACTACAAAGTGAAAAAATACAACGTGTATTTTGTTAGTGTAAACTAACTTGAGCTCTCAAAAAGTTGTTTACGAAATCAAAAATAAAAAACACGTTTGTTTACATATACATAATAATTTGTATAACATAAAATAATAAAAAGATGCAATAATTATCCGTACATATACGGTCTGTTGCAGAGAAATTCACTCCACAAATTTCGCTCCACCTATTACTGGTGGCTTGATCTCTGGGCACATAGAACAAAGTTCCATTGCCCTTCAAATATTTCTTTTTACACAAAGAGCACACACGCATTATTCACAAATAAAAATAGTCTGTTTTATTTAATTTAATTTTTTTCATTATTAAATTTTTCAGAATTAACAATTTTTTTATCTCTTTTTTTAAAATTTTCAAGAGAATTTGCAAAATTTTTCACAATTTTAAAAATTTTTCAACCAATGGCGCCCACAAATGTAAACAATAAAAAAAGTAAAGCACACATAAAAACACAAACAAAATTTGACATTTCAATATTAAAAAGAGTGCTCAGCTGATAAACAGCTGCTTTAATAACTTCACCTGATGTAAATTCGCCTTGATATATAAGAAACGTTTTTGACAGTTCTGTAAGAAGTTGTCAGATTTTTTCAGTCGGTAACACTGACAACATAGGCTGAAATAAATATGTATTTCGGATTAAAAAAGGATGCTCACGATCAGCCATAATATGCACAGCAAATTTGTTCCGTGCAAATTTGCACAGAGTTTCAATCGTGAGTACCCTCACTAATATTTAAGAAAAAGCTGAAACCTTAATTTTTCTTTGAACATTTCTGGCACCACTGAATGATAGAAATAAAGATTACAACCTGCGCATCACTTCCCGTATTTGACCCATAGTAAGGGTTGCCACATAAAGATTTTCTAATTGAATAACAATTGAACAAATTTCAAAGACAACAAATCAAATAAATATATTTATGTATAAAATTTATAAATACCAAAGTGCTTTATATATGAAAAAATATAATTTGAACGTAATAATGTTTGTACTTAGTTAAGAGAACATAAATACTTCTAAGTATTCGGTTTGTATATTGTGAGAACTGGTAACACTCTAATTAAAATAATATTCGAACCAAGGCATATTTATTCATCAGGTTATTGCAGTTCGGAAAGAATTTTTTTCTTTATATTTTTATGTATGAAGTTTGACCATTGAAAAAAATTCGAAAAGAGAAAAAATTGTTTTTTTTATTTATGCATTTTGACAGCTGAAATTTAAAATAAGTGATGGAAAAAAATAATCAGCTGACGAATCAAGAGTACCTGATGAATAAATATGCCTGGATTCGAACTTTAAAATTATTAGCCAAAAGAAACACAGAGTGCATGATGCTTGAGTATCAACATGAGTTGCAAGCATGCTGTAATTACATAAAGTGATAGTGTAGAGAGTATTTTTTGTCACTTTTTTTCGTTTGACATACATTGGGACACAAAGAAAAAATCAGCAGTGCTGGCACCGCTACCTCTATAAGTGTACCCTGGATGCTAGTTTGTTTTATATGTGAAATTTAAATTTTTTTGTGAAAGTTGTATGTAATAAAATGGTGTAATCACACAGCGTTGCCACAACCAAAAAAAATGTACAACCAAATTTTCTTAAAAATGTAACCAAATGAAGAAAATAAAAATAAACAAACTTAAAAACTATTTTGATTTTATTAAATGTTTTGTTTTATTTTATTTCATATTTTAATGCAAAAAAACTAAATAGAATTAAAAATATATATAAAGCGAATTTTTTTAGAGATCAACAAAGTTAAAACTCAAACAAAGTTTTGGCAGACCAGACATAATGGGAATCATTGTGATTTTTGCACTATTCTTTTAATTGCACAACACTGTTAATTTTTTGAAACTCAAGCTTATTTCTAAATTTGATTTTGAACTAAGGAGTGAAAAAATTCTTTCCGTAGCAGCTGAACTATGTGACAAAGATATTAAGTTTTGAACAAAAAAAAAATAAGTTCTTCTAAATACTTTTCTTTCAATGCATTTCTATGTTTGGACACTTTATCTCAAAAGAATCTTAATAATTTCTATTGGGATAAAATTTTTTCTTCATTACCACCTGCTAAATTTAGGAATGATAATAACAAAGGTTCCAAACGTATCTCTGAAGTACTAAAACATTATTTGGTGAAATTATCTCAAAGTTTTTAAAATCTTTTATTGAAAAATCGAAGCGTTTCAGAATTTCCTTAATTTAATTTTTTATTTAATTTTATGCTTTTGGAAGCTTAATAGGCTACTTTCTTGCATACTTGCTGCTTCATTGCAATGTAAAACATACATATTTTAAAGCGCGATTTGAAAAATCAGCATATCAAATACATAATGTACTAGCTGACCCAGTCCGTGTTGCTGGCCCTAAAGGCTATAATACACGGCATGTTTTTTACATCTGACTTTAAAATTTGTGAGACATATGTAAATCTACATGTCTGTCAAAATTGTACTTTTACGCTGACTGCTTTGCAGCAGCAGATATTTCTGCCAACGCCTGATGTCACATGTTTTGACAGAAGAAAATAGAGCGCACTCTAATTAAAATTTTGTCAGATGTCTCAACACATGTTTTTTACAGAAGTAATGTTTTAAAGGTAACACACGACATGTTTGTATTAGCAGTGGAGAATTTGACAAGTCAGATGTAAAAAACATGCCGTGTATAAGCTCCTTAAGCAAACATTAGTGTTATATTACCATACGATTTAAATTTAGCTTTTAACGAAATTTACGGCCTTCAAATAAAAATCCATGGAATGCCTATCATAGAGATTTTTTTACAGAATAACTTACAAACGGTGTAGATATGGGCTCAATCAAAAAAGAAACGCATGTATTTAGGGCAAATTGAAAATTATATTTATTTATTACGTATAAACTTTTTTGCGTGCCAACTCGGGAGCAAGCTACATTCAACTGGCCGTGTAAAAAACATAAATTTTCCAAAATTAAGCAGCAATAGTCAATGATTGGTTTTGTGCTTTGTTGATGGTAAAGCAAAGCCAAGATGCAAAGGGAATTGGAGCCGCTTGGATTGGAATTGGTAAATAATTGGAAATTATCGGAATTCCTGCAATAAGTACGTCTTCGCCTTTGAATCTGCCACCGATGATTGTTGCCTCGATTAAAATTGGTGAACAGTTTTTGATGGTCAATATGGTTCCGTTGCACAACTTCGGTGCATTTAAGTTGCGAATAAGAATTACCGGTGATCCAACCTTTAATGTTAGTACATGCGGTGGCATTCCAGGTAGTTGCAATGAATTCAAAAATTCAGTGGGATAATAAACGGCTTGTTCTTCATCCATTACTGTGTCGATCGATTCGTATTTGATTAATTTGCCGGGCAGTTTCAATTGAATTTGCTCATTGAGCTGTAAATATTTTTTGTAAATAAACCGAAAAATCGGATTTTTCGGTTTTCGGACATTTCGAAAGTTTTAAAATTTTGATATTGGATCATTATTAACATAGGTTTTTTGTAAATATCTTCGGAACTACATAACTGATTTCAGAGTTTGATATCTCGTTTTGAAACACATGACAATGGCTTACAAAAAAAAAACAAAAAAAAAAATCCAACAAAATAATTATATGTATATGTCATTGGTGGTGCAATATGAAAATTGGATTTAGCCGCGCCCCTCCGCCCGCAGACCGAAAATCAAAAATCAGACTACACAGTGTCACCCGCCTAAAAATTCTGAAGATTCCCTGAAAATTTCATCAAAATCGGTCCAGCCGTTTTGGAGTCTATACGTTACATACATACATACATCCTCTTTTATATATATAGAAGAAGAAGATATACATACATATTATAATTTTAGTAAGAAGTAACCAAAATCAAAAAAAAGTACACATTTACACATCAGAAAAAAAAAACAATTTTGGTTAAAAGTAACCAAAACGGCAACGCTGTAATTACATAAGGTGAAAGCACAGAGAGAGATTATTTTTTGTCTCTCTTTTTTATATATGGAGTTTGATAAATTTTTGTATTGAAATTTATATATGCAGTTTAACATATGGTGGAACGAAAAAAAAAATTATTTGCTGGCCTCACATCACTGCCTGTAAAAGTGTAACCTGTGTAATATCTGAGAACTTTCAACCCTGTCATTAAGATAGCTAAATAGAAACTCAGCTTAAATGACGTCAATGACACGACATGAGCAAAAATTTTCAGTTTTGTTCGCGGGAAGTCGTAATCTTTATTCTATCGTTCTTGATTTCTATCATTCTTGTTTTCTGTCCATCTCTGTTTTAAAGTAAAACGATAGGTTTGTAATTTTGTAAAAAAAAAAAAAATAATAACCACGAACTTATTTTCTTTCTGAAGTTTTTTGTACCTTCAATTTTTTTTTTTTTTTTTTTTTTTTTTTTTTTTTGCAACAACATACATATATAGCTGCATATTTTATTTGGACAAAATTCATTATTACAAATTTCAATTTCAATTTTTTCAATTTTACTCCCATATTTTACTGATGCAATTTTTAAGACCTACAAAGAATTTGATAATGTCTCTAGTAGAGCATATGTATGTATGTATATTTTTTGTAAAAGTTATACCAAAAAAAAAGAAGAGAAAAACTACAAATTAAAGTACTATTTCGTAGGCGAAGGGCATTAATAATTCGACCAAAGCGTAATTAGTATTAATATTTATTTAAAAACTGTTTAATATGTGTAAGCATAATTTAACATATTTTTCCATATGATTTAATCACATATAAAAACAAATGAATCAAAGTTTATATTTAAAAAGTAAAAGTGTAACAAACAATTTATTTGCTATTTATTTCTTAAATGAAAACATACATATGTATGTATTAAGAATTTTTTTTTATAATTTGTTAAGGCCCATACCTAAACAAGAGCGTTGAGCGTCAAGCGTTGCAATTTTGCATGTATTTTGTTATTGTAACAAAAACAAAACACATGTAAAACTCCAACGCTTGACGCTCAACGCTCTTGTTTAGGTATGGGGGTAAGTCATTAAAAGTTATTTTTTATACACACAAGGGTGATCGATTATTCAGGTTTTGACAAAAACCGGTTTTCGAATAGTTTAACCGTTTTGTTTTTAATAAAATAATTCCTAATCAATAATTTGTAGCACAAAATATGTTTTTTATTTATTTTGTTTAATAAAAAAGCTAACAATTTATTTTAATTTTTTAATAAAAATAAATAAATAAATGATTGAAATACTAAAAATAATAAAAAACAAGTGAGAGTAATATATTCGGCCGTGCCGAATCTGATAATACATTCACCATGTACTATATATGTAGATATAGTGACCACATCGTAGCTTAACATAGATTTCATGTTATACGCCATTTTTCTTTATTATTTCCGACACCATCCTTGATTTTGAATTTGTACATAGTTAACTGTATTCTTCTAGTCAAGCCCTTTTATTTGATACCCATATTGATAAGGTTAAGAAAAAATATTTTCCGCCATTTTGTTTTGGACGCCATCTTGGATTTTAAATTTTTTAATAATTTACTGTATTATACTGGTCAAGCCGTTTTATTTGATACCAATATTAGGGGAGTTGAAGAAGTTACTTTTTAAAGTACCAGATTTCGTCCATATATAAATTTATTGTCTGCAATTTTGTAGTGGCGGCCATCATGGATTTTAATTTTTTTTATAGTGCCTTATATTACGCTAGTCAAGTCCTTTCAGATCATACCAATATTGATTCTCTTGGTTGTCTAGAGGCTGAAAAAAATTGGTTTTCGTTTGTAAATTTTTTGAATTCATACATAAATATTTTTCAAAAAAAATGTTTGCCTATAACTTTACCGATTAGAGCCCGATTTTTCCAAAATTTTTCACGAATATCTCTAGAAGCATATTATATCTACAAATAGTAACAAAGGTACCTATGGCTGAATAATTTTAATTTTGGTGGTAAAAATATGAAAAAAAAACAGAAGCAGTCATGTTTATTTGCTAATATCTCAAAAAGTTATGCGATTTTGCTGAGTTTCAATAGCGATTCATTCCCGGATTTTTCCAAAAGATTGATACAATGTACATGTAGTTGATTCTAAAAGTTGATTACAACCAACACACGGACAGACGGACATGGCTTAATCGACTCCTCTATTTAAAAGCTTTCAGAATATATATATTTTATGGGGTCGGAAATGAAAATTGTAGAAATTACAAACGGAATGACAAAGCTATATATACCCTTTTACACTGTGGTGTGATGGGTAAAAAAAGTGGTTGTAAGACCGTATCGATCACCCTAAAACACACACAACATATATATTTATCATAAAATGAAGACCTTGTTCTGAAGGCAACTACAAAATTTAAAGATTATCTTAAAGGTTTAGAATTTGAAACGCGCATTAAAAACTTTATAAATCAAAGAACAGTTTGAGTTAAAAGGAGAACAAAAACCAATTTTTAAAACGATCATTTTCTTCTAAATAATTTTGATCTTGAAAGCTTTAGAATATTTTGCGAATTTGTTCTTAGAAATAAATTGTGTTTTGGGAGATGTTTTTTTTTTTAAGTAGAGGATATTTTTAAGTTGACAACACTGCTTTTTGTGAAAGCCAATTTGGGAATTTGCAATGGTTATAAGGTCAGTTTAATTTGGCAACAGTAATTAAATTTTAAAAATAGTGGTTCACAAGGTAACCTTAACTCATCAGCTGTTACCTTTCATATGTCAAAATTTCATACCTTCTCTATCTTCTCTTATAATTTACAATTATCAAACTTTATATTAAAAAGCCTCTCTAAAAATTTCCCCCGAATTACTATCATCTTATATAATTACACCAAGGTGGTTCAGTTCTTGAATGTTATTGCGAGCAATATATACATTTTTTTTTAATGTTTCGACTTATTTAGTCACAACAAGTATGCCGCATTTAGATTGAGAAAACATATTTTTTTTTCAATAGAAAAGCCAGCACATTATGCCATACAGTGCTCACAATCAACTTAATAAAGAAAACCCCGTTGTAAATGTCTTATTGCTTTCTGTTAATTGCTTATCAACTTTGTGAGATTTAAAACCTTTAATCAATTGTCTATGGTGTCACTTAAAGGCATTGCTTTATACAAACAAGGCAATCACTTTGAACTAACTGAATTTGTGGCTACTAAAATTTTTTTACTGCTGTGTTTTACATGAATTTAAAGATTTCTACTTCTGAAAAAACACCTTTTGCATTAAATGTTAAACAATTTAATGTTTCTGATTGTAAGAGAAAATGTCAAAGGGTAAATTAATAGTAGATTAGAAAGTTATGTAGACAGAAAATTTCTAAAAATATAAGTACATATTTTTAGCTTTGAATTGTAATCATATGGAGACAGATTTGAATGTTATCTACAACCATTGTTAGGTATGTAATAATTCCCCTTCTCCGTTCCTTGTCATTGTTGTTTTTATACCCACCACCAAAAAAATGGTGGGGGTATATTCATTTTCTCATTCCGTTTGTAACACATTGAAATATCCATTTAAGACCTCATAAAGTATATATTTTGTGAGTCGGGGTTTCATTTTATGACGATCTAGCTATGTCCGTCCGTCTGTTGAAAGCACGATAGAGGTCGGACCGAAAAAGCTAGGGGGTTAAAATTCTGCAAGAATGTTTCTTATACACAAGGTTTATTTGATATTGAAATTAGGCTAAATTGGAATATTAGGAAGAGCGTTATAGCCTTCCAACATCGAATAAAATGCAATTGTGTCCAAACGCATTAAAGTAGAGCCATGACATTTCGAATGTATATTTCCAGAGTAAAAAAATACTTTTCCCTGAAAATTGTTTAAATCTATGTATTAGGAAAGTTACAGACCAAAATGTACATTTATACTGCACAGTTTATTTTTCGGTATATTTAAAATTTCAAGCCTAATAAAACTGACAAAATCAGATGTACAATTCTGAAATTTTGCAAAAATTGCATTTTAGTTAAAAGCTTTGCATTAATTGAAAATCAATGTGACACGCCCCCTTTTACGCCCACCTCCTATATAACGCTTTATCTTAAACTCATATATGTAATTTCTCTATGAATAAAGATTTTGGAACAATAAAGGGCTCTATATTGAAATATCTGAAATTTATTAACAGAAACCACTTCGACACGACTACTATAGCGCCCACGTTTTACGTAAGCTACTGTTAATAAAATTAAAAAGCTCATAAAACCGACAAACTTAGAGGTATTATGATGAAATTTGCTACATATGTATATCCTTCTAGTCAATGTCATTGTTATGCCAGAAAATGAAGGTGACACGCCCACTTTAACGCCTACTTATCATTAAACGCTTTATCTTAAATTCATATAATTTCTCTATGAATAAAGTTTTTGGAAGAATCAAGGACTTACTGATATATCTCAGTTGTATTTATTAGCAGAAACTATATTGACACGCCTACTTTCATTGAAATACTAAATTTACGAAAACATTTTACTAGCATATCGAAGTTATACAAAGAAGGTGATACTTATTTTAGTATAAAGAGATTATTCCATCGCGATTACTGTTTATAACAAAATAATAAATTTTGTGCTATAAAAGTACATTAAATTGGTGGTGGGTATAAAAAATTCAGCACAGCCGAATATAGTGCTCTTACTTGTTAATTAGAAAATTGTTATCAAAAGTAGTTCATACTAAGTTTAAACCAAGTTTAAACAGTTTTTCACCATTGACATCAAATATATGGAGAATACACCGTCTCCTGATCTTATCGATTTTTCGTCAAAAAAAGTAAATTAATTTCGCAACCATTTACACAGAATTTAAAGCCTAAAACAATTATAGCTAAGCAGATATGTCTTTAAATATATATATTTTCTTGTATGTAAGGTGCCACACCCCTCATATGATCCTACCCAATTTTTAAATAAATTGCACAACTTGTATTAATATGTGGAATATCGGTATTGAAAACTATAACATTTACAGTTTTTGAAATATGTCATAAGTACAATGAGTTTTTTGTATGGGGGATATAATTTCCCCTGCTTCAATCGTATAGTCCGTTGGTTCGAAAAAGACAAATGAGATTAGTCGGATTAGTTCTTCTTAGAAAAACTTTTTCCCCTTGATACGATTTTTCTTATTTTCAAACTTTACCAACCTATGACATAATAATAACGTTTAAGAAGCAATTTAAAAACAAGTGATGTCCGTCTAGATTGGAAAAATGCCCCTATGTGCGACTTACAACTTCTACAATAGATTGTGATTTGGGTAATTATTTTAATTTTTACAAATTGTAACTTATTATTAAAAAAATGTTTGTTTCCTCTTCTTTTGAAAATATTCCCTTTTTAGAGGGGTACCAATTCACCTGTACCTATCCCATTTAACACAGTGGGGCACAGTCGAAATATTTTGGAAATAATTCAGCCATTTTTAAAAGGCAGTTTAGTCGACACTAAATTAAAAATGAACATATTACGTTTTAACAAGTAAGAGCGCTATATTCGGCCGTGCCGAATCTTATATACCCTTCACAACGTGTAGTCATGCAATAACAGTAGTTTGTGTCACCATTCATACCATATGAAATACGTTCATACATATATAAAAACATCCCATTGTAAAATTATAAATTAACGTATGTATGTTAAAAAAACAAAAAAAAACAAAAAAAAAATATAAAAAAAAATTTAAAAAAAAAATATTTAAAAAATTTTTTTTTGGCTCAGCTGGGATTCGATGCCACGTTTTCTCTAACCAGTATACACGTTTGTATGTATATATGTTGTTGTTGTAATGTTGTTTTTGTGAAAAAAAATCGAGGTGGTCGTGGGTTTTTGCTCATATCTCAGTTGTTTATGTACCGATGTTTCTGATTTTCAATACCGATCTACTCCCGAATATTTCTGATATTTTAATACCTCACCCGGGTCCAAGCGATGTCGGGGGGGCTTAAAAAAGTTGATTTCAACATACACACGGACAGATGACAGAGCTTAATCGACTCCCCTGTTCATTAGCTTTCAGAAAATATATACTTTATGGAGTCGGAAATGAAAATTGTAGAAAATTCACACGGAATGACAAACCTATATATACCCTTTTTCACTGTGTGGAGGATATAAAAAATCACGATAAGAATTATAGGTTGCAAAAAAAAACTTTCTGCCTGCGAAATTTCATTCGTACAAATATATTGAAAACAACAACAAAAACTAAAAATTTGTTTTTGTTTTCAACGTATTTGTACGAATGAAATTTCGCTTGGGTTTTCTTTCGACATCGTTGAACAGGCAGTTCATTTTGTCGACGTACATTCTGGAGCAGGTTAATTCTTTTAAGATGGGTGCGCTAAAATATTCGTATTTTTATTATCATAATTATTAATGACAGATGCGACATAAAATGGATGCACTGGTGTCTAAGTTATTATGTGTTATTAGAAAATGTTCACCTTTTCTTAATTATTTTTCATATAATGTTAATGAAATTATAATTATTAGTTACTAGCAAACCCGCACCGGGTTTAGCTACACCCACTAGGAAATTTTTTTTGTTTTAGTGTATTTTACTTTTTGATCGTTTTAATACTATTATAAATTTCATCCATTAATTTTAAAGCTTTGTAACTAAATTTAAACATTTTAGCTATCAACATTCGTTAGATATTATTTAATTGTGACAGAAAGTATTTCATTCGTGGGGGATAACACTACCTCTGATCCGATCGTAGCCATTTTTGACTGTAATTAGTTGTACAAATTTTAAATAAATTTCGTTTATAGTTTAATATATTTGATACTAGCTAATACCCGGTGTGCTTCGCCACGCCAAATTTTAGTGTTTAATTCATATGGCAGGTGCCACGCCCACTATTGTTAATGCACCCATTTTTTCCATAAATGTTTATTTGAATATCAAAGTTGCTTTTGCAAAATTTTAGTACTCTAATCGATATCGTTTTCCAGATATACGAATTTAAGTATTTAATTCATATGGTAGGTGCCACGCCCACTATTGTTAATGCACCCATTTCTTGCCTAAATGTTCATTTGGGTGTCAAAGTTGCTCTTGCAAAATTTTACTACTCTAATCGATATCGGTTTCCAAATATACGAAATTTAATATTTAATCCATGTGGCCACGCCTACTGTTAAAAGTCCGCCCATTTTTTACCCAAATGTTCGTGTGGATGTCAAAGTTTACCGTACTTAATTTGAAGACTCTAGCTGCATTAACTTTCGTGATATATAATATTTAATACTTCTTCTTTAATAGGGCGTGGCAACCCGCCCACTTACAACTTCAAACCAAGGTATAGCCTATAGTTCCTTCCAGACATACAGAAAGATTCTGTGAAAATTTAAAGGAAATCGGTCCAGCCGTTTAACGGTCTATAGAGCACAAACAAACATACAAACATATAAACATACAAACATACAAACACACATTGATTTTTATATATATAGATTAAATGTATTTTTTTTATGGGGGATACCATGCCCCCTGCTTTGATCCTCACTATTTTTTTCTTGAATAAGGAAATCGTTATCAAAGTAACTCGTACAAAAGCTGCTATAGTTCTCAAAATATGTTATGAAATGTGTGGTACCACGCCCACCTAAAATATAAAACAAAAGTATAGCCCATTTTTCGTTTGGAGGATTCACCTACAGCATTAGCAAAAAAAAATTTAGAAATTGAATAAGTAGTTTGGAATAAAATACAGTTTCGAAATAAGCATACAAACACACATTTTCTCTTGTTATATTAGTATAGATATTGATTTGAATTATTTACAAAAAAATTGGCAAATACCTTAATAAAAACTGGACTTGCAGTTGGACATGGGTAGGACATCACCTTGAGACAGGTGAGGCAGAAAACATGAAAGCTTAAAACAAGTATTAATTTAGCAGAGAAAAGAAAAAACATACAAACCATTTCATAGAAAATTATGACAATAGTTTATTTTGTGAATACCACAACTACGTACACATTGGTAAACAAAACATACATATGCATTTGTATATACTTATGTATGTATGTATTTAGTGTAAAAATTAAAAATTTTTAAACAAAGAAAACTTATCAGTTAGAATGAGTAATAGAGGGTATAAATTACAACGTATTCATATTAGTATTTTTGTAAAGAATTAAGGTGGGTAAGTAACGAGGAGTAAAGGTTATTTAGGATCAGCAATCAGTCCCAATGTGCTATAGCAAAGCAAATATTTGACGAAATAAACGTTAACACTGAAATGTATAAATTTCTGCCCTAATAAGTAAATGTTTATTTAGCTACAATTTTTTTTTATAATTTTAACAAATTTTAATAACAATCCCTTTTAGAATGTATTGACTATATTTATACCGTTAGTCTGAATTTTTTAACTAAGTTAAAACTATAATAAAAACGTAATAATAAAAATCATATGATAATTAACAATTATGTTATAATTTTAGTTACTGTAATTAACAGTTGGTCAGTAAGAAACTTCACCGTGTAAAAAATATTTACCGAAAATAGTGGCAGCGCTTTTTTGGGTAAATATTAACCAAATGTGAATATAGCTTTAATAAGCTGGCCGTGTTTATGAAGTTAGTTGTTAGAATTTTTTATACCCTTCACACAGTGAAAAAGGGTATATATAGGTTTGTCATTCCGTGTGAAATTTCTACAATTTTGATTTCCGACCCCATAAAGTATATATTTTCTGAAAGCTTATGAATAGGGGAGTCGATTAAGCCCTGTCAGTCTGTCAGTCTGACCGTCTGTCCGTGTGTATGTTGAAATCAACTTTTTGAAGCCCCCCGATATTGCTTGGACTCGGGTGAGGTATTAAAATATCAGAAATATTCGGGAGTAGATCGGTATTGAAAATCAGAAACATCGGTACATAAACAACTGAGATATGAGCAAAAACCCACGACCACCTCGATTTTTTTTTTCACAAAAACAACATTACAACAACAACATATATACATACAAACGTGTATACTGGTTAGAAAAAACGTGGAATCGAATCCCAGCTGAGCCAAAAAAATTTTTTTTTTATTTTTTTAAAATTTTTTTTTTTATTTTTTTTTTTTATTTTTTACTAATATATTATTTATATTTTTATTATAATTTTTTTTTAAATTTTTTTTAATTTTTTTTTAAATTTTTTTTTAAAATTTTTTTTTTTTAATTTTTTTTTTTTGTTTTTTTAACATACATACTTGAATTTATAATTTTACAATGGGATGTTTTTTTATATGTATGTTTTTTATATGTATGTACGTATTTCATATGGGATGAATGGTGACACAAACTACTGTTATTGCATGACTACACGTTGTGAAGGGTATATAAGATTCGGCACGGCCGAATATAGCGATCTTACTTGTTTATATTAAAAAAATTTATTTCAACTGCGTTATTAAAAAAATAAATATAACAAAATTTGGTTTAGTTTTTAAAATTGCGCATTTGACAAAGACCAGATATTTTTATACCCTTCACAGAAAAATCTAAAGGGCTATATATATAAGTTTGTCATTCCGTTTGCAATTTTTACAATATTCATTTGCGAGTCATACATTATAAAGCCTTTTAAATAAAGGCATTGATTAAACCAAGCCAGACTCTTCATGTATATGTTGAAATCAATTTTTTGAAGCCCCACGTAGACTTCAGATTCCTATATGGTATCAATTCATCAGATATGTTTTCGAGAATATTGAACATCAGTTAAATGGGCACATTACGAGCCGAGATATGAGCTGTGGGTTTGTACACAAACAAAGTAAGTTTTTGCAGCTTGTATGGAAATTCTTGCAACGTTTGCTACGTTTATATAAAATATGTCCCTCTGGCAACATTTACACAAAATCTTAACTCAATAGGTCAACTACCAACAAAGATTCGACCAAAACAAATTTTGAAAAATATCTCTTAAAAGTTTAGATTATCGCTTAGCTTAAACAACAACAAGAGCTAGCGGTCGTTAATACATACTAATGTACATGATGGTCCAAATTGTGATAAGGGTTTATAAGATTCGTCACAGACGAATATAACGCTCTTATTTGTTTTTATTATTTAGCGATTAATTTTTAAAACCAATCAATCAAGCGTTTTATTTGGATTTGATTGATTTTTGAATTTTCTTTGTTATAAAGAGTATTTGTTTTTATAAATTTTAAAATAAAAACAAAAATTTGCAAAAATTGCATAATTTAAACTTAATTCTAATGGTAAGATAAAAACATACATTTGTACGTATGTGCACATCCCAACAAAAAGTTTGTAAATACTTTTGCATTAAATATATACAAATTCATATTTATAAAATAATACCTACATATTGTACATGTTTTTAATGATTTAATTAATTCTAAAAACATATTGATGTACTGCATACAAGTTGGCTCAAAAAAACCTCAGAGATCTAAATTGACTTGGATTTTAATATTTTAATATATTTTACGTTTTTTTCTTCTCAAATTGTTGTGAAAAGACTAGAAAATTGATAATGATAATCTATATATATAAAAGTGAAACTCTGTGTGTGTGTGTGTGTTACCTAGACTCCGAAACTGTAAAACTGATCAGACTCAAACTTTGGCAAGTTGTTGTACACATTCCAGGGAGTGTTTATGGGTGGCAGAAAGTGGGCGGGGACACGCCCATACACACTTGACCGATTTTTCTGAAACTTTGCACACATATTGACCTGTCATGACTGTATAATTTCGTGTTAGAAAAGTGGGCGGGGCCACGCCCATAAAAAAATTATAATTTTGAGGTACTTGCACTGGACCGATTTTTCTGAAACTTTGCACACATATTGAGCTGTCATGACTTTACAATTTCGTGATTAGAAAAGTGGGCAGTGCCACGCCCATAAAAAAAAAGTTAAAATTTTCAGCTACTTGATCTTCACCGATTTTTCTGAAACTTTGCACACATATTGAGCTGTCATGACTATACAGTTTTGTGATAAAAAAGTGGGCAGTGCCACGCCCACTTGGTATTCAATTAAAATTCAGAATGCATTTTTATTCATTAAGGGGCGTAGCAACGCGCGCCGGGCTTGGCTAGTTTTGAATATATAAAAAAAATAGACAACACATAAAAATATCAACAAAAAAACTTTATACGTTTTCTCTATATTAAAGAACATGAACCATTTTTTTACAGTTGCTCTGCCTAAGTTGTTTGAACAAATCGATGGCTCGTATAGACGTAAAGTTATGCTTGTATTTTTGTATGTTTATAATATACTAGCTAATACCCGGTGGGCTTCGCCACCCCAAATTTTAGTATTTAATTCATATGGTAGGTGCCACGCTCACTATTGTTAATGCACCTATTTCTTGCCTAAATGTTCATTTGGGTGTCAAAAATGCTTTTGCAAAATTTTAGCACTCTAATCGATATCGTTTTCCAGATATACGAATTTCAGTATTTAATTTATATGGCAGGTGCCACGCCCACTATTGTTAATGCACCCATTTTTTTCCATAAATGTTTATTTGAATATCAATGTTGCTTTTGCAAAATTTTACTACTCTAATCGATATAGTTTTCCAAATATACGAATTTTAGTATTTAATTCATATGGTAGGTGTCACGCCCACTATTGATAATGCACCCATTTCTTGCCTAAATGTTCATTTGGGTATCAAAGTTGCTCTTGCAAAATTTTACTACTCTAATCGATATCGTTTTCCAAATATACGAATTTTAGTATTTAATTCATGTGGCCACGCCTACTATTGCAAGTCCGCCCTTTTTTTACCCAAATGTTCGTGTGGATGTCAAAGTTTACCGTACTTAATTTGAAGACTTTAGCTGCATTACCTTTCGTGATATATAATATTTAATACTTATTTTTTAATAGGGCGTGGCACCCCGCCCACTTACAATTTCAAACCAAAGTATAGCCTATAGTTCCTTCTAGACATACAGAAAGATTCTGTGAAAATTTCAAGGAAATCGGTCCAGCCATTTAAACGTCTATAAAGCACAAACAAACATACAAACATACAAATACACATTGATTTTTATATATAGATAAAATTTTACATTTTCTTTTTGGCTTATTTTATTTAAAACAGGTTCAATCTAATATATAAAATTCTCGTGTCGCAGTGTTTGTGATTAAACTCCTCCGAAATGGCTCGCTCGATTTTTATGTGTGCATATCGGGTAGGTCTAAGAATCGGTCAACATTTATTTTTCATACCCCTCAACACTACGCCTTTTTTCACGCTCCCTCAGGTAGAGGGACCGATCATCTTGAAATTCTCACACAATATAACTAAGACTCTGGTATAATTAATAGGATACTTTTTTTACCACACCTACTTTCACGCCCACCTTTTTTAATCATGTACTTGCATCGATATAGTTTTTAGAAATGTTCTTCAAATTCCAATGCAGAAATAAACGTTTGAGAATCGGTTAACATCTATTTTTCATACTCCTAAAAATGTATGCCTCACCTAAATAACATAGGTAGGTAGGTAAGGCTGGTGCAAAGTTACCCTCACACCTTCACCCGGAGACTATTACGGTCCATAGTGACGCCTTAATAGAGAGAAGAATAGAATAGGAATAGAAATATCAAGAAGAGAAAGAGAAGCAGACAATTCCAGAGTCTCCGGCGGGAATCGAACCCGCAACCCACAAACAACTGACTTGTTCTTTACTGACTAGTCCACAGGGGCACTCTTAAATAACATAACGACTTCGATAAAATTTTAAACTAAGATAGTTCTGCGTACCTTAGAACACATATGGTTTACGTTTTTTTTAATGTACTCATAGTAAGTTAGTTGTTTTTATTGAACTAAAAAAATATTTCCTAAAAAATAATTTATATGGCAAAACAACGTTTGCTGGGCCAGCTAGTAATTTATATTAATGATACAATAAATACTTTATTTAAATTAATCCCAAGTTTCAATTTTAGGCGTGATTAAGTTAATTAAAATAATTTTTAAAATCTCTAGGAATTTTAATTAATTTTTTAATACTGTTTTAATTGACACTTTTCGCAATATATTTTTAATTAAAAATATTAATTTTTATTTAGGTAGGTAAGGTTGGTGCAAAGTTACCCTCACACCCTCACCCGGAGACCAATACGGTCCATTGTGACGCCTTAATATAGAACAAAGAGAAGAATAGAAATGGTTAGAATAGAAGAAAAAGAGAAGCAGACCAGTCCAGAGTCTCTGGCGGGAATCGAACCCGCACAATATTTGGCCCGAACAATATTTGGCTGTCGAAAACAAGTAATAGTTATGTTTGTTTCATTTCATCATATATTTTGTCACGATAATCAAGTATTTGTTTAAATGGTATCATTTAATGTTAACTTTTAGTAAAAATTTCAAAATAGTTATCATTTAAAAATAGTATGATTTAAAAAAAATAATTTGACAAAAGTAACATTATATTCAAAAGCATTAAAAATTACAAATAATCATTAAATAATAGGTGGGACAACAGTATGATTACAAATTAATCAATTTTTTATAATAATTTGATTACAGCTGTTCTTCTTCTTGCTGAATAAATTTTTATTATTTTAAAAGTTTGAGATGTAAAAAAAATTAACAAGAATTTTGAAAATTTTAAGAAAATTTACAAATAAACGAGAAAATGTAAAAAAATATTGGTAAAAAAATTGCAACTAAATTGGTAAGTACAATTAATATGTGTATGTTACAGCAGAAGACAATAATTTGCCGTAAAAAAGCAAAGATTGTCGATTTCAATTGTAGTCATATGTATGATTATTGCTTGATACTTTAATTAAACATAATAATTATAATTGGCAACCATTATATGTTTTAACGATAATCATACAATTCAATCATAGTATGTTTCTCTTCGATTATGGTTACCACAACCATATTTTTTCTTTGCGTGTATGTATTTAACTTTTTTCGCATCTTCATAGTCACCTAATTTAAGCGTTTTTAGTTAAACAAAAATGAAAATTACCCAACCTGCCTGTTTATAAAATTACCTTAACTAAGTTCTAAATTAAAGATTCAGTGTGTTCTTGTCGAACATTGTGGGCCAATGTTAAAATAACTATGGATAAATAATAACTGCCGTATTCATAAACAAATATTTTAGATTTATTACATAAAGGCTTATTTAACAAATGTTGTACAGAAATTTTTTTAATAAGCCTTCAATAAACCGAAAATACTTTTTATGAATAAGGCAGTATACGTTTAGATTTAACCCTTCATTTACATATGCAGGTAATTTGTGTATATGTGCGAGTTGTAAAATAAAACGTCGAAGATGTGATAGAATGTCTTAACAACTTGTGTGAACGTTTAAGTTAAAGTTAACTTTTTATTATTTTGTTTACTTTATAATTAATTAACATAACAAAAAAAAAAACATGTAAATGTTTGAAAATAAACAGAAAAAAATATTTTTTAAAAATGTTCAATCAAATGTATAATTGATTTTTAAAAACTTGAATAATATTTTTAATTTATTTAATAAATTTTTTTTAATAGTATTGACTTTTAATAAAAAACAAATTAAATTGTGTCATTTTTAAAACAAAATTTATCACTTCGTATGCACTAAATATCAGAAAAATAAATAAAAAAAATATTTTTTAAAGAAAAGCCTTTAATGATGGAAAATCAGCTTTAAACAGGATAAAATAAAGGAAAAAAATTAAAAATAAAAAACAAACAAATAATTTGCGGAAAAATGCCTTGATATAGTTTTAAAAATAAAAAGAAACAAAGTCATTTGTTTGCTTCTATTAATTTGTGCCGAAAAGTAACGAACCGCCTTTTTAAATTCATAAAATTTTGGATGTAGTTGCACATAAATAAAATGAGGTTCCGGGAGCATAGTGCTCAGTACCACATATAGGACGCTACATAGAACAGTTTGAATTATTGAGATTTTATACGATGATGTCATACATTGACCAACAAGATCGTGTGAAATACCATTTAGTAGAGTTTTTCTGTAAAGTTTTCTTATGCCACAACTTTTTGCTAATAAAGGCCATGACTGACTAACCTACAAAGTCGTTCGATTATGTCAAATAAAAATCGAATACGTTTCTGTTCTACATGAGAAAATCGAGATAAAATGTTTGATTGGATGCCACACTGCATACTTGCTTACAAAAAGTAACTCTGATCTTAAAGAAATTATTGTTTTATGAAAATTTTCAAAAGAATATCAAATCGGACACACTTGTCAAAAAACCTGTCACACATGTGTACTTTTTGTCCACACTATCACACTTTCTGAACGCACACATACAATTTTTGACATATCGAACGACTAGATCGGATAGTCAGTCATAACCTTAAGATATAAAGGGTACTAACAAAGGGTAGTGCAAGCTGTGCAAACGTTGCAAATGATTGCAATAATGCACTACTTTTTTAACCCAACAACAAAATGTACTGTATGCATTTGCAATTTACTTTACTTAACTTCATTTGAATTTTAAGAAGCTTGAGCAAAATTGGCTCAAAGTGACAACTGCTGTTTTTGACGTTTCAACCGCCATTAATTTTAATTCAATTTAATTTTTTTTTTGAAAAATCAAATATTTTTATTCGTAATATATTGAAATGTTCTTGACAGTTCAGTAAGAAGTTGCCAGATTTTTTCAGTCGAAAACTCTGACAACACCGGCACAGCAAATTGGTTCTGTGCAAATTTGCACAGATTCAGTCGTGAATACCCTTATAGTGATAAAATGTATCCCAAACATGCCCTTCTATTAGATTTAGATTCTTGCAAAAGACATCTTTTATAAATTGGTAAAGGCCACTGTAGACTATAATAAAAGTCGTAAGACATGTTAAAAATTCGTGTAGAATGTAAAAAGTAGAATAGTATAAAACCGAATTGTAATTAGTAGAAGAAAACATGAAAAACACTACGGATGCAAATTTAACCGTTTTCATTAGATCAATGGTGTATTTTAAAGTAATCATTGGCAAACACATTAAAGGTGTGCTAGTAATTCTACAACAACTACAAGGTATATGCAACGGCGAATTGATACAACAAAGCAACTTTTCATGAGATATTTTATGTCAAGGCCAATTCATATATTAGGGATGGAAAAGTTGTTTTACATATTAAATATAATAAAATTTGATTAAAAAAGGATATAATTGATTCAAACACATTATTAATGACGCAAAAGCAACAAATATACATAAATTTAGCACATTTATTATCAAAAAACTACACGTAAGTTAATTGTTTAATACAGAATTTAAAATCACATTTCCCTTCCCTGCATTAATAAGGCAAATTCAACCAATTTTGACATAAAGTCTCCCCATCAGCTGGGCTGATAATTTCACCTGTATGAATTCGCCTTGATCAAACACTAGAGTTGTGTAGCTCATGAACGAATGGGTTAAAGTGAACGAATCTCCGAATTGATCCAGTTTATTTTCTAAGCGCTTTGCGTTCAATCGTGTTCCGTTTGTTCTTCAGGTCTTTTTTATGTCAAATTTTCGTTCGTTCATATACGTATACGTGTGTGTTTTTTTATGTTATGTTCTTTTGTTCCAGTTGAGTGTTTGTGTAATAGAGCTGTGTAGCTTATAATCGAACGGGTTAAATTGAACTAACTAATTTATTATGAAAGAACGGGTAAAATTGAACTAATTAATCCGGTTATTTTACTGAGCCCTTTTGGTTCAATGGTGTTCCGTTCAATGTGGGTTTCTTTAGGTTTTTTTATGTCAGATTTTCTTTCGTTTATGTGTGTTTTTTATGCTATGTACACTTATTACGCCATGAGTGTTTCTAGCTTGATAGGAGGTAGTTTAAAGTTAATTTTTCAATAATCACAATTCGTGTATATTTCCGAAAAAATCCTTACTTTATAAACGCCAATTTGTAACAATGATCCTTAGTATATTAAGCTAAAATAAAATATACAATATTCTAGTCGAAAGAACAAATTGTTTATAAGTAATTTATTTATTTATTTATTTACTAAAAAATGCAATAAAGTAATTAATGAATTAAATTTAATAAATAACTTATTCAATTTATTTACACTATTTCAATATTTACAAACGATTTTTTTCATGAATTTCTAAAAAATAGCATGTTTCCGTACTGACGTTCAAAAGTGAACAATTGAACGAAAGGGTGACTTTTTGCAAATTGAACAAAAATGAGCGATCACTGAAACGAACGATTTGGCACAGCTCTATCAAACACATTAAAAAAAAATAATAAAACTAAAATTTTATTTTTGTAAAAAACGCAAAATGCCTTATTTAATTTAATATTAGATATTTTTTTGCATTTTTTGTACCGCCAATTATAATTTGTTGTGGTAATCAGATTTTTAGATTATTTTTTTAAATCGTTCTACTTTAATTCTACTTCACACTAATAGTGTAAACGCAAAAACACTTACATCATACTTTTGCTGTCTTTTTCTTAAGTACATTTTGCTTTTACAAAATCTAATTAAAGTCTTACGACTTGTAAATATTATTAGACTAAATATACTGGCCTTAAGCAGTTTAATAAATTCCTCTCATTTTTCAGTAAAAGTTATCTTACTTTCTTTCTAGGCTATTGACACACATTCATTCAATAAATAGTATCATTTTAATGATTGCATAAAAATCGAATAAAAGTTTAATTAATAATATTAACTTGGTAATTGAAATTCATATTAATTTTTTTTCTGTGTAACAATTAAATAAGAGTCAAAAGAATAATTATTTATTTAAAAAATTTCAATTGTTGAAAGTTCCAAAAGTTGACTGTCTACAAAGCTGTCTTGCCACTCAAGTCGCAAGTATGAAAAGTTTGAGTCTAAAAGACAATTTCAAAGCAAACTCCAAGGGAAATTCGAAAATTATTATGCAGTTGAATTAGAATTTTGTTGGTTTAGATTTTAACACTGTGTAAATGAAATCCGTGAAAAAAATAAAAAATAAGGTGTTCATATTTGAGAGCTTTTACATTAAGTTCATATTTTAGAGAAGTTAATGGAAGAATTAAGTGTTCATATTTTAAAAAGTTCATATATTGCGGTGTTTATGTTATCGCGAGTGCACTGTAATTTTTACGGGACGTGAATCAACCTAACCCCCCGACCACACGAACGAGTGATTATGTCTTAATATAAGCAATAACGCCGGCAGAATAACGGCAACAAATTAAATTATAATTAAAAGTTTTACAAAAATTATACGAAAATAAATTTCACCAAAGACACTTGATTAAAACGTTTCTTTTGCCATTATATATTTAAATATAATTAAAAAACTTTATTTTTTTTATAATAGCAATGTTAATTTTAATATTTTGTGTTCTTTTTTTCTGCGACGTTCTCTTATACATTAGTATTGTTGTTACATTTTATTTGTTTGCAATTGAATTTGACAGCTTGTGTTAAAAGATTATTGCTCAGCAATGTATTACAATATTTATTGCTAAATATGTGTTCTAATACATACACATGCAGTCCACACGTTAATATCTTGTATTGGCAATAGAATTTGACAATTGCAGTGGCAATAATTGCCAAACATATTGCTCGTGTGGTCGGGGGGTAATAACGAATTTAACTGCCTGTTCAACGATGTCGAAAGAAAACCCAAGCGAAACAAATATATTGAAAACAACAACAAAAACTAAAAATTTGTTTTTGTTTTCAACGTATTTGTACGAATGAAATTTCACTTGGGTTTTCTTTCGACATCGTTGAACAGGCAGTAAATGTAATGGAAATGAAAATAAGAAAATGTAAAAGGGTTATGGGTTATGTTATAAAATTGATTAATTGATTATTCATATATTAACTTATAATTTTAATTAAAATTTTAACGGAAATACATTTTACAGAACTACTTAATTTCTTTAAAAAATATAAAAAAAAGTTTAATCAATCAAAAAACAAATAATTTCAGTTATCAAATGCTTATTGAATTAACTTAATTGAATATATGTGAACACTAAAGTCGACAATTTAATTTCATTTTAAATTGCCTCAATTAAGATTTATGTCTGAACATATTATATCTTGGAGCTAAAAGGGCCAATGTCAAAATATTTACTTTTCAGAAAATTGGAATTGAACTTTAACTTTTATAGATACTTTCATAGTGACATTTGCCAGCATTTTATTTATGAAGCTGTTCTGGGTTAAGTATGACTTAAGCTGTTTTACCATAATAAAATAGAGCAATAAAACAAATCTAATGCAATGATTAACTCAAAAGAGCAAAAAAGTGACATCGGCCCTTTTAGCTCCAAGCCACAGATATATAAAATTTAAATGTGTGGGAAACGGTGTGGCATTCATGGGCGCAACTACACATTTATTTTAAGGGTGACAAAAGCTTAAACATTTCTTGCTTTAGCGGAGTTAATTTTATATGTATGTACATCTATTAAATGTAAATACATAGTAATTTTTTTAAATTCTTCGGTGGGGCAAAGAGAAGTATTCGCATTGCACTTCCCAGAATGGACTAGTTACACCTATGGTGACAAATCATGTCATTTATCGAAAATCAACCACAATTATACTCTTTTTATCCCTTAGAACAAAAGCTGAACCTTAAGATATTTGAAATACTGAAAAAACAACCGGATGTTTTTACAACTTGCACTTGCATGTGTAAGTCGACGTCCACGTTATGAAACATTTGTTGCAAAACTTTTTATATGAAGCGGGAAAAACGAAAGAGAAAAGGTGCAATGTTTTATGTACAATATATTCTCTTTTGCCATATGCAACAGAGAGGACAAAATTGGTACAATTGTAATTTTTTTGGTACTATTTAAGCTCGAAAAATACAATGGTACACCAATGGCTGGCTAACTTAGTACAATTAAGGAATATCCCTAGTTTTAGTAATTTTACATGGAAACTCATAATTACTGCTGATGTTGAAAGATTAAAATTTTACATTAAGATTCTATTATTAGCGATTTTTGGACAACAGTTTTTAAAATAAAAAATTAAGAAAATGAATTCATGTTTTTAGAACTTACAAAAATTGTAATTGGAATACTATTATGTATGTAGTTCCACATTTATCAGCAAATGTGGAAATAATTTTCTTACCATAAAATAATTAAAACCAAAAAAAGAAAGAGTCTACAAACTGCAACACTTACCGGCTAAGTCCAACTAAAGGATTTACTGAATTCACAAAATTGCAATTGCTATGATATAAATATGTCAAGTAAGTAATTATCAAAATTGTACTTGTGATCTCGAAACCGATTTAAATTCTAGCACATAATACCTTAATTTTCTTTACATGTAAATAGTTTACATATTCAATACTGAATTGTTTTGTTTATTTTATAGTACAAATGCAGTTTTATGTATCTTTTTGATATTTTTAATAAATCAAAATAAAATAATATATGTTATATAAATGAAAAAAATGTTTTTTAGTACATTTGAAGCAAAAATAAATTAATTTTCAAGCTATTTGGTACAATTTTAAATTTCCTGATGCCATCTCTGATGTAAAGATATGTAAAATAATAAAAGTTTCGTAAGCCAAGTAACGGGCATTTCACGAATGTAATTTCAAAAGAGAATTAAAAAGCGGTTTGCAACAAATGTTTCATCAAGTCCTAAGCAATAGGTAAGATCAAGGCGAATTTATTTATCAGGTGGTGGTAATTCTACAACAAATACAACATTAAAATAACAACATGGTTTTTTATTGTTGCTTTCGACATCGATGTGTCAAAAACTGCATGGTTTTTGTTTGTGTTTTTTTGCGCGGGAAGGAGTAATCTATGTAAACATAAATAATATTTGACAATGCAGTCATCATTTTTGCAAATTAAAAAGTAGATCAGCTGCGTTGTCAACACCACCTGATAAATAAATTCGCCTTGGGTAAGATTTTAAATAATAATTATGTTACAAACACTATGAAACATTTTTCGCTAAAACATAGCTGCAGTTAGACAAAAATATAAGCGATCTGGTAATTAATTAATTAATTTTTCATTCAATAATCCTAAATAATTACTTAACTCAAAATACCTACCCACTTTTTGTTTAAGAAAAATATTCAATGTAGAACCATTTATTGAAAATTTTTTTTTTTTATATTTGTTCCAAGCCCTAATGTTTGTTCCGCTAGTACCCAGATGCATACATAAATTATTATAATCATAAAAATCATTTTTTATTTATTCCTTTAATAGCGTAATCATAATGTATTTTTTTTTTTTTAATTCGCTTGTAAAACTGTTATATTTTATACTTTTGCATTAAATTTTTGTGTCGAGGTGTATTTGTGTGAAATGTACCTATTAGAATCACTGGAAAAACTCAATTTCGTAAAAATACGTGTTAAGGTCTTCCTACTTAAAGATTATTCAAAATTAGTTTACGATTTTTTTTAAGTGTAGGTAGGTATAAACCAAGGCATATTTATTCATCAGGTACTCTTGATTCGCCAGCTGATTATTTTTTTCAACACTTATTTTAAGTTTCAGCTGTCAAAATACATAAATAAAAAACAATTTTCTCTCTTTTCTAATTTATTTTAAATGTCAAATTGCACTTATAAAAAATATAAACAAAAAATTCTCTCCGAACTGCAATTAACTGATGAATAAATATGCCTTGGTATAAACCATAAAAATAATCGAAAAAAGTATTCAAAATTAAAAAATAAAAAGAATAAAATTATTAAAAGAATTATATGTAGGTACCTACCTATAAAAGATTTACCTATAACAAATTTTATATATGTAGGTATGTACATACCTAAATACTAAAGGGTTTAACAGTTTTTTTTACTAATAGGTGTTATTTAATCATTTTATTTAATTAATAGTTATTGCATCCAAATTCTAAGAATTTTAATAATTTCTTTTTTATTACCTATCTTGTTTGAAGCAGAAAACTATTTTTTTATTCAGCCCCAACATAAACGTAATAAGAACATCATAGTCGCATAGTAGGTACTTACATATACATACATGCATATGTACATACTTATATAAACATATGTATGTATGTAGTAATCAGCTTTAATTTACGTTAATTAAATTAAACCACAAATTTCTATACACTTACCGTTATAAAATGTTTTTAATCTAGTTAGGTAAGTATTAATTTTTCCACAAGAAAAGAAACACTTGTTTTTACATTTAGTCGGAAAGGATTTTTTGTTTACATTTTTTCTTTTAGCTACTTTTTGTTTTCCTTAAATATTAGAATTTCTTATTTTCACTGATATCTTTTGTTTATTTATTAAAAGAAAAAAAATTGTTATTAGAAATACTTTTTATATTTAACGTATAGTTATTTTACGCTTCCAATCACTTACGCGAACCGTTAACAACTGTGTATGAAAACAATTCGCACTTAAATTACTGCTGTCGCTGCTGCTGCTACTGCTCCAAACAGCGAAAATAATTCTAGAAATACAACAAAACAAAACACAACATGAACAAAAAATGTAAACAAATCCGATTGACCAAACTAGTTCAGAGAACAAAGCCAGCCGGCTTAAAATCAACGGCTAGCTTACGCCGATAAAATTTAACTTAAAATATATTAAACAGCCGTATTAATATATAATTACATATAGTGCAGTTCAAAGAGAAAACATTTTCTTATAAGCGATTTTTTAACAAGTGTGAATTCATTTCATTACAGAACGTTTGAAGTGAAAGTTTTTGTCAAACTTTTTTTTTTGGTTCTAGGTCTGCTATCAAAACATTCAAACATGTTTTGAAAAAACTATTCTGTGCCTTGTAAGTTGGCTGCATCTTTAACATGCCTAAGATGTTTGTTTGATATATAATTGAAATAAAAATGTTATATAACAGCCAATAAAATATAATTAACTTTGTTAAAATTTAAAATCGAAGATGTTTAAAATAAATCATGGTCAGCTGTAGTTACTGTAAACTCTTTAATTTGATACCAATATTGCGATGTTTTAAGCAGTTACATTTTGGAATACCATATTTGACCCATATATAAATTTACTGTCCGCTCTTTTGCAGTGGCGGTCAGTTTTATTTATTTAATAGTATATTATTTTGCGGTAGTCAAGCTTTTTTAGTTGATACCCATATTGATACTTTCGATTGACCAGAAGCTGAAAAAAATCGATTTTCGTTTGTAAATTTTGGAAATATTTACCGATGTTTATAAATAATTCTAGGGCTGAAAATATTAATTTTTGTGGAAATATGTAGGAAAATGCAGTCCTGTTTATTTGCTCAAATTTCAGAAAGTTAAGAGGCGATTGTACTGGATTTCAATAGAAATACATTCCTTGATATATCCAAAAGATCTGCTAAATATGTAGTTGCTTTGAAAAGTTGATTTCAAACAACACAGTAACAGACAGCCATACTCAATTGTCTGCCCTATACATTAGCTTTCAAGAAATATTTACTTTATTGTGTCGGAAATAAATATTGTAGAAATTACAAACAGAATGACAAATATATACATGTATACCGATGAAGAACCTGGTTTTTGAATAATTTTTCGTCACTTTGAAATATTTTAGATTTTAAAACAAATTTTTAACGCCGTTATAAATATTCTAAAATTTATAAAACTATAATTACTTTCTCATTGCAGTTTTTTTTTGGTTAACCTGTAGAACATATTAAAAAAACATATTTAAAATTTACTAATTATTTAGGATAGTTTTAAAATTTTTAGTTTATTCAACCCAACAACTAATAAACTAAAACTTTGATAACATATTAAAAGTTACAAATTAGAACAATTTTGTTTACAAGTAATACAAAGAGTGTTGTGAGTTAAACATATATTTTTTTTAATTTAGTTTTATTAAATTAATATTAAACTCTTTATCTGCATCATCCTGTTAAAGAACATGTTGATAAGCGCCACCTGGTACTTGATAGCGCATGCTAATATTTGCAAAATTACAGTAAGCAGATGCCACCCATATTGGATTAATTTAAATTTATTTTTTAACAGATGGCGCCTGTAAATATCACATTTAATTAATTTAATGCACAATAGATGGCGCCTATATACAGTTGGTGCAGTTAAATTCAGTACACAATAAATAGCGCCTTTACATATACGATTCGCAAATTTAAGAAAAAACTTTATATGTGAAAATAAAAAGTATTTTTTTTTATAAAACTTTACAGATTTTAAGAATGTTAAATATAAGTATCAAACTTATTTCAAAACGCGAAACTTTAGGAATTTAGGAACATATGAACAATTGATATCTTGCATTAAACTTGTGAAAATTTTCGAATTCTTAAAGCTTCGAAAAAATTACTTGATTTTGCTTGCTTAAGAAAACACACACACACAAAGGCTATACTATATTGAATAACTTACATGTGAAATATTTTGACATTTTGTTGAAAAGATTATTCACAAAGTTTTTTCATTTCATTCACATGAAAATAAATATACGAAATGTAAATCCATGTGAATAAAAAATTTTATTCGGAAATTTTCACATTGTGAAATTCATTATAACCTAAAAATGCGGATTTTTTTTTTAATTTTTTTAATGGAATCAAAGTGAAAATTTTGACAAAAATATGCAAGACCGTAGCTGGATATTGACTTATCCTTTGCCGTAGTAATAAATGGAGTGTTTTTTTTTATTAATTTAAGAAAAATTTAACTACAAATCAGTCAAAATAAAATTAGAAATATTATTTGGTCCAGTTATTATTCCCATTGCTTTCAGTAAAATTTATTTTAATTTTTTTCTCTCACTCAATTAAACTAACACCTACACACACACAACACCTCAGTCACATAAAAATCCCAAACATTTCACTACAATTATTTTATCCGTTTGTTTTTAAATAATATTTTTGTGATATCTAAGAAAATACATTTAAAATGAAGTTGAGTTTAGTTATTTGGATATTCATATGTATACTTTTATTCACTAAAAAACAAAATAACAAAAATTCTAATTAAATATTTATAACAAAGAGTTTTAGCAAATAGTGTAAATGTAAGTACGAGTTAAATATTAATCTAGATTATATGATATTTAAAATGTATTCAAGGAATTCAATTGTTAAATAGTTTTAATGATTATTCATGAATTTTGTAATTCTATATCGCCTTAAAATATACTTAATTCTGACATTTTTAAAAACAGTATTTATTCTTTTTTTTACTTTTATTATTGCATTCTTAACTTCATCTTAATAAAAAAAATTTTATTTAATATTTAAGTTTTTTTTGTTGTTATTAACATAAAGTTTAGAAAACCGTAATGTTCTTAAATAAATTATTCTAAGCAGTTGAAACAATTCAAATTGTAGTGAAATGTTTTAGTTATATGATTAAGTGTATGCTTTTTTTTTTAGGAGGGAACTAATAACTATAAAATACAACAACACTGTACAATACTTGAACAATACGTTTCCGAGGAACTTCTATTTGTTAAATGACTACTATCGTTTGTCTGGAAATATACAATGAAAAAGAAGTGAGAAAAGAATAACAATACTAAAATCATAATATGCAATTTATGAAATTATTTAACAAAAAATATATGTTTATTATTAACTAATGTTTGTTGGTATTCAGATGTATTTAAATATACTTTTTTATAATTAAACAAAATAGCTTGATTTTGATATTTTTTAAGTCCGGATGGCGAATGATTAAAAAAAATATTGAAATCTAATTTTTTTATACAAACATTTTTTAAAAAATAAAGAAAAATTTATTTAAATACATACATACATACATACATATTTTCCTATATAAAAAGGGAATGTTTACAAAAGTTTTAGTGACAGAAAAATATAAAAAAAAAAAAATTAGATTTGTCTAAAAATGTTTTAAAAATGGAATTTATTTAAAAAATAAAGGAAAAAAAAAAATTTATAAAAAAGAAAACAATGTATAATTTTTTTCTGACAAAATAAATTAATAAATTAAAATAAAACAATTTTTTTAGAAAAATATTTTCTTTAAATTTTTAAAATTGTTCTGTAAAGAGACATATTTTAGTATTTATAAAAAAATTTCAAAACTACAAGAATTTTATTAATGTTTTTCTTATTATTAAAATTTAGGAACAATTTCACTGGTCTGAAAAAAAAAACAAATTTGTCTCGTCTTTAAACAAATATATTTATGTGGACTATAGAAATTTTAACGCGCTTAACTCTAATCCGTTTTCAGTTTTTTTTTTCTATCGGGCTCAGATTTTTTATTAGCATACCTAATGTTGCGCACGAAATAAGGTGCTTATGCTGATACATTTCATTATTGCTTGACGGTCATAAAGAAAATCTGAACCCGATAATAAAACCTGAAAACGGTTTTAAATTTAGCCCGTTAAAATCTCTAGTCCACATATTTTTATTCAAAGAAGATTTTGACTACTTGTGTCTAGTGTTTTTATGCCACAATTATTTTACTAAAGTTTAAAAAAAATACAATTTATGGAAATTTATCTCAAAAATCCATATTAAAGAAAGCAAATGACAAATATACAGACATAGAGAAAATATATAGAGACATTTTTTACAAAAAAAGGATAATGTTTATCTGTATATGGAAAATTGTCCACAAAAAAATCTACAAGAAAATGTAATTTATCGTTTAAAAAAATATTGTTAAAACTTTTGTAATAAAACAAGTTTAGGAACATTTTATCAAAATGTTCAATTTATAAAGAATTAACTACAAAGAAAATGCAATGAAAAACTTTGAAGACCTTTTTTGAAAATTATTATATAATTGATGTTAAGAAAAAATGTTCTATAAATATGTACGTTATGAGAAATATTTTAAGACAATTCAACAAAATTTCTCTACAAATAAAGTTTTTTTTTCAAATTTTGTTTAAATATAAAATTAATAGTAGAGGGCAAATGTACGCCACATGCGGAAAAGTTAGGAAATGTTCAACCAAATTTGCTCACCGCTGGAGACAACTAAACAGCTGCATGAACTGAATGCCGTTCGCAATTATTTTTATAGTACTTTAGACCTACACTATAAGCGTTGATAACCAGCACCAGTCAGGGTTTTAAAAATCCTATTTTAATTTAAAATTTTTTCAAAACTTCTTGGATTAAGGTTTTTCTTTAATAAAATTTTTTCTGAAAACAAACCAAAATATTTCCGCTGCTTTTACATGGCCCAATAACATATTTCTATTTTTTAAAAATGTTTTTGTTGTCCTAATCTCCGTATTCATATATTTTTGTTGTATTTAAATTTTAATCAATTCTTTATTTATAATTGTACAATTTTATTTCAATGTTTACGTATTTTTAATATTACATTTTTTATAATTGAATATGTTTGTTTAAAAGAACAAAGATTTTTGTCAGAAGTTTGGTTTCAATGAAGTGTTGTATTGCTTAATGTTGGCGCATTATCAACAGTGTTTAACTGCCTGTTCAACGATGTCGAAAGAAAACCCAAGCGAAATTTCATTCGTACAAATATATTGAAAACAACAACAAAAACTAAAAATTTGTTTTTGTTTTGTACGTATTTGTACGAATAAAATTTCGCTTGTGTTTTCTTTCGACATCGTTGAACAGGCAATAAATGCATTAAGCGAGTACAATAAATAACTACAAATCAAAATATAAAGGTAATTTCTTTAATTAATTGCTTTTCTGTAAAATACTAAAAATTTCCGAAAGCTATATAAAAGGTTTTCACAATGACTATCTTAAAATTTTAATGTGGCAAAATTGTGTCATCTAAAAACAGAGAATTAAAATTACTTTAATTCTGGCATATTTCATAGACTTTTCAATTTGCCACCTGGTATTACATTGAAACATTGCAATACTAATACACATTTAAATTAAGAAATATCCATTAAAGAAACAAATAAAAAACATTTAAAATTTTTCTGTCTGAATTAGAATTTGGTTTGCAATTAACTATAAATAAATAAATAAACTATGTACTAAAATTAAAACGTTTTTATTTGAATACAACACTATTTTTTATGTTAATTAACATTTAAAATGGACTGAATTTAAAGAAGATTTTCTTTTTATTTTTATTTGTTTTTTAATTTTAAATTTTCGTATATTTGTAGTGTATTTTTAAGATTATAAATACGTGTGGCTAAAATTAATTCTTATGAATTAAAAGGTTTAGCTTATTTTACAAAGTTAATTGTAAATTATAAATTAATTTACCCATTTGGCCAGTATTTCCTGTAAAGGAAATAAACAAAAACAATAAAGAAAGTGTTAAAAATGAAGTTTATTTATTACAAATTACCTTAAGTTCGTCCATTTCCTCTTCTGACGAGCTGTGTGACAATCCATTGTAGGTTTTGAATGTTACATTTTTCATAAATGACTTTAACAAACTCGCACTTAGTTGACCAAATTTATAGGGCACCACTGGATCAAAATCGCCATGACATTGAAAAATCTGAAATGAAAAAAAAGAACGATTTTATACAAAATCATTTGCTATATAACCATTTTCAGGAAGAAACTTACTGGTATATCATCACTGTTTGTTTTAATGCCCGGAAAATGTTTATGCAAAGGCAACCAACACGACAAGGCTACCACACCAGCCAACGGTTTGGTATAGGTCAAGGCCGAATAAAGAGCTAGAGCTCCACCCTGTGAGAAACCTCCTAAGACTATACGATTTGAAGGTATACCCTTTTCGATTTCCGTATTGATCATTGATTGTATGTTTTGAGAGGCTGATTTGATGCCTTCCTCATCTTCGGGTCCTGAGATGTCCAAGGTTTTCAAATCGAACCATGATGGCATACGAAAGCCAGCATTTAGGGTAACAGGTTGAGTGGGTGCTGTAGGACAGACAACTTTCATGCTGGGTGGTCGTATGGCGGCCAAAGCACTGCTCCAGCCATGTCTAAGAACGAAATTAAATTCAAATAAATAAAAAATTTTAAAAGATCTAGCTTAAACAAAAATTATTTTAAATTTGAACATTTTCATGTAAGATCAAACTTTTCTGAAAATTATATTAAGCCACACAAGTGAATTAAAATAAAAAAGTTTTTTAATACAAATTTTCATAATTCAGCTAGCCAACTATTTTTATATTTGAAAAAAAAAAATATAATTCAGCTAGCTGAATTTGATAATTTAATTTTTTTTCTTATTCAGCTGCTTGCATGTTATATAGATGTTAAATATATACAATTTTAAATGTAAAATTGTAATGGTTTTGCCTAATTTCGTTAGCTTATTTAAAACAAAAATCTAAATTAATTAACTTTTATCTTATAGTATATTAACATTTATTTAAAAGTCCATTATAATATGATAATTTGTATTATTTTAAAATTTTTGATGAAATATACAATAATAACACAACACAACGTATAACAAAGATAAATAATAAGTAGATGATAAAAAAGTTCAAGTTCCAACCAATGAAGCTAGCCTTCGTTTAAAATTCAAGAAAATGTGGGAAAATTGTTGATTACAGCTAGCTAAATCAATGTTTTTCTTAAAATTTTGGAAAATAATATTAAAAATATAATATTAATTAAATTAAGCAAGCTGAGTTACATTCAAAGTTTAATTTTTATGACTTTTTACAAGAATAAATAAATCATATAAAATATTGTTTTAATAAACCAGCAGAAACCGAGATTCTAGATTAAACATCTGGCTGTATTTAATATGTTAAACTCAATTTAATTTTTTATAAATTTTTTTATAAATTAGATTTACATTTTTTTTAAAGGCGAAAAAATATTTTCATCCAGCTAAATTCGCACATAATATTTATGTATATAGTTTTTATAACAAAAAAAAAAAAAGAAAAAAAAAATAAAAAAATTTACAAGCAAAACAGAAGTTGAAATTTATCAAAATATGCAATTGGCTTTACTTTACACATTTTAAAAACAAGGTCAATTTTGTTGGCATTACAATGACACTACAAAATAGAAAACTAATGTAAAATATGTTAATACAATGGTGAATTCACAAGATATGCTAACTGTCGTATTATCATAATTTATCAAATTTTTTTACAACTAACAACACTATAATTTTTTTAAAGAAATTATGACAATAAAACCCTTTAGCACTTGTTGTGAATTAACTAAATAAATGTATTGGGTGTTTTTTTTACAGGTTTGTTTTTCGAATAGAGATAAAACTGGCATTTTGTTGTTAAATCTGGCAACTCTAATGTCATTTATGTTCAGTTTGGTTTGCCATTTCATCATGAACAGGTTGACAAAAGAACAACGCTTGCAAATCGTGCAAATTTATTTCGAAAATAACGGTTCATTTCGCGAAGTTTACCGCGAAGTTTTGTTCAGTGATGAGGCTCATTTTTGGTTGAATGGCTACGTCAACAAGCAAAATTGCCGCATTTGGAGTGAAGAGAATCCACATGCGACCCTTGAGACGCCATTACATCCACAAAAACTGACTGTTTGGTGTGCTCTATGGGCTGGTGGAGTCATTGGGCCATACTTCTTCCGAAATAATGCTGGAGACGCAGTTACCGTTAATGGAGACCGGTATAGAGCCATGATAACCGACTATTTTGTTCCCGAATTGGAAGGCATGAATGTGGATGAGTTGTGGTTCCAACAAGACGGCGCTACATGCCACACAGCGCAAGCCACAATCGATTTATTGAAGGAAACATTCGATGAGCGCATAATTTCGCGGAATGGACCTGTCAATTGGCCACCAAGATCGTGTGATTTGACACCATTGGATTATTTTCTTTGGGAATATGTGAAGTCGCTCGTCTACGCCAACAAACCAGAAACGTTAGGGGAATTGGAAGCCAACATTCGTGGCGTTATTGCCGACATACGGCCCCATATGCTCGAAAAAGTGGTTAAAAATTGGACCTGTAGAATTGGCTTTATTCGAACCAGCCGCGGCGGCCACATGCCTGAAATCATATTTAAACATTAATGGCATAAAATTATCCTTCCAATAAAGCCAAATTGATGGTCATTAAAACGATTTTCTTGTGTTTTATTTCAATTCGAACTTCTATACCACTGAAAAAAACACCCGGTATGTAAATGCAATAAACTTTGTAAATAAAATAATAAACAAGCTAACATCTAAGAAATCCCTTGATGTTTATTATTAATAAGATTAAAAACATTAAATATTGTATAGCCTAGAAAATCAAACGATAAGAAAAACTACTTACCCAGTATCACCCAGACCATGCATAAAAATTAGCTGAAATTATAAAAATATAAATTTTTTTAATATTGGAGACCCTTGCCAAAGACATTTAATACGGCGTCTTAAATCAAAATCAAATGGAAAATTAAAAACAAAATTAATCCACAACTTTAATTTTTAGATAATGTATAAAATTGTGAAATTGAGTTATCTTAGATAACATCAAAAAGATCAAATGGAAAAACGGTGACGCTCCATCTTAAATATGTATATGTACGTCTTGGCAATACCTTTTATCTCTTATATATGTATATGTTTCTCAAAACTTACCGTGGAAGTATGTTTGGCAGTAGCCTCTATTATAACAGGAGCAAGAGACATGATAATAATAAATGCGACAAAAATTGAATTACAAAAACTCCTTAAAATTTGTAGAGGAGATATTATCGCAGTAAAAATACCAGGTTGTAAAATATAACTAGTGCGGTTATTGCTTTTATAATGAGGAATTGATGTTTGCTTAGAGCTGCTGCTGTTGTTTAGTTTAAAGTTTATACAGGTACTTTCTATTGCTTCAAGATGGTTTCAGTTTGCAAGACCAAGTCAATTTACAAATTGCAGTTAACAAAAAACCACTAACGTATTACTAAAAATATACAAGAAAAAAAAAAAATAAATTAATTTATTAATAAAAAGCCACGTCAAACATTGATGTTATAAATAAAAAGTTGGCAACCGAAACGAAATTTGGAATCAGTAACGGTATCAGTAATTGTTATCCCGTCATCGGTATAAGAAAACCAACAAAAGCTTAAATATAAGTTTGTTCACTTTTAATTTCCGCAAAAATTTTAAAATTAATGAAAAGTATTTAACCTCCATTGTAAAATTTTTAAAACTTTTTAAAAATTGTAACATTATGACAATACGACATTTAGTAAACATTTTTTTAATGCCAGGTTTCTAACTCTAGTATTCGATTTTTAAATAAAAAATGTAACACATATGTAGGTAAAAAGCACTTTGTAAATGTTGCCTTTTGAATTAAATTAAAGTTATTAAGTCCCGGATTCAGTTATTCCTAAACGAAATTTAATTAGTATTGGTGTTAATAACGGCATCGATTTTCAACCTTGATAAACGTTTTGCCAATGCAAATTTTATTTACATTTCCATAAACAACAAAACACAAAAAACACTTAAATAACAAGTCAAATATAGAAAAGCAAAATTCCTTAGTTTTTTATCGATTTTTTTCTTGCCTTCCGGTATTTAAGTTCACAATTTTCTCTGGTGTGAAGTAAGAATTTTCCCACAATTTTTGTTTGCATTGAACTCGGCTTATTCGAAGATGTTTTAGTTCTCTTGATATTATTGTTTTTTTTTTTAATTTATTTTAAATTATTACCTTTGATTTTTACAAATTTTGCCTAACAACTTTCAAAAATAATTCTTAATTTTTCTCACCAATTAAAATTTTACATCAGCTGTATGAGAGCAGATACCAAAGCTGATTAGGTTAATACAAGCGGGTAGCCGCCGACATTCGATTTTTGTAGTCGCGACGCCGTCTTTTTTTTTGACATACAAAAAAATAATCTAATAGACCAGTCGATTTTTTGTTACATTGTGTACGCTCACATTGTACAACCGATTTTAATAAAAAATATAACATTTGAAAAACTTTTCTGCATATCTGCACAATTTTCTTTTTATTAAAATTGATTCAGTATATTAGGTGTTACAAGTTTGTGGTTATAAGCATTTAAAATTACTACCATGGTACAATTATCAGGTAGCCTCAGTTCTGCAACAACAAAATCCTAAATGTATTTTGTTGCTGGAAAACGACGACTTAAATGTCAAAAAGCAAATGTGTGTGCGTGTTTTTTTGGCGGTAGAATATATACGTACACAATATATACACATACATACACAAAATTTGACATCTAAGTTAAACTTTAAGGTAGAGAAAAAAATAATCAGCTGTTTTAGTGAGGCTACCTGATAATTGTACCATGATTACTACTAACACAAGTGCAACTCACATTTGTGTTACACAACAAAAAAGGAAGCACAATGGGTTCATTTGTGGCACTTTTGAATTTTTGATGACTTAACTAGTGCAAACCGTTCAGTACAATTTTTAATAATATTGTTATGATAAATATATTTAAAAATTTTTACAAAAACGAAATAGTAATTTTACAATTGTAAAAATGTTGCACCTAAAAACTTGGGGATTATATGCAATTAAACTAGAATTATATATAAAATATATATGATTTTTTAGCTATAATTTAATTTTTTATACTGCATACAAAACACGCAACAAAACATGGTTGGGGTAATTATAATTTTTGAAGAATATATAATCGAGCTTTTTATGAAACGTAAACATATCAAAATTAAATCAAACGCTTGATTACCGTGACAAAAAAAAAAATTAAATAAAAGTAACTATATACATATGTTTGTTTTCGGTAACTAAATATTGTTATAGAGAATATAATATGACTGTCGTGATCATGTCTTAAAAATAGCTTTGACATATATGTAATTTTATGTGATTTTTGTTGCTAATTTTTGTTCAAAATAAAACATAATAAACTATTTATAAAAATAAAAAGCTAATAATCTTATAAACATATATTGGAAAAAATATGCCTTTATCATAGTCATTTTAGTCCTTCAAAATAGTCAATTAAGTCTAAACCAAAAAAGCTTAAAATTTTTTTTTTTTATTATTGAAATTGGTTGGCTGCATAAGCATATTGCCAGGTTATCCCTCCAAAAGTGTTTGTGTGTTGATTCAGGCTCGCAAGTCGACCTATACTTTTGTATAGGAAGTCGGAGACACTCAAACAATAAGTAAAAGATTGAGTTTAATGGTTCTCCTCCAGTTATAAAACTTTAGTTCAGGTATCGCAGGTCGACCTATACAATTGTATAGGAAGTCGGAGACGTCTGAACAATAATTAATGCTGCGTTTTATGAAACTCCTCCAGTCTCATGTTAATTGAGTTTATATGGTACTCCTCCAATGAAAACGAAAACACGCGGTTAACTGTAGAATAGTCTGGAAACTGTATCCAAAGCACAGTTACGCGACGCCACACAGTTAACCTCGTGAAAGTGAGACGCAAAACTCTCGAAGTCAGATAAAAAGGGACAACCTGATTACCATTAAATGATAATGGCAAAAACGCGCGAGCTCTTAACCCGACCAGAGCTGAATCACGACTGAGAGCTTAAAATTAAAATACAGGAGAAAGGGAAATATGGAAAGTAGCAGCTGATAATCAGCTGATGATTAAGGCTACCTAGTTTAATATACTTTGGTGTAGGGAACAATTTAAACAGAGTTGTCAACTATGTGCTTTTTAAAAATTTTGTAACGGAAAATTTTTAGTCGGTGATTAGTGCACTTTTTTAAATCGTAGTGATTTTTTTTCTTAAATAGTAAATAATACTAAATATTTTTTTAAGTGCAAACAATTTTTGTATCAAAACTGTTAATTAGAAAATAATAAGGATTGAAAGCACATAATATTTTTGTTATGACACGTAGTCAGCATATCATTATTTTTAACAAAAAACCATTTAAGAATCATTATGAGTGAATTTTATATATTTTTTTTTACAGTACAATTGCAAATTAACCGAGCTGATTAACAAAGACCATTTGCCCGTTGTAATGAAACAGACAAGAGTCTCTGGCGGGAATCGAACCCGCAACTCCCAAACTAGTACACCGGGGCACCCTGAATTTTAAATTATATATTAGCGTAATTCACAATATTGTGCAAATGGTCCTGCATCAGTGCATTTGCAAAATAGTAGAGTATATTTTTACTTTACGCTGACAAAGTATACACAAATTGAATATATTTGCAATGGTGCAAATTTGCAATGGCAAATACACAAGATTGTGAAGACCTCTAATATATTTTTTTTGATACTCGTTTTTTGACATCTTGTATGGTTTAGTAAACATAAAGACCCTTCTTTTTATAAATTATATTAATGATGAACAAAAAAAGAAGATAATATGCAAAAACTTTTAATTTTAAAATTTCACAGAACCATAATTGACATCCTGACGGAATAAATTTTTACATAGATAGTAATGTTCATATTAATAGCATCAAAATTTATAATTCTAAGAGTGTTGTGGCCAGATGATATAAATAATAAAATATTTGAGGAGCCGTAGAACAAAAGGTACTTTCTCGCATTTCGCGAAAAATAGGTTTTTTGGTATTTTTATAAAACTTTAGTGGAGATCTTGTAGAAACAATCAAGTTAGCACTATTATTATTTTTTTTACAAAGTAAATGGGCTCTAAAAATTTATGCTTAACAAAAGGTGCTTTTTTGTTTATTTATTTTTGTTTATTATTCCAACACGTATAAACAGGATAAAGATATATGGAGGATTCAATAAACGAAAATGTTGGATGTTCTTGCCTAGAAGAAGATGTTGGAACAAGAGCTTAACAAATTTTAACAAATTTTATAAATATTTAAATCAAGGCTGAGAAAGAAATGTTTAAGTTGGAATTTATTTTAATAAAACGACGAAAAAAATATACTAAGCTTAACATTTTTTAATATATTAGATCAGGTTTAACCACATTCAGTAAAAATTTTATCGTCATATATGAGTATTCGCATTACACAATGGGTCAATTCAAAGTAGACTCTCATATTGTACTATGTCATATAATTCATATTAATATGACTAGTGACTTTGAACACCTTTTGTTAACAAATTATGTATTTAATACAAGAAAGAAGACTAAGAGATGACGCCGTTAAAAATTGTATGTATACAGGAAAGAGAGACAGTATGGTTAAAAATATGACATAAACAATTTCTTATACATAGGAAACAAATGTGTAAAGTCATATTATTTTTTTGGTGTGGAAATTACTAACAAAAATTTTATGCATGCATAAAATAATATGAAATAGTACAAATATACGTGCTTTTTTACTTTTTTTAACAAAAGGTGTTTTTTTGCTTTCTTTTTTGCAAAAGGTGCTTTTTCCGAAATAAAAATGGAATTATATCAAACATCCTTAACATTTAATGGGGTGACTTATGATAGTTAGATGCACCTGTAGATAAGTAAAAATCGTGTTAGCATTTCCAGGTTCTTGCAGTTTTTTAAAGGGGCGAAAAAAATAAATCTCAATTTCCCAAAAATTTTAAATGAGCGAAAAAGCACCTTTTGTTCTGCAGCTCCTCATTTATCGGTAGCAATCGAACTTCAATTCAGTTTTTAGTTGTATAATAAGTTATTTCAGAGGGAAACTGGCAACTAAAAGCTTTAAAATAGTGGTTATAATGACAACTGTGAAGATTAAGAATTTTTTAAAAATGTTTAAACTTTATTTTTTTTAATAAATTTTTTTTAATAAATAAGTTTGTTTGAGGCCTTATGTTCCTAATAATAGCGACGGGAACTTATTATATATTTATAAGAAAGTTCATAATTTTATAAAAAAAATACAATCAGAAATTATAAAGTTAGTACCTTTTTAAGCTTTTGCGCTTTTTTTCGGTTACACAAAAAAGGTACAAAAACTTACTAAGTATTTTTTTTTGGGTTTTATTGGCCCTTATTACAAGCAATGTTTGATTTTCGGCAGAAATAATCGATCGAATGGTGCATTATTTCGATGAATATATTAAAAGGCGTGTTTGATGAACAGTTAGTCCCACGTTTTGTGTCAGTCCATTTGCTGTCATAATTATGCGATTCAACTTAGATTTTGATTTGATTTAGATTAATTTTTGTAGGAATATGTGTACGAAATTTGTCATCTAAGCCTTCAATACATCTAAAAAAAATTTTTATGAATGCCACGGTAAAAGTCTAATTTTTAACACAATATATTAAACTTATACAGTATTTAATTTAACTGATTGTAATGCAACATTTTTTTTTATCAAACTCAATTTTATATACACACAACGAACTCTTTTGTACTTCTAATTTACTATCTGAGCTTGTTTAACTATTTATATAAGCATTGCTGTAATGGTTATGATCTTCACTGCTCTACAAACTTCTATATCAATAATAATAATACGTTCTAGAACCAAAATCGCTAACACGATATATGATAATGATTATAATCTACAATAATACAAGTATGTTCTCGAACCAAAAATACACAGATCACACTAAATATGATGAACAAATTGAAGCCTTTCTTCCACGTTTGGGCTTTGTTTTTGACAAAGGTCGCAATGCTGATAATTAATCGCCTGCAAAAATATAAATCAAACTAAAACTTTAACAATACATTCCTAAATGTCTATATGTATGTAAAGGGTGTTTTTTTAAGCCCGATAGAACTTGAAATTGTAAAAAATAACACAAAAAATTAAATTGTAATCAAAATTTTTTTTTTATTCGAAAGATCAATACGTGACATTAACATTTGAAAATGATTTCGGGCATATGGGCACCGCGGCTGTTCTTGACGAAGCGCATTCTGGACGTCCAATTTTGGGCCACTTTTTCGAGCACTGCTGGCCGTATGTCACGAATAACACGAACAATGCTGGCCTCCAAGGCGTCAATTGTTGCTGGTTTATCAGCATAAACCAGTGACTTCACGTAGCCCCACAGGAAACAATGGAGAGGTGTCAAATCGCACGACCTTGGAGGCCAATTGACAGGTCCATTTCTCGAAATCAACTTATCGCCAAATTTTGATTTCAATAAGTCGATGGTTGCGTTTGCCGTATGGCACGTAGCGCCATCCTGTTGAAACCACATCTCCTCCGGATCAATGTCATCCATATTTTCAAACAAAAAATCATTGATCATGGTGCGGTAACGATCTCCATTGACCGTAACGCGAGCTCCGGCCTCATTTTTGAAGAAATAAGGTCCGATGATGCCACCAGCGTGAAAACCGCACCAAACGGTGTATTTTTCTGGATGTAATGGAGTCTGTAGGGTCTCTTGTGGATTGGTCTCGCTCCATATGCGGCAATTTTGCTTATTAACAAACCCGTTAAGCCAAAAATGAGCCTCATCGCTGAACACAATTTTGCGATAAAACAACGGACGTCCAGAATGCGCTTCGTCAAGAACAGCCGCGGTGCCCATATGCCCGAAATCATTTTCAAATGTTAATGTCACGTATTGATCTTTCGAATAAAAAAAAATTTTGATTACAATTTAATTTTTTGTGTTATTTTTTACAATTTCAAGTTCTATCGGGCTTAAAAAAACACCCTTTATAATGGCATATTCATAAGCGGACATCGAAGGGACCTTTGAAATGTGTCTGTACAAGGGGTTGTCTGGTCTTTAATATTGTTACAGATTTATTTTTAAATAGCTTAATTTACATTATAATTTTATTTTAGTTGTAGTAATTTAAGTTACAGTAGTTTTGTTTGTATTAGTTTATTTCGCTGGTTGTTCGAACATGATGTGAGTTATTATGTGCAGCATACTTTTAGGCACTTTTATTATTCCTGCATATTACTTAACATTAACATTACGTCGTAATTTAAATGTAACGGGTTTCGAATGAACTAGTGTGTACATACGAGAGCTTTGTCGAATGTTACCGAAAACCATTATGTTACTATAAATAGCCGAACAGCACAGCTAACATGATCAGTATAACAGTAGAGCTTGTAAAGATCGTATCAAAGTGAGTTTGATAATAAAAGAGTATAACAATAAGTGAAATAAGTTAAGTGCTGTAGTAATATATTTAGTATGGTAATGTGATGTTATTTTTGTGAGTGTAGGTTTTTACACTTGTTACATAACTGATCACGTCTACTATCTACGTCTCCTTCTGTTACATTTTGGAGGTTATTCTTTATATATTTCCTTTATTTTTGTCATGCTATTATATATTTTTCATTGTAAAATAGGATAACGGATTTATAGATTTTAAGTAACTTTGTATAATAATAAATGCTTATCTCTTTCTTTCAAACATATTTACTGTAAACAATGTATGAGTAGATAATAAGTCCTAGTAGTTAAGTTAACATTTTTGTGACGCAATATAAAATTGATCTTTAAAGAAAGCAGACGTGTGTTTTAATTTTAAGAGCGCCTACAAATTCAGAAGTGGGATCGTGATTTTTTTAAGAACATTTTTTTTTGAAAAAATAAAGACTATTAAACTATTTTCATAAAAAGGAAAGTGAATTGAGAAAATTTTAACGCAAATATTTGTGAGAATAATAAGAAAAAAATTTTATAATGGAAACAAGCAGTGTATGCGGAACAAAATATACTTCTTCACAATTGCGTCATTGGCTGCTGCTGCTGAAAGCTTGGCCTTCCATCAACAGGTTCAAAAAGTGCGCTCTTGGTTCGCTTAAACGATGTGCCTTTTGATAAAAGGGGCGAATACCCTAAAGAGACCGGTGAGCCGTCTGATATAATAATTGTGGAGAGTGCCGATGTTTTTGAGAAAGATTGCGCAGAAATGGAAAATGATAGTTCTCAAGATGATTGTGATGGTGGTGTTCAGAAAGACAATGAGTGTTGCCAAGCTAATGATAGGGCAGTGGAAGAAAATGATAGTACGAAAACTCAACAAAATGTGTCGGGAAAATTTAATAGAAGTGAGTTTATAAACGATCTATTGAAAAAAGAGTTGGATTTGATAAAGAGAGAAAAGGAGTTACTACGCAGAGAAAATGAAGTTTTAAAAATGATAGCAGACTCTGAAAATAAACGACAGATGACCGAGAACGTTGCAGTTGGTATACAAAAAGAAACAGAGTGTAACTTGAGTCAAGGTGAAAAATTACTTCAGGATAATAGTGCCAATAAATTAAATATATCGTTCAACATTTTAAAAGACATTATTCCTGAATATGATGGCGGAGTTTTCCCTGAAATATGGATGAGTCAGTTTAAAAATATTAATAATGTATACAGTGTAGACGAAAATACAGTTAAAACCTTGCTTATGTGTAAACTTAAAGGCAAAGCTCAAATTTGGTTGCATTCAAAACCAAACTTTATGAATGATAGCGTTGACAATATTCTGGACGAGATGAAGGAAGTTTTCGGTACGAAGGAAAATAAACTTGTAATGCGCCGTAATTTTGAATCTCGCAAGGGGGATACAATGAAACATTTATAGACTATTACAACGAAAAAATAATGTTATCTAGTAAAATTGGTATCGAAGATGACGAACTCATTGATCAAATAATTGAGGGTATTCCGGACAGTCAACTAAAAGTGCAGGCTAGCCTACAATGCTATACCAACAAAACTCAGCTATTACAAGCCTTTTCAAAAATTCAATTGAAGCAACCAAAACAATTCCGAAGGAAAAGTGAGCAGACAAATGAAGAAAAAGATAATAGATTTAGATGCTACAATTGTAATTCAATTGGACACTTTGCTGCAGATTGTCAGAAGCCTAAACGACAAATGGGAGCTTGTTATGCGTGTGGCAGTATTGATCACCGCGTTGCAAATTGTCCAGAAAGGAAATCAGCAGTTCAACTTGTAACAAATGATGAATATGTAAGGTATTTTAAGTTTTCTTTTGATTCTAGCTTTAATTATAAATTTAATTTAGAATGTCTGATGGATTCTGGTAGTGTGATCAGTTTTGTCAAGAGGTCGAATATTTTGAAGTATATGAATTTGGATAAACTTGTACGTTGTGATTATAACTTTTTTGGAATAAATGAATCTAAGTTGAAAGTTTATGGAAAATTTAAATGTTTTATAGGTGTTGAGGATAGAATTATCGATATGGAGATGCTTGTCGTGTCTGATGAGACGACATTGCACGAGTGTGTATTGGGTAAGGATTTTTTAGGAAAGGCTGGTTTCAGGTTAATGACAGATCAAAAGGATAGTAGATCGGAGAATTATGAAGATTTCAGGAGGGCAATTTTGTCTATTGATATGGGGACAACTGATGATGTTGATTTAGTAGTAGGAAGTGTTATTGATCATGATGATAGGAATAGATTGAATCGCATATATTGTGATTATTATTTAAAACCGAAACGTCCTCCAATGCCTAAGGTGTATAGTGAGATTAATTTGAGATTAAGTGATGATAAATGTTTTAATTGTAGACCTAGGAGATTATCTTATACTGAGAGAGCGGAATTGCAAGAATTGTTGGATGAGTATATCGAAAAGGGGTACATAAGGCCGAGTGAGTCGGAGTATGCTTCACCGACCGTTTTAGTGAGAAAGAAAACGGGTGATTTAAGGATGTGCGTGGATTACAGAACTTTGAATAAAGTTACTGTGAAGGACAATTATCCTATTCCCCTAATTGACGATTTGTTGGATAGGCTTTCTGGGTGTAAATATTTTACGAAGTTAGATTTGAAGAATGGTTTCTTTCATGTTTTTGTCCACCCTGATTCGGTTAAATATACATCATTTGTGACACCTTTAGGTCAATTTGAATTTTTAAGGATGCCATTTGGTTTGAAAAATGCACCATCGGTATTTCAAAGGTTTGTAAACAGAATTTTTTCTGATATGGTTAGAGACGATAAGGTGATAATTTACTTGGATGATATAATGATTGCGACAGTTGGTAGAGAGGAACACTTTGGAATTTTAGAAGAGATTTTTAAGCGGTTGGTTGACAACAATTTGGAATTGAGGAATGATAAGTGTGAATTTTTTCAGACCTCAGTGAAATACTTGGGCTATACTATCGATGGTGATGGTATAAGGGCCGATGATAAGGGATTAAGGGCGATTAAAGATTTTCCGATACCGGATAAACGACATTCAGTACAAAGCTTTTTAGGATTATGCTCTTACTTTCGACGATTTGTAGGAAATTTTTCAGTGATAGCTAAACCTTTGTATGACTTAACGAGAAGTGATAGGAAATTTGTATTTGGTAAAACGGAGCTAGAGGCTTTCGAGTTGCTTAAGGGAAAGTTAATGGAGTCGCCGGTACTGGCGTTATATGATCCTAAGGACGAAATAGAACTTCATTGTGACGCAAGTTCTATTGGTTTTGGGGCTGTTTTATTGCAGAAAAAGGAGGATGGCAAACTTCATCCGGTGTTCTATTTTTCGAAAAGAACAACGGATACTGAGTCAAAGTACCACAGTTTTGAACTGGAGACATTGGCCATTATTTATGCGCTACAACGTTCCCGAATATATTTAATGGGAAGGAAATTTAAAATTGTTACGGATTGTAATTCTTTGACGATGACTTTGAATAAAAGGGAATTAAATCCGAGAATTGCTAGATGGGCCTTGGAACTTCAAAATTTCGAATATGAACTGGAACATCGATCAGGTAACAAATTGCAGCATGTTGACGCTTTGAGCAGAAGCACTAATATTTTGGTGATTGAGTCAAATACGTTTGAGGAAAATTTGATCATCTGTCAGAATAGGGATAGAAAATTGAAGGAATTGAGGCTTGAACTCGAGAAATCGGAACATGGTTTTTATGAGATGCGTAATGGGCTATTGTATAGGAAAGATGCCAATGGTAATTTATTATTTTATGTTCCTGAGGAGATGGAGGATCACATCTTATATAGGTATCATGATGAAATGGGTCATGTTGGGACTGATAAAATGACTGAACTTATTTTGAAAAGTTACTGGTTTCCAAAGTTGAGGCTTAAGGCTACTAGGCATATAGGGAACTGTATGAGCTGCATTACATATTCTTCTAAGCATGGCAGGGAAGAGGGGTTTTTACACAGTATACCCAAGTCTAAGAGTCCATTTGATGTTATACATATTGACCATTACGGGCCAGTAGATAACGGTAGGACAATGAAACATATTTTGGTGGTAATCGATGCATGTACTAAATTTGTCAGACTTTATCCGGCAAGGACGACTAGCACAAAGGAGGCAATTTTGGCGTTAAAGGATTATTTTAAATCATATAGTCGACCGAGGTGTATCATAAGTGATCGTGGGGCTTGTTTTACTTCAAGGGAGTTCGCGGACTTTGTGGCGAAGAATAATGTTAAACATGTTTAAATCGCCACAGGTTCGCCAAATGCGAATGGCCAGGTGGAAAGGGTTAATAGGTCTATTGGACCTATGTTGGCAAAATTGGTGGATCCTGAAAGGGGAATTTTTTGGGATTCAGTATTGGAAGACGTTGAATATACACTTAATAATACAGTTCATAGGTCAATTGGTCAACATCCAAGTGTGATGCTTTTTGGGGTGGGGCAGCGGGGAAAGGGAGTGGATTTTCTAAGGGAATTTTTAGGTTATTTGAACAATGACTCACATAATGATGTTCGTACGATTAGGTCGATGGCGGCCGAGAGACAGGAACGATTACAAATTTATAATAAGGATTATGTTGATAGGAGGCGAAAGGCTCCAACGTTGTATAAAGATGGTGATTACGTTATGGTTAAAAACTTCGACTCAACGGCAGGTGTATCACGTAAATTTATTCCGAAGTATAAGGGTCCTTATAGAATATCTAAGGTGTTGAGAAATGATTGGTATCTACTCGAAGACGTAGAAGGATTCCAACAGTCCCGCACCCCTTATAAAGGAGTATGGGCGATTTCCAATATACGCCCGTGGTTTAAATAAATGACACGAGATCGGGTGATCTCATGGTCAGGATGGCCGAGTTGTAGTAATATATTTAGTATGGTAATGTGATGTTATTTTTGTGAGTGTAGGTTTTTACACTTGTTACATAACTGATCACGTCTACTATCTACGTCTCCTTCTGTTACATTTTGGAGGTTATTCTTTATATATTTCCTTTATTTTTGTCATGCTATTATATATTTTTCATTGTAAAATAGGATAACGGATTTATAGATTTTAAGTAACTTTGTATAATAATAAATGCTTATCTCTTTCTTTCAAACATATTTACTGTAAACAATGTATGAGTAGATAATAAGTCCTAGTTGTTAAGTTAACATTTTTGTGACGCAATATAAAATTGATCTTTAAAGAAAGCAGACGTGTGTTTTAATTTTAAGAGCGCCTACAGTGCTATAAAACAATATCTGAGTGTGTTTAAGTAAATAAAGTGCTCTTAATTTTATAACTAATTTCAAATGTTTTTGTTTGCAATAAAAGAACTCAAAGTGTATTTAAAGGAAATAAGCCAACGTTTATAAAAGGTATAAACGTAACAATATGTATATATGTCATACGTAATAAAAATAAATATTCCTCCATCCTAGTTCAACGTGTTTTCGTCTTGTCAATTACATCTTGGAAATGTAAGCCAAACGATGAAAGTATACATATAGTTTGTGAAATACCTTGGTATTACACATACTTCGGCACTTATTACTTACTTCTTTATACTCTTGTACACAGAATAAACACTGCTTACCAAAATTCAAAAAACAAAGGCACATCTATGTCATTTGGGGAATTCCATAAATCGGGTAAGTTGTTGGCAAATAATCACATATATACAGTGGCGAGCACCTCAAAAGAGGCAAAATACGCAATATAAAGAAAAACCAGTTCATTATTTTATTTACACTACTTAACTAAATAATATTTAAAAACAGATTAAAATTTAATAATATCTAAAGATAAACTAAAGATAAATGCATGTTTATGAAAAAGTTCTATGTATCCACTTCAGCACTTTTGAAAAAAAAACTTTCTTGTTTTAATTTTAAATATTTTGTCCAGAGCCCTTTTGCTTTAATCACGCTTCTGACACGTCTTGGCATACTTTCGACCAAGTTTTCAATAAGATGCCTTGAAATGTTTGACCACTACGTTTGGACTCGGGCCCAAAAATCATTTAAATTTGTTGCCGCATTGCTGTACCGTGAAAGACGTTTTTTCAGCAAAGCCCATAAGTTTTCGATAGGATTGAGATCTGGGCTTTGCGCTGCCCATTGCATTGTGTGAAATTTTTGATTTGACAGCCAATCCTTAACTTTACGTCTAGACGAGCCATTGATTTGTTGACACTAGAACAAAACGTCGGCAGTTCAAAAAAATTTTTCGTCGTTCGAACAAATCGATGGCTGGTGTAGACCGTACGTAACGATTTTGGCCGTATGTTTGGGATCGCCAACCTGTTGAAAAACTATTGCTTTCTCCGGGTAAGCACTATGGTCCACAAAATCGGGTAAATTATCAGTTAGGATTTGGAAATAATCTTCTTCTTTCGTTATTCTCTCAATTTGCACCACTGGACTAAGGTGCCAACTTGTAAAACAGGCTCAAACCTCCATGCTTCATGGTTTCTTTTACTTGGTGTTTTTTTAGGGTTTCATAAGGACGGTGCTAGTAGTACTCCTTGCAAGCCGACTGAAAACGATTTATTTTGATTGCATCTGACCATATTAACCGTTTCCAGTCTTTTACACTCCAGTTTTTATGCTCTTTGCAGAACTTAAGTCGGTGCTTTTATATTTTTTTCCGAGAGTGCAGGTTTTTTTTGCTCTATAGCTGAAGTGAGCCCGATTCTTTTAAGGCATCCTGTGGGCTGTCCACTCAAACGGTTAATTATATATATTGTTTTGATGATGATTTTCTAACACCTACATATTGATAAAGTATTAGGGTGATCGATTATTCGACATTTTTAAGAAACCGGTTTTCAAATAGTTTGAAATTAAGAGTTAAAAAAACCGGTTGCTTTTTTGAAAATTTGGAAAGTTAAGTTTATGCTACAATTACCTTTAAATTTTAAGGTTAGGTTTATAAATTTAAAAATGCCATTGTTTCTCTACATGAAACAAAATATGGCAACTAAATTGTGATTTAAATATTTTTTCTACTTCGACCTTTTTAAATATTTTTTTTTTATTTTAAGTTTTAGTTTTCTAATATTAGTGACACAAAACAGTAAATAAATCATTAACAATTTTTTTTCGTTTTGTAAATAAAATGTATAAATTTACATTGTTGCCACTACATTTTGTAAGAACTTAATTTGTTAAAAGTAATCGGTATTTGCTCTGGTGCTGCCGTATTAAAAAAACTTTCGTTACAAAGAGGTTGTAATAATGAAAAATATCAAAAAGTCACTTCACTGCTCACGGTAGTCAAAGTTACCTTTTATTAACATTAACTTTATAGGCAAGTTGTAACCCGGGGTCTCCACGTAGCAATATTTATTACCGCAATTGTCAAATTTGATTGCGTCCATAGAAATTGCGATGTGTAGACCGCAAATTGCTATATGTAGCAATGCATTTCGCTGCAATTAGCTGTCAAAATCATTTTAATTTCCTTTGAAGTTTTTGTTTTTCTTTGCCGACGTTTTTGCTTATGCTTAGCAATGAAAATTGCTACGTGGAGACCCAGCGTAATAATGACCCTTTGTGTGCCAAATTTATTTAAGTATACAAGTCATATGTTATCAGAGATATTAGTCTTTAGTACAAGTCGCTAGATTTCGTAGAAGCAAAATATTATAAAATTCGAAAATGAGATCAAAAAGTATTGCAAAGTACAATAATTTGCTCAAAAAACTTAACTGAACAGCTGATTATCACCGCATATTACAAGCGCAACAACGTATAAAATATCTGCTCTCCATTTAAAACAAATAATATTTGAGCCTAATCATTTTTCTAATTTTAATTTATTTTTGAAATAACAATTAAATTTCGTACAATATTATGAAAGTGTATTTAATAAATTTTCTGATTCTTTGAGTGATAAATATAGTATGGTACGTTTGGTAACCAAACTTTGGTTACAAAGATAAATGAACATAAAACTAAAATTGAGAAAAACCGGCTTCTGTGAGTAAAAAAAAACCGGTGTATTCGACATTCGAAAAATTAACATATGGGAAAAAACTGCCAGCTGAAAGAGTAAAAAACCGGGTTTCCATCGGTTGCACTTTAGGTCAAACGACACATTTTTCTGTGCGAAATTTTAAAAATCAACTTGCAGTTTTACTATTGTTGTTGTTGTTTTTTAATTCTAAAAACTTCAGAATAAAAAAAAGTGATTTTTGTTTTGACTAAATATTAATAACCGTTATACAGCAGCGTGTCGAAGTCAACAGATTAAATTTTTTCTATAATTGTGTTCCTAAGTTAAGTAGTGCGTGGTCAACTTTAAGTGCGTATATCTCGGACTGTGTTTGTGATAATTTATTAGAGTAAAATGGAAAAGAAAGAGCCAAGTAAGTAGATATATTTTTAATTTTAAATGTTTTATATATACGTCGCTATACTTAATAAATAACTCATTAGCGTAAACATCTATAAATAGTTAAATTTTTATAAAATTTGTATTTTCTGAAAGCTTTTAAAAAATATACCCCATTTCTCCACTCTCAAATTGCACAAAATAATTAGAATATTATCTAGTGAGTTATTTGGTATTTATCAGAAATTGTGATTTTTTGCGTTTTGCGAGTAATGCCTCTTTTTGTTAGGTAACCTCTGTATAAAAAAGATTGATATTTTTGAAGTATGGCGAAAGGAAAGTACAAAAAAACAAAAAGTTGATGCCGTTTTGAAACACGTATATGACAAACTTGAAACCTCGGCGTGAAACTAGAACAAAAGTGGAAAAAGTGTCATAGAAAGACAAATGTAATGTCATGCAAGGTACAAAAATGGCAAATAAGAGGAGCTGACAAGTCAATTGTATTGAAAAGGAAAACTGATATACAACACGATTTTTGGAAAAAACTCGGACTTCGCGTGGATATGCCCAGAATAGGTGGCTCAGGATCTACTAACGACGGAAACACTACTCGCCGAGCTTTCGCTGAACATGAAATTTTTTCAGAAATCATTGGTGTAGATAAGGATATTATATTTAGGTTCAAAATAATACTGTCAGTTCGAAATAAATTTAGAGAATTTTGAATTATATTGTTTTGAAACAGCAAAACTTTTTCAGGAGCGATATCCCTGGTTGCCAATGACTTCTACGGTTCACAAAATGTTAATTCACTCAAAGCAAATAATAGAAAGTGCTCCACTTCCAATTGGATTTTTTTGAGAAGGTGCTGCTGAATCTCGTAATAAAATATACAAAGCCGATCGCCTACATCGTAGAAACCCCGCACCAATAACCTACTAGATGTATTTAATAGGGCCATGGATACTTCAGATCCATTAATTTCCACAACATTTTTAAACAGACGCATTCAAAAAAGAACACGTTCCACGTTACCACCTGAAGTAATTAAACTATTATGTTGCTGCGAACCAACAGAAAAACTTCAGCATAACGAACAAGACGACGAAAATAATGAAAGTGAAGAAGCCTCCTTTGAATTAATTTTACAAAGTGAATTGGATATAAACAGTTTATAAATATTTTAGTATTAAAAAACAAATTAATTATTTCTATACACTGTGTTTAAATTAATGGGTGCTAGAGGGTTAATTTTTGGTCACTTATGGGTTAAATTACATTTTTTTATTGGAACCATCCATTATTATATAATTCATATAATAACTGTTTCGATTAACCTTATAATGTAGTCGTAATTAATTTTGCACAGAAAAAGTAGTCATTTGACCTAATGTGGGTTGTAAAACCGAATCGATCACCCTATAAAGTATATAAAATTCGGTGCGGCCGAATACAGCACTCTTATTGGTTTTTACTTACCACATTAAAAAAATTATAGAATCCTAATTCTCAGTGAATTCCTAAAAAAAACAATTATTTTTTTCATGAAATATATTTTATTTTTTAATTTAGCATCCCAAATATCATTGTTTTTTTTTATTAATTTCTTTCCATTTTTTTTAATGTTATTTAAAAATTAAAATTCTGTTTATCCATTTTTTTTAGATATTTTACCACACATTTATATTTATTTTAAATTACTTTCAATATTCATTATATTCAAATAAATTTTAATTCACATTTACAATAAGTTGTTTTATTTTTTAATTTCCTGTTACTTTTGTGTTGCTTAAAATTATGCAAAATATTAAGCGATTTTTGTTAAAAGTCTTTATAACATGTAATAAGTATTTGTTGTATTTTTTTTATTTTATTTTATTATGTTATTATTTATTTTTTAAATTTGTTTATTGAAAATTATTTCAATATTTTTATTTTTTATTTTTTTTTTTGGTCATTTTAGTGTTTCTTGTGAGGGTTTTGATTTTGTTTAAAAATATATTAAGAAATAGTTGTTTTTTTAATTTTTTGGTATTGATTTTAGTTTTTTTTAAGGGCGGGTATTTTTTTATAGATTCAAGTGTAAATGGTGATTATGTATGTATGTGAGATTTTGTGAAAGTAATTAGACTTCGTTTAAAGGTGAGTATTAGTTTTGATTGAGACTTTAAGTGTAATTTGGTTTTAAAGCTTATTTTTTTGAAACTTGTTGGCGCTTGATATTTTTGTTGTTATTGTTAGAATTTTCATATAAAACCAAAAGTGTAAAGAAATTTTTTCTACAGTTTTAACATTTTTTTCTCATCGTTAATTTTTCATATAAAATTTGTTTGAAGTTGTGTTTTGTAAAAAAATCTTATTTTAAGAAATAAATTAAATATATAAAATTAAATAAATAATAAATAAATATCTTTGTTAAAGTTTAAAATATATGTAAATAGATAGAACAGTTACAGTTTTTTAAATTTAGTTAATTTTTTTATATTTATATATTTTTTTCTAATTTTTACAAATTATATGGGGGTACATTTATCTTGTAGAATTATTTTACAAAGACATGTTTTTTTAATAAATAATAGTAAAATGTATGTAAATAAGGTTATAAATTAAAAATATATTAAAAAATTTTAGATTTTTTAAGAATGATTTTGTAAGCCTATTTAAGTTTTTTGTTTTATTAGTGATTCTGCTTTTAAACTTGCTTTAAGCTGCCTATATTAATTAAAAAAATATGTTTTTAGTAGTTCTTTGCGTGACTTATGGATTACGGTTTACAAAATCGATCTTACTCAAATTTTTTTTTCATTATTTTATTATTATTATTCAGTTTTGTATTTTTTTTGTTGAATGTAACTATTTTATAAATTAAAGTGCTTAAGTCAGTACAACGAAATCTTTCAATTATAATTTAATTAAAATGAATATTTTGAAAGTATGTAAAATGTTTTAAGCTGTTTTAGAAAATCGTCCCATCTTTATTCTTGTTGTTTTCACAGCCACCTTTGTGTTGTATATGTATTGTTGTAAGAAAAAGTGAAGGCAAGTGAAGAAGAGTAAAATATCACATTAATGCCGTTTTATTTACTGAGAAACAATGTTGTCCTCTTTTGTCCTTCCTTTCTAAAATGGCTTTTATTTAAAAAATTGATTTACTTTCGTTGTTAATTTGCTACCAAATCAAAAGTGTCTATTGCATTAAATATGTTGTAGCGAGTTTTATAAAAAAATGCTTAACAAAAATTATAAGAGATTTTCAAAAAAATAATACAGGGTTTCGACCGGAAAGGTATTTGTTTTGCCGCCATTTTGGTAAACATTAGTCTTGACATTTCATATTTGGCAGTCGTGAAGTAGAGACGTGGCAAATTTATTATGGAAAAGTATTCAGTAAACCAACGTGTTTTAATCGCTAAAACATTTTATTAAAATCAATCATCGATTACTGTGTCGATGAGAAAGTTAGGAGGAATTATTGGACCTTACTTTTTTAAAACTGAAAACGGCGTAACGGTAACTGTCAATGGGGATACCTTGTATTAACATTATGATACTTAGAGAGCATACAGAATATTCACGTAATTCAGATAATGTTTGTTTTTGACAGTGAACATTATTTTTAAATTCCTTTCATTTAGTATAGGGTTGCCATTTCTATTTTAAGAAAAAGAGGACGCCAGCATAAAAAATGTAGGACATTTGCCCAAAAAAAGAGGACACATTTAAAAAAAATTAAATTTGATGAAATTAACGACGCCATTTAAAATACAAAAACAAAATTTGTTTTTACGAAAAAACTTTATTTACAAAAATACAAACTGAACATATCATTCTGATTTAATGGTTGAAAATAAAACCAAAAAAAAAACAACAAAAATTCATTACATTCATTATTGGGAATGTACACTTTTAAAAATTTTACATATATTTTTCAACACTTCCAATTTGAGCCAAATATAACCATTGCATCTCTTCAAATATTTGTAAAACTCTAGGCAATCCATATCAAAATTATATACCCTTACTATATTTTTTGTTCAAGACTTTCTTCTATATCTGGAAAACAAACTTTATGAAAAACACACAGCTGACAAGCAGACGCCTTTGCCGAACTTTTTTTTAAAATAAAAGACAAGTTTAAATAGGCCACTTCGATAAATAGCGACAATTAAGGATAATAAAACTAATTTTGTACAAAGGGAAGTTTTAAAATTGTACTTTTTCAAAACTAATTGTACGAGCACCTAAATCTTTTTTATACAATTTGTGACCTGTGATTTAAAGTTTAAATGTAAGAAAAAAACTTCAGAGAAGGTGCAAAAAGCCGGACAACCCCGGACATTTGCTAAAAAAGAAGTAGGACTGCCCCGGATGACCTAAAAAAGAGGACGATGTCCTGGGAAAAGAGGACGGATGGCAACCCTAATTTAGTATAAAGTTTATCATTAATAAGAATCATTTCTGCCCCAAAACATCGCTTGTATAAAAAAGGCAAATTTTTTTTTCAGAAAACGGCATTAAAAACGCGATTTCTTTAAATACAAGATAAAAAGCATTACTGTTGAACTTGAGATCAATTTTTCTTTTATATAAAAATATTTTCTTATTATTGTAATACAAATAATTTGCTACCAAATAATGAGTGAATATACAAATTTGTTTATAAAAAAATATTAAAAAATAAGTAAGAGCGCTATATTTGGCCGTGCCGAATCTTATATACCCTTCACAACGTGTAGTCAAGCAATAACAGTAGTTTGTATCACCATTCATCCCATATGAAATACGTACATACATATAAAAAACATACATATATAAAAACATCCCATTGTAAAATTATAAATTTACGTATGTATGTTAAAAAAAAAATAAAAAAAAATTAAAATAAAAAAATTTAAAAAAAAATTAAAATAAATTAAAATAAATATAATAAATATAAAACAAAAAAAAATTAAAAAAAAAATTTAAAAAAAATAATAAAAATATAAATAATATATTAAATAAAAAATAAAGAAAAAAAAAATTAAAAAAAAATATATAAAAAAATAAAAAAAATTTTTTTTTGGCTCAGCTGGGATTCAATGCCACGTTTTCTCTAACTAGTATACACGTTTGTATGTATATATGTTGTTGTTGTAATGTTGTTTTTGTGAATAAAAAATCGAGGTGGTCGTGGGTTTTTGCTCATATCTCAGTTGTTTATGTACCGATATTTCTGATTTTCAATACTGATCTACTCTCGAATATTTCTGATATTTTAATACCTCACCCAGGTCCAAGCGATGTCGGGGGGCTTCAAAAAGTTTATTTCAACATACACACGGACAGACGGTCAGACGGACAGAGCTTAATCGACTCCCCTATTCATAAGCTTTCAGAAAATATATACTTTATGGGGTCGGAAATGAAAATTGTAGAAATTTCACACGTAATGACAAACCTATTTATACCCTTTTTCACTGTGTGAAGGGTATAATAATAAAGTAATACCAAGATCAACAATAAGAACAAAATATTACTATATTGATCGAAAAACTTGACGATACCTACTGTTTTATATTAAAAATCGAAAGCTTTAATGGTTGATTCAGTAAGTTTTTATGAATTTTGCATTTTTCTTCTACCAAGAAGATACCATGAATCGCAATAGTAGTTATAATTTAAAGCAAAATTCAATACATTATAATTAGTGATTTGACATTTAAAGTGGTCCGATTTAACAATAGTTGTACACATTGGATCCATTCACAACCCATTGTATTATCTATTAAAATACAGTTTTAAATTATTTACTTACGAACATAATTTCTGTTGTAACAGCTGTATGCTGTATTGTAAAATCTCAAATGTATTAAACGTAATCAAAAAATAGGAAAGTTAATTGATTGATTTTAGCACAATTTTTAACCAAATTAAAATAAAAATCAACTAAAGAATTGTTGTTTTAATACAATTTAAAAGCAAATAAAAAATTTAACAAAATCATTTAATTCCAGAAAAAATTTCTAAAATTGCTCAGTATAGTTACCGAACTAGATTTAACTGGAAAAGCAAACGAACAGACCTAATATTTGGTTTAACATATACAATAATTTTATCTATGTTGTCTTTAATATATTGTATAATTATTAAAGTGAATTTCTTACAACATATAACTTTTAACTATAGGTTGCGAATTAGTCAAATGTTTTACCTAAAGGTCAATAGCTGAGAAATCGATAACTTAAGAAACATCAAACTAATTATATAAAAAATCAATTTAAAAATATATCTTAGGTGTTTGTTTTCTGTACGTTTCTTGTGGTATCAATTTATAAGTTGGTAACCCTAGGTTAAGTAAATATGCAGTGTTGCAAAACGTGAATTTTAAAAACCGTAAACAATTCGCAATTAACGAACGCATGATAGAGTGAAAACCATTTTAGTATTTAATTCTACAATTAATCTTAAAATAGAAGATTCCCTAAAACGGTTTCATTAAAACTTTTTGATTTTTTTGTAGATAGAAAATTATTAAAACTTCTTTCTTTTATTTAACACAGAATTTTTGAAAAAATTTCAATTGTTTTTAATAATATTAAAGGAATTTTGACTAAACTCTCTTATAGTTCCTTTTATTAATGGTATTAAGTAAAATTTTTTTAAACAATTATTTTCTTTTAATGTCTTTTATTTCAAACTTTTATTCTAAATCTATTCCTAATTGCGTTTAAGCATTAAACTGTATGTTTTATAGTTAAAGTTAAACTATTTCTCTACTATTATTTTAAGTTTAAACGTTTCTCTATGTAAGAATAAACTACAGACTAGTTAAACTTTATTTTTATAAGCGTATTTCATTAACTGTTAAAAGTTTATAACAATTGCTACTACAAATGATGGATGATACATTAACGTTCAATGCAATTTTTAGAACAACTGTTGGCAGAAATTTACTTAGTACCATAAACTATAGATATAAAGTTGGAAAATATAACTCTTAAAACATAAACTTGGTTTAAATCTTAATTAACTTAAGCCATTGTTTACAATTACAATTTTTTTTTTAAATTCATTATTCTTTATTTGTTTCTAAAATACCTTTCAAGGATTTTAAACTTTCAATACATATTTGAAAACCCTTTATCGATTTCGTTGTAAGCTTAAACACTTTTAATCTCTAGACTATTTTAACATCTTGTCTTTTTATATGAAATAGTTTGAGAGTTATTTAAATATAATTTTCTTCTTTAAACTTAAAAACTAAAATCACAGAAAGAAAATTTTATAACTGAAATTTCTATTACAGGAACAAAATTTATTTTTTTTTACAAAAAAATTGAAATAGTTTTAAGTAAATAGTTGTAGAAATAGTTTATAGTTCTTAGTATGTTAAATATAAAAAATAAAGTAATAATAAAGTATTTAAATAAAAAAAGATCTAAAATAATTGAATAAAAAAACGTAACTTATTGTTGAACTGGTTAGTTTTTCAGTATTCGGTTATTGTTGAAATTATTCTATTATTAAACAGCGTGGCAAATGATCTTTTAAATATTCAAATAACTCTTGTGAAGCTCCTGGACAATTTGTTAATTCGAGCTCCTGCAAATGTCTCAATTGTATGAGACTGGATAGACCGGATGAAGTGAGGAGGGGACAACCAGCCAGCGATAGAACTTGTAAATTACGCATTGAGCATAAATGTTGAAGACCAAAATCGCGCACTTGAGAACACCAACGTAAAAATAAAGCTGTTAAAGAGAGCATGGTGGAGATGTAGCCGACACCTATGTCGGTAATGTGAACGCATCTGTAAGTAATAAAATATTTTTTTTTATTTATATAATTATAAGTGTATAATTAATATTATGCAGAACAAAAAGCTACACCAAAAATTAATTGCTATTATTAAAAGAATCTATTTCAAAATTAATTAATTTAAACAAGACAAATCTATTACCCTGCATTTACACATGAAAGTGATTTCATGAAATTTCTGTATACGTATCATAAATAAAAAATCCTATAAAAAAAGACCACTTTTATGTAAATTTCTTGTGCGTTTACACAGGAAAGTGAAACAATCTTTTAATCATTTTAAAAATGTCGTCGAAGCGTAGAGTCGCAATAATTACTATACGTTGTACGTTGATGAGCTTAATTTCTCTCCATTTTTTTACTACCTTTAGAGTTACCAAGAATATTTCATACACAAATTTTAAAGGCAATAGTTGAAAAAAATATTTGTTTTTAATTTTTAATAAAATTATTGTTTTAAAATTACATCAGTATTATTCTTTATGTATATTTGAAAAATAAATATTAAAAATCTTTTCACTTATACAAAAATAAGTTATATTTACAATTTTAATTTTACCAAAATCCCGTAAATTTGTATAAGTTTTATTAGTAGGCAACAGTGTTTATTATTTGTCACTTTACTTTCTTGAAAACGTCAAAATTTACTTTCTTGAAAAAATCGTTGAAATCGGAGTGGAAAGTAAAATAAATGTGAGTGTGTTAGTGAAGAAGTGTGAGTGTATTGCGAATTTCATGAAATTACTTTCATGTGTAAATGCTGGGTTAGGTGACTGCGTTACTACAACAAACATAATAAAAAAAAAATTATAGACATTTTGTTACTCTACGTTGCCACAAGCAAGTATTTACTTGCAAGTAGTGTATACGTATTACTAACGAAAATCAGTAGAAATGTCAAAAAATATACAAAAATTTTTTGAGTGGCTACACAGCACAGTGCAAGTTCATTTTTAAAATGTCGTCAACAAATAAACTTCAAACAAATTTAAAACAAATGGCGCTGCTTCAATTGGTAATTAAGTGTTGTCAATAGCCACTTTTGAACGTTACCTTTAGTCATATAACTTTTTTAATAATTTTTTTATACCCTTCACCTGTGGTGCACAAGGGTATATGTAGATTTGTCATTTCGTTTGTAATTTCTACAATTTTCATTTCCGACCCCATAAAGTATATATTTTCTGAAAGCTTATGAATAGAGGAGTCGATTAAGCCCTGACCGTCTGTCCGTCTATCCGTCTGCCCGTCTGTCCGTGTGTTGGTTGAAATCAACTTTTAGAAGCATCTATATGTTCCTCAGATCTGTATATGGTATCAATCTCTTGGAAATATCCAGGAATGAATCGCTATTGAAATTCAGCACAATCGCCCCATAACTTTCTGAGATATGAGCAAAAAACCACGACCACCTCGTTTTTTTCACAATTACAACAACAACATACATACATACAGACATGTAAAAAACATACCAAACAAAAAAAATTACAAAAAAAAAAAAAATATTAAAAATAAGAAAAAATAATAAAAAAAAATAAAAAAAAAAAATAAAAAAAAAAAATTAAAAAAAAAAATTTTAAAAAAATTTAAAAAAAATTTTTAAAAATTTTTCTAAAAAACATTTAAAAAAATATAAAAAAAAATAATTAAATATAAATAATATATTAAATAAAATAAAATAAAATTTTTTTGGCTCAGCTGGGATTCGATGCCACCACATTTATTCTAACGTGTACGTATGCACGTATTTTATATGGGATGAATGGTGATACAAACAATTGTTATTGCATGACTACACGTTGTGAAGGGTATATAAAATTCGGCACGGCCGAATATAGCACTGTTACTTGTTTTTATTAAAAATTGATATTTATATTAAAACTTACATTTTCAATGAATATTTATAATTTTTCTTAATATTCTTCATATACATATATACATATTTATTAAAAAAACTAGCTGAATTATTTATCACAACTGTATGATATATTAGTGAGTTAACAAAAAACTCAGTGGTAGACAACACTGTTTTTCGGCTTGTCACTTTACTTGCCGTAACTGTAAAAATTTTACTTGCTCAAAAATTTCTTCGCAAGCTGAGTCGCAGGTTGACAAAGTGTAGTTGTGTTAGTAAAAAAGTGTTAGTGTATTGGTTTTTTTTCACTTGCACTTGCATGTGGCAACGGTAGGTTAGTGTTTCAAAGTGTGAATTGAAATTCGTCTTTGTCAATTTTTGACAACAAAAAATAATTCGCTTGTAACTCCCAATTTACATGATGAATTTCATGACGTCCATTTTTGGGCGTCATTTTTGTTTTGGTAGCAAGCAGTGTAAAGAAGAAAGAGGGGTAGAAAAATAGACATGATTTCTGTTATCATGGCTTTTTTTGACACTTCGCCTTACACTTTTTTCTGTTCTTTCTGTTACGTTTTATTTTTATATTCTCATCAACTGGATTGTGCTTATTGACTGATAAAAAAAAATATTACACAGTAATCAGTTTTTTCGACATTCAAAATAAAGAAATTAAAAAATATTAAAAATATAAAATTAATACTCTTTAATACAAATTAGAAATTAGACATCCAAAAAAGCCATCGTATGAATTTGAGTAGTTTTTGGTAGCAACTTCAAAAGGGAATTAAGAAAATTGAACGTCATAAAATTCATCATGCAAATTGGGTGTAAATTGAAATATGATTTTTATTATTTTTAAATAAAATTTATTTTTTTTTTAAATATTGCTTGAAGGAAGAAATGCTTTGTATAAAGGTAAGTTCTGCTTTAAGTTTTTTGCTGAAAGATTTTAATTAAAAAAATGTTTTGTTTAGATTAAAGTCGTTATCGGCTGCCAGAAAGAAACAGATTTATTGGGTCGATAAAAATTTACGAATATTGGGCACCGTTGCTAGAAAAGATAAGTCCGACTTGAAGTTTTGTATCGAGTAAGAAGGCAAATATTAATTTAACTGCGTTTTGGCCGCCGCCATTATTGTCATCAGTACCACAGGCTTATCTGATCATCTTATCAGCAAATATCGTCCATCCCCGCCCACTTTCGAATCACTAATAATTGTATTGTTGGATGAGCTCAATATGTGTGCAAAGTTTCCATTAAAATCAGTTGAGCAGTAGTAGAAAAGGGATATTTACGTTTTAAAAGGCCTGGCGCGCCTACTTTTCGAATCACGAAACTGTATTGTCGGATTAGCTCGGTATGTACGCAAAATTTCATTGAAATCGCTTGAGCAAAATAAGTAGAAAGGGCTATTTACTTTTGAAGGGCGTGGACGCGCACAGTTTTCAATCATTAAATTGTATTGATGGATGAGTTTAATATACATATGTGCAAACTTTTATTCAAATCGGTTGAGCAGAAGAAGTAGGAAAGAAGTATTTACTTTTTAAGGGCGTTATCCCGCCCACTTTCGAATCATTAAATTATGTTGTCAGATTAGCTCAGTATTTGTGCAAAATTTCATTGAAATCGGTGGAGCAGAACTAGCAGAAAAGGGATGTTTACTTCTTAAAAGCGTGTCCCCTATTTGATTAAGAAGTCACCCAGTCAAGCCATGAACAACGATATGCGATATGATGAGATCGGACTTTAAATTACGGCGCTATATATAAAAAACAAAATTGCTGTATTTTGGGGCGTGGCAAAACAAAATTGCTGTTTTCAAATCATTAATTGTATTGTCACGGAAACCCAATGTGTGTGCAAAGTTTTAATTAAATCGGAAACCGGGAAGTAAATAAAATTTAACTTGTAAGATTTGATTACAGACAGACAACGGAACAGCTAAAACTAAATAGAAGCTTTTAAAATGAACTGAAGCAAACAAACATAGCACGGTGTTTACGACATTCGGGAATTCACTGCTCGGTGTCTATCACCTTGATATATTTATAAACGAAAAATAAAAATACAACTTTGCTTTCCATACTGCCAGCCAAAGGATGGATGGATATACAATGCATAACAAAAATGAAGAAAATGTCATTTGAAAAGAAAAGAAAAAAACAAATTTATAATGAATGCTATGCTTCCCTAATTATAATTTAATTAAATTGTATTATAAATAGTAGTTTCAAATAACATATGGGCATTTCCATGTTATCGTACGAGACATTTGTACTCCTATAAAGTGGAGTAATTTTTGCAAAAGTAAGAGTAATTGAAACAAAATTAGATCTTTAAGAAGTTTTATACAAATGGTACTTTATTTAAAAAAAATTTATTTATTATATGTGAATTATTGTTGTCTAAAATATCCAGAAAAATAAGAATATATCGTACGTGACATAAAACAAAAGTGATTTTGAGGTATATATGGAAATATGAAAAAATCCGCGAATCTTGGGAGGTATTTTTTCTTTTTTTAATTTCTTTCACTAAATCAAATATTTTTTATTTAAAATCCATCATACTTAATTGAAAACAATCTTTAAATGATTTTATAATAAATTAAATTTAATATCGTTTGTAACATGTCGTACGTGACAGATTTTTCTCTAATAGTATTCTTAGGTAACGAAATTTATATTATGTTAAAAAAAAAAAATTAAATACTAAATAAGGTCTTCTTGAAACTGTTTAAATACGAATGATGGTGACAAATAAGTTTTGAATAATTTACAAAAGATTTGACTTTGGCCAAATTTGTAAGTTCAATACTTGTATTGTCGGTAAGAGTGTGATTTAGGTCATGAATGTAACTTGATACAACCGAATCCATGGTTGATTGATTAGTAATAGTAATGCTATGTGAACAAGCAAATACGTCAGCTATTGCATTTGCCTTTTCGACGTCAGAATTTAAAATTGTTTAATTTAAATGAAGATTAGAACAAGTTGAATTTTAGCCTTTTAAAGGTTTAGTTTTTTTTTTAATTTTTTGGAACCGATAGGCGGATTTTATATGAACTTCCACCAAGACTCATTTCTGTCTTTATTCAGACAATTTAATTGCATTTTAAAATTCAAATCCCTACATCTTGGAAATTTACGTCTATATTTGCTTGTCTGAGAAATAAGCATTTTATTAAATTCTGAAATTTCCCGTTGCCAGCGGTTACTAAGACCAACTGGTATTTTATTAGTAAAACATTTAAATTAAGGACACCTTGTGAAAACAGTAAATGTCTGCTTTAAATAATGCTTGATAGGTGTTGCTAGTTAGGCTATAGGGCTTCTTGCACTAAGAGTAAAAGATTTCAACTCACCTATCCAATGTCAGTTCTTCCAGTTGATTTAAATCACAGGCAATATACTCCAAAGAAGCATCTGTTATACGTGGACACCATGATAGATCTAAAGCACGCAGCTTTTGTAAATTTTCCGCAATTAATTCGACACCATCGTCTGTCAATTTACTGCAACCCGAAAGACTTAAAACCGTCAAATGTGGCAGAGAATGAACTACAAAGAAAGATAAAACAAAATTTAAATTATTTTATTTATTTAAAATCAAAACTCTTGTTTTTCTTATTTGTGGTCAAGACATATTTAAGGCTTCTGCTTTTTACTACATAAATTTAAACCAAGAAATGTTTATTTTTAAATTAAAGTTATTAATAAGACACACATTGTTGATTACCTTCTGTTATAAGAAAATATGCAAATTATGAAACACCCTTCCATTTTTACCTTAAAATTAACATTTTATCCAGTGTTGAATTTCAAATGATATTTTGTTTTAGTTTAAGTATTAACAACTTGAAAACTTTGTTCATCTTTTATTTTAAAATAAACGAATAAATCTAAATCATTGTGAATCCATTTTTTTTTTCTATGAATTTATTGATTTTATAAAACTTTATAAAGCTGTGACTGTCGATTGTCTATCGTTTGCATGTGGCTTGTATGTATGTGTAAAATATTTTGTAGATTTCTAGTTTAATAGAACATTTTGTGGTTAAATTTATTGTTAAGGTTTACACTCACATTTATCTACATTTGTATGTATGTATGTATGTCTAAATATCTATATCAATTAGAATGTAAGTATGTGTATAAAATTCTATGACCCACTATTTCAATAACTAATAATAAAAATGAAAAACAACAACTCCTACATTTTACAACAGTTGAAAAAAGATAGTAAGTAACAGAAATAAATATACAAATCTTGTAAAATGACATTTTTTTAAAATTTAAAGATTTTTTAATGTTGAAAATGTTAAAATCCAGTGACATATATTCCTTACTTACTTAGCAGAACTTTTGATCTATGCAAATAAAATCTTCTAACCGTTTTAGAGTGTAAAATCTTTTAAATCTTTATTTTAAACTAGCTAATACCCGGCGTGCTTCGCCACCCCCATCGTAATGAAATAAAAATTTTATAGTTCAAAAATATATTTATTTTGCAAGTGCCATGCCTACTATTACTAAATCAACCATTTCTTATTCAAATAATCATATAGACGTCAAAGTGTCTCTTGCAAAATTTGGGTACTCTAACTATTATCGCTTCCCAGATATACGAATTTTTGTATTTAATTCATATGACAGGTGCCACGCCCACTATTACTAAAGCATCCATTTCTTATCAAAATAGTCATATAGATGTCAAAGCTTCTCGTGCAAAATTTGGGTACTCTAACTGTTATCGCTTCCCGAATATACGAATTTTAGTATTCAATTGCTATGAGAGCTGCCACGCCCACTATTTCTAATGTACCCATTTTTTCCAGAAATGTTTCTTTGGGTGTCAAAGTTGCTCCTGCAAAATTTTAGTACTCTAATCGATATCGTTTTCCAAATATACGAAATTTAGTATTTAATTCATGTGGCCACGCCTACTATTGAAAGTCTGCCCATTTTTTACCCAAATGTGGGTGTGGATGTCAAAACTTACCGTACTTATTTTAAAAATGCTAACTGCATTAACTTTCGTGATATATAATATTTAATACTTATTCTTTAATAGGGCATGGCACCCCGCCCACTTACAATTTCAAACCATACATACATACAAACGTGTATACTGGTTAAAGTAAACGTGGCATCGAATCCCAGCTGAACAAAAAAAATTTTATTTTATATTTTTTTTTTAATTTATTTTTTGTTTTATAATTATTTTTTTTATTTTAATTATTTTTTTTAAGTTTTTTTAATATTTTTTTTTTGTTTTATATTTATTATTTATATTTTAATTATTTTTTAAAATTTTTCTTTTTAATTTTTTTTTTAAATTTTTTTAATTTTTTTTTTGTTTTTTTAACATACATACGTGAATTTATAATTTTACAATGGGATGTTTTTATATATGTATGTATTTTATATGTATGTACGTATTTCATATGGGATGAATGGTGATACAAACTACTGTTATTGCATGACTACGTGTTGTGAAGGCTACATAAGATTCGGCACGGCCAAATATACCACTCTTACTTGTTTTTTTTTTTATAAAATTCAATTTAAAAAGTAAATTTTTTATATTAAAATTTTACTAAAAATTTCTTAAAAACAACTAAAGCTTTTTTATTGGCTATTTTGGGCGTATTAGGGCGTGGGTATCCGACAGGACTAATATGTCGTAGAGGGACAGAAGGGACTGCAGAGTGTACAGGTTGTCGTGTACTACACACTTTGCTTCTTTGTTTTCTTGATGTCAAAATGCAGATGTGTTTAAATTTCTTACGTGTGAAATGGGACTATATAATTTTTTTATAATTTTAACGGCTTATCTCTTAAATATTGAAAAAATTGAGTAAAATTTTAACTTAGTAAAAAATTGAGTTTTTCTGCTAGCGATTTTAAAAACAGAATTAGCGGGATTTGTTAAAAAAGTTCCCATCTCCGGTTTCATTATATTTGTAAATCAAAATGACAATATTTCATTATTTTGTCGATGAAATGCTTATTTGAAGTTTTAGTTTTTTTAATATGATATTGATTAAGTCCACAAAGAAATTTAATTTCTGATTCAAAGGAAAGGAATTTAGAGAACCAAATATATGTAATATTTAAAAAAAAATAAATTTCAATATGATTTCATGTTTGAATCTGTAAAAATTTTTATTAAAATATTTCCGAACAAATTATTAACAGAAACAAAAAGAACATTTATTGAAATAATTCACAAGCAAGATATTAGTTCTAGAATATTTAAGAAAATACTTATTAAATTTGGACAAAAATTTTAGAGAATCTCTCAATGACAAGCTATTTAAAAAATCAGGAGAAATCTTAAAGAAACACTTAATCAAAGAGAATTATTTTATTAATAAAAATAGATATATGACACGCCAGACAATAAGATGGCTTCTTAAAAGTCTTGCATCAAACTAAAATATTTAAGTCTACAGTATCTTTAACTAAATAAGAATTATAAAATTAATTATAAAAGTGAAAGGGCAATAAAAACGAACACTAACTGCAAATAAAAAAAACTTTTCTTGTTGTTTTTGCTCGTGTGTTAATCTAAGGAAATAATCAAACAAAAAAATATTTGAAACAAACAAAATATTAATAGAAATGGAAATTAAATTTTGGCAAACGTTTGTTTGAAAATATTTTAACGATATCTTTTCTGTGTATAAACCGCCATTGTTGATGACCATTTTTGAATATTTTTACAGCATTTTTAATCGTTCTGGTCAAAGGTTCGGGATATAAGTTCTTGTAAAATATTTATTTCAGGGCTTCCAAAGTTTCTGACAAATTGAAAAAAGCTAAAAGAAGACATAAGGAGACCTTAAAACGTATTATTTAAAGGGTTTTTTTTTTCTGCCCAGTTGCATTATACTTTTAAACTCGAATGTCCCCAATTCCAATTTATCAATTTGCGACAAATAAAACTCTTTGGCTATTTAGTGACATTTTGCTTGAATAAATGAATCTTTAAAATATTATTTTCAACAGATTTTTATTGAAAAATCATACGTGTGGTTTTTCCCTCGACTGTATGTACTTTCATTTATCACCAAGTTAATAAAAAAATGTCTTTTACTAAATTTTTTCAAATTATTTATCTAGATTTCTATTTGATTGAAAAGTTGCTAGAAAATTAAATCAAGTAAATCAGATAAAATCGATTCAATAAAATCGTACTTTTGTTAAATAAAATTTCTATTTAATTAATCTTCAATTAGTTCATATTTCTGTACAGTGATAAATTGAAAAGAAAAATTCAAATAAATTGAACCTTTTTTATGTGAAAGTTTTACATTAAGGATGTGATAAGTGAGTAATAATATCTCAGAAGTAATAGATATTAAAAGGTCTATTTAACTTTTAAGGGCATGTTTTCAAAAGTTTTATTTTGAAAATATTTTGAAAATATTAAATTTTGTTTTAGTTTGTGATAACATATAAAGAGTTTCTGCCGTATTCATAAAAAAAATATTTTCAGTTTATTGAAGGCTTATTTGACAAATTTCTCTACATCTGTCAAATAAGCCTTAAATAAACTTAAAATATATTTTATGAATACTGCAGTTTATGTTTTATTTATTTAATGTTAAAAGTTTTTTAATAACATAATCTCTTATATAAAATTCTCGTGTCGCGGTGTTATTATGATTAATCTCTTCCGAAATGGATCGACCGATTTTCATGAAATTTTTTGTGCATGGATCTGAGATTCGGTCAACATCCATTTTTCATACCCCTCAACGCCACGCCTTTTTTCACGCCCCCTCAGGTAGGCCATACTGCTAGACCGATCATCTTGAAATTTTCACACAATATAACTAAGACTCTGGTATGATTAATAGGATACTTTTTTTACACCTACTTTAACACCGATTTTTTTTAATTATGTACTTGCATCGATTTAAATTTTAGTATTTTTCTTTAAATTGTACACAGTTTATAGTCCAGCCAATGCAGAAATAAACGTTTGAGAATCGGTCAGCATATATTTTTCATACTCCTAAATATAAAGGGTCACTCACCCCAAGGGTGAATTTATGTCTCACCTAAATGACGTGACGACTTTGATAAAATTTTAAACTAAGATAGATCTACGTACCGTTAAACACATATGGTTTACGTTATTTTTAATGTACTCAGAGTAAGTTAGTTACTTTTATTTAAATAAAAGAATATTTTCTAGAAATAATTTATATGGCAAAACAACGTTTGACGGGTCACCTAGTATTAATATATAGGTTCCACCAAATAACTTTTGAAAATGCTATTAAAAAAAGTGTAGCTTCGGCTGTGTGGCATGTAGCGCCGTCCTGTTGAAACCAAATGTTGACAATATCCTTCTCTTCAATTTTTGTGAACAAAAATTCGTTCAACATGTAGCTTCGGCTGTGTGGCACGTAGCGCCGTCCTGTTGAAACTAAATGTTGCCAATATCCTCCTCTTCAATTTTTATAAGCAAAAAATCGTTCAACGTGTACCGATAACGATCGCCATTGACTACGGCCACTCCTTGCTCATTTTCGAAGAAAAATGGCCAATTATGCCTCTGGACCAAAATCCGCACCGGCTTTTCAATGTATGCGTGCGGGTTTTCTGTACCCCAAATGTGACAATTTTGCTCGTTTACATACCCGCCAAGATCAAAATAAGCTTCATCTGAAAAGATGATTTTTTTTTGGCAAAATCGGCCAAAGTTATGTCGCAATATTTCCCACCATATTCGTTCAGCGGAAGGATAAAACTAATTATCTGTCAAATCAGACATGAGCAAGTGTTACCATTCACGAAATAAGCACTAGTTGAAATTTATAATTTAATATATGCTGCAAACATTTTGTTTGTTTGCTCTTTAAATGTTGAACATTAATAACTTTTCTTTGGCCATTTTGTCTGGTAGTTAGGACCAAACCGCTTATTTCTTTTTAGTTTATGTTTAATGTTTTATTAAAAATAGTGTTATTTAATACTTTGCATAAAGCTTAAAAGATTTGTCAGAAAAAATTTGTTTTTTTAGTCCATTTAATCCTTTATCATGTAGTTCTCTGAAGTTACACTACACACTCACAGGTTTTTACATATATAACTAAAAATATTGTTCTCTGTTTTTTTCTTCTATTTTTTGTTTGTAGTTTTTATGTTTTTTTAAGTAACAATAACTAAAAAAAAACATAAACCTTAATAATCCTCTTTAAAGCACCTACACGCTGGTTCATATTTAATACCGGGTGTCCCAAAAATAAACAATATTTCTGACAGCTGACAGTGTAGGGTTAATTAAAATGAAGTTAATTAAAAAATGTATTTCGACACGAGAGAACGACACATTTTGTATTGCTGAATGGATTAATCATATATTCGGCACATAAAAAAACCGGTTTTCGAATAATTGAAAATCCTATTTTGAAAAAAACCGGTTCGAATTAACGTTTTCTTATTTTATATATTTTTTAATATAATATTTAAAATAATAAATAAAAAACACAAACATTTTGTTTTTATTTTGTTTTCAAGCTTAACAGTAAGAGCAAAATATTAATTAAGAGATCGAAAAAATTTTATTCTGCTATCGAATAATTAAAAATATTTAAATTGCAAATTTTGTTAAGTTTATTTTTTTATTCAAAATTAAATAGAAAAATTAGTCTTTAAAATAGAATTCAATTTATAAACTAAACTTTTGAATACATCAATAGTATAACTTTACCAAAATAGTTATATAAAGGGTCCGCCATTTAACGTTATTTTTCAAGCTCATTTTGATCTAGGCGGGTATGTTAACAAGCAAAATTGTCGCATCTGGGCCGCAGAAAACCCGCATGCATACATGAAAAGCCGATACACCCAAAACGAGTCACTGTGTGGTGCGGATTTTGGTCGAGAGGCATAATTGGGCCATTTTTCTTCGAAAATGAGCAAGGAGTGGCCGTAGTCAATGGCGATCGTTATCGGAACACGTTGAAGGATTGTTTGTTTATAAAAATTTAAGAGGAGGATATTGGCAACATTTAGTTTCAACAGGACGGCGCTACGTGCCACACAGCCGAAGCTACACTTTTTTTTATAGCATTTAAAAAGTTATTTGGCGGACCCTTTACTAACTTTACTTCGGATTTGTTACCTATCTGCCTTTTTGTATATCAAACTATCGATTTCACTATTAGTGTAAACGCACAGCATTCACTTTAAACCTAGAAAACAAAATACATTCTGAACAAACTATTAAGAAGAACTCGCGTAATTGATCAACTCGGTATTGACAACTCTATTGCTAAAATTTAGAAATTAATGAAAGTTCGGCGGCCACAATTTAAAAACTTCATAAAAAAATGATTGAAATATTGATTTAATTTCAAGGGAGTAATTAAAACTACCAGGGAGAATAGTTTAATTGTTAATGCTAAAAGTACTGGTCTTTCAATGACAATATCGAAGCAGCGCGTAAAAAAAGCTCGCACATTGTGAATGCAAACATAATGATTCTAAGCGATAAAGAAGTTTTTCACTAAAATTACCTAATTTAGGTTTCGGAAAATGCAAATGTTATTGTCAAAAAATAAATGCATCCACAATATATACCTTTCAATGCTGAATTTACGAAATTTAGTCCTATTTATGCAAAATGCTTATGAAAAAATCTGACATAAAAACCGCGAAGACCGTACCATAACGTACGGTCCACACCAGCAATCGATTTGTTCCAACAACGAACAATTTTTTGTGCGCACATAAATTTGCCTGGTGTAGACCGCTATTGTTGTTATGTTCTTGTTCAAACAGCGATGTCAGAACATTTGTTCGAATTACGAAGTCTTATATTAGAAGGCATTTTGAATATGAGAGAAAGAGACAACACATAAAAACACTTTACATGTTTTCTCTACATCAAAGAACATAAAAAATTTGTTGAGAGTTGATCTGCCGACGTTTTGTTTTAGTCAACAAATCGAGGGCTCGTCTAGACGCAAAGTAAAGTATAATTATACTTTATGGTTCAAGTAAAAAAAAAACTTTTACTTAACGTAATGTTAATGCATATTTTGGGACATCCTTTATATAGTATACTTTTTTAAAACGATTTTTTGACAGATAAGACTTGAGTCGTTTAACTGTGAATTTATATTTTTTAAGTTTTCTGCAAACTCTAGTTGAAGCCCTGCATTCCTATATTCCTACCCAACAAGGAGTTGATCTCTTAGCTCCAAGCTTTGCTCTGTTTCCCATCCTATGTGGCTATTATTAATGCCTGGAATACGTATGAATGCAAAATAAATATTTATTTACTTAAAAAACGCAAATACTAACGCATCCTTAATACATACATCAACACAAGCAATTTTATTGCTGTAAAGTTTATGAAATTTATTTGCCACAAACCAAACTGTAGTAACAAAAGGTGGTACACTCTCCTACACCAGCATTAAACATCATAACAAAAGGCACGCATATAACCATTGCTTCTGTTCACTTTTAAATTTTTATATAATGAAACTATGCATGTGTGGCTGGCTGCATTTTTAAGAGCGTAGGAGTTAATAAATAGTTGACTGTTTAAGAGGATAATTTTCAGAGGAATAATAGAGGCTACAGGATAATAAAATTGTTTTAAAATCTTAAATTAAATTTTAAAAGAATAAATGTTTCCATAAGTAGATATTCAATAAATTAAAGAGTCTTGGAAATATATTCTGTTCTAAATAATTCTGTTTCCTACTAGGTTAGATAAGGTTCGTTTAGCAGCCGCCAGGAGACATAGCTCACATGGGTACTTCGTGGTTTCAAGTGTGTTACCATGCACACTATTACACTCTTCGTTTATATCTCCTGATTGCCAACGTTCTTCACTCATCCAGTCCTATTTAGGAAGTTATGGATTCTACCCAGATGACATGGATCACATGTTTTGTCAATAAATATTTGTCCGTTATCTCAGGGTTCAAAATATCAAACAATGATCGAGATGTTCAGTGGTCTCTTCTTCGTCATCACAGCTTCTGCAGTAGTCATTATAGATGATACTTTACCTTTTCGCATGTGTTACTAGAGGCCAGTATTCATTTTTAACCCTTATTAGATGGATTCTAGGCATATCTATTGCAGGTCATGTTTTATGCAAATCCATATTGGGTCAGTTTTTTTTAGTTTCGTGTGAGACCAACTGTTTACCTTTCGTTAGAGGAAAGCCAATAATATGTCTGAATTCAATAGAATCTAAAGCGACACAATCTTTTGTAAGTGCGTCAGTTCTATTTTTACCATTAATGTCTCCATGTGCTGGTTAACAAGGTTAACTGATTAATGTCTCGCTATATCTTTCAGAGACACCTTTTTTTTGAGTTTAGTGTAAACATTTTCCAGAGACCAAATAGCCGTTTTGCTCTTAGCAATTTTGCGGATATCCCTGTTCGATATTCCGTGATATTTCATTTGTTCTACGGCTATTTGGAAAACCATTATCTCGGCCTGCATAATGCTAATATAATCAAGTAGACTGAAGTGTTTGGGGAGTAGTTAAGAAGACTACTATTTTTTCGGGCTCATTTTCGTCCCCCTTCGCCGTCTAGTGTATTCATAGCTATTAATTGGCATGTTTCCTTTGCTGAGAACCGAAGAACTACAAGCGTTTTCTCTCGACCAGAAAACAATTTCACATTGTCGACTTGTAAACGCCGACAATTCTAATCAAACAGTCCTTTGTAACCGCCAGCATATTCATTACACTGAGGTCTCCCAATTACAAGCTGCTGTAATGGAAACTATCCATGCCCTCGTTGTGTATGAATTCATGCGCTATAAGCTTTCAGTGCAGCGCCTCGACCACCTTCACCATACAATAATTTCTTTATACTAAAAAATGTACTACTTTCTTTGTTGGAGTCCAATTTGTTATTAATTTATTTTCTGATATTAAGTCTCAATATAAAACGCATAAACACATAGTTAGAATTAGAATGATATTATTTACTTCGTTTTAACACAATATTTAAGTTAAAGTAGGCGTGTCAAAGTAATTTCTGCTAATGAATTTTACTTAGATAATGCATTATAGAGTCCTTTATATTTTTAAACATTTTTTTCCAAAAAAAAATTATAAGAATTTAAGATAAGCCGTTATATGGAAGATGGGCGTGTAACCTTAAGATTGACCAAAAAGCAGCACTGCAAAATCTAGCGTTTGTTATTTATTGCTGATGGTTTTATAAGCTTTTGAATTTAATTAATATTGGATTACGACATAAGTATATGAGAGGCGGGCGTTAAAGTAGGCATGTCAAAGTAATATCAGGGGGCTGATTCTCGCATTCGTATACGAGCGAATTATATTCGAACGTGCGAGTTTTCTTACTTTTGGGATTCTCTTATTCGATATCGAGTATCGACTATCGAAGTTTCTAAAGATGGCATTCGATAACGAGCTACATTTCGTATGCAACCTTGCGAGTATAAACTCGTTAGCCAAAAAGCATTCGAGTTAACGTTTTAAAGTATAAAAGTGAACAGAAAAGAAAATACAAGTTAAAAATTTATGAATTTTTTCTAGGTCAAAGTTAACAAAAATAAATTATTCTCAAAAAGAGATCTTTGGGGATTTTTTGGCAAAGCACACAGATTTGGAAAAAAACCTTTTTCCGAACAGTTCGCAAGGGAAAGCGAGGGCTAACCAACTTTTGGATTAACTAGCCGCGAAACTTTATGCTTCTGGTCCACCAATAAAAGATGTGAAAATGTGGTAATATAACAAGAAAAAATTGTTTTACTTTTAGTAATGATTTTTTTTTTGTTTAGGTATACGCTGATCAAAAACAACATGTAAAAAAAAAGTTTTCTTTTAATAAATCTTCGAAGAAAAGAACCGGTGGTGGCCCGAATGAAGACAAAACTCTCACTCAAGTAGAGGAACAAATCTTGACTGCTGCTGGCATAGAAGTCGCTGTTTAGGGTCTGAAGACTGTGCAAAGCTTTGGATCAGTCTTAAAAACACAAACAGAGCCAAAGTCAAACCTAAAACCTTTAGGTGATTAATTAAGTGTAATAGCACCTGACGATCATAATAATGACTTGCCATGCACTTCTTCGCCTTTAGTTTCGGAAAGTTACCACTTCTTATGTATAGAAAATGATGATTTAGAAGAATCAGTGCCAGAAAAAAGAATAATATTTGGAGACATAAAAAAATAGCATAAAGAAAAGGGAAACAAAAATTACTTTGCTAAAAAAATATGATGACTACAGAGAGCTACCAGAAGGAGATGCTAAAAAGATTAAATTCCCTTATAGAAATAAAAAAACAAGACCTCGAATTAAAACAAAAGAAAGTCGAAATGAATATTCAGTTAATTGAAATGAAAAAGAAAAGCCTACAAATTAAGGAAGAGGAGCAATACAAACAAATTAAAGAAATAGAGTTGCAAATACGAAGAAAGGAGTTAGAAACACTAAATATGGGTATCGAAATGCAATAAAAATAGCAATAAATCCCTATGTACATAAAATTTTTATAGGCTTTAATTTTTTTTAGTTTCAAAAAACATGAAAAGAAAAGTTCTTTACAACACTGAACTAAAAACTCGATTCGTTTCGTATCGAGTAACATCATTAGAAAAATGTACGCTATCGAAATTAATTTCGATACGAGTTGTATTTCGATCACGAATACGAGAATTAGACCCCTGGGGGCTAATACGAGTTGTATTTCGATCACGAATACGAGAATTAGACCCCTGGGGGCTAATTCTCGCATCCGTGATCGAAATACAACTCGTATCGAAATTAATTTCGATAGCGTACAATTTTCTAATGATGTTACTCGATACGAAACGAATCGAGTTTTTAGTTCAGTGTTGTAAAGAACTTATTTTTTTTAATGTTTTTTGAAACTAAAAAAATTACAGCCTATACAAGTTTAATGTACATAGGGATTTATTGCCATTTTTATTGCATTTCGATACCCATATTAAGTGTTTCTAACTCCTTTCTTCGTATTTGCAACTCTATTTCTTTAATTTGTTTGCCTTAGTATTGCTCCTCTTCTTTTCTTTTTCATTTCAATTAACTGAATATTCAGTTCGACATTCTTTTGTTTTAATTCGAGGTCTTGTTTTTTATTTCTATAAGGGAATGTAATATTTTTAGCATCTCCTTCTGGTAGTTCTCTGTATACAGCATATTTTTTTTTAGCAAATTAATTTTTGTTTCCCTTTTCTATATGCTATTTATTTATGTCTCCGTATATTATTCTTTTTTCTGGCACTGATTCTAAATCATCATCTTCTATACATGAGGAGTAGTTACTGTCCGAGTCTAAAGACGAAGAAGTGCATGGCAGGTCATTATTGTGATCTTTAGGTGCTATTACACTTAATTAATCACCTAAAGGTTTTAGGTTTGACTTTGGCTCTGTTTGTGTTTTTAAAACTGATCCAAAGCTTTCCACAGTCTTCAGACCCTAAACAGCGAATTATATGCCAGCAGCAGCCAAGATTTGTTGTTCTACTTGAGTGAGAGTTTTGTCTTCATACGGGCCACCACCGGTTCTTTTCTTCGAAGATTTATTAAAAGAAAACTTCTTGTTTACATGTTGTTTTTGATCAGCGTATACCTAAACAAAAAAATCATTACTAAAAGTAAAACAATTTTTTCTTGTTATATTACCTTCCGCCACATTTTCACATCTTTTATTGGTGGATCAGAAACATTAAGTTTCGCGGCTAGTTGATCCAAAAGTTGATTAGCCCTCGCTTTCCCTTGCGAACTGTTCGGAAAAATGCTTTTTTCCAAATTTGTGTGCTTTGCCAAAAAATCCCCAAAGATCTCTTTTTGAGAATAATTTATTTTTGTTAACTTTGACCTAGAAATATAACAATTTACTTTAAAAAAAAATTTAATAAATTTTTAACTTACATTTTCTTTTCTGTTCACTTTTATACTTTAAAACGTTAACTCGAATGCTTTTTTGCTAACGAGTTTATACTCGCAAGGATGCATTCGAAATGTAGCTCGTTATCGAATGCCATCATTAGAAATTTCGATAGTCGATACTCGATATCGAATGAGAGAATCCCAAAAGTAAGAAAACTCGCACGTTCGAATATAATTTCGCTCGTATACGAATGCGAGAATCAGCCCCCTGATAATGATTTCTAATTTCATATGAAAACACGAGTATATTGTTTATCCAATATTTTTATTCATCACGTTCAATTTTCGTTAGAGAAATAATATTGAACAAAAAGCTGTACTTGTAAAATTTAAGAATCGTATTATTAATTCTGTTGGTCTTGTGGCACTTTAAATTTTATATTGACTAAAAAGGACACTGTTCGGGGTAAATTTTCGTATATTTTTATATATAACTTCTTTCGTAATATACGGATTTAAGCAATTTTTGTAGAAAAATATTTGTTTTTTTTTTCTTAAAAAAAATACTTGTAGGATTTTATCACTTTACGTCATTGCCTCTAGATGCAATCGCATTTTATTCATGCGAAAGATTTTATTTTGTGAATTATTCGTGCATTACAAGCTAAAGCTCTCTTCCTAGTAAATTAGTTTACCCAATTTCGCAAATATTTCTGATGTATAAAAAATATTCTTTAGCTTCTTCCGTTCCAGCACTATCGTGTTCTATCAATAGATGAACAGGCGGACGGACATTGCTAGATCGTACTAAAATGAAATTAGGATTCAGAATACTTTATAAGGTCTAAGATGAATATAAGGTAAGGTTGGAAAAAAAGGGTCACTAAACGTCCAATCCCATTAAAGGTATACACGTATGCCCAATTGGCATGTTGTGCACTCTATGTGGAAACGAAATTTTCCCTAATAAAAACCATAATCCTATTTTCTCTAGAAAATCGACTAGTTCAGGAACTCAGTTCCCTCAATGTAATTCCTGATAGAACTCCAATTCGAGTTCCTTAGGTATTCCAAGTTCGGAATAGTATCCATGTCAAGATTTTCGCATCTTATACGCCTAAACGCATGACAATGACAAAAGTAGAGTTCTAAGGTCTCGTCCTCTTTCTCGCATACTCTACATGTCGTTTCCTCCGACAATCTCATGTGATGAATATTACGATGTGTTGCAAACTAAATGAAAAACTTATAAACTTCCACACCATTTTTTTAGTGGTGGGTATAAAAAAGCTTTTTGTTAATTTGATTTTATATGATGCCGCTTATTTGGTTTTTTAAAAAAATTTAGGTAAAATAAAATTAAATCAATTTAATAAATAAAATGCTTAAGACTATCGGCTTTATTAAAAAAATATTTAATTTAAATTTCAATCTAAATAAAATATTATAAAAATACAAAGTCGAAAGAAAGAAACGCTTATTAGTTAAGTTTATGTATTTTACTTAATGCATCTATATTCTTTTTTTTTTCTACCAGTTGTTCCAGCAAAAGTTTCCATAGTGCGACATAACTTTAATTGCGAATTGCAAGTAGTAAAGTTGAAAGTAGTAAACATTTTGATGACGTTAATTGAAACAACTAACATCGAGACGACGCTTATCTAGGGATTAACGTTTATATAGCATACTAAACATCTTGTGGCTATTTAATATGAATTTCTATAAAAAATACAAGCGTGAAATTTAGACAGCCAAAGAAGTACCAAACATATTTTGTTTTATATTTCTTTTCATCCCATAAATAAAAGCCGTTTCGAAATGGATCTAAACATCAGAGGGATTAACAAACGAAAATGTATAAACTCTTTTAACTTGTGAGTGTGTGTGTATTGAACTTAAATCTTGGTTCTCTGGTCTACATTAAAGGTATTCACTTCAATCATTATGCCCTTTTTCTGACCTTACTTTCTAAAATGGCTTGCATATAATAGTATTCTTTGTAGTCAAATATGATATCAAGTTAAAGGTCTTTTGAAGATCTGTGAAAAAATACTACATAAAGTACTTTATGTAAGGTTAGGTTGAAAAAGAGGGGCATTAAACGCCCAAACCCTTGACAGGTATACAAGTATGCCCAATTGACATGCTGCGTTTAAAGGCATGAAATTTGTAAATTAAAGCAATAATCTCAATTCCGTCAACTTTTTGACTAGGCCAAGAACTCAGTCCATTCAATGTAATTTATAAGGTATTCCAAACTCCTTAATGGAGAACAGTGAACAGCTCTACAAGTCATTTCATCCAACAGTTCCATAGAAGCTTGATGAGTTCTCATCTTCGTGTGAGCTGTTATTGCACTAGTTAATCTCCAAAGTGTAGGCTTACTTAATTAAAGAATCTTTTTCTCGATTTCTTAAGATTTGGGTCACACCATAGTATTATTCGTCACCTTACCGACATTTCTATTTTGCCATTGTTTGATATATTTCTGCTTTTGAACTGCTCTAAGGGTTTGATACTTTCCAATATTATAGTATTAAGAAATGATCCCATTTTCGATAATTTGTCGACTTCTTTGTTTACAATTATGCCGTGATGGCTTGCTATTCATATTAACTCTAGATATCACAATTCGCATGCGAGTTATACTTGCTCTTGCATTGCAGAACATTCCGAGATTCTAGCTTTTTGTTTATAGTGTTCTGATAACTGACTGGCTATCCGTTAAGATAAGAATATAAGCCTCGTTATAAGTTTCCTTTATCCATTTAGTGCCTTTTGTAATGCCATAATCTCAGCCAGGAAAACAGTATTGTGGTCTGTTATACGAAAGTATGTACCTATGTTTTGGCTTATGTTATATAAACTGATACTAATTTGGTCACCAATCTTCGATCCATTCGGAATAATGTCGATGCCTTGGGTATTTCTTACCCTCCATTCTCCCTTCTTCGTGATACAGTTAGTGTTCTTATAGGGTAACTGATGGACTAGTCCGTAGTGTGCTGGTCTGCTAGTTTGGGGATTGCGGGTTTCATTCCCGCCAGAGACTTTGGACTGGTCTGGTTCTCTTTCTCGTCTTATCTATTATATTCTTACTATTCTATTCAGGTGCCTACCTAGCTAATGTTCTCATATCTAGTTGAGAATGTGTCACATATTACCTCTGCGATATTTCCCCTCGGTAAGAAGGGATCTGGTGGGGTGGGCCAAAAGAAATCAAGGGGTGTAAAAGTTTAATAACTTTTTCGTTTATTAAATTTTTTTTATTTTTTCTTTCAGGTTATATAGACAACACTTGGAGAATTTATAATGGAGAGGTTCACAACTGAACAGAGAACCAGAACAATATAATTTTATTATTTAAGCCAGAGATCAATTATTTTAACGCAAAGAGCATATCGTCGACATTTTAACGTCAGAATTTCGCCCTCTGAAGCAATGATTCGTTGCTTAGTTGATCGTCATCACCAACATGGCAGCGTAACAGATTTGCCTCGAACCGGTAGACCACATTTAAGTCGCACTGCGGAAAATATTGAACGAGTACAGCAAAGTGTTAACGAAGCACCAGAAACATCTGCCAGAAGGCGTTCTGCTCAGCTAGGAATATCTCGTACGTCACTACGGCGCATTTTAAAAAAAGATTTACAGTTTTACCCATATAAGCTGCAATTGATGCAGGAAATTAAATCCGCAGATCATCGGCAACGTCTAAATTTTGCAGTTAAATTTCAAGAGTTGGCCAGAAATGAAATCAACTTTATTTAAAATTTGATTATGAGTGATGAAGCTCATTTTCATTTGAATGGCATTGTTAATAAGCAGAACTGTAAGTTCTGGGGTTCTCGAAATCCAAGAGCCATTCATCAACGCCAATTGCACCCCATCAGGTGTACAGTATGGTGTGGGATTACATCTGAAAATGTCATTGGGCCTTACTTCTTCGAGAATGAAGATGGAAGTGCTGTAACCGTAAATGGAGAGCGGTATCGGTTTATGATAGAAAATGTTTTACGCCCTGCTCTTGAAAACAGACCTGGTATGTGGTTTCAGCAAGACGGAGCCACTACCCATACTGCCCGAGACACAATGGCACTTTTAAGTCAAATTTTTGGAGGGAACATAATTTCCAGAAATTCGGAAATTATTTGGCCCACGCGATCGTTAGATTTGACAGCACCCGACTATTTTCTTTGGGGTTATTTGAAGGAGCGAGTGTATGTGAACAAGCCAGAGACAATCCTTGAACTCAAGGCAAACATTGTTGCAGAAATTCGAACGCTACAGCCACAAGTTTTAAAAGATGTTATGGAAAATGCTCTCAAAAGGAGGCCATCAGTGCGAAGCTGAAAACGGTGGTCATTTAAGAGACATAATTTTTCATACTCAGAGTAAAAAAATTTCCCTTTTGTATATTATATAATCTGAAAGAAAAAATAAAAAAATTTAATAAACGAAAAAGTTATTAAACTTTTACACCCCTTGGTTTCTTTTGGCCCACCCTGTATATCTTTTTAGCCATACTCATTGCCATTAATTTATTAGCGGCAAAGGCTGCTTCATGTTTAATCTATATTTCAATCAATAGTATATTCTCAATAGCCATTGGTGATGTGGTTCTCATGGCACCGCATATGCCAATTTAGCACAGTATTTGAATCTTCTCAAGGGGTTTTACATGAACCTTATTTTCTAAGGATGTCCACCACACTATCGAGGCACACGTTTGGATCGGTTAACAAAAATACCCAGTATGTGCACTAAAAAGTCGATTGTTTCAAAAGGGCAAAAATTGAGCATTAGAGCACCATTTCTAACAAAAAGTAGGTGTTTAAGAATACAAAAGAGCAGACATATTGCTTGTAAGAATTAAAAAACCTCGTGTTAACAAAATTTTACCTTAATTTTAATTTGTTGTTTTAAAAAGCAAAGTCTTTTGTTTTCACATGTTTTTAATAATTATCGGAATACCATATTTGATACCTTTTTTAAGGAGAACGTTATTTTTGGAAACACTGTCAACTCAATTAAGCATACATTTTATTCAAAAGTTTGCTAATAATTTTTGCACTAAGCAAGAGAAAATACAACGAGTTATTGAAATATTTCATTACAAGCTTTTTGTAATGTTTGAAAAAAAGTTGCCTTTTTGCAAGACTAAAAATCGGTGTCGTGAATACCCTAAATTTTTTTGTTATACATATAGTTAAAGTTTAAGTTTCCATTTTCCTTGCTGTATGAAAAGCAGCTTAACATAAAGAATTCATAAACTAATATATGAGCGGGTAAATCCAGGGGCTTATGGTTAAGACCACACATACACATATATGAGAATGAATTTGTGTATTTAGTAAAGACTAAGACTTAACTATCTGCGTCTACATATCAATAGTCTACGTTCTTCAAATATTTTCTTAAAATGTATTTATGGCTAAATATACATACATATGGACATGTGTGTATTAAGTTTTTTGAGTGTATAAATTTGTACATACATATGTGTGTATACTAGCTAGTTTATTTGTGTGGTTAACTGCAGTGCCCTAGTTTACAACACTACAACGTTGTCTGTCTATGCTTTAACAATTTTTACTTTATTTTTTAGTTTTGAGTTTTTTCTTCTATTTTTTTTGCAACATTTTCTTTCTGTTGGTTTAAAAAGTTTTTTTGTTTTGTTTTTAATTTCGTGTGCATGTGTTTGTGTGTCTAATTGTATTTTATAACTAGAGAAGAGGTCATATGAAAACAGAGCCATTGTGTATGTTCTTTTGTTGGGCTTCTTACCAAAAGAAAACCCAATACAGGCCAACATACACATTTCATCTCATCACAAACAACATTGTCTATGTAGCAATAAACTAAAATTAAAACCACAAACTATAGATTTAAATTACAAATACGTTAAATGAAAAATAATAAAACAAAAACAATGACAACAACAACAACAAGAAGCTAAACTAACTACCTTGTCTTAAACTAAAACACATTTAATTTTTTTAATATAAGAAAAAATAATTTTAAATTGCCAAAGTTTGGTGGATGGCTTTACAATAATAACAAAAAATAAATGGAAAAATATTTCTAATTGTTAAATATAAGAAAGGTCTAAGGACATTTAGATTGTTTTGTGTTTAGATTAAACAAAAAAAGTAAAACCATAAGTAATATTATTTTTATTTATTTCAAAAGGACCTAAAATTTCTTTTAAATTTGAAGTCCTATACCTTTAAAGTAAGACAAAAAGGTCTACAAACCAAACAAAAATCCTAGAGGCTTTTTTTCAATTACGTTGACAGATTTTCTAATGTTTCTTAGATTAAGAAATTCCTATCTAAAACCAATACTCAACATAACACTCGAGATTCGAATGGCAAAAGATCGGAGACTATGAAGCAGACACTAGGAATACTAATGAAGACACACTTTCAAACGGGAATAGCGCATGACATAGGAGGCTTACATTTCTATGGTAGAAATGCTATAACAAATATAGTTTTAAGCGCCCCAATGGTAAGAGAAGGGACCGGATAACATTTTTCCGACTCTTTTGCGGAGAAGCATTGCCATAATTCTGTGGCTTGGAGCTAAAAGGGCCAATGTCAAAATATTGACTTTTGAGAAAATTGGAATTGAAATTTAACTTTTATAGGTGCTTTTATAGTGACATTGACCAGCATTTTATTTATGAAGCTGTTCTGGGTTAAGTATGACTTTAGTTGTTTTACCATAATGAAATAGAGCAAGAAAACAAATCTAATGCAATGATTAACTCAAAAGAGCAAAAAAGTTATATTGGCTCTTTTAGCTCCAAGCCACAGAATTAACAACAGGCTAGTAAACATTTTGACTATTTGCCTAAAGTATGCGTATAACCCAATGGCTTCAAGGAAGGCGAGTTTAATTTTCATACCTAAAACGGAGAAAAAAGCTTCGCAAATCCCAAATATAGTTTAACATAGTTTTTTTAAAAAAACCTAAGAGGAAATAGTTGATAAAATAGTAGAAAAGCAAATACTAGACGATGCAATAAAATTTAGTAGTACGAAAATATTAAGGGCAGATCCATTTAGACAGCGCTACATGTGTTTATCACAAAAACAAATCTTTAAAACCGGTTTTAAATATCGGTTTTGATTTTGATTTCTTACACATAAAACCGGCTCGAATAACCGATTTTTATGTTATGTTTTTATTAAAATAATTATTAAAACAAGACACAAATTTTATTGAGTGTATATTTTATTCAAAATTGAGAAGATTTATAAGAAATCAGTCTTTAAAATTAAATTCAATCCATAAAATGAACTTTTTAAGACAATAACAGTATAATTGTATTTTCACACCTTAAGTCAGTACCAGTGATCGGCTTTGAGTCGTTTTGTCAATATTCATAGTGAGTCATAGTGCGTATAAATCATTTAAATTAAACTGAGCTGACGTACGCATGCTTTGCAAGACTACTCACGTTGTTTTATATTTTTAAAGGCCATGACTGACTATCAGATTTAGTCGTTCGATATGTCAAAAATTGTATGTGTGTTCAGAAAGTGTGATAGTGTGGACACAAAGTGCACATGTGTGACAGAGTTTTTGACAAGTGTGTCCGATTTGATAATCTTTTGGAAATTTTCATAAAATAATAGTTTCCGTGCGATCAGAGTTGCTTTTTCTAAGCAAGTATGACAGTGTGGCATCCAATAACACATTTTGTTGCGATTTTTTCATGTAGGACAGAAAACTATCAGATTTTTATTTGACATAATCGCACGACTTGTATGATAGTCAGTCATGGCCTTAAGAAACTACTTATCTTCATAGAATGATGTAAGTTGACTCAACAACAAAAACATAAACAGCTCTCATTTGTATGAAGAATAAACAATGTTGCCAGGTCGGAGAGTGTAAGATATTTTTTGGCCTCCAGAAAATTTGCAATGTTACAATGTGTAGTATACAATTTTTGCAGGTATCACTATTTAATTTTTAAATAAATGCCTTTAGGCCTTTAGGCTAAGTTTTGGTTGGCTTCTATAATAAGAGATAAACAATAACAGTTATTTTCTGTTTTTTTATTTTTATGATTAAATTTTTTGCACCAAAATAAAAAACTGCGTTCTTAGGTGCTCACTTAAATTTGAAAAATAATACGCAAAAACAAAATCTCTTGAACAGACATCAAAGCAAGCACTTTATTTTTGCTTGTTGTTTTTGTTTTGTTTTATTTTGTTAAATTTAAATTGTCTATTTTTTTAACAATCCACAATTATTATGGTGAATGTCAAATTGTAATCTGGCAAGCCTAGTTCAAACACACCACTTTATAATGAGTACGCGAGTCATACTTGCTTTTGGTCGTCTTTTTATTTTGCATGAACGACAATAGCAATCAACTGAGTCATACGTGTTACTAAACATGAGTACTATAAGTATCTTAAATTTAAAAGTGCGTATGAGTAGTGAAGACTTTTCATAAGTTTAAATGCGTATAAATCAACGAAATAATAAATAATGATTTAAGTTGACTTACTTCATTAGTATTCGTTGCAGATCTCTTGTCAGTACCTGGTTTAAACATTAAAACTGTTAACAGCTAATTTTGCGTTCACAGTAAACGTCGAATTAAATCGGATTCAACTCACAGTATGTCTAATAAATTAATTGAAATTAAAATAATTTCTCATAGAAATAAGTACTGTTTGTACTGTTTGTTTTTGTTTATATGAGAAGCCAACTTTCGTAATTTAGCTCTGGTCGGGTTAAGAGATCGCGCGTCATTGTCATTATCGAATAAGGACAATCAGGTCGCCCTTTTTATCTAACATCGAGATCTTTAAGTATCACTCTGGTTTGGTTAATTGTTTGGCGTCGCATAACATTGCTTGGTTACAGCTACAGTCTAAACTATTTTTCTATCAAAATGTTTCTATTTATCTATACTATTGTACAATTTACAGCGTGCTTTTATTTTAATTGAATTAACTGGATGAGTATCAACTAAACTCATATATTTTTCAACTGGAGGAGTACAAATTAAACTCATTTACTTGTAACTGGAGGAGTTGCATTAAACTCATTGCAAATATTGTTCAGATGTCTCCGAATTCCTATACAATGGTATAGGTCGTTTTGTAACTGGAGGAGAACCTTAAAACTTAGTTTTATTTATTGTTCAACAGTGTCCGACTTTCTATACAGAGGTATAGGTCAATTTACGGAACCGGAACTAAAGTGGAACACCCTGGATTTTTGGTTATGTACCTCTGCCAATCAATTTAGAATAAAACAAAAATAGGAGAAACTAAGAAATTTATACAATGCGCTCTAAAATATAAATTATTTTCTATAAATTGATGCTGCAGCAGCCATGTACCGTGATTCTCAAGTGTGTTGTAGTTGAAAATAATTTTTTAAGAGGGTTTAAAAGGTTGTTAATATGCACAATGACATACGCATAATTAGAGCGAACCAACCTATTCGATTTTGTGGAATAAGTCGAGACATGCAAACCGGGTTTAAAAATGGATTTTCCAATTATCCAAAAACCAGTCTTGACAACTTAAACATCAGTGTTAAAATCTATCTCCTAATGAGTAGAACGCAAAAACGTTTTTTGAAGCCAGTATAGCGGGACTCAATAGATTAAAATGAACTTTGTAATATAAATATATTATTGGACTTACATACATACATATATTTTCAACGACACGGGTTTAAAACATACTTAGCTTTAAAAGAACATACAACTCGTATGTTCTCTTAAATTTCTCATCATTATAATTAATATTCATTTATTTCAATGAAATTATGTTTTATGAAACAATTTGTTTGTAAATATATAGAATTTGAGGTCAGTTTATGAATGAAATTAATTAGTTTTTAGCAAAATATTTAATGAGATATTTGTTACACTTTGTTTTAAGTAATTTAATATTGTATTCAGCTTCTCACCCACTAACGCTCTCTTGTAGTCCTCTCCCGCTAAAGGGAAACCGCAAAAGAGATTAACACAGATCTGTGCACACTAACCTAAATATGTTTATGTATGAAATATACTATAGATGACTTAAATCGTTATTAGTGTTTAATATTAAGTATGTAGTTATTGATTACATTAAAAAATTTAATTTATTGTATGTCATGATGCCATGTTATACCAAAAACACACACATGAACAAAAAATAACTGAGAAAAATGACTCACAAATTTTTGTCTTAAATGTATTTAGAAGGCGTTTAGAGGTGATGCGTTTGTGTGTATGCATACATGTGAATACATTTAAGTGTATATAAAGAGTTTGGCTAAAACACAATGGAAGTATTTAAGACGCCGACTGAAGTTTAATACATGTCACCACAAAATAAAAACTATGTTTGTACTTCTTCTAATGCCTCTACATACTACAACAACATGAAGTAAGTACATAAGTACATAATAATATGCATAAAAGGGGGAAGGTATACTAATAGAATTTTATAGAACCTAATGTATGATAAAAAAAATTTTAAAGTATAATGAAAGAAATTTTCTTTTATTTTTGTCAAACATGAATACAATTTGTAATTAAAAAAAAAAATTTTAAAACAAACAAAATCAATTAAAGTTGATAATAATGGTTTTGTAAAAACAAAAATATTTGTAGTTTTTCTACCCTTCATCCCTGGTGGCTTTGTTTTTCCGTTTATATTTTTAAAAATATTCATTATGATCATGTAAAATTTTTTACGAGTGTTTTCTGAAATCATTTGAATAGAAATGAGCGTTGTCCATCTTTCCGTGTGTTAATAAAATTGAACTTTTTGAAGCCGCCTTATGTTGCATATAACTACATCGGGCCTCAATCTTGCAGAAATATAAGGAACTGAATCGATATTTGGAACTAGCACAACCGCTCTATAGCTTGGTGAGATATAAGCAAAACTTCACGATCCGCTGCTTTTCCCACATTTTAAGCAACAAAAGAGAAACATTTTTTTTAGCTCTTTAAAAATTTATATTTTCTGTATATAATGGATTTGCCTGTAAAAATTAAAAAAAATGTTTTTTAAATAAATTTAAATCCTAAAGATCTGAATTGACTTTTATCTTCTACTAGAAAAGCCCGGCGCGCGTTGCTACGCCCCTTAATGAATAAAAATGCATTCTGAATTTCAATTGAATTTCAAGTGCAAAAAGCTAAAAATTATAACTTTTCTTAATGGGAGTGGCACTGCCCACTTTTCTAATCACGAAACTGTGTAGTCATGATAGCTCAATATGTGCGCAAAATTTTAGAAAAATTGGTTAAGTTCAAGAAGCTGAAAATGATAACTTTTTTTATGGGCGTGGCACTGCCCAATTTTCTAGTCACAAAATTGTAAAGTCATGAAAGCTCAATATGTGTGCAAAGTTTCAGAAAAAGCGGTCTAGTGCAAGTACCTCAAAATTATAACCTTTTCTTTTGGGCGTGGCCCTGCCCACTTTTCTAATCACGAAATTATATAGTCATGACAGCTCAATATGTGTGCAAAGTTTCAGAAAAATCGGTCAAGTGCAAGTAGCTAAAAATTAAAACTAATTTTTATGGGCGTGGCCCCACCCACTTTTTTCCACTCATAAACATTCCCTGGGATGTGTACAACAACTTGCCAATGTCCGATCGGTTTTACAATTTCAGAGTCTATAGCTAACACACTCACAGAGTTTCACTTTTATATATATAGATATATAAAAAAAATTATTGCAAGTTCGTTGTAACTTTATTACTCACGAACGGTCTAACCGAATTCGATGAAATTTTTAGGGTTTGTTACTATGGTCGTGTAGATGGTTTATGTTTATGTTCGCACAAAATCCGTCCAGCGTTTTACGGGTAAAAAAGGGTAAAATCGGTAACACAGTATCTCCGTAAAAAGATATCACAAAAATTCAGAAAGCATCAAAAAGCTTGTTAAAAATAATTGGATAGGTGTCTGGTACTTTTTTGAAATTTTGAGTTTTAAGGGGATAAAACGGGTAAAAACTGAATTTTGGTACTTTTTTGAACAGTATTTATCTTTGAGAGGGATAGCAATAGGAAAAAAAAAGAGTTTTACTCTCCTTAAAACAATCTATAATGAATTTTTGTACTTTTTCGAAATTTTGAAATTTAGAGGGAAAAGGGCTAAGAACGGGTAAAATCGGTAATTTGGTATCTTTGGACTTAATGCATGTAGTTTTTTTTTTATTATTTTACTTGATAAATAGCGAAGCACGTACCGGGCGGCTAGTACGAGTATTTATATTTGTTTATTTAAACTCCTGCAAGGAAAAAAGGGCCAAAAATAGTTCCTTCTCATATTTTCCATCGATGTTTAATTTTATTCGAATTTAAATTTCACTTTAACTTCTCAATTTTTTTGGTGTTTACAGGTATGAGATAGACGTCCTGTACGGCTGCCCTGTGGATAACATTTTAAAGCTTGTTTTGCTATATCATCTGGTGTCTTTCGCAATGTACGTATGACATATACGGGACCGTCTACGCTTGTGGATTGCTTATTGCAACGGATGCTGGTTGGTTTTTGACCACAAACGAATGCTGGAAATTGTTGAGGGCCAATAATGCCTAAAAATTTGTTCAAAAATACTTATATGGCTTATTAAACTATCACGTGTTGCTATTAGGGTGATCGACTCGGTTTTACAACCAAGGGAAAATCCGGTTTTTTACTCTTTCAGCTATCGGTTTTTTCCAAATTTTAATTTTTCGAATGCCGAATACACCGGCTTTTTACTCACAGAAGCCGATTTTTTTCATTTTTAGTTTTATGTTCATTTATCTTTGTAACCATACGTACCATAATATATTTATTACTTAAAAAGTTTCAAAAAATCAGAAACTTTATTAAATACTCTTCCATAATATTGTAAGAAATTTATTTGTTGTTTCAAAAACAAATGTAAAATAAGAAAATTAATTAGGCTCAAATATTATTTGTTTTTAATAGATGATGTATTTGATAGGTTGTTGGCTTATAATTTGCTGTAGTTTTCTTAGGTAAAAAGTGTCTGTCCTTTAACATCTTTATTTTAAATAACGGCATTTTATAATAATGCCATTGAATGTGTGTCAACTTAAAATGCAATTAAACCATAGAAGAAACTAGTTTATACCTATATACATACTTCTATATCTCTGTCATGGGTATAAGAAAGAATTATATTTTATGTATTCGACCGTAACCCACCGGTTAACCGGTTTTTTTTTAAATTTTCAAAAGAGCAACCGGTTATTTTTTTAATTCAAAATTTCAAACTATTTGAAAACTGGTTTCTTAAAAATGTCGAATTATCGATCACCCTAGTTGCTACGTTCCATGTCTTGCATCTTTACAAAAAGTCGATTTTATATTAACTTTTGGTTATGCCGAAAACACAAGATTTAAAATCTCTTAAAATTGGTTTTAGACTGATTGAAATATAAGCTCTGATATATAATATTTTTTTCAGCTGAGTTGTCCTCAGTTGAGTTGTGACAGGTTTAAAATTGATATCAAATGAAAAGATTTGACCAGTAAAATAACATAATTAAAATGTAACATATTTAACCCCTTCAGTGTTAGTAACAAATAAAAAAGTTTAAGCGCTAAAATACCGTAATTATTATTAGATATCCAAGATGGCGTCCGAAATAAAACGGCATATATTTTTAAATTAAGTAATTAAAATCTTTTCTTCCCTTCGACCAGAAGAATACAGTATAAAAAGAACAAATAAAAAAGTATTAAATTAAAAACTTTAAAATATTTACAAAAAGAGCATTTTTATTATGTGCCTCTATGGTAACCTTCTCCACATATAAAGACAGCATTTAGTTTTAATCAAAGCTTCACTTTATAAAATCTAATCTGCGTTGTGTGTGTGTGTGTGTGACTTCAACAACTATACAGAAAAAAAAAGAAACCAAAAACAACTAAAGAAATCGATGCATTGATTACAATTGATTTGATTTACATTTGATACAATTCGCAATTCATAATTAATATAATAATGGAAACAGCGACAAATTGTGCATATTTAGTGCGCGTTTTAATTGAGTTTATAAAACATTGTCTTATCAGCCCTCAAAACGTCCAGATTAACTAGCAACTAAACTCTTGCATCATAAGACGATTTTTCAGTTTTAAATTAAACAAAAATGTATGTGTGTTTTTCTAAATAAAAAAAAGAAATTATATGTAAAAAATAAGTGTTCAAGTTTAAAATTGTTACAATTTTATTTTGTGACCGACACTAACGGGTAAAGAAATGGATTAAGGTTCCTTTTTCCATGTTTTAATGAAAAGACTTACTCGTTTTTGCGATCACAAATTACAAAATTGTAATTAAAGGCAGCATTTAAAGGATTTAATAAGTGTTTTATAGAGAAAAGTGTTAAAATAAAACTCTGTACTTGCAAAAAAAGTTAAAAGTTACAGTAATGCAAGGATATTAAAAAAGGAAAAAAAAGGTTGCAATTTTAAAGTTAGTGACAGAACCGAATAGAATTTTAATTTAATTTATTAAATAGCAATACATTTAAAATTGTTTTTAATCAATCAAGCAAATTTTCATTTAATTATTTTTTATTTTAAAATCATTCTATTACAGCTCTGACAGATATTAATTGTAACATTTTTAAAGTTATAGTTATTTCTAGGTAATTAATTAAATTGTTTTAAAATTTTGAAATTGTGTTTGTATTTCGTTATTTTATGGGCTTATTCCCAGTTTGTTAAAGGTTTAGAAAACCAAAAATCCATACATACATATTTTGTGGTGCTTTTTGGCCTCATTTACCCGAGATTATTTTACATATAGCCGTTCTGGAAAAACGGACTATCAGCTTTTCTTACAGTGATTTTAGTGCTTTTTTTGTAAAACCATAAGCAGAAATTAGAATTGTGTACTTTCTACCAAAGTTCTTAATAATTCTTTCATACTGTTTATAACGTTGTTATTGTCAATTTAAGAAGAACTAAAAGTAAAGTGCAAAAAAACTATTTAGAATTTTTTTTATTTGCTGAATACATTGCAAAAGTGTTTACAATTATTTTAAACATTATTTGATAAAAAAGCAAATAACACGTTTTTCAAAATGCTTAATTGTTAACACATTATTATGTTTTTAAGATAGAACGACAAAAGTATAGGAAAGTATGTTTAAGAATAGGTTAAGCATATTTTTTACATCTGACTTTAAATTTTGTGTGACATATGTAAATCTACATGTCTGTCAAAATTGTTCTATTACAGGCAACAGTCGCTGACTGCTTTGCACCAGCAGAGATTTCTGCCAACGGCTGATGTCACATGTTTTGACAGAAGAAAATAGAGCGCGCTCTGATTGAAATTTTGTCAGATGAATCAAAACATGTTTTTTACAGAAGTAATATTTTAAAGGTAACACACGACATGTTCATATTTGTAAGTGTGGAATTTGTCAAGTCTGTAAAAAAACATGCTGCTTTCGACTAACAAAACACATTTCAAAAGTGTTTTGTGAAATTTATGCCTGGTACAGCGATTTGTTGGGGTAGGGGGTGGGTGTGCAGCAAAACAAACAATCATATTAGATAAAGCAAACAATTTCGGCAATAGACTATTTTTGCAGACTAAGGTAGCTGTTCCTTTATCTAAGGCAGATTTTTAATGTACATGTGTATATGGGTACATCCACAGAAAATTCTTCTTTTGTCACGTGTAAGTAAATTTATACTTAGTTAAGAATTATAACAATTAAAAGTTTACGGTCTTAAGTTAAGTTAAGCGTCTAGAGAATCTGGCGTTACGGGACATTTCTGTGGAAGTGCTCATATACGTAAATGCTTATGTTTATACACTTAACACGACAGTGTAAAAAGGTATATATAGGTTTGTCATTACGTGTGAATTTTCTACAATATTAATTTCCGACCTCTTAAAGTATATATTGTCTGAAAGCTTATGAATAGGGGAGTCGATAAGGCATTATCCGTCTGTCCGTGTGTATGTTGAAATCAACTTTTTGAAGCCCTACAACATCGCCAAGACCCGCGCAAGGTATCAAAATATCAGAAATATTTGGTAGCACATTGCTATCGAAAATAAATAAAAAAAAAAAAAAAATTGAGAATAATCGCCTCATAACTATCTGGATATGAACAAATAAACACGACTACCTCTATTTTTTTTGCTTATTTTTACCGCAAAAATTAAGATTTTCTGGCCCTAAAATAATTAATCGACACTGTAGTTACTATTTATATATTTGGTGTGCCTCTGGAGATACTCATGAAAAAATTTAAGACAAATAGGTCACTAATGTACAAAGTTATAAGAAAAAACTTTTTGAAAAAATATATATTTTTTTATTAATATCAAGAACTTTTAAACGCCTAAATAATTTTTAAGCACGCTGAAGATACCAAATTATAAGTCATAATTTCAGAAATTATTTATAAGAAAACTCAACAAATCGGTTTGAAACCAACTAAGATATAAGCTCTATAGTACAGCTGCTTGGGTGTTTTTCCTAAAATTTACAAACGGAAATAGATATTTTTCAGTTTCTATACAATCGAGAGAGCCAATATGGGGATCAAATGAAAGGGCTTGAGTATTAACAAGAATGATTAAATAAAGATTACGCCATCACGCAGCCATAAAAAACATTTCTGCGCATGTAGGAATTCTGACGTCACTCAAGCTGTGTTTTCATTGGCTAATAAAATTCAGCTGTATAACTAATTATGTTTGTGTAAAAACATGACAGTGGGACAAACTGTTATTTTTCTAACTAAATGTTTTAAAAGCAAACAAATTCTTTATATATATATATTTTCATTATTTTTATTACAATATTTCACTATTATATTAGGTGTAGAATTCATTTTGTTATTTTATCAAATTTTCTTTTTCGCTTATAAGTATTTTCAGCGATTTCGACATTAAGTTTCCTAATTATATGATACATTCGACACCCAAAAAACAGTTTTTTCACGTCTTCACTGGCTTCATTTTCTTTTGCTTCCAACAATTGCTTTTGTAAATATCCGCTTGAAAGTAATAATTTGTTACCATTTAATTTGAAAAATATGGTGGAAGTCTGGAGGTGATCTTCTTCAAAATCAGTCGGCCTTGGAGCATTTTCCGCGACCAATTTTTCTTCAAAACTATTAGGAATATCATTTTGCTTTTCAGTTTCACGTAGTCCTTCATATACATTTGCAACTTCAGTTTTCGTTTTAGTTTCAATTGCACTAGTGTCTAAAGACGGAACTGCATGGGATTTTAAAATTTTTGCACGCCGTTTGCTAAATTCTATTCATAATGCCTTAGTAATGTACTGCAAGAATTAATTTTGTTTTAACTTACCCATTTAAAATTTCAAGTTTCTTTCAAAATCTTCTTGTTTGAAATGAAAAGCACAAATTTTTTTTTTATCCACATTTACAGGCTTTACTCGTTTGCAAAAATTACCCATAACTTCCTTCGAGCTTCATCTTTTGGAAAATTGTAAAATGACACAGCTGTTTGAAAACACACAAGTTTTATTAAATATACGCAAATTATTAGTATTTAATATAATTTCTCACTTGTTTTTTTGCTGTTACTTTGCTTGGATTTGCCCACTGCACATTTCATATTTGCTCTCTTTCTTTTCTTTTCACTTTATTTTGTTTTCTGTTTTTATTAGTTTTGCAGCTTTTAAATAACCAAATTTAAACACTTTTTATATAATTTTAATAATTTTAATATTATTTTTATGTATTTATTATAAAATATGACACGAAATTCATTGTTTATTAGGCACCGATGTAATACTTATTTTTTAGAACTCTCTGAGTAAATCAATTACAGGGCTGCCAACTATTAAAAATACATACATTTTTTGTAAGAAATTATAAATTTTACATATGATACAAACTTGGTAACCTTTGCGAGGGGATTACTACGTCATCTAACGGTAAATCATGCGCAAGGCGTAATCTTTATTTAATCATTCTTGAGTATTAATATATAGTTAGCTGTAAAAAAAAAAAAAATTCAAATGGCGTCTAGATTAAATGGCGAATATATAAGTCATATATAGTAGGTACGCCTTTGTCCCCTTTAACCTCCACAATATTAGTATCAAACAAGTAAGAGTGCTACATTCGTCCGTGCAGGATCTTCACAACGTGTAGTCATGCAATAACAGATGTTTGTATCACCGTTCATTTCATATGAAATACGTACAGACATATACAAAACATACATAAATATATAAAAACATCCCATTGTAAAATTATAAATTGAGTTTACGTAGTATGTATGTTTAAAAAAAAATAAAAAAATATAAAAGAAAATTAAAAAAAATATATATATAAAAAAAACATAAATAAAAATAATAAAAAAAAAATTAAAAAAAAAATATAAAAATTAAAAAAATTATATATAAAAATTTGTTTTTGGCTTAGCTGGGATTCGATGTCAAGTTTACTCTAACCAGTATACCACGTTTGTATGTATGTATGTTGTTGTTGTTGTGAAAAAACGAGGTGGTTTTTTGCTCATATCTCAGTTGTTAATGCACCGATATTTCTTATACCGATCTACTCCCGAATAACTCTGATATTTTAATACCTCAGCCGGTGTCGGGGGGCTTCAAAAAGTTGATTTCAACATACACACGGACAAACGGTCAGACTGGCAGAGCTTAAGCTATTCATAAGCTTTCAGAAAATATATACTTTATGGAGTTATGTAGAAATTTCACACGGAATGATAAAGCTATATATACCCTTTTTCACTGTGTGAATGGTATAAAAGTCAACCTTTATTGTTATAGCTTTGTCATTCCGTTTGCAATTTCTACAATTTTCATTTCCGACCCCATAAAGTATATATTTTCTGAAAGCTTATGACCGTCTATCCGTCTGTCCGTGTGTTGGTTGAAAGCAACTATATGTTCCTCAGATCTCTATATGGTATCAATCTCTTAGAAATATCCAGGAATGAATCGCTATTGAAATTCAGCACAATCGCCCCATAACTTTCTGAGATATGAGAAAAAAACCACGACCACCTCGTTTTTTTTCACAATTACAACAACAACCTACATACATACTGGTTAAATAAACGTGGCATCGAATTCCAGCTGAGCCAAAAATGTTATTTTATTTTATATATTATTTATATTTTATTATTTTTTTAAAAAATTTTTTTAAAAAAATGTTAAAAAAATTTTTTTTAATTTTTTTTTAAATTTTTTTTTTATTTTTAATAAATTTATTTTTTGTAATTATTTTTGTTAATGTTTTTTACATGTATGTACGTATTTTATATAAGATAAATGGTGATACCAACAATTGTTATTGCATGACTACACGTTGTGAAGGGTATATAAGATTGGGCACGGCCGAATATAGCACTGTTACTTGTTTTTATTCACATACTCAAAACAGCTGATTTAGTAATTGACACTTTTACCATTTTGCATTAAAATAAAGTACGGTTAAAGTCTGATAAAAAGAAAAATACAAATTACTCTTCTATGAATATTATTTACCCAACTTCCAACACAAGAAAAGCTTTTCGGTAAAATTGGAAGCACGCGGGTTCACGAGATTACGCAAGCTGAACAAAGCAACTTCAGGATGTGACAACTTAGTTAAACTTTTGTTCGAAAACAATAATATGTATAAGTAGCAACTCAGTTTAATTTTACAGTTGTAAATAAAACAATGTACGAGGCAGTGATGCCAGCTTTTTTGGGGCAAAAAGCACATTGAGATAAAAAAAGCGTTAAAAAGCGTTAAAAAGCGTAATTATAAGCCCAATAAAGCATAAAAAAGCGCTACTGTTGTTTTTTTTTAAATTTAATTGAGAAACCAAACAACTAGTAAAGTACAATTTACATTGTAGTTTTATTTAAGAATTAAATATGTACATATATATATTTAGGAGTTTTAATTATAGAACATTCGTTTATTATAAGTTTACAAATGAATCAGAAATCATTATTATTTTCTTGAACAAAAAATATATCTTCCAAATTGTATGGATCTTCATCATTCGGATTTGAATTGGGCCATAAAACCGTTCTTAGATGATATTTTGATTTTGTGTATGTTTTATTAGACGAAATATCTGCACAGGCCTTAGATGGTAAAATGTAGTTATTACAATACAAATACATTTTTAACGTTTGATTTATGTTCTCAATTATTTACTCTGCTTTTTTCCTTACTCACTTTACTTTTCCTTTCAATTTATATAAATATTCCTATAATTTAGTTTTTAGTAAAATTCTTTGAATCTTTATTCTTCTTTTTACTCTTTGTTTTTTTTTTTGGAAAATAAGAAGATTTTTGCTATTAAACGAATATTAAACAAGGCAAATACATAACTACTACAATTGTACTTTCTTTAGTCCGAACCATGGTGAAATCATTTATAAGGTGGCAGCGTAAAAACAGCTCACAAAGATGTACTTTTCTTCTATAGAAAATGACATTCATTTGCCATTAGCTCCCGCGCTGAGATTACCTGTTTGATATGCGCTGATTTGCAATAAGTTACTAAAAAGAGAGTTACTAGACAAAAATGTATACATACACTTGTAGATATATACACCTGTATATTTTTATTACAAACAAGATTAAAAATTTAAAAATTTGTTAAAAAAGCACTAAAACCACTAATGAAAATTTTTCAAAGCACCAAGGCAGTGCTTTTTGTTAGGTTGGCACCAAGGACTAAAACTTGGCGTTTTGGTGCATTGAAAAGCACTTAAAATAGTGCCAAAAGCACTAAGTTGGCATCGCTGGTACGAGGTCATATGTTGTGGTTTATTTTACAGCGAGAGTGAACCGATTTAACGGCTTATGACAATTTTATTTTAAATATAAGCAAGACTGCTCTTAAATATTGCCTATACCAGCGATAATGTAATTTTAATAGGATTAATAACAATATTTTATTATAAATATGGCTTAAGGGGTTTTTTCAAACTCTATAGAACTTTATATGTTGCATGTGTAGCTGAAATATACTCTACACAACTTGTTTCTACATCGGTCCACAAATAGCTGGGTTATAAAAACGAAAATAAATAAAAACTTTCTAAATAATGTTTTTATTATTGTAGTTTTTTTCCCAAATTATATAGCGTGTGGTTCATTGCCCCTTTATTGCCCGTAACTTATTTAAAGGGAAATTATATTTAACCCATTAGTGCATATTAAAAGTAAAGGATTCGTCACTGTCTAATAAATCATTTTAACTTGTATTTTATTACAATCTATTTAATATTAGTGATAATGATTTATTATTTCACATTAACTTTTCCGTATTTGAAATACACTTTAATATTAATAAATATTTTACGAGAAAGAATCAACTTTTTTTTCTCGGATTTATTGGGTAATTTTATTAATAACAAAACAAAGAATATATTAAAGAACGAAAAGTGTAGGAGTAATGTATGTCAACATATTTTCTAAAGTGCACACATGTCTGAGAAATAGAATTTGTTATTATGTGAACACATACACATACACATACATAAATAATTGGAATATACATACTATGTACATAAAAATGGAAATAAATACAACATAAAAAATAAACAAGTAAATACATATATGCATACAAAACTATCGTTACAAGAGTAACAAGATATCCTGCGATTCGGCTAACTATGACTAACAGTTGTAAAGTTATACAAATGCTTGTGAAAGCGTAACCGTTTAGGAAATTTATGAGTAATTTTGTGAAATAATAGCCGATAATATGATCCAATAAAAGCACAAGGTAATGAGTAGTTCTTAAATCACAAAACATTTTACACATTATATGTTTAGGGTGCTTTTTGTAGCTGCCTTAGAACTATCGACAACTATGGCTTGATAGCTGAGAATACCAAATAGCCTTGTTATTTCAGTTCAGTAAGGTTTAACAAGTCATCATTAATCATTTAATGTCAGAAATACACTTACAAATTGCGAAAAGTTACCTTAAAAAATAAATCTGTTTGCGAAGTTCACAGATTACTTCGTTCACCCCACGTGTTTAGTGAAAAAGCTCATTACTGGCAATGTCAATAAGCAAAAGTGTAAGGTATTTGGCGTAAAGACAATCCTTAGCAATCGATTTATTGCAAAATCAATTTGTTGACATCTTTATTTTTAGAATTGTTCGTCTTCACTAGCCCAATCGTTCGTGCGATTAAACGCCTCTGGATTACTTTTTATGGGGATGTGTTAAGTTGTGTTGGTTTATGACAGCAAACCAGCAACTCTTGAAGTCACCATTGAGATTTATTGTAAAAATTGGTATAAAAAAATTGGACTGATCGAATCAAACTTAAATAATAGAAACCATGAAATTACAAACAGTATCTTAAAAATGCGAAAAGGTACTTTTTGTGTAGCCCATATCAATTTAGCATCACCTAATTCAATAGTTAATTAACAGTTTTAAAATTAATAATCCCATAATTTTAGCTTTGTAAAAGTATAAAATACTAAAAGTACCAAAATATATGAAAAAGTACTTTTTGTGTAGCCCAACAAATTTTAAAATCTAAATTCATAAAAATAAAAAATACAAAAAGTACTATTAGAATGCGAAAAAGTACCTCTTGAGTCGTCCACATACAGTGCGGGGCAAATATGTGTAATTCTTTGTTATATGATTTTATTTCCCAATTTTATTTTTTGATGATTAAAATCATGAAGTTTGGACAGATAAATTTAAAATTAATTTTTTTGGACCTGATATACCTAAATTCGTTTATAGAAAACCAAACGCTACACTCACTGATCCCGATGTTATGTCGACAAACACTTACACATAATTGTCTCGCACTGTAAGTCTTAGTAACAACTTTAATTAATAGTTCATAACTTCAAAATTCCACTATTGTAAACATAGAATAAGCCAAAAGAGCCATAAATATGCAAAAAAAGAACCTTTTGGGTCGCCAATTTTTAGTCTCATCCGGTCAAAATTATAGCTGCATAAGCGTAGATGATACAAAAAGCACTACAAAATTAAACAAAAAAATACTCTTCTGGTCGTCATTTTATTTTTAACCTCAACTTGAGCAAAAAAATCTCTATTTTCAAAATTCTATATTCATAAACTTAGAAAATACAAAAAGTATCATAAAAATAAGAAAAATTATTTTTTGGTTTCCCATATCAATGTACAAATTATGTCTTTATATATCCGTTAAATAGAACTGATCGGTCTGAATTTGTATGATGACTTAAGTTTAATTGAATTCGATAAATTCGGTCAACTACATTAGCATAAATCTGCGGCCTTATAAAACCCAACCAGAAAAGTCTGGCAGGGCTGAGTTGCGCAATCCTGATGACGCCACTAAAGTAAAATGACGAAACAAACTGTTAACATCTAGCTTTCATATTATACCATTCTTGCTACAGTTATTCTAAATCTTTGGTCCCCCCACCTTTCTGGAGCTGTGTAATATACGTTAAAGACAAAAAATAATTTCTTGTAATGAAAAAAATTATAGAAACGTTTTTCTTTTGAATTTAGACAACCTGCGCTAAAATAGCGTCCAACACAAAATCCATACATAATATAATTTTTTAACTTCTACAAACTAACGGTAAAACAAACATGTGTTGTGGGGTTGTTGCAATCGCACAATGCAAATAAAACCTTTCAGTGTTTTGTTAATACTTAGAGTACATTTTAAAAACATAATTACAATATGATATTAAGGGTACTCTAAATTTATGATCACCACTGTATATACATATTTCAATATGTGAATTTAAAAAAATAAATGTTAAAGTTATGTTATAATGTTATAAATGTTATAAATGTTAAATGTTATGTACACTTGTGTTTATGACAATGCGTGTTGTATTATTAAGAGTATAAATGCAAATAAATAAAATTGTTTAAGAACTTAAATAAATAAATAAAATTACATTATCAACGTGAAAATAAAAAAAATAATAATTAATACTTCTTCCATTTTTTTATAATATTTTTTATTCTTCAATAATCTAACGAAAAAATACAAAAAAATTACATAAAGGAAAAACGTATTAAATAAAAAAAATCTGAGTAAAAAATTGAGACAGTTTTGGTTTCTTACTTTAAAATATAACCAATTGTATCGAACATATCTCAGCTGTTGATACTGCAGTAAGACAACTAGAAGATTCGGAAACTAATTAGAATTTAAACCAACACATAGACGGATATTTCAAAAACGTTTAACTTAATAGAAGTTTTTATTAATTTTTTTTTTTATATTTTTCCAAAATTTGTTAAAAGTCTTTTCAAACGGGACTGATTTGGCAAGTCTCGGAACTTAGGATTTTGAAATTTTTAAAACCGAATCTTAATTAAATTACTATAAATAACAGTTAAAAGATAAAAACATTTAAGAATTTGTATGATATTCCTACTAAAGAAGAGCATAGATTTATGAGCAATTTATTTCTGTAATTCATTCGAAATATAAAAAAATGATCTAAAGTTGCCTTCATGATTTTATGCTTTGAGGTTTTTTGGGATTTTTCAAATGTCGATCGCTTTATTTAATTTTGTTACTGTAGCAAAGTTTGAATCGACAGTGTTGTGTTCAAATAATGATAAGTTCGAATCAAATTTCTCTGTAGACAAACTGCTGGAAGATTAATTACTTGACATTGAAATATTCACCCCAATTCTAAATAACAATTCCCTGGGAACTGTTTCCCTATTCCCCTATTGTAAATAATTTCTCCCGGGGAAATTTGTTCCTTTCCCTTTTCCCTTATTCTAAATAAACTTCGAAATTGGGAATTTGCTCCCTGGAAAAAAAGTAGGTATTACGAAAGGTAATTAAAGGGAGAATGTAATAACAAATTTTGGGAAAATATCCGCCAACAAATTCAAAGGGAGTTGTGACAAATATGTAAGTATTTAATATTTTTTTATAAAATATGTGATAAATATTGTAATTTATTGTTACTTTTAGGATAAAAACAACAAACAGGAAGCAGAATAATGAATTGTTTTTTAGTTTTAAAATAATTATAATTTTTATTTATCTTTTTGTTTTTTATTTTTGAAGATTTAAAATTTTTGTAATAAAATGTTATATTTATTAATAAAATGTATAAATATAAGAAATGTCTTTATTACAGAAATTTATTAGAGATTGTTCGCAATATTTTTTTTTAATATTTTGGGCAATGGATAAATATTGTGGTGAGGCTAAGGATACCGCATTATTATCCTGAACGCTCAAACAATCTAAATTTTCTACATAGTTTACTTCAGCATTGCATTTAAAATAAATGCAGATGTTATGCAACGCACAGCAAAATTTTGTTATTTTAGCAGCCTTTTTTGGAGCGTAGTGCAGCTGTATAGCACCAAGAATGCCCCTCCATCTATTTTTTAAAACACCATTAATGCGTGCACCCACATTTCAACACTTGGAGTGAATTTTATTTCAACAGACTCATCGTGTGGGCCTCCTAGCAAAAATGCATGTTTAATTTATGAATTGTCTGCTATCATTCAAAACTTTACCAAGAAGCCAATATATGCTGCCACCTCTAAGGTATTCTTGCTTAAGGTGAGCACGCAATTCGCCAGAATTCCAAATAAATTAATCATGACACGCTCCGGGATATGAGGCATCAACGTACTGAATTCTCAGCTCATGATCACAGACCTTTAATTTTTTGAGTTCCGTCAACACATCCAATAACGTTTGGAATGCCATACTTCATATAGAGAGCTAACGCAACTTTCCGTTTTTGCACTTCAGTTCTGCAGTAAGTTATCTGCATTGGGCGTAAATGTTCCTTATATATTAATAACTTCTGCCAGGACTTTGCTAAGACTACACTGAGCCACATACACACCGTAATCTTTACCAATACCCGTTTGGTACAAACCTTCAGCAAAGAAGCGGAAATTCGCACTTAATTTCACGATTGGAGAAATTGCAAAGGACTTATATTTGAGCTAAACACTTTAACACGTCCAACATATAATTGAAAGCCGGTTTATTTACTCTGTAATATTTTTCCAAACTTCCAAAAGTAGAATTTACTTATAAAGTGTGCGGCAACTCAAGTAGGTTGCTGGCGTCACGTAGCATTCTGCTTTCTACCCTTTGCTTATTCTTGTCAGGTTGATATGCTTCAGCTATTACTATCAACGCTACACTAAACATTTTTGTTCACTTTTAACAATTTCTTTTTTTATTATTTACGAATATTCACTTTTTACGCTAAAAATTATTAGCAAATATTTTGTCAAAACAAAACAGCAAAAGCAAACAGCTGACTTCGAAAATATAAAATTCTCTCTCCCTTGTTATTCCCTTCCCCGACTGTTTAGAATAGGGGAATTTTATTCGCGGGAACAATGAATTCCCGGGGAATTAATTTCCCTGGAAATATTTAGAATTGGGGTGATTAACTTTTTAAATATTATCAAAATTATATTTCATTTTTGGATTCTTTAAAAAGGTAAAAAGTGTTAATTGTTCTTCTTTCTTGTTACATTTTAAGAAGAGCTTTTTTTAATTCATAATGTAATTTGCAATCCATTTTTAAAATCTCTTTGAGCATAAATGAGAAAATTCTTTATCATTCATTTGTTGTAATTTTTTTGTGTTTCATCTTGTTTTTATATTTTTATTTTTTGAAACATACATACGTAAACTCAATTTATAATTTTACAATGGGATGTTTTTATGAATGTATGTTTTTTTATATGTATGTACGTATTTCAAGAGATGAATGGTGATACAAACTACTGTTATTGCATGACTACACGTTGTGAAGGGTATATAAGATTCGGCACGGCCCGCTTCATTACCGAATGTCTTCAAAAGACTAATGTCACCTACGAATATGAGCAATATATTAGGGCTTTCTAAAGTTAATTTCAACCAACAAACGCATATACGTATATGACTCAATCGACGTCCCATTCATAAGGTACCATAAAATATACACTTAATATGGTGGCAAATAGACATTGTGGAAATTTCATATGAGATGACAAAGACAGCAGAGGTGAAGGGTATAAAAATCTTTTTTTTGCATTTAAATTAAAAATACGTATTAATTTTGTTGTTGGAAATTTCAACTAAAATCGTTATTTTAGGTCACAGATAAAAAAGTTTTTATGTAATTTTTTATCTCAAATTTAACTAAGTTTCTTTAATTTTTTTATGTCACAATACAAAGAGCATATCTATTTTCTACCAACTGACTAAGCATTAAGGGAAGGAAGAAAAAAATACAAGTGCGTAAAAAAAAACTTTACAGAAAAGTTTTCAAATAATAAAACACATTAAAAAAACTATAGGTTTTGTTAAAATATGTGTGTATAAAGCTAAAAAAAAGTAAATAAAGTTATAAAAACACAGTCATAGTTATAGTAACAGAAAAATTAATATTCTGAGGAAAAGCATAATGTTAATGTGTTGGAAGTAGGGAAAAGTTTTTAAGTAAAAAATAACTTGAAAGTAGAGAAAGATTTATAAAATAACTATTTAAAGCAGTACGGAGCATATGAGTAATATTGATTAAATATAACCCCAGACTACATGATGTATCCATAATGAATGCATAACAAAATTGTTAATGTTTTCATAGACGGCAATGTTACAGCAATTTTTTAAGACTTAAAAAAAATTAAAACGTATAAAAATTCCCTCTGGTGCCTTTTTAAACTTTTTGAAAAATATCTTTATTAATACGAAACTACCATTAACAAATAAGTACAAACAAATTTTAATGTTCCATTTCCCTTAATAGTTAATAAAACTATACATTTAATTAAAGTATATCTATTTGAATAAGCAAAATGTTGTAGCAGGCGTACGGATATACTTATGTATGCCATAAGATTATGTGTATGGTATGGGTTGGTAACAACTATGCAGAGATTAAAATGAAATTTCAATGAATAAAAACAAAACAGAATTAAAACGAACAACTGAGAGATATGAAAATAAATACACTTCAGTCCGTATAATAAAGATAAATCCCAAGGTAACATTAAGCAGTTGTTACTATTGGCAACGTTGATTGCGGCTTACCAGAAGTAAATATTAATATGAAATATCTGCACTGCAAGAAAACAATTTTTAAATAAGTAATAGAAAATGTTTTAATGAAAATTGCATAATTAGCCACCTCTAACAGGATTCATCTGATTCATAACTCTTTTTGTTCATTTAGATTTATATCGCACGTGGAGGATTGCGTTAGTGATAATTTTGTAAATTATATTTCAATTTTGTTGCAAAATGTGTGTTTTAATGGCAAGCCGTTGAGGTTGATATCCTATTATCGTTCCCAAAAATGTCTTGTTAATGATTTTTTAAATTGTATGGATGGATTGCTGAATAGATATGCACAAGGTCCTATTATTGTTGTGGGAGATTCAAATATTGACCTTTTTCACAATTCTAGTTCAGATTTATCTGATGTATTTCAAAACTATGATTGCCACAATTGTCATAATTTTATAACAAGGCCATGTAGTGGAACGTGTATTGATCACGTATTCAGTAATATCTTCGGGCGAGTTTCTGTTGATTCAGTGGAGTGTAAATTGACAGATCATAACATAATGTTTTGTAAGTTTAAGAATAATCATGTTTCTAACCAATTTATTGAAGTTAACAAAACCCATTGTGATTACACTAAAGTAAGAGAGTATTTGGAGACTACCTTATCTGAGCTAAATATGAATAATGACATAGCTAATATAACGGATAATTTTATAAGTTGTATTACTAGGGCTATTTCCAATTCAACTACAACTAGTAAATATAGGAGGGATTTAAGATTTGAATTAATTCCCTGGGTTAATGAAAATCTTCAAAAATTAATATCGTTCAAGCGTAAGATACTGTTTAAGCGTCGTAAGTCAAAAGATTCTAAATATGATGGTTTGTTAAAAAGGATAAGTAAAGTCATAAAAGTGGCTTGTAAATCATCAAGAGACAGTTATTACTATGATAATATAGAAAAAATTAATGGTGATCCAAAAAAGTCCTGGAATTTTTTAAATAATATTTTGGGAAGAGTGTCAGAAAGAGATGTCAAGGTTATAACTCCTTCTGGTATAACTGTTTCTGATGACAAAGTTAAAGCTAATTTGCTAAATCAGCATTTTGTAAATTCTGTTTGTGAGTTGAATCAACAAATACCAGTTATTGCTGGTGATCATTGTAATCAACTTAGGACGTTATGTCAAATTTTACCTCGTTTTTCTCTTCAACTTGTTTCTAATGAAGATCTGGATTTAATTATGGGCAATATGAATCTGAAGAAGTCTGCTGGGTATGATGATATAACACCAAAGGCTATTGTAAGCTGTAAAGATGTTATTTCTTCAATGTTAATTACCATTTTCAATACAATTATTACAACATCAGTTTATCCAGATTGTTTGAAGATCAGTAAGGTTATTCCAATCCCGAAAGTTGTAAACTCTTCTTTACTTAATGACTATCGTCCGGTTGCAGTTTTGTCAATTATTGATAAAATGTTTGAAAAAATTATTCACCAGAGGCTCTTAGAATATGTCGACAGTAATAATATAATGTATAAGTATCAATTTGGATTCAAAAAAGGTTGTGGTACAGAGGAAGCTGTTTTGAATGTTGTTAATTACATCTGTCATGGTTTAGATCAAGGGTCAAGAGGAGTTGCAGGATTATTCTTAGATTTTACAAAAGCTTTTGATCTGGTTGATCACGAAATAATGCTTCAGAAGTTGAAGTATTATGGTATAGTAGGAAGTGAGTGGAAAATGTTTAAAAGTTACTTACAAAATCGTAAGCAATATGTACAAATTAATAATGTTAAAAGTGATGTTATGAATGTTATGTTTGGTGTTCCGCAAGGTAGTGGGTTAGGACCTTTGTTGTTTTCCCTTTACATTAACGACTTGAATAACTTAAATCTCACTGGTCGTTTATACATGTTTGCAGATGATGTATGTCTCTTTTATCCATACAAGTATGATTTAGCGCTGAAAACAAGCATGGAAAGGGATGTTTCACTGATTTTTGAATTTGCTAGATTAAATAAATTGATTTTAAATGCAAATAAAACCAAATTAATACGCTTTAGGCCACATTCGCATGCAATTAATAGTGATTTCAGCATTTTTGTTGATGGTAATTTAATTTATGAAACGCATTCTGTGAAATATTTAGGAACAACATTACAGAGTAATTTATCTTGGGATATGTATATTAGGGAGGTTAAAAGTAAAATTGCTCCAGCTATTGGTATTTTATACAAGATGAAATACAAATTAAATGCTAGAACTAAAATGTTACTATATCAGGCGTTAGTGCAAAGCCATTTGAATTATATGGTTATATTATATGGTTATAATAACACGAATGTTCTAGATACCCTGCAAACTATGCAAAACAAGGCTTTAAAAGTTATATACAAGTTACCAATTACATATTCAACGTTATCTCTCTATAGAAATGTTTGTATGCCTATTATGCCGATTCTGGGGTTGTATCATTTTAAAGTGCTAATGTATGTTTACAAAGCTTTAAATAACATCGGTTATCATAAGATTGAGTTTGTGCAAAACCAAACCATGATCAATACTAGAAACCAAGAAAACCTTAGAGTAGCAAGATGTAGACTTGAGAAAACCAAGCAACGCATTGAATATATGGGTAGCTTACTGTATAATCATTTGCCAGTTACGTTAAAAAGACAGAATAGAATATCACTGTTCAAAACAGATCTTAAAAAATATATATTTGAAAATCTGGAAACGCTTCTATTGTAATATTTATTAAAATCTGTATAAAATCTGTTATAATTTTTTTTTTTTTATAAAAAAAACTTTTTTAATATATAAATATGTAAATATTTAAATTATTATAAGTACACGTAAATTTGCCAACTTGCCTCAACAATGCCTTCATGGCGCTGAGGCCAAAAATAATTTTGAATTATATTGTACATGAATTGTTAATAAAAAAAAAAAAAAGGGAGGTACCCCTGATAGTAGATGGATTTCAACTTAAATTAGCAGAACTATTTCTTGTATAAATTTATAGACGTATGTTAAATTTCATCAGATTATATTGCAGATTACGGCCTATTCATTCAAAAGAAAAATAAGTGAAAAGATTGGCGGTCCAAGGAAGGTACCTCTAGGAGTCGACGGATTCAAACCAAAATAAGTCTTGGATCAGCTAATAGTGTGCCAAATTTCGTCAAATTCTATGAAGAATCGCGACCTATACATTGAGGACAAAAATTCGTGAAAAATTGGCGGTAAAAAAAAGGTACCCCAAGGTGTCGACAGATTTGAAATATTTCTTGAATTTTTATTTTCTTCTTAAAATTGAGCAATTGTGCAAAATTTCATCATTGTAGGGTCACATCTTCTATTTTTTGCAGTAAGATGTATGAAGAAATACCACTGTGCACCCTCTTAGAGACACCAAATCCAGATAATGATGCGGTCTTATAAAAACGGAGTTTATACAGCCTCCACTCAACAACAGTTAGTGCATAGTAAGGGGTGTCTCGAAATGCTTTTTTACATTTTAAGATGACTCCCAAATCTAGTTTTTTTCAAAAAAAAAAATACATTTTATTGGCGTTATGGAGAAAAATTTTTAAACTTTATTATGCAAAAAACCAAAGTTTAAAATTTTATTTTCTTTTGCAAAATTTCGCACTTTTTTCTTAACGCTTTGCATTAAACGTTGGACACACGTTTTACCAAAGTGTTTGATAGCTTTTTTCCAAATAAATCCAAATTTTTTTACATTTGCAGAAGCTCTGAACTTTGTTCTTAGGTACTGCTTAATTATAGCCCAATAGCGTTCAATAGGCCTTAGCTCTGGACAATTAGGTGGATTTATGTTTTTCGGTACAAAATTAATTTTGTTGGCCTCATAAATACTACTCAAGGACGTCTTTGCTGTAGTGGCAGCTTGCCAAGTCGGGCCAAAACAGTGGAGGTATATTGTGGCTTCTGTATAATGGCAATACAGCCTTTTTCAGGCACTCATTAATATAAAATTGGCTGTTCATTGTACGATTCACAATGATTGCGATTGAAGTTTTCCCACATGTACATATTGCTTGCCATATCATATATTTTTTTGCGAATTTTGAAATCTTTTTATACTTAAATTTATTGGAAACATTAGCTCTTTTATTAGAAACATAAAAACTCTGACCAGGAAGCTCTGAATAGTCAGCCTTACAATAGGTTTCATCGTCCATTAAAATACATCCATTAAAATTATTTAATTTGTGACGTAGCAACTGTCTTGCTCTTATTCTTGCCGTTTTTGTTGTTTTTTCGTTTCGGTTTGGAGCTTTCTTGACTTTGAATGTTCTTAAATTTTCTTTATTCGTTCTACAAGCGACTTCGAAATATTTAGTTTTCTTGCGATATCGCGAATGGAAATGTTTGGATTTTGATTTGAGGATTCCTAAAACCAAGAGGCCCTCCACCTTTCTTGTGCTGAATAGACAAGTCTGTTTTGAATTTAAAAATAACGTTACGGGCAGTCTGTCTGGACACTTTTGCTCGTCGCGCAACTTCAGCGTAAGAAAGTGATTTATTTTCATTATAAATATCCACAATATTTTTTTTCACTTTTTCTCTATTTGACGACATTTTAAATACGGATTAAATAATTTGAATAAACTTATTAACAAAGTATTGTTGACACTTATAACAATCAGAAAAAAAATAATTAAATAATAATTGTTTGCGTAGTGCCCTGTAAAAAAATGTAAAAAAGCATTTCGAGACACCCCTTATGTGTATGTACACAAAGTTGTGAGTACCAGAATTGGTTGTATCTGCAGAATTTCGTTTCCGAATAACAATGTATAGTCAGCACTAAGAGATTTTGATTTTTACAATGTAATTTCGTTTCCGAATAACAATGTATAGTCGTCAGCACTAAGAGATTTTGATTTTTGCAATGTACATTTTATAACCACAAAAAAATTCGATTGCAAGAACCAAACCACTCGAAATAATAGTTTTGTTTTAAAATCCTCGTAAACAACACTGGTGTCTAAGATAAGCAAAGCCACTCTTTAATTATAAAAAACTTTTAATGAAAATCTATAAAATTTACATTTTCAAGGCGAATATTATAAGCATTTTTATATTCTCCTGAGTATTTTTTTATTTCCCTGATTAACAATATTTATGATTGTGATGCTTTATGTAAGTTTTTGATATAAAAACAAACTTATACCAGCAATAAAATCCATATTATATTTGACTTCTTGTGTTTATTGTCGTAACGATAAAACCTGATAAACTAAACATCAATCTAATTACGAAATTCGAACATAATAACGCTTACAGCATTGTGAAAAACATTTGATATGTTTTTCATAAAACAACATATTTTGGTTTATAGGGGAAACTAATATTTTGGTTGTATAGAACTAATTGAAGAATTAAGCCTTGAATAACTCCTATAGTAACATGTTAACAATGGAAACCAAAAAAAAATTTTATAGGCCAGAGAAGGAAAGTTTCAATAATTTCAAAAGTTTCATGTATAGAATTTTTAATGAATAATTCCAAATGTTTTAGAGTTATCTAATAGTGAAAAAAACTTAAAAAAATTTTATCAGTATATTATCAAAGTATTGTCGTTTTTATTTATATATTTTTAATTAAAACATTGACTTTAATTCTATTTTTTTGTGGACATTTTTTTTAAAATTAATATGTAAAGCCAGTTTTAAAATAATATCATAAGTTCCCTAAGATCATTTAAGTAATTACAAAACTGTATGAATATTCTGACGTAAAATATATTCTCCAACAGGACAGTGTGGGCATTAATGCTTTTAAGCATTACAAGCATTAGTTTGTGTTAAATAATAAATAAATGAATTTGGTTGCAAACTATTTAACGTTTTATTTGGATTATTATCCAATTGAAAATCTGTAGGGAATTCTTGCATTCAAAATTCAGTATACAACAGTTAATGAGCTTTAAGATAAAATCAAAAAATGCCAGCCTACCATCAACAATCGAATGTTACAAAACTAAGTTAATTCAATGCCTTACAGACTATTTTATGTAATACGCAATAAAAGCATTAAAAACAAGTAAGAGCGCTATATTCGGCCGTGCCGAATCTTATATACCCTTCACAACGTGTAGTCATGCAGTAGTTTGTATCACCATTCATCCCATATGAAATACGTACATACATATAAAAAACATACATATATAAAAACATCCCATTGTAAAATTATAAATTTACGTATATGTTAAAAAAAAAAATAAAAAAAAATATTTAAAAAAAAAAATATAAAAAAATTAAAAAAAAAAAAAATTTTTTTAAAATAATTAAAATATATATAATAAATATAAAACAAAAAAAAAAATAAAAATATAAATAATATATTAAATAAAAAATAAAAACAAATAAAAAAAAAAGTAAAAAAAAATTTAAAAAAAATAAAAAAAAATTTTTTTTTTTGGCTCAGCTGGGATTCGATGCCACGTTTTCTCTAACCAGTATACACGTTTGTATGTACGTATGTTGTTGTTGTAATGTTGTTTTTGTAAAAAAAATAGAGGTGGTCGTGGGTTTTTGCTCATATCTCAGTTGTTTATGTACCGATGTTTCTGATTTTCAATACCGATCTACTTCCGAATATTTCTGATATTTTAATACCTCACCCGGGTCCAAGCGATGTCAGGGGGCTTCAAAAAATTTCAACATACACACGGACAGACGGTCAGATGGACAGAAGGACAGAGCTTTATCGACTCCCCTATTCATAAGCTTTCAGAAAATATATACTTTATGTGGTCGGAAATGAAAATTTAGAAATTTTCACTGTTTGAAGGGTATAATAAAATAAGTAAACAAACACTTTTTCTCTTTGGTGTAATTCTAGCTGAGCCCGGCTGTCTTATGCTTATTTGGCTTACAGAAATATATTTTTACATTTTAAAAATAAAATCTTGTTAGTCGGTGAAATCACAACCTTACATCTTTACATTATTTACTCTGCTTCCTTTCAAATCCCAAGACATATTTATTCCTCTGGTAAGCGCGCTGCGAAAAAAAATAATTTTGTTTGTTTTGGACATGTAAAATAAATGAGAAAAGAGAGCGAAAAAAAGGGAAGAAGAAAATAACCAGCTGACGAATTAAGATAACCTGACATGCTATCAATCTAATTTGTAAAATTCTCGTGTCGTGGTGTTTGTGATTAAACTCTTCCGAAATGGCTCGACCGATTCTCATGAAATTTTGTGTGCATATCAGAGAACTTCACGTGTTGATTAAAAAACAATTCAACAATAGCAAAGGCACAAAAGCTTGTCTGCCAAAACAAATGCCTCTCGGTTGGTTCAGATGGTTTACACATCGGTTGATTCATAAAAATCATCTTCTCTAAACTGGGAATGAATCAATTAATTAAACTTGTTCAAACTTTTATATACGTTGTTCATTTTAAGGCAATCGAACCACTTGTAGGTTGAATACTGCCTTATTTTTATCATAGGTCGAATCAAACTTGTCAACTCGTGTACTTGCCTTTTCCACCCAACTCACACAATTTTGATTAACATTAAAGTACAAAAAGCAAGACATCATTGTGTATGAATTTGTTCATTCCTATCAACAGAGGCAAGCTTTTTTATTTTAATTTACAGTTGTTTTTGATGTACATCATGATACAAAAGCAGTACAATAAATAAAGAACGGGACATCTATTTTAAGTAAAAATTCAACAATTTATTAAAATTATAAAATTTTTTAATTATTAATTCATATTTTTTGTTTCACAATAAAAAACAAACAAAAAACAAGTAAGAGTGCTATATTCGGCCCTGCCGAATCTTATATACCCTTCACAACGTGTAGTCATGCAATAACAGTAGTTTGTATCACCATTCATCCCATATGAAATACGTACATACATATATAAAAACATCCCATTGTAAAATTATAAATTTACGTATGTATGTTAAAAAAAAAATAAATTAAAAAAAAAATTAAAAAAAAATTTTTTTTAAAAATAATTAAAATATATATAATAAATATAAAACAAAAAAAAATAATAATAATATATTAAATAAAAAATAAAAACAAATAAAAAAAATATTTAAAAAAAATAAAAAAAAATTTTTTTTTGGCTCAGCTGCGATTCGATGCCACGTTTTCTCTAACCAGTATACACGTTTGTATGTACGTATGTTGTTGTTGTAATGTTGTTTTTGTGAAACAAAAATTGAGGTGGTTTTTTGCTCATATCTCAGTTGTTTATGTACCGATGTTTCTGATTTTCAATACCGATCTACTCCCGAATATTTCTGATATTTTAATACCCCACCCGGGTCCATGCGATATCGGGGGGTTTAAGAAAGTTGATTTCAACATACACACGGACAGACGGACAGACTGACAGAGCTTAATCGACTCCCCTATTTATAAGCTTTCAGAAAATATGTATATACTTTATGGGGTTGGAAATGAAAATTGTAGAAATTTCACACGGAATGACAAACCTATATATACCCTTTTTATACCCTTCACACAGTGAAAAAGGGTATATATAGGTTTGTATATATTTTCTGAAAGCTTATGAATAGGGGAGTCGATTAAGCCCTGTCAGTCTGTCCGTCTGACCGTCTGTCCGTCTGTCCGTGTGTATGTTGAAATCAACTTTTTGAAGCCCTCCGACATATGTTGGACCCGGGTAAGGTATTAAAATATCAGAAATATTCGGGAGTAGATCGGTATTAAAAATCAGAAACATCGGTACATAAACAACTGAGATATGAGCAAAAACCCACGATCACCTCGATTTTTTTTTCACAAAAACAACATTACAACAACAACATACACACATACAAACGTGTATACTGGTTAGAGAAAACGTGGCATCGAATCCCAACTGAGCCAAAAAAAAATTTTGTTTAATTTTTTTAAAAATTTTTTATTAATTTTTTTTTTATTTTTTATTTAATATATTATTTATATTTTTATTATTATTTTTTTTTTTAATTTTTTTTTGTTTTATATATGTATATTATATATATAATAATTTTTTTTTTAAATTTTTTTTTTAATATTTTTTAAAATTTTTTTTAAAATTTTTTTTTAAAATTTTTTTTTTAATTTTTTTTTTTTCGTTTTTTTAACATACATACGTACGTATTTCATATGGAATGAATGGTGATACAAGCAACTGTTATTGCATGACTACACGTTGTGAAGGGTATATAAGATTCGGCATGGCCGAATATAGCACTCTTACTTGTTCACTGTGTGAAGGGTATAACAAGCAAACAAACAAAAAAAGCAAATGTTTATCAATTGGTTATGTTGTTTGCATTGTTGGTATATCATATTGGTCAAGCCACACAGACGGTCGGTTCAAACATGTTGTATGAATTAATGAGAATAAGAGCGTTTGGACACAATGTATTTACTGCAAGCTTTTCTTTTGCCTGTGCGATCTTGTTCATAAAATGCTTTTGTTAGTTCAACTCATAATCAGAATTTGATGTGTACAGTAGAATGAATATGATTTTTAATCATCATTGAATTTTTCTTTATTCTTAAAAATGAACAAAAATTTTTGTGCGGAATAAAATCAAGAAAAATTCTGATTTTAAAGTTCTCTGGTGCATATCGGGTAGATCTGAAAATCGGTCAACAACTATTTTTCATACCCCTCAACGCTACACGTCTTTTCAAGCCCCCTCAGGTAGGCCAGACTGCTGTACCGATCTTTTTGAAATTTTTACACAATATAACTAAGACTCTGGTATGCTTAATAGGATACTTTTTTGTATCACGCCTACTTTAACGCCCACTCTTTTTAATCATGTACTTGCATCGATATAGTTTTTAGTATTTCTCTTCAAATTCCAATGCAGAAATAAACGTTTGAGAATCGGTCAACATCTGTACAACAATATCAACATCATACTCTAAAATATTTAGGGTGACTCACCCCAAGGGACAATTTGTTCCTCACCTAAACAACGTAACGGCTTCGACGAAATTTTAAACTAAGATAGATCTGCATACCGTAAAACACATGTGGTTTATGTTTTTTTAATGTAAAAAATATTTCCTAGAAAAAAATTTTATGGCAAAACAACGTTTGCCGGGTCAGCTAGTAATTCTATATATTGATAGAGATTCCAATATATCTCGAATTTGAGAAGAATTCATTTAGTAGGGAAAAATAGTGGTATTTTATATTCTAAGTTAAAGATTCAAATTTTGAAAAAATATGATTAAGAGTTTGTAGAAATAAAGAAAATGAAAATATTTCCAAAAGGTTCGCCTTTAATTTTTAGAAGCCCAATAAGTTTTAAAGAATTATTATTATTATTAAGTCCATTAATGTATGTAAATTATGTATACCACATGCTAATTAATCTTCAATCAAAAAAATTTCTACGCCGGAGCGTATAATCAATATTAATGGTACCATTCAAAATTCATATTAAACATACGCACTGTTGGTCAGTAATTTAGATTTAAGGATTATTTTGGTATTGATATACAAAACTAATTTACATGCCAGCAAAAAAAAAAATAAAAAATTGGAAGTAGTGCAAAGCGAATTACATTTTAAAGACTTCTAAATCAATTGTGTAGAAGCAATAACACTAAATGACAACCTAAATGCAAAACAAATTGTCATAAATGATATGCTTAAAAATGAATGTAACATCACGCAAAATATCTGATACAATTCAACAAGATCAACTTTTGAAACATTGGATGCTTTTCACCAAATATGCATGAGTTCTATGCACTTATCAGAATGAAGTGCGGTTCATTAACATAGTTATGTAAACACATGATCTCTAATGACACGCTAGTGTTAAAATCATAAGTGATTTATTGTATATTTAATCACTTCGTCACTAGTTGAACCCCTGCAAATTCACTTTTTTGTCATAGATTTTTTGCTGGGATATTGTACATTCCATTAGATATTTATAAAAAAATATTTGTTTAATGTATAACCCACCATATCTGTTGTATCGGTTGTTAAAAAAAGAGTAAAAAAAATTATACACAAAACTTATCCTTGATCCAATTTATTGTTGTTTTTTTATAACGTTGGCTTTTGATGGCAGTTCAGATATTATCTGTTCTAAATCATTCATTTCCAAAGGTAATTACGGTCAAAATGGACAGCGAAAAAGTACGTAGAAAGTAATTGAAAAAAAAAAATCCAATATAAACTTAAAAAAAATCCTAAAAAACAGAAAAAAGATCTACAGGTTCATCTTCACACTCTTTCAAGAGCCATTAAAAATTATAAAGAAGCTTTAAACATTGAAAGAAGCCCTGGATCAGGAAAAAAAGAGGTATAACAAAGATTGGTAGGGCAAAAGAAGTCGAACAACTTTGGTAGATGAAACTTATGTACTTTCAGACTTTTCTCCACTACGGGTTGATAAAGGAGGGGATATTCAAGAATACTACCGGACAAAGAAACAAATAAAATTTTTCTAAGAAGTTTCTTGTGTGGCAAGCAATTTGCGGTTCGACATTAGCACGATAAATACGGAAATATATATTACGGAGTGTTTTCGCAAACGGCTTTTATCTTTCATCAAACAGAACAGAGAGTCGTTATATTTCTGCTCCGAATTGGCATCATGCTACTACGGAAGAAAAGCCCTTGTGTGGTATTCAAATATTAATATCAATTTTATATCACGTTAGGCATAGAACTTCAGCCTTTGGAATGGTATTGACTTGTAAGGTTTTTGAATAATATTAATAAATTTTATTCTGATTTGAAAAATATATTAATTTTAAACAAAGAAAATAACTACTCAAAAATACAAATTTTTAAAGTACCATCTACACAGCCAATTAACTATAAGACAGATCCTGCAAATGTTGCTCAAAATTATAGATTTTAAGTTAATAAGATCTGATACTCTAATGCTTTTTGTGATTTTTGTAATGTATTGGTTTAGCATATGGACATTTCCATGAATATGTCAACCACGACTGTTAAAATAAAAACTCTTGAAAGTTTTTCAATACAAAATTATTAATCAAAAAATACTCAAATTTTACTATGCGCAGGTATTAAGAGCTTATTAAATTACTTTAAGAGCAATAATAAGAGTCTGATTATCTCTTTGACTTATTTTAAAGAATTGCAATCAACTATTTTTTTAGCGACTAAATTATAAAAATAAATTGTAATTGTAAATATTCCTTAAAAACAAGGTAACAATAACAATTAACAAGATCCATAAGAAAAAAGAAAACATAGAGTCTGATTAGCGGTTTTTTTTATTTCCCTTGGATGTTATTTTAAGGTCACGTACGTAGTGCAAAAACATTATTTGTCTCCGCCATTCGTATTTGAACAGTCGCAAGAGCACCTTATTTAACTTTTGAACTTTTTTTCTTAACATTATATAAATTTTATTACCTAAGAATGCTATTAGAGAAAATTCTGTCACGTACGATATGTCACGAACGATATTAAATTGAATTTATTATAAAATAATTTAAAGATTTTTCCAATTAGGTATGATGGATTTTAAATGAAAAATATTCAATTTAGTGTAAATTTAAGAAAGAAAAAATACCTCCCAAGATTCGCGGATTTTTTTTATATTTCCATATTTACCTCGAAATCACTTCTGTTTTAAGTCACGTACGATATATTCTTATTTTTCTGGATATTTTAGACAACAATGATTCGAATATAATAAATTTCTTTAAATAAAGTACCATTTGGATGGAACATAAAGCTATAATTTTGTTTCAGTTACTCTTACTTTTGCAAAAATTACTCCACTTTATAGGAGTACATATGTCACGTACGATAACATGGAAATGCCCATATGTGTAGGAATTATTATTTTTTGTTTGTATAATATTTAAAAAAATTGTATCTCTTCGTATAGAAGAGTTTAAAATAAATCAAGGCATATCCATAAAGTATATGCATCGCGGCAACAAACACAACAATTAGAAAACAAATGCTTTTTGTTTTTGTATATATGCCGGCATATGTCACACAATTTTTTTTCTTCTTTAATTTGAATAATTTTTCAAAAACTTTAAAGCAAAAACCTTTTATTCATGTTTTTGTATTTTTTAAACTGCGAATTATTGTATAAAAAAATAAAAAAATTAAATTTCACAAATGCAGACAGACTTTTAAAAAAAAGTTGGTAATGCTGATAAATCGTATAAAAAAAAACAGTCAGTTGATTAGATACGCTAACATTATTAATATACCTTGAAAGATATGAACTCTAGAAATAAATAAATAAATAAATATTGGCTTGTATTCATAGTCGCAAACTAAAGTCGGCTCTTACTAAAGTTTATCTTTAAGTTAAAAGCTTTTACTATCTTTTTGGTATTCATAGTCAAAAAAAAAGTATACTTTAAGTTGAGCTGGCTTTTAATGGGTGTCAACTCTTATTTGCTTAACTCTGGCATACAATTTCTTTTTAAAAAATAAAAAATGGCAACTTGATCAGCTGCTTTTCTTTTGTTTACTTTTGTTGAAGCAAACAATAAAAAATAAAAATTTTAAAACGTTTTACATCTATGTATAAAATCAAAATTTATTAAAATATTTAAAAAAAACAGAAATGGTAAGTCTCAATAACATATTTATGTATGTACATACATATGTACATATGTGTGATATATTTTTAGTTTGGCATTTAATAAATGTTTTACTTTCAGAAACTGAAGAAGCCAAGAGATGCAAATTGGAGTGCTTCTGAGAAAGAATGCCTCCGGGAGTGTGTAAATGCACACTTGGATGTGGTAGAAAACAGAGGAAATGATATTTCATTAATACAGAAAAAAAAAAAAATCGTGAAAAGCTAAAAGGGAAACGATGCTTTCATCTTACCAAAGCTTAACAAAAAACGAGTTGTAATTTTGTCAAATCTGTAGCGGGAATAAAAATCCTCATCGCTTAGGTCGAAGGGATTAAATCTATTTTTGTAATTTTTAGGCTTCCTTACACAAAAATCATCCTCACAATCACCAGTTATTGAAAAATCTCTTTCAATATCTTGAAATCTTAGAATTTTTTGAATTTTCAATAAATCTTTTAACTTTACAATGAACAGCTGATGTTGTTGTAAATAGAGTTAACAACAGGTTCAGCTGGTTTTAAATTTAGAGCCGACTTTAATGTCAAAAACCAACTTTAAGTTGTCTATGAATGACTTAGAGTAGACTTTTTTAAGAAATTGACTTAAGTACTGTAAAAGTCGACTTTTTTGATGACTATGAATATGCCCCATTGTCTTTCAAAAATTCTTTATATTGACAAAATATATTTCCCGCCTTTTTTATCAAATCTTTTTTATACCCTTCACCTGTGGTGCACAAGGGTATATATAGATTTGTCATTCCATTTGTAATTTCTACAATTTTCATTTTCTGAAAGCTTATGAATAGAGGAGTCGATTAAGCCCTGACCGTCTGTCCGTGTGTTGGTTGAAATCAACTTTTAGAAGCAACTATATGTTTCTCAGATCTGTATTTGGTATCAATCTCTTGGAAATATCCAAGAATGATTCGCTATTGAAATTCAGCACAGTCGCCTCATAACTTACTGAGATATGAGCAAAAAACCACGACCACCTCGTTTTTTTCACAATTACAACAACAACTTACATACATACTGGTTAAAGTAAACGAGGCATCGAATTCCAGCTGAGCCAAAAAAAATTTATTTTATTTTATTTTATTTAATATATTCCTCACATTTTTTTATTTTTTTTTTTTTAAATTTTTTTAAAAAAATTAAAAAAAAATTTTTTTAAATTTTTTTATTATTTTTTTTATTTGTAAATTTGTTTTTTTTAATTTTTTTTGGTATGTTTTTAACATGTATGTACGTATTTTATATGAGATGAATGGTGATACAAACAATTGTTATTGCATGACTACACGTTGTGAAGGGTATTTAAGATTCGGCACGGCCCTGAAGAAGCTACCCATTGTTTGATAGCAAAATGTTGGTTGCTAATAAAAAGCTTTTTATAAAAAAAACAAAAAGTGAGCTCGAAAGCTCAAGAAAAAGAATTTCTTTTTATAATCTTGTAATAATTTTTGTTGTTTTAATATCTTTTAGTTTACATCCTTATATCTTCTGCCTTATTAAACTTTTTCATTTGTTTTATTCTACTAAAACCCACCATTGTGTGACAATAATTTTAAAACAGTCTTGACGTTGACATAAATTACCGCATGTCATTTTAAATGACAGATTTAATTATTATTAAAATGTCATGTTTGAGTAGTTTTATAAAATATGAAAATTAGCACATAGAAAGATACAACAATTGTAATACACTTAAATAAAATAAATGATTGTAATATTTAATAACAGAAGACTGAGAAATGAAAAGGGGTGGCTAAAAAAGTTGTAAATAAATTAAGAGCATTTGGCTTTTGTGTTTTGACATTAACGGAATAAGTATTGAAAAAATTAACAGATGAGATCAAAAGCTCGTTCGTTACAAAAATTAAAAAAACGAGATGGCAATTGATTCTGAGAGTTCTTTTGGCGCTTAATGAAATATATAACAGAAATATATTGATTCTATCAATGCATCTCTCTTTCCATTTATTTGTATGACCTAAAAATGCAGTTAATAGCAAAACTGGTTTGTTCCATTAACCAGTTATTTTCAAAACTATTTCGTGACATGCTTTGTAAACAAAGGTCGCTTGTTTACTATTTTAAGTGCTCCAAGGTAGCGTCCTATAATGCGAGTTTCCAAAAAAGTATTTTTTTTTTAGTTTTACTTTATACTAATTGTTTAGACCTCAATTATAAAAATGTTCCTACTGGATTATTAGTCACAACTAAAATTAAAATTTACTACAACTGATTAAAATTGTATTTCTATATGATAAAAATTGAATGCGGAAGGGCATTGTTGTTGTAAAAAGCTTTTTCTTCGTTGATAAAAACTAAAAATGGTATTTAGTCAAATCAGAAAGACCGTTTGTTATTAAAAATTGTCAAGATGGGAAAAACGGTGTTAAAGGGGATGCCGGAAACTAAAAGATATCTCCATGACTCATCATCGGAGACTTACATATGCAGTCCCTTGTGTTTATCTTTGGTAAAATAAGGAGCATAAATAATTAAGAAGAAAAGCAGGCATTAAGAGTATAGTTAATTTAAGATAGAAATAAAATACTTGTGAAAATACAGACCCAGAAGCCCTTATCGTTTTACACTAATCACCTGACCCTAGGATGAATCCAATGATATTTTCTAGTTTAATCTCCTAGGCATCACTCAATTCATCGTGAAATTGATTACTTAACCACTTAGCTCTATAGTATTGTAATATGGGACAGTGAAAGACAACATGCTCTACCATCTCTTTCTCATCTTCTCACATCCTACAGTAGTACAGAGTGCCGCAATTCCATCTACTGATCCCAGCTCTGATCCCACCCCTAATAATTATAATAATTGCGAGTTTGACTGCAATTTCTTTGCCAATAATTCCACAATGCCATGGTACTCAACAAAAACTGACGCTAAAGAAACTATAAACAGCTCCCCTATATTCCCTTACCACCGTAGATTTGACATAATGAAATTTCAAGGCTTTGACAGCCGCCCGACTATCCACGTATGAGTAATCTCCCTGCCCCACGAGAAACATTTTTCAAAAGTCCTTATAAAAAATATTCTATTTTTCTTAGGCAGATAAGTTCATGGAACCGTTTAAAGGGCTAATAACAATAATTGTTGTATTATAGTTTGAAGCCATTTATCTACATAGATGTGACAACCCAACAAAAATCACAAATTTTCTAAACTAGATTTCGTTTAAAAAATGTTCGTTGCACCCTGTTCAAGCGTGTGTCATGATGCTAATCACCTTAAAGACAACCCAACGTAATACTCGAAACAATTGTCAACAACAAAGACATTATTATATTTGTCAAATGTCTTTATTTATTATCATGAATATTATGCAATAACAAGAAAAATATTTTAATATTTAAATTAAAAACTTTTTGCATAAAATAAATATTTTTCTATTTATTCTATTTGTCGTAAACTTGTGTAATAATTTATTTTGGTTTGTTTTTTTTTTGTCGAAAATAAAAACGAAATACATACATACACATATAATAAACATACTTATTTTAAGTCAAATTAAGAATAAATTTATTGTAACATATTGCTATTGCTTTTGTTGTTGACTCTAGGACTAAAGAAAATGTAAACAAACAAGATTTGTTTGGGTATTAGTACGTTCAATCAATTTTATGTAAATAAACACGTATACTCAGTTTATGTGTGTGTGTGTGTGTGTGTGTATGTGTTTGTTAAAACAGTCAGAGACAGTGTTATAAGCCAATGAAATATTTCAAATGCGCAAAATAGGACTAGCAAGTTATAAAATTTCAGAAGTCCATGTTTTAGAAATAAAAAAAAAATAAAATCAAAAATAAAATCAAAATAATTGTCATCACGCTTTAGAAAAACTTTTCAAAAATTCTTTTATTTACTTAAAGTTGTAAAAAATTTTTATTAAATTTTATGTTAATTAAAAACCACCCAACAAATCAATGACAAAATAACTACATACATCAAATACAACACACTTTTTATGATATTTATCGATTTTGCTAAAAATTTTAATATTTCTGAAATAAAACGAATTATTTTTTTTTAATATTCACATAATAAAGTGATAAAGTTTTTTTTTAAATTTCCTTCACTGTTAACATATACATACATACATACATACAGTTTAGGAAAAAACTCTACATACACTTTACTATTTTGAACTTTTAGAGAACTAGTGATAATATTAAACATAATTTTGATGTCAATGTTTACGACAGAATGTTGGAAGGAAAAAAACGTTTAGAAATTATGATAATTTTTAAACTATTAGCGATAAACATAGAAATCGGTGGGAAAAAAGTCTACATACAGCAGTGGCGTCTCTTAAAACTAATAAGAAAATGAAGAAGACAAAGAGAAAAAACCGTTAGTTTTCTGAAATTGCTTTATTTCTCAAATACTACAATCATTTAAATTCAGAAAGCGATTTGTAAAACACGTTTTAACTTTAAAAATGGTAAATAAAATAGAAATAGAGCAATCAGTTTGAAATTTGGTGGTTAACCTTCGAAAAGAAAACAAATCTTACGGAGAAATTGCTAATATAGTAAAATTAAGACGCTCAACAGTGGAAACTATTGTCAAAAACCATCAAAACACCAACAGTACCGAAAACAAGCCACAATCTGGAAGACCGAAGAAGCTTTCGAGACGCGTTATTAGTAGTGTCCATTTATTTCAGCCAAGAATCGTCAACTTCGCCTGAACATTGCTAAGGCACATTTACAGAAAGGAGTGGATTTTTGGAACAAAGTTTTATTTACCGATAAAAGTAAGTATGATATTTTTGGGAATGATGGCCGAAAAAAGGTTTGGCGAAAACCGAATACTGCACTTGATCCCAAAAATATTATACCAACTGTGAAACATGGTGGGGGCAGTGTTATGGTGTGGGTGGCTATGGCTGCATCTGAAGTTGGTCGATTGGTTTTTGTTGAAGGCGTTATGGACAGATATCAGTATAAGACAGTATTGGAACAAAATCGGAATAGATCTGTGGAAAGCTTGGGCCTGGGAAGCCAATGGATTTTCCAACAAGACAACGATCCCAAGCATACTGCGCATATTGTTCGAGACTGGTTTCTTTATCATGCACCAAGACAGCTCAATACACCTCCCCAGTCACCAGATCTCAATCCAATTGAGCGTATTTGGGACGTTTTGGAAAAATCTGCGCGTAAATACGATATCAGAAATCGTGAAACCCTGAAAAGCGACCTAACTCGGCCGTAGTCGGAAATCGCGCCCAATATTTCGGAGAACTTGGTGATGTCTATGCCACGCCATCTTCAGGCGGTTATTAAAGCCCAAGGTGGTCCTACAAAATATTAAAAATATATTGTTTTCTTTTATTTATTTAAAAGAAATTAAATATTGTATTCGATTTTTAACACTGTATGTAGACTTTTTTCTCCTAAATTTTTATTTTTATACCCTTCACACAGTGAAAAAGGGTATATATAGGTTTGTCATTCCGTGTGAAATTTCTACAATTTTCATTTCCGACCCCATAAAGTATATATTTTCTAAAAGCTTATGAATAGGGGAGTCGATTAAGCTCTGTCAGTCTGGCCGTCTGTCCGTGTGTATGTTGAAATCAACTTTTTAAAGCCCCCCAAAATCGCTTGGACCCGGGTGAGGTATTACAATGTTAGAAATATTCGGTAGTAGATCGGTATTGAAAATCAGAAACATCGGTTCATAAACAACTGAGATATGAGCAAAAACCCACGACCACCTTGATTTTTTTTTCACAAAAACAACATTACAACAATAACATACATACAAACGTGTATACTGGTTAGAGAAAACGTGGCATCGAATCCCAGCTGAGCCAAAAAAATTTTTTTTTTATTTTTTTATATTTTTTTTTTAATTTTTTTTTTTATTTTTTATATAATATATTATTTATATTTTTATTATTATTTTTTTAAAATTTTTTTTTTATTTTTTTTTTGTTTTATATTTATTACTAGCCAATCCCGGCGAGCGTTGCTACGCCCCTTCATGAATTTTAATCGCATTCTAAATTTTAAACGAATATCAAGTGCAAGGCTAAAAACTATAACTTTTTCTATATGAGCGTGGCACTGCCCACTTTTCTAATTACGAAACTGTATAGTCATGACAACTCAATATGTGTGCAAAGTTTCAGAAAAATCGGCCCAGTGCAAGTACCTCAAAATGATACCTTTTTTTTAATGGGCGTGGCACTGCCCACTTTTCTAATGACGAAAGTGTAAAGTCATGACAGCTCAGTATGTTTGCAAAGTTTCAGAAAATTCAGTCCAGTGCAAGTAGCTAAAACTGATAACTAATTTTTTATGGGCGTGGCCCCGCCCACTTTTTTAATCACGAAATTATAAAGCCATGACAGCTCAATACGTGTGCACAGTTTCAGAAAAATCGGTCCAGTGCAAGTACCTCAAAATTAAAACTTTTTTAGGGGCGTGGCCCCGCCCACTTTTTTTATCACGAAATTATTTAGTCATGACAGCTCGATATGTGTGCAAAGTTTCAGAAAAATCGGTCAAGTGCAAGTAGCTAAAACTGATAACTAATTTTTTATGGGCGTGGCGCCGCCCACTTTTTTTCACCCATAAACACTCCCTGGTATGCGTACAACAACTTACCAAAGTTTGAGCCCGATCGGTTTTACAGTTTCAGAGTCTATAGCTAACACACACACACACACACACACACACACACACACACACACACACACACACACACACAGAGTTTCACTTTTATATATATAGATTTATATTTTAATTATTTTTTTAAACATTTTTTTTTTTAATTTTTTTTACATTTTTTTTAAATTTTTTTTTTATTTTTTTTTTTAACATACATACGTTAATTTTTAATTTTACAATGGGATGTTTTTATATATGTATGTTTTTTTATTTGTATGTACGTATTTCATATGAGATGAATATAGCACTCTTACTTGTTTTTGTTATTTCTGTTAAAGTTATCCTTTAGAATTGGCTTTTTGTTTTGTAAATAAACTTAGTTTTTGGTACTTTAAATATTAATGTAAACGCTTTATTTATTCGCCTTACAAATATCTTAAAAACACAAAGTAAGGGGGTGTATGTAGAGTTTTTTCCTAGACTGTACATATTTATGTACAATATTTGATAAGAAAAATTGTTTTTTACAAAACCTGACAAAGCAGCTTGTGTATGTTTGTATGTATAGGCATACATACATAAATGTCAGTCACTGTATGACAAAAAAGATTTTTGATCTTTTATGTTATATATGATTCTACACAATTTAATTTTATTTGTAATATATATATAAGTATATATAATTTTGCACGTGTGTATGTGTGCGTGTGTGTGTGATTCTTTGATTTGTTAACAGTATATACATCTTACTACGCAGCATTTGCACATGAAATGACTTGTAAAATATTTACTTTTACTCAAGTGATTTGTTGCAAAAAAAATATATAAAGAATATTCAGAAATGAATAATATATTAGAAAATAAATTATTATTCTAGCACTTGAGTAAATATTAAATTAATGTTTAATATTCATTGCATATTTAGATGAACCACAAACCACAATTTGTTTAAGTTAAAAGGAATATTTATTTTAATAGCGCTCTGCCCTTAAGTTTAAGAAAATAATAATAAAATAAAATGGCTGCTTAACAAACTTGGCAAAATTATTTAAAATTTATTTAGAAATGTATGATGCTAGTTTTTGTCTGAAAAACAGGATCTGTAATGATTATGATGATCGGTGTCATAAGCATTCCGCTTTAATTGTGATTTTTGAATTTTAGGGTTGAGAAATAATAATTGATTTTGAGTTTAATTTTTTGCCTGTAATATTACAACTATCCAATTTTTTCCAATTGCAACAACTTAAAAACGATAACTACTTTGTTTAGAAAATTCTCCTATCCGGTGAGGCTCACTTCCATCTGAGTGGTGCAGTAAATAAATAAAACTGTCGATTCTGGTGCGAAGAAAACCACAAATTAATCATGAAAAACCATCACATTCACTTAATTGACAGTTTGGTGTGGTTTTTGGTCTGGGGCCGAATTACGGCATTCGATCACGATCGAAATTTTACTTTAACGATCGAGTTCGCTGTGCTTTAGGTATAGAGATTCTAATAATAATTTTACAATTTCGATCACGTTCGAATGCCGTAATTCGGCTCCTGATAGAATCATCGGTCCGCTCTCCTTTCAAAATTAAGCTGGCAACACCGTTACTGTCAATGGAGAGGGGTCTATAGATCGATAATAGCCGAAATTGGAAGAAGATGGTATTGACATTGAAGAAGTTGATATTATTGCGAGAAAAGTTTGGAGATTCGAGTATTTCAAGAAATTGTGATATTGAATGACCTGCAAGAAGTTGTGATTTAACACCATTAGACTATTTATTGCGGGGTTATTTGAAATCATTGGTCTTTCGAAATAAACTAGACTCTCTTCAAGCTTTACAAGTCTAGATTAAACGTGCCATTCATGACATACGACTTGATTTAGTGGAAAAAGGGCTCGAAAATTGGGTTCAGCGAATTCGTTCCTGCAGAAGAAGTTGTTGAGGCCATTTGAATGACGTTTAATTTAGAACTTAATTGTATCGATTTTACTTCACATTAAATAAAAAACTTTTTAATTTCCTTAACAAAAGGTGTGCGTTTTTTTTTAAAACATTAATATCACTCTTATTGGAGAACCTAATGCATAAAACTACCTGAGTTTGAGTGTAGGTGAAAAGATGATATTTGTCTACATGAATTGTTTAAAATACTTTTTTGCATTCTACATTCATTTCAAAACACATCATTAATGAACAAATATTTTTTTAACATCTAAGAACAATAGATCGTGATTGAATTGCATGATTGTAGTTCAAACATATAATTATTGCAAGTTATCATTTTATGTTTAATAACAGTACATATTAGGTGTTACCATATTATGACCAAAATTATGTATAAAATTGTATCTCTTTTGTAAAACACATGTTTCCAACAAAACCAAATGTCAATGCAAGATTGTAAATTAGTGTTTATGCTATATATTGTACTTATGTTATGCGAAGGCCATATATAGCATAATTTTGTCAACAAAATTGTATAGTTATACTGTTTTAAAGGAATTTTTAAAGAAGTTTTTATTAAAAGTAGGCATTAAATAATAAAATTTAAATAGTTGCTTGATTATTGCGATGAAATAAATGGTAAAAAAAATGACAATAACTATTAATTGTTTTGGATAGCCAAATATTATTAGAGAGAATATAATATGATCACCGTGATAATGTCGTAGCGATGTTTTTCCCCCTTCAAGGGAGACATTTAGAATTAATCCTTTTGCACTATTGACTTAGAAGTGCTAAAAATTGTATCTACCTTGCGCTACTTCCAAACATATTTGCTAGGTATAACTTATTTGAATCTACATACATCTGTGGTAGTCATGTATTGAAATCAAAGATTTCGGGAGAGCCATAAAAGCGTTTTATATAAAAGTACGGGTAAGATATTGAACTTTTTAAACTTTTTTTGCCATTCATGTAAATAAAATTCTTACAATTTTTTTTTATAAAAATTTCAGACAAATATCGTTTTAAAATTAGATCCACTTAGGTTGTACACATTTTAGCTTCTAGTGAACTGCAAAATAATCAGACAATAATTTTCAAATGTGTTCAGAAATAACAATGTATGTGGATGCGTGTTTTTTTTAAATTAAATAATTTGCCATTAAGCAAATGTTAGTGAACATACTGCGTTAGGGTTGAATGTTTTTTGAGTATATATAGAAGTTATGTTGTTATTCCATGAACAAAATCGGCGTGGGTCTATTTTATTTCAGAAATTTTTACAACCCATTAAAGGGCGTTAAAAATCAAGCAATATGGCATTAATAACTCGTCAAAAATGTAAAGGGTTTTTTAATAAGAGCGCTACAAGAGTTTTTTTAAATAAAACAAAAACGGTTTTGGATATCAATGAAACTCTCTAATCCTGTGAAAGTACGTTCGATGCCATTATGTATGGAACTCGATTTCTTTTGCATGGCCACCACGCGTACGCTTGCAGAAGTCTAGACGCTGAATCCAATTTTCGACGGGTTTCAAGCATAAATCGGGTGATACTGCTGCAATTTCACGTTCGATATTCGTACTAAGTTCATCAATGGTCGCTGGCTTGTTGGCATAGACCATAGACTTGACGTAGCCCCACAGGAGAAAGTCTAACGGCGTCAAATCGCATGACCGAGGCGCCCAATCGACTGGACCATTTCGTGAAATAGCACGTTCTCCAAACTTGGTTTCCAATAAATTGATTGTGACATTCGCTGTGTGGCTTGTGGCGCCGTTCTGTTGAAACCACATGTCTTCCAAGTCCATATCATCCAATTGGGGCCAAAAATATTCTGTTATCATTGAACGGTAGCGATTTCCTTTCACAGTAACGTGCCGGTCTTAATCATCACAGAAGAAAAACGGCCCAATGACGCCGCCGGCCCATAAACCGCACCAAACTGTAATTTATTCGGAATCCAACGAATAATTTTTAATTTGTTGCTCAGCCCAATTCACGAACATACGACGCTTCTGGTGGTCAAGCAGCTTCAGTTCTTGCGTCAATTTGATCTTGTAAGGATGTAGGCCAATATCTTTTCGCAAAATTCGCCACAACGACGTGACAGAGATGCCCAACGCTTGAGAAGTACGTGTGAGAGACACATTTGGGCTTTCTTCAGCTGAAAACTAAGTGGCAGCAATATTCTCGACACTACGGGCACTTCTTTGTCTCACTGGCATGGGAACATTTCGTACTGTGCCTGTGGATTCAAATTTTTTCACTAGACGCACAATTGTTGTTCTGGTAGGATGATTATGACGACCATAAATTGGACGTAGCGCTCTTAACGTTGAAGCCACTGACTCCGAATTTCGGTAGTAAATTTTAATAATTTCGACACGTTGTTGGCTCGTATATCTTTCCATCATGAAATGGCAAACATTACTGAAGACAACTGTCAAAAGAGCGGCAAAAAATATGGTGTCGTTTGCTTTCCCTATCGATCTACTTTTGTAGCGTGCCTGTTGAAAACCCCTTTACATATGCTTGCCCATGAAAACCACTGATAAAACGTATACTTATTATTATTAACTTCATTGACGACATTATTTTATTAATCAGACTTTTGTAGCGTGCCTGTTGAAAACCCCTTTACATATGCTTGCCCATGAAAACCACTGATAAAACGTATACTTATTATTATTAACTTCATTGACGACATTATTTTATTAATCAGACGTCTGGTGCGTATGAGCATTATTTATTTGTTAGTAGAAATTAATATAAATAATACGTACCGGTTAAAAAAAAACTCACCAAAAATCAATTAAATTCCAGTTTTTATGAAATATTATTATATTTTTTTATTCTTAACAAGCAATTAACTTAAATGGAATTCATCAAAATATTTGCGTGCAATTGTATTTGAATATTCAAACAATTTTCTGGTGAAATAAAAATAAATTAAAAAAAAAACAAGAAGATAAAAATTGTAATACTTAACAATAAAATCAATTTTTGAGATACATACAATACAGCCATACTTATATATTGCTATTTTCTCTATACTGTATGGTTACGTTTTCTCGTTATCAAAATTCAATGCTTGTGTTTATTTATTTCAACGAAATCTATGTTAGTATAATACTTACTGCTGCATATTGTTTTATTCTATATTTGGCCAAATATTGAATAAAAAAAAGAAATCATATATTTTTGATGAATTTTCGTTGTTTGCTACACTAGATACTGTTGGCAAATTTTTAAAGTGTGTTTTTTATGTTTGTTGCTTTTGTGTTACAATGGTTGGCTTTCATAAAAAATACCTTTTTTCATTGTTTTTCGTTTGTTCTTTAGTAATTTTTGGCTTTATGCCATTGACAATTGTCGGTATAGCGAATGAAACGACAGCAGTCAGATAAGAAAAAGGTATTGAAATTAATAAAAAAAAAACACATACAATTCGTACATGAATAGAATCCACTTTATTAGATTGTGAATGGTGTTTTTATTATTGTGTCACATTATTTGGCAAAATTCAGAGAAAATATGATTTTGCCTCCATCTCTCTCTTAGCCGGCCCATAACTTTCTAAAGTATTCACTTAAATTAAAATAATGGAAATATGAATGAAAAGAAAATATCTGAGGAAAACTTTAATGAATCAATAAAAGGATGTTGATGGAAATTCAAAAATTTATTCATTTAAGCGCAATTGAATAAATTTGAATAGCATTTGTTCAGTTATAAGAGATTTCCAAGAAAAAAAAGTCACTTTTAAGAAACTTTAACAGTTTTGTTTATTTAATTTTAGCAAAAATTTCATAGTGGTTGGCTGGGGTAGAGTTTAATTAATTTGTATAAATTAAGCAGAAATTAAACGATATAATAATATTCAATATTTTTTAATTACATGTTCAGCAATTAAAAAACCATAGTGTTTACCTCGATTATGTTTGACGCTGATAGCGACCCTTTTTGAATGAGATTCGTTGTAGATTGTTAGGGTATGGTACGATGATGTTTGAGTGTAAATAAAACACTGTTTTTCTTATACGGTATTTAATTGTTTATCATTTATTTTCTTTCAATTTTTTTTTCTGTATTTTTAGCATTTAACTTTTTAATGTAGTGTAAGTGGTACCTGTTTGATGTGAAGTTTTACAAAGAAATGTCAAAGTCATATGGTTCTTTTGCAGACGTTCACTCAGCGCAGGCTTACCATATAAGGTGGAGGTGCATCTACATGGTGCAACTTTAGGTAAATATGTATTATTTTTAAATTTTTATTTTTGATAATTTGCAATTAATTGTATGAGATCATGACATGATCAAAAACACGAGTTTACGATTCTATACAAGACATAAAGACAAACATTCATTTTTATATGTATACTATAAAAGCTCGGCGCGCGTTGCTACGCCCCTTAATGAATGAAATTGTATTCTGAATTTAAATGGAATATTAGTTGCCAAAAGGTAAAAATTATAACTTTTTTAATGGGCGTGGCCCTGCCCACTTTTATGATCACGAAATTATATAGTCATGACAGCTCAATATGTGTCCAAAGTTTCGGAAAAATCGGTCCAGAGCAAGTATCTAAAACTTATAACTTTTTTTATGGGCGTGGCCCTGCCCACTTTTATGATCACGAAAATATATAATCATGAGAGCTCAATATGTGTGTGCAAAGCTTTAGAAAAATCGGTGAAGTTCAAGTAGCTGAATATTATAACTTTTTTTTATGGGCGTGGCACTGCCCACTTTTCTTATCACGAAATTGTAAAGTCATGATAGCTCAATAAGTGTGCAAAGTTTCAGAAAAATCGGTCTAGTGCGAGTACCTGAGAATTATAACTTGTTTTTTATTGGCTTGGTCCCGCCCACTATAACACACCCTGGTATGAGTACAACAACTTGCCAAAGTTTGAGTCCGATCGGTTTTACAGTTTCGGAGTCTATAGCTAACACACAGACAGAGTTTCACTTTTATATAAATAGATAGATAGATAGATAGATAGATAGATAGATAGATAGATAGATAGATAGATAGATAGATAGATAGATAGATAGAAGACTAGCTGTACACTGCGCTAATTTGCAGGAAAGACATTACACAAATATTTAATTCATTTTGAGTCATTTTATAGATTTTGTTCATTTTGAAAGTATTGAAACATTGCAGCGTTTGGTTGCAATTCGATATTTATTCAAATAAAAATTTTATGGTGGGGGGGGTAGCAAAGCGCACCCTGTTACCTAGTTTGTAATAAAAAAATCTTTTTTAATTTTATTTTATTGCCGAACAAGTTACACTCAGTAAAATTTTTTTTCTCTTAAGTAATCGGAAGGCCACTGTCTGAATGTCCTTTCAACCGAACATTAATAATTACACACATGTATCAGGGAAAAGTTTTTTTACTCGAACAAAAATCATTGAAATTTGTGTTGCTGCAAAGAACAGTTAATTACAAACTCTACAGCAAACTGAATTTGTGAACCATAATATACGTGAATGCATGTGTACGTGTGTCCTTGTGCGAAAGGATGACAAGTGTAAAATAGTTTATCTCACACAAGATACCAATTAATGTAACTACAACTTTTTGCTGTCAATGAATGATAATTATGACAATTAATTTACTTTCATATACATACATACATACATACACACAGACACCCACCAATTTGAGTGCATGTATAACTAACTACCCAGTCTGCAAAATAGTACGACAATATCTGAATCAGACTATCAATCTGAAATAAATTTTAACTTCCTGTAAGATTAATTGACTTATAATGTGTTTATTACCCAGGTTAGACCATTGATAGACATGGCAAACTCAAAATAAATTGAGTTGTCGATCCATGAGCAAATGGTTCCATATTTTGGACGCCACTAATGTGAAATCTACATAAGAAACAAAACGATTCGATTTGGTTACAAATTGTGGTGTCTTTGCTCTTCAAATTGGTATTTGTATAACTGTATACCGTATGCGGGTGACAGTGATAATTATGATCGCCAAATCCAGTTAGCTGCAGATGTTGTACTGAGACTATTACAAAATATTGAAAACCCTAATTAGCACAGAGTTTTTTTCGAGAACTTTTTCACGTCATACCAACTAAAGTGTTTTCTTAGCGAAAAATTTAATTCAATTGAACGGACATTATATTGGTTTGTCGGTGGGCTTAAAATAAAGAAGTGACAATTTGTACTAATTTTCACCAAATTTAGGCATTGGACTTGGTCCAAAAATGGAAAAAAGAAAACAAATTCGGAAGTTATCAGCAGCAACCCAAGGCATGGGTGGTGTTGCTTTGTATGACAATGCTGTTTAAAATTATAGAATAAATATCCGATCTAAAAAGTGGTATTGGCCGTTTTTATTTCAGTTTTGAGTCACTGTAAACATTTGACAAATAATGTTTCATTAAATTTTAATATTTTTAAAGAAATACATGAATAATACAGATGATTGCTTCTTCAACGTAATATCTCTTAAAGTATTATTTATTAAAAAAAACGCCAACTAGAGCAAAAATTGCATCTGCGAGATTTTACTTTTACGACTCAGAAAGTTAAAAATTCTCTTTCTAACGGTTTTGTTCAAAGTTCACAGATATACATACATATGTACATACACATTTGAGTAAAATAATAAATACACCTAAAAATTTAGAACAAATTAATCTTAGTTTTATCGCTCCATAAAATGTTTCTCCATATTTTTCGCCTTCTGCTCCGGGTGATCGATAAATTTTTTTCTAATCGAAAAAACTTTTTAGCGATTTTTCCCGAAAGAGTAGCACTCTGTAAACATTGTTGAACTGTTGAAGCCCTAGAGTAATTGCCAATTTAGGAAGAAATCTGCCTTGATGACTTAAATGTGTCTTCTTTTCAATTAAGGCAATGTAACAATCAAGTGTAGCAGTGGTACTTAGTGATTTACCACGTCTATTTATTTTTATTTTGTTTCTTTTTTTTTGCATTCTGTTCAAAATTGACGTGATCTGTTACGAATTTTTCATACAGATTTTTCATTTTTAGAAATTTTAACAACAATTCTATGTTCTTCTATAGTATAGTGTGTATTTCGATCTACCTATACAATAATTAGAGGAACATTTTCTTTTCTTTTTAGTAGTGATTACTTACCACATTTTTAAAAATATTACAAAAAAAAATATTTTTTTTCATTAAATTTGTGTTTAAATTGCACGTGTACTTTTATTTTGATTAAACATATGTTCCCTCTTTTAGTGTTGCCGGGCAAATTTATTAAGAAACTAGCGGACCCGGCAAACGTTGTTTTGCAATATAAATTGTTTATAGAAAATATTTTTTACATTAAAAAAAAAACGTAAACTATATGTGTTCTACGGTATGTAGTTTAAAATTTCATCGAAGTCGTTACGTTATTTAGGTGAGGCATAAACTGTCCTTGGGATCCCCAAATATTAAAAAGTATGAAATATAGATGTTGACGTATTCTTAAACGTTTATTTCTGTCTTGGCTGGACTAAAAATTGTGTACAATTTAAAGAAAAATATTAAAAACTATATCGATGCAAGTACATACATGATTAAAAAAGTGGGCGTTAAGGTAGGCGTGGTAAAAAAATATCCTATTAATCAGAGTCTTAGTTATATTATGTGAAAATTTCAAGCAGTCTGGCCTACCTAAAGGAGCGTGAAAAAAAGCATGGCGTTGAGGGGTATGAAAAGTAGATGTTGACCAATTTTCAGACCTACCCGAAATGCACACAAAATAAATGACATTGTTAATTTATGTTATATTAAAAAGTCACCCAGGGCAAAACCTCAGCCATAGTCAAGCCATGAACAACGATATACTATATGATGAGAAGTGCTGTATTTTGGGGCGTGGCAAAAATTTTTTTTTTCATGTTTAAGAAACTTAATTGACTTATCTTTGATTATAGGGGTTGACTGGCACAAGTTTTTTTCTGTATGGAGGCCGACCCACCCGCCTTAGTGTATATTTAAATTTTAACACATTTATTTTTTTTATAAATTTACAAATTTGCATTGAAGCTTTTTCTTTTATTTTAAAAGCAATTGTTTTTTTTTCATCCATGGATTCATTCATTTATTTCTTGCACAAGACTGCAAAATGATACTTTTAGTTTTTATTGCTTTTTTTTCGACAACATTCTCCTATTTAACCTCAATTTATTGACAGAAAAAAAATCTACATACACACACATATGTATGTGTGTTTTTTATATAAAAGGGATTCTTTTGCTTATACATTTGTGTAATAACCTACACACTTAAGCAAACACTTGAACTAACTGGTGAGTAAGACAAAATAAATCCACAGATAATTGCCTGAGTGTATAAGCATGTAAGTACATTTAAGTGCTTATGTGTCTTCAGCCCACGAATGCATAAAGTACTAATGATTTAAACACAGCTTGCCAGACTTTCCGATAAATGTGAAATATCTCCAGTACGCATTTCTTAAAGATAAAAATAATTTTTTAAACAAAAATACCACAAAAAAAGTAAGAGTGCCATGTTCAGCTATGCCGAATCTTATAATACCCTTCACCGTCATGTAACTACGTATGAACACCACATCGTAGCATAGCCCTAATTTTGGAGTTCATGTAATACGCCATTTTCTTTAATATTTTCGACGCCATCTTTGGTTTTGAATTTTTACATAGTTTACTACATAGTTAGTAGTCAAGTCCTTTTATTTGATACCCATATTGTGGGCTTAAAAAAAATATCTCCGCCATTTTGTTTTAGACGTCATCTTGAATTTTACACTTTTTTTTAGTTTAGTACATTGTACTGGTCGAGCGCTTTTATTTGATATCAATACTGTGGGGGTTAAGGGGGACAAGGCCGTAACTACTATATTTGACTTTTATATTCGCCATTTAATCTAAGACGCCATCTTTGATTTTTTTCTTTTCATAGCTGACTATATTTTAATACTCAAAATCTCTCGGTTGTTTAGAAACGGAAAAATATCGATTTCTATTTGCAAATTTTAGAAAAAACACTGAAGCAGTTGTACTTTGCTTATATCTCAGTTGGTGTTAAACCGATTTGTTGGTTTTTCTTAGAAATATTTTCTGAGATTACTGCTTATTTTGATATTAATAAAAAAAATTATGTTTTTTCAAATAATTTTTGCCTATAACTTTGCCAACTATTGACCAATTTGTCCACAATTTTTCACGAATAACTCCATGAATAGCAACAAACGTGTCTATAAATTATCTTAGGGCTAGAAAATTTATTTTTTTGTTGTTTAAATAAGACAAACCTTAAAATATATTTACACTAACTGTAATGGTTATAAAAAGAAAGAAAAAATAATTACATTTCTCATGTTTTTAATTTTAAAAAATTCAGGAAAATTGATTAATCTTTTTATGTTGTTGATTTGTTTGATAGTTTAAAGGGTCGAAATTGGCATAGTAATTTTCCACTAAATATTTTTTCTGCATATACCTTTTCTCCTTAATCCTTAAATTACTAAATTAATGTGTTTATTTCATTGACTATTTAATGTAATTAATAATTAGCAGTTTGTCACGCATCTTTAAGCGCAAAATAAACTTAACAAACTTGTAATATTTAAAAAAAAACATCAAGATTCTTAAACTTTAATACCATCTGGCAGCCTTATTAAACTAACGAAAATAACTTTTTCTGTTTTAGTATTTACATAGGGGTGTTCGTGTATATGTGAGTTTCTATATGAGGCGGCATTAAATACCCATGTGAGCAAAAGTAAAACTAAATTTCTACGGCCATATTCATAACAAAAAGTTAGCCACAGTTTATACACTACGTACAACGAGCTGCTAACTAGAATGCCGATTAAGCTTGGCAGCTCGTTAGCACAGAGTTTATTCATAAGAAACTTTTATCCGTCTGCCAACTTTTCATAAATCAACTCTGAAATTGCATGAAACCCCTAAAATATGCAACAATTTTTTGTATATAATCCCTAATTTTGACATTTTTGTTTTTCCATCGATACTAACAATTTTTAAAATTGAAAAATAAATTAAAAAATAAACGAACAATATAATTTTTATTAAAATGGAAAGGCAACACAAACAATCTGTAAATTGGGAACAGGATGAAAAGGTAGGTAAAAAAATATTGGTAATGTAAAACAACAACACATAAAAGCTGTCTTTCACAAGTTGGCAAACGTTTGGCAGCTCGTTAACAAGAGTTTAGCCAGAGTTTGGCATGAGTGTTATGAATAAACTTAATGCTAACTTTATGCCAACTTTTTGTTATGAATAAGGCCGCTAATGAATATGGTTTTGTCAACATTTTGAATTTTTTTTTTATTTATTTTTTATTATTTGTATGTGTGTTTTTGGATCTTGAGCAGCAGTTGGAAAATCTTAATTGCCTGCTCTAAAAACTCACGTATGCATGTTAACATCAAAGTAAGAAACAAAAACATAACAACACAGTAAATATTACCAACTAAACATAATGAAACATGCCCGAATTACTGTAAAAACTTTACTTGAAACTTTAGTAACGACATAAACAGAAACTATGTAACGGGGACATGGAAAAATAAAAGAAAAATTTAATATTTAGAAGTATTTTCCATATTAAATTATTTTTCCCAAATATTTTTAAAAGGAAATTGTTTGTTCCAAATAATTTTCCATAAAAAATTATTTCTGTTACACGCTACCTGAGACGAGCCTCGCTGCACACCATCCCTTCTGGCTCACACGGCCTTCTCAGATGGCGTAGTTTCCAACTGACCCAGGTACGTAACAAGAAAAATTTTCACTCTATACTCTACAAAAAAAACTTACTACCAACACAAAAAACATGGAACGCTCGTAAATAGCAAGGTAGATGTTGTCCTTCATTCGCCCATTTCCAACCTTGTCAGCGATGTCCTCAAAAATAAAATTATCCTACGCACCCAAAAACCCCCTTTTTCTCACCTTTTTCTGACTCAACAGTCCCACTTAATAAATTATTCACACATATTCATATTTTTTTTTTTCAACTATTACATACAATTTTTCCATAAAAAATTATTTGTCCCTAATTGTTTTCCATAGAAGATTTTTTGTCCTAAATTATTTACAGTAAGAAAATTTAGTCACAAATTATTTTCCATAGAAAATTTTTTGTCCCAAATTATTTTTGATAGAAAATTGTTTGTTCCAAGTTAATATTAGAATCAATAAAAATATTTTGTCCCAAATTATTTTTCATAGAAAACTTTTTGTCATGTATTCTTTTCCACAGAAAATTATTCGTCCCAAATTTTATTCAATAGAAAATTGTATGTCACAAATTATTTTAAATATAAAATTGCTTGTCACAAATTATTTCAAATAGTGTATTGTTTTTCACAAATTATTTCAAATAGAAAATTTTTTGTCCCAAATTATTTTAAGTAAAAAATTGTTGGTCTCAAATTCAGAGAAATATGTTGGTTCTAAATTATTTTCAATAAACAATTGTTTGTTTGCTCGAATTACTGCAAAAACTTTACTGGAAACTTTAGTAACGTCATAAAAAGAAACTTTGTAACAGGGACTTGGATAAATAAAAGAACATTTAATAGAAACCCGAAAAAAACAATATTAAAGAATTTGGTCAATAAAGAAGTATGAGAAAAATAAAAGAACAACATCCCAGCAAAAACTAGGTAATTACTTGCTATTACTTAACGACATACTTTCCAATTTTACTACGTATCGTCTGTCTTAATGATAATTATTTTTCAAACATTTGTTTTGATACACACACAGATGATACAATTTCTTATTGAGAAATTTGCTAAAAAACCATTTAGATATCTTTTTGTAATTCTCATTTTGTTTAAAATACTTAAAGCATAAGTAGGTAAGTTTTTGTCTATAGCGGCAAAAGAGTTCATCATTAGTAAATTAATGTCTTATAGATGATCACTGAATTTTTATTTGATTCCAATTAAACGTATCCAGAATAAATAAATTGAATTTTTGCCCCTAAAAGAACTGAACTGAATTTATGTTTAGGTTAGGATGTTTAGGTTAATAGAATCAAGTACTTATTTATATCAGTGGAGAGTACTTGACTCCAATGACATCGCCTTGATAAAATAATGTGTTAAATACCAAATTCTATGTATGTATGTATGCATGTATATAGTGATAAACTGAATTTTAGTACCAGTCTCAATATTTAGTTAAGAGAGTTTTTGCTGGGATATGTTTGTACATCAACATTTTTAAAGAAAACCGATTAAGATAAAAAATAAGAAGTTGGCGTAAAGAAAATTCAGCGATAAACTAGTTAGAAGTCAAATTTGTTTAAATAATAATTTGGGACAAACAATGCACAGAGGTAATTTGACCCGAAATCTTGACCAAAAATAGTTTTTTTCTGCACTAATAATAATAATGTTTTGGTTCGATTAAGAACATATCAAAGAAAAGAACTACATATTTGGTTTTTTTTTGACATTTGAAAGCAACGTGGCTCAGTGCAGCATAAAAAGTGTAATTTTGATATAAATTAAAACGTTCTTTTATCAGTTATTAAATAAAAACAAGGAAGTCGTGCATAATATAGTAAAGAGAGGGGATAGTAAGCAATTAAAAAAAAAAAAGCAGGCAGTTGTCCGAGGCCTTTGGCCACGGACTGTCCCTGCAGACTGTGTCAGAGACACGGCCATTAAATTTAACGTAGAATACGCCATCCGATAAGACAGAAAACATATATAACAAAAAATGATAAATAATATAAGCAAATGAATTTATTTATTTGATAGTTACTGCTGTCAAACAGCATCAAGCAGCATTGTTATTTTGCTTACTTGGCAGCACTTTCATTTAACATAAAAATGTATGAATTTATTTTTTCATATATTTTTTATAATTATATATCCATGTTAAATTCAAATTCACATTTTACATTTTGTTTCACTTAAATACATAAGTAAATATACAAAATTTCAATATTTCATTAATCAAAACAACAGCCGAAGGTTTGTGTCCACACAGAAACAGCAGCATAGTTTGTGTTCACGCTACAAACTCAAACACTCAACGAAACACCACACATATGTTTGAGTGTATGTGCTTAAACAATTTTCATTTGAGAAATTTAAATATAAGGAAGATATCAACCAATATGAAATGTATATCAAACGAAAGATAACATCTTCATTTACCTACAAAAAAATGTTTAAAAAAAGTTATCTCGCCGTTTCCTCATAATCAATGATATAAAGATTGACCGTAAGGTAAGACGTATTCTACGCCAAAAAACAAAATATTATCGTGACTGTTATTGCTTTTGTTAACAAAATGTGTAATTCTAACTTAATCTCAAATAAATGACTTTTTCCACTAAAACAAACTTCGCATAAGCTTTTAATAAGGTTGGCCGTGGACTGCCGTATTTTTTCTTGATGAAAAGTGTTAAGATAAGAATTCTGATATAATTTTATTTTTATTTTTCGTTTTTTGATTTATATAATTTTCTTTCAGGCAGCCTCAGCTTGAAATATAGTGAATTTTTTAATCTTTGGATTTATGAACAGAATAAAAACAAAAAAAACTGATCCTGTTTACAATTTTATTATAAATAAAATTGATTTAAATAATGTTTTCAAACAAGATTTGGCTTCGTTGAAGCAAATGGTGCAAGCTATTTGTAAAAATTTAACGTTAAGGTGGCACAAGACCCACGGAAATTTTAATTTTATTTATTTCAGATTTTGTCGACATGTCTTATACGCCCTTCTGCTAGCCCCCTTGCGTATTTTTATCGTATCGAATTTAAAACAAGTAAGAGCGCTATATTCGGCCGTGCCGAATCTTATATACCCTTCACAACGTGTAGTCATGCAATAACAGTGGTTTGTGTCACCATTCATCCCATATGAAATACGTACATACATATAAAAAAATACATATATAAAAACGTCCCATTGTAAAATTATAAATTCACGCATGTATGTTAAAAAAACAAAAAAAAAAAAAAATTTAAAAAAAAATTTAAAAAAAAAATTTTTTAAAAAATTAAAAAAAAAAAATTTAAAAAATAAATTAAAAAAAAAATTATTATGTATATAATATATATAAAACAAAAAAAAATTAAAAAACAAATAATAATAAAAATATAAATAATATATTAAATAAAAAATAAAAAAAAAATAAAAAAAAATTTAAAAAAATATTTTAAAAAAATTAAAAAAAAATTTTTTTTGGCTCAGCTGGGATTCTATGCCATGTTTTCTCTAACCAGTATACACGTTTGTATGTATGTATGTTGTTGTTGTAATGTTGTTTTTGTGAAAAAAAAAACGAGGTGGTCGTGGGTTTTTGCTCATATCTCAGTTGTTTATGTACCGATGTTTCTGATTTTCAATACCGATCTACTCCCGAATATTTCTGATATTTCAATACCTTACCCGGGTCCAACCTGTGTCGGGGGGCTTCAAAAAGTTGATTTCAACATACACACGGACAGACGGTCAGACGGACAGACTGACAGGGCTTAATCGACTCCCCTATTCATAAGCTTTCAGAAAATATATACTTTATGGGGTCGGAAACGAAAATTGTAGAAATTTCACACGGAATGACAAACCTATATATACCCTTTTTCACTGTGTGAAGGGTATAAAAACCGTATTGGTTTGTTTTCGAGATATATAGTTGTTTAATATTTTTTTTCCCATATCGTGGCAACCCTAAAAATTTTTAATATTACGAAAATCAAAAAAAAAAACATCAGTTACCAGCTTATGAAAAACGTAATACAAATTACCATTTCTGCAATGTTTGGGACAGACAGTTTTCTATAGAAAATAGTTTAGGACAAATATTTTTTATTTTAAATGATTTGGGATAAAACTTGTTCTGGAAAAAATATTTTGAGACAAATAATTTTTTTAGAAAATATTTTGAGACAAACAATTTTTTTTAGAAAATATTTTGAGACAAACAATTTTTTTTTTTTTAATATTTTGAGACAAAAACCATTTCATAGAAAATGATTTGAGAAAAAGGCTTACAAAGAACTTTCAATACAAAATAGTTTGGGACAAACAAAAATTATCCATATAAAATAGTTCTACAAAAATATTATTTTTAAATGTTAGTTCGAGACAAAAAAATATTCTATAGATAGTTAAAAAAAAGAACTTTATTTAGCAACTAATGTTTTGGAAAAAATACTTTATATTTATAAAAAATTTTTGGACAAAAAAACTCTAGAAGATAGTTTGCGAGAAAAAATATTTATACAAAATAGTCGCAAAAATTTTCTACAGAAAACAGGTAAGGATAAAATAACTTTTATAAAAAATGGGTTGAGACAAAAGGCTTTCTACAGAAAATAGCTGTGAATAAAAATTTGCCTATAGAAAATGGTTTGAGATAAAAAATATTATTGTGTAAATTTCTTCGATGTTTTTATATTGATATATTGTTTTTATTTCTTCGAGCTAAAGATCACTTTTTTTATAAAAATTATTATTTTATTCCTGAATATTTTATTCCTGAATAAAATAATAATTTTTATAAAAAAAATTGATCTTTAGCTCGTAGAAATAAAAACAATATATCGATAAAAAATATTTATTTTGAAAGTTTTACAACAAGAAAAAAATATAAAATCGCTTAAAACATAACTTTTTATCCTCAAAATACATCTGGGTAGAAAAGAAAATTTCTCTACTAGAAAAACTAATTGAAGAATATAGATTCGATCAAAAAATTTCTTATAGAAAACAGTAAGTAACAAATTTCAATAAAAAAATATTTAGAAAAGTAATTTTCTTTAAAGAAAAATATTTGAAACAAAAAAATTCTAATAGATATCATTAGATTTTGGCTTTGGAAATGAAAATTCTGAAAACATAAAAATGGTTTGGACTACCATATACTCTGCTACTTTACTTGAGAATAGAGTAAATATGCAATTACTACTGTATTTTATTAAACTTAATTTTGTTCATTAAGGTTAAACATTGGCTATTTACTTATACAAGTGTATTGCACTCTACTTTATTGAATTTATAAATAAGTTTTAATTGTTGAGTACAAGAAACACGTATTTTTGTTACCAATTAAATAGGTAGCAACGATCTGAAGCAGCAAGACAAAGACCCAAATACCTTGAACTTTAAACGAAATTGAATTTTTAAATGTAATGCTGATTGTTTGTGTGTTTATGTGTGTGTTAACGACCAATTGTGTACTAAAAATTGCATTAAAATAAATCAAAACAATGTGAGAAATATAAAAATCATTTAAACATTTCAGAGAAGATAATAATAATTGAAAAATATCTTGAGTTTTATAAGACATTACAGTTTTACCCTCGTTTAGCACAAAAATTGCACAAGTGTATTAATATGTTTTATAACGTGTGTGTGTGTTCAAATTAGTTGGCAACTTACCCTACAGTTTGTTAGTTTATTTGGTAACAAATTTATTTAATCGATTTAAAATCATTTTTTTTCTTATTTCATTATCAAAAGAAAAACAAGCGAAAAATAACAGAAAAAAAAGGAACTCATGTCAATTTCAAGGTGTGTAAACAATGGGGCGTATAATTAACAATAAAATAAATAACAAGCATAGGTCAGTGATTGCAAGAAACACGATGCTAAATACATATACGAATATAAATATGTCGGTCCTCAACACTCATAGAACTTCCTTCTTTATTCGCAAGTAAATATAATTTAAATAAAAATCGTGAAGGTTTTTTTCTAAATAAATAATTATTCTTCCTTAATTTGTATTTTATAAAAAGATGTAAATAAGCTACACGATTATCTTCAAAAGCAAATTAGTAAACTAAACTAAAACGTTTATTATGTTTGTTATTTTATAATCAACTAATTGACATTAATAGCCATGCTACTAATGCTTGCTACCCTAGAGCAAGGGGAACATAGGCGGATAGTACACGAAACCTTGCAGGCCTGGCAAGCCAGATGGACAGCTGAAACCAAGGGAAGGTGGACTGCCAGACTACGTCCACGCCTTGAAAACTGGATTGGAAGAACAAAAGGAGAAGTTAATTATTACCTGACACAGATGCTCACAGGACACGGGTACTTCCGAAAGTACCTACATAAGGTTGGCAAATGTGGAACGCCCTACTGCATATACGAGGAGGCTGAGGAGATAGATGACGCCGAACACACTTTTTTCAAGTGCAACAAATGGACAAGAGCTGGAAAGGAAAATAGGTGAAATAACTGTGGAGAATATAATCCCCATCATGCTGAACAGCGAGAACAACTGGAGCGCAGTGAAGCGATACTGTGAGGATATATTACGGATGAAAAGGAGGTATCTGGATGCATCGGATTGAGGATTAAGCGGAGGCCTGGACGCAGGCATTTATAGGGACGGGGCTGTTACAGCCATCAGGAAACCACCCCGAAGTAATGCTGGATGCGGTTCCGGGGTGGATTGCTTTCCAAGGGTGGAAGACAGGGGGTTTTTTTAGTCGGTATTCCCATGGGGAGAGCCCGACATAACACATTGGTGACGACCTTTGGTGTATGCGGAATCTGCATTTTTACCTCCTTACCCGAAAAAAAAAAAAAAAAAAAAAAAAAATAGCCATGCTCAAGTCTCAAAAAGAAAAATTAAAATTAAAAAAAAGAAAAAGAAATTGTTGTAAAAATAATTTCAACCCTTTAATTTGTATTAGAAAGCGCATTTAGCTTGACTTGTTATAACTATTTATCATCACTACTATTATAGGAATAAAGAAAAAAATTAAATTTTACTAATAAATAAATTAAATTTAAAAAATAAATAAAATGACAAAATGAACTGATTTGCCCCAAAATAAAATGCTTAAGTAACAAAAAGGCAACAAAATGTTATTGTTGTATTAAAATAGAAAAGGATCGATTAAATATGCTTTCCTTTAAAAACTTTAAGTTGATGATATAAACGATTAACTTTAGAAAATCAAGCTAATCTCTAGGAAAGGTTATTTGCCCTAAAAAAGATTACTATGGAAATCTAATTGGCCAAAAACAAATTTTTCAAAGAAATTATTTGTCATTAAAAAAACATATATTCATACAAATTTCTATTGAAAATGGTTTATGCCGAATTAATTTGCTATAAATAATATCCCTATTGTGTAAATCATACAGTATAACGCTACATATCATTTTTACAATGAGATTTTATGCTAGCGATTAGGGGATAATTGTGTATTTAACTATACTCTCTAAAAAAAATTGTTAGCTTTAAATATGCTTTTTCTAACAGTTTTTTTTATTAAAATACATCAAGGCATAAGGTACTCGTATCCAATCAGCTGACTGTTTTTTTTTATATACATTTTATAAGTGTTACCAAGGCATATTCATACACGTATATGCAACGGCAAGTTGATACAACAAAGCAACTTTTTAGGGGATTTTTTCTGTCAAGGCCAATTTGTAAAACAGGGATGGAATAGTTGTTTTTATATGTTTAATTCAATAAAATTTTATTGAAAAAAGGATATGTGTTTGTGAAGCACATTATAAATGGTGCACGATTAACAAATTTACATAAAGTTGGTAAATATATCATCAAAAAAGCACAATTAAGTTAAATGTTGAATTCAGAATCCAAAATCTAATTTTCCATTCCTGTATTAATAAATTAAATCAAGAAGAACTCAACAAATTTAGACATTGTCTTTCCCCATCATCATGTGCTGATAATTTCACCTGTATGAATTCGCCTTGAGCATTAGGCCCATACCTAAACAAGAGTGTTGAGCGTCAAGCGTTGCAATTTTGCATGTATTTTGTTATTGTAACAAAAACAAAACACATGTAAAACTTCAACGTTTGACGCTCAACGCTCTTGTTTAGGTATAGGGGTTACCAACTTTTTCAAAAGTCTTGCCTGCAGTTGTCAAATTTAATTTTTTGAATTTTATTATACAACAAATAATTCGCACTTTCAGTTTTTTAAAAATTATTTAAATTAAAGAAGAAAATAAAAAAATTGTGTGACATATGCCGGCATATATACAAAAACAATATACATGTGTTTTTTATTGTTGTGTTTGTTGCCGCGATGCATATACCTTATGGATATGCCTTGAAATACATGTTCTATAAAATATTTTTCGTGTCACCAAATTTTCTGTAAAATATTATTTGCCTTGATTCTTTTTGTAAAGAAATTTTTTTTTCACAATTATTTTTAAATTGAATATTTCTTATCCCTATTAATTGTTAATAAAATATTGTCACAATTTATTTTCTATGGAAAACGTTTTAAAACTAAACTTTTTCTCTGTAAAATATTTTGTTGCTATAAAGTTCGATAGAAAATTATTTGTTCCAAAGTATTTTCTATAGGAAATTGTTTGTCCTAAAGTTTTTTTTACAGAAAATTTTTGTCCTAAAGTATTTTTCAGATGAAATTATTTTTTCCAAATAGTTTTTTAAAGAAAAATGTTTGTTGCAAATTGTTTGTCCCAATATATTTTTCATAAGAAAATTTTTGTCACAAATTATTTTTCATAATAAAGATTTTGTCACAAATTATTTTCCGTAGAAAATTTTTTGTGCCAAATTATTTTCGATAAAAAATTTTTTTGTGCCAATTTATTTTCGACAGAAAATTTTTTGTTGCAAATTATTTTCTACAGAAAACTGGGACAATGTTTTGTCCCAATTTATTTTTATGTTTGTCATAAACTATTTCCCATAGAAAATTATTTGTCCGAAATTTTTTGTCAATAGAAAATGGTTTGTCCCAAATAATTTTCAATAAAAAATTTTTTGTCAAAAATTATTTTCCACAGAAACATGTAGGTTCCAAATTCTTTGTTCCAAATTATTTTCAATTAAAAATTGTTTTGCTTTAAATTTCTTTTAATAGAAAATGGCTTTAATTTTCATAGAAAATTGTTCGTCATAAATTATTTTCACTAGAAAACTATTTGTTCCAAATTAATTTCCATATAATATTGTCACAAATTATTTTCCTTACAAATTATTTGTCCCAAATTATTTTTACAATAATATTATTTTTAGAAAATTGCTTGTTTAAAAGTATTTTCTATAAATAAATGTTTTTCTTTCAAGTTATTTTGCAAATTATTTTTGGCGCCAAATTATTTTCCATAGAAAATTTTTCGTCCCAAATTATTTAGGATAGAAAAATGTTTTTATAAAATTATTTTCGATTAGAAATTTTTTGTATTAAATTATTTTCAATAAAAAATTATCTTCTATTGAAAATTGTTTCATCTCAATGTTTTCCAAGGCGAATTCATACAGGTGAAATTATCAGCCCAGCTGATTGGGAATCTTTTTGTCAAAATTAGTTGAATTTGCCTTGGTTTTATTTATTAATGCAGGGAAGGAAAATGTGATGTTGGCTTCGGTATTAACCAATTAACTTAAGTGTACTTATTTGATAATAAATGTACTAAACTTATGTATATATGTTGCTTTTGCTTCATTAATAATGTGTTTCAAAAATTTATATCCTTTTTTAATGAAATTTGATTATATTTAATATGTAAAAACAACTTTTCCATCCCTGATATACGAATTGGCCTTGACAAAAAACATCCCTTGAAAAGTTGCTTTGTTGTATCAATTCGCCGTTGCATATACCTTATGGATATGCCTTGTAGTTTTCTTTAGAAAATTCTATGTTCCAAATTGTTTCTTTTTTTTTCAGAAAACTATTTGTTCTAAATTGTTGCCTATATTTAAAAGAGCGATAAGAAATAATTTTATTAAAAAATTGCTTTCTCCAAATATTTTATTTAGAAATTGTATTGTCCAAACTACATAATTTCTTTAAATTTTTTATGTAACGAAATCAGTTTTTCTATAAAACTTTTATCCCCAAATTTTTTCTGTTGAAATTGTTTTTTCCCACATTACTTATATTCCCCAGAAATTATTTATCCCAAATTTTTTTCTATGAAAATGTTTTATCCCAAGTTATATCCTGAAAAAAGTTTTCAGAAATTTAGTTCCTATAAAATAATTTTTGTGTCAATTGATTTTTTATGGTTCTATGTTCTTATGGAATATTTTTTAATTTTTGTTTTTTTAATTTTGTTTCCCCAATAATTTTTTTTTTGCAAAATTTTCTAAAAAAAAATTTCTGTCTTAAATAATTTTCAATCAATATTGTTTTGGCCTTAATAACTTTATTTAAATTATTTTTGCAAATTAATATTGTTAAAAAGTTTTGTCTCAAAAAAATATATTAAATAGAAAATTATCCATAGCATGTTTGTTTAGCACACATTAGGTTTAAGTATTATTAAAAAACTTCGTAAAGACAGTGCTGAACTCAAAAAATATAATAAATACATTTTATATAAGTTTTCGCTTTAATTCAAAAATTTTATGAAGCTTCAACTCTTAAAAACATGAAAAGATTATTACCCAGCAAAAACTAGCTATTAACTTGCTCTTACAAAACAATATACTTTTCAATGACTATTGCATATCGTCTGTCTTACGAAGAAGTGTTTTAGTAATGGCTTGATATATAATGTGATACGTAAGTACTTACTTTTAGACATTTACTAAAATACACACTCAATACAATTTCCTATTGCAAAATTTTTTATAAGTAACCTTTTACAATTCTCATTTAGTTTAAGACACTTATAGTATAATGTATAGTAATAATGTTTTGGCAAAGCTGTTTAAAAGAAAACTGATGACTTGTAAATTTTCACTAACCGAACGACTTCTGTAAGCTCATATTATTAATGGATAATTTAGGTTATTCAAATCAAGTACTTACTTATTGCTATAAAATTAAATACTTATTTAAGTCCCGATTGTAATAAGAACTTATTTGAGTTCCTATTTGTAAGCGAGCATGGTAAGTACTTGCCTCCAATAGCATCGCCGTGTTAAAATAATGGGTTTAGATGCCAAATTGTAAGTAGTGAACAACTATTTTCTAGTACTTTCAACCAGCGTTGTCAACTTTAAAATTTCAAAAAGCACCATAACCCAGGAAAAAACGCGTCATTCTCAAAAAAAAGCACTAATTTTATAATTTGTAAATTATTTTTTTATTTATTTAATAAAATTATACATTTATATAAATTTCTTTGCAAATAAGACATTTTTAAATGAATATCAGAATAAATAACAAAAAAATTTACAAAAATTAAACAACGAATATCTTTTAGTCAGTCAATACAGATTTACATAGATACATATATTTATATGTAAATACAAATAAACAAAAACATTGGAAAAAAGAACGAAAATATTTAATTATTAAAGTAATTATCAATTCACAATATATCACAGGAGTGATGCATTGTAAGAAATTTATTTCAACATTTAGAAAAAAATACGACAGGATTAATTTTTCCATACCTGATGCATTTAAACGACGTTTAATAAACATATGTGAATTTGTTGTACAAAATATTAAAGAAATTATTCACCAAATAAGTACAACTATTGTTTAATATTTAAATATTTTTATATTACATATTAGAGTAATTAAATAGAACTATTTCTAACTAAAAATTATGAAAAATTTTAATAAACTTGCAGTTTAATAATTCGATTAGGATTTAAGCTTTTCTCTGTGTAAATAATATCAAATATCAATGTTAAAGTCAATTATTTCTTCATTATTATCACTATCATCTGGCCACAACATAGTCTTAATTTCAAATTGTAATGCTTTATAAATATCATTGCTATTAATCAGAATATTTACTTCATCAGCTATTTGGTAGGTTTCGCAACAGGAATTTTCCCGTTTAAGCCCATTTTTAATGAGAAGTAAGGCATTAACTGAATTTAAAGACATTCGGTTGCGAATTTTAGATTTAAACACATTCATGGGAGCGACAAAAGTTTAACGTTTAAGTTTAATGCTTCAAAGGGATTTAAGTTAACTGCATCTTTGTACGATTTAACTTCAATCCAAAAATAGAGTGGATTCAATATTTTGCCATTGGTAACGGTAAAATATCTTCTTTTGTATGTGATAAAACATTTCTAACATTAATTATGTTAATTTTACTCAAAATTTCAAGGTTTTCTGGTAAAATTTTTAAACGTTTAAAGTTGTGGGACGCTAAAAGTATGCTTTAAGGTTTAATCATTTATAAGATGATCTCAAAAGAAAGAGGAATTTCTTTTATTCACATTCACCTCAAATGCATATACATATGTATAAAGTTAGACATTTTGAAACAAAAACTTTCTGGGCAATCAATTATCTTATAAATAATTAAATTTTTAGTGTAATATTATTTTCTTGCCGAGTTGCATGTAATTGTACTATAAGTTACATTTTGGTAGTATGTATATAAATTTACACTTACAAAAAAATTTTTCAATTAATTAATTTGAATTTTAGTGTTTGGTGTCACCGAAATAAAAAGAAAATCACTAAAAACTAAAAAAAAAATCACCAAGCACTGACTCACAATTTTTCCGCTTTCTAAATGTTAAAAATCACCAAAAACGGTGATAAAATCACCGAGTTGACAACGCTGCTTTCAACTCATTATTTTGTAATGTATTATTTTGCTGGATAGTTCTTAAGTAACTACACGTAAGTGAGATATTTGTATAAGAATTATTTTGAAAACACGGAATTTTCGGTAGCTCCTTATATCACAGGCTTTTAAATTTGTTTTTAATTAAACAAGGTATGATGATCTTTCGGAAAAAAATACATTTACTTTGAAAGTATTAAAATATCGTTGCTTTTTAATTTCTTTGATTGTTGTGTTGTAAATAATATAGTAACGTAACAGACTAAAGGCCATTATTACAACTTGCCGACAAAGTTAATGTTAATAAAAGGTAACTTTTGTTAACGTGAGCAATAAACTGACCATTAAGTATTTTTCGTTATTACCACCTGCCTGTAAAATAAATTGTATTTTTTGTTTTAAATATGGCAGCACCAAAGCAAATGCTGAAAAAATTAATTAGTTCTTTAAAAACAAAGTGGCAACGACAAGCAAATAGTAAACAATTCCGTTATAGGGTAGAAAATATGGTAACTTTTAATTATAAACCTCACGTTAAAACTTAAAGGTAGAGTGATCTTCCCTTTAACTTATCGGACACTTTTAGGTTAAAGTCAAGTTGTAATAACGAAAAACTAGTTATCTGTCCGATAACATTCTAACTTTAGTTATCGGTAAGTTATAATAATAGCCCTTACTTTATCAAAAGAATCTGTTAATATAATTTTTGGAAAAAAGAGGTATTAGAGGAAGAAGGCAGTAGCAGTGTGGCAAAACGAGCATATGTGCAAAAAATTATTAAAAACGTAAACTTAATATTGCAAACTCTCATTTTTTGTCTTCTTTTCTTTACTACTTTTAAAATGTAGGCGTTTGCCTAAAGTGAACGCCAAGAAGTCTTTGAAAGCAGTAGTGGGCTTAAAATGCCTTTGAAATATAAAGAATTTGTTTGTAGTGTGCCCAACATAAAAGACTTTGTTTCCTTAATTAAAAAAAACACATACTTACAAACACACACAAAACGAAGCAGCAGATAAAACATTTAAAACTGAAAGTGACTAAAAACATGCTACGAAAATCAAAAGGCACATTTTCCTACAAGTATGCTTTAAAAAATTCTTGAAAAACAAACAGCAAAAGTCTTTACAATCAAATAATATATTTAAATAATGAATAAAAGTCTTCCTATAAAATACTTTAAATATTTATAACATTTTTCTACCTAAATGTCCCTTAAATGTATATATGTACATACAAAAAAAAAATATAAATGTCACATTTTATATGGCCATGTTTTAACAAATAATTTATTTATTACAAACATAAATATACAATTTAAATAACACATTCTTAATGCACATAATCTAACTGCAATTGTGTTGTTGCACAATCATTTTTCAATCCAGATTGATTGTATTTGTAACTTTAAAGTTTGACATCATTAATAATATATAGTTGCACTAACGATTTTAATTGCAAAGGGGTGTCATGAGTATTTGTGTCATTAGTATACTATTTTCGCTTTTACATAAATGCACGTACAAGCATGCTCACACGTAAGTATGTATTTGTTCTGATAATGTCAATACGTGAACACGAATTACCATGATGGATTTTAATTAAAGTACGCTGTGAAAAAAATATTTAGATGTAAGACTTAAATTATCTGAAATAAATAGAAGACAACAAACTGTTTCCTACAATTGACTTAAAATTAATGGAAACTAATTTGAGACAAGCAATATCTTTAACAAATGATTTGGGACAAAAAGAATTATAAGAAAAAAATTATTTGGAAGAAAATTAATGTTCAGAAAATGACTACGAGGGTTGCCTTTTAGATTGTGGGATTAGCGACAACAAATAAATATTTATCATTGCAAATAGCTTTATTGCTTTTTAAAACGTAAATAGTGGTGGACCAAGAATTGATAGGGTACTTCTCTAGATAAACTCAGCAAGAAAGATTGGGCATTAGTTAAAAAGAAAATAAAAGTCTTGTTAAAGATTTAGAGAAGTTAAACAAATGCTGAAACTTCATGCAAAGCGTAAACCCCGATGGTTTATCAGACATTATTATTTTATTTATTTATGACATTTGAAACTGTAGAATTTTTCCAGGACTTTGGATTAATAATACAGAACAGTTGTTGGTCTTAATTCCGAGACTGTTTTTGGTAGTGGTACCATATTACTAGTTTTCATTTAATCAATAAGGTACTTATCATTATAATAGTATATATGTTTATAAAGCGTGATCCATTTTGAGGTTGCCTACTTTTTTTTAGGGGGAAAAAAAAAACACCACAACTTAAAATTTAATAGGGAATGTTTATTATCATTTGAAAGAACATTCCTTGGCATTTATTTTCTGAAGATTATGTCTATCAAATGTTGGACGTTGCTACGTCGCAGATGGTCCATCCGTTGAGTCCAATTTTCGATGACTCGTTCGAGCATTTCGACTGGTAACTCGCGAATGACTTGCATGATGTTTTCCTCCAATACCTGAATCAAAGCGGGTTAGTCTGTATAAACTTTAGACTTTACATAACCCCACAGAAAAAAGTCTAATGGTGAGATATAACACGATCTTGGTGGCCAATAATAATAATATGGGCTTACCAAAGTGTTCTCTCAATAAATCCATTGATTGATGCGATATATGGGATGTGGTGCCGTCTTGCTGAAACCAAATGTAGCCGAGATCACGAGCTTCAATTTTAGGCATCAAATAGTCGGTTATCATGTCACGATAATGGTCGCAATTGACGGTTACGTTCGCAGTGGCATCATTTTTACAGAAATATGAACCAATGATACCACCGGCCTCCAAACCAAACCATTGTTTTTTCTTGATAAAGTGGCAGTTCTTGAATCTTTTCAGGTTGCTCTTCGTCCCAAATGCGGCAATTTTGTTTTTTTATATACCCATTGAGCCAGAAATGGGCCCCATCGCTGAACAAAATTTGCCTCGAAAACGTCAGATATTCTTCGAACTTTTCAAGAGCCCATAAAGCAAAGCGATATCGCTTGAGAAGGTCGAGCGGCTTCAGTTGTTGCACAAGCTGTATTTTTTACGCTTTCAACTTAAGAGCTTGACGTAAAATGCGCCAAGTCGTTCCATACGTCAGTGCGAGTTGCTGCGAACGGCGTCGAATCGACTCTCCACGGTATTTGTGTACACTCTCAGCTACGGCCGCTATATTTTCTTCACAGCGTGCTGGACGTTGTCTATTCGGTCTAATATTATCCAATAATGAATGCTGGATCTCAAAATGGGTGATGGTGTTGCGAATAGTACGCTCAGTAGACCGATTATATTAACCATAAGTTGAGCGAAGTGCACGAAACACATTCCTCACAGAACGTGAATTTTCGTAATAAAGTTGAACGATTTGTAAACGTTGTTAAGGCGTAAGTCTTTCCATTATGAAATGCCAAACAATAATAAACAAAAATAACATGACAGCATGACACGACTCACACGTGATCTGTCAAAAAAAAAAATAATTGAAAAAAGTATTTCTACTTGAATCACCCATTATATTGCAAAAGTAGCGGCAGCAGTATATTTACAATTCGACTTGATTTAATTGAAACATGAACAAAACTTCACATTGAGTCACACAAGAGAATTGAAAAACACTGCTATCGAGTTCGAAATTATTGTTATATAAACGTGGAAAGTTGGAAAAGCCGTTATCTATCGGCACCTATAATTCTGTGGCAATAAGAAAAAACTACTTATGTCTAGTTTAATAGTTTATCAGGAAAGCACTTTAAAGTTTTTAAGCAAATTTTAATAAACTGGGTTCCTTTAAAGTAAAAACTATTATGTAAACTCTGCGCTTTAATTTATTATTTATTAAGGTAAATTGTAGGATAAAATTATTTAATTTTCAAATGATATTGTTGGTTAAAAAAATAGACAATAAGTTTTTATGCTATAACTCTCTAAAAAGTTGCCTCAGGGTAGTTTTAAATTGCAAGACTGCATTGGTGTTTTTATTTTAATTTTATTTAATGTCAACTTAACCAACTATTCTTTTTTGCCACAGAATTATTATTCGTACAATTTAATGTAAAATGTTTTAGGAAGTATCATAACCCAGCAAAAAAAGACATGCAAAAGAAATAATGAATGCATGAGTTCAACCCATGATTAAGAGTCAGTTTTTAGGAGGTGGATTAAACTTGGTTTGTTTGTAGTTTTATTAAACTTTAATAAAATTTAAACTGCCTTAAATCCGCCAAATCGTTTTTCAGTGATAGTTTAAAAAATGTCAAATTATTTGATATTGTGCCATAGTTTTTGGAAAATAAAAATATGGCATCATTTTAAATTTCCAATATAAACTTTACAAAAAGAAATAAACAAAACAAAGCGTCAAAGAGAAAAAGAAAAACGGGGAAAAAAGATTTTGTTAATTAATTTATTTAATGTGTAATTAAAAAACTAAATATAAGCGTAACAGATGGCATTAAATGTTCCTACAATTTTACTACAAACGAGATTCAAGTATTAGTTGAAAAAAAAAATAGTCATAATAGAATGCAAGAAAACTGACCGCACTTTGTCGGAAGAAAAAAATTTGTGGATGGCTAGAAATTGAAGCTGAATTCAATTCAACTTTTAATAGTTATCGCTCCTTAAGAATAAGTTTGAAAATATGAAAGAGACTGGTAAAAAAATATGCAAAAGTTAAGGAAGAATTATACAGAACTGGTGGGAGACCAAAGCCAGCTTCGCAAGTGTCTGCTATTGATGAAAATATTTTTCAATTGTGAAGAAAGAGCAAATTATTGGACATGGGTCCATATATGATGATGATTTTATATCGCTATCTAGCAGGTTCATTTTTTAATTCTATAAATTTACTTGCTTTTATAAATTAAACTTATTTTTAGAACTCCAAACAAAACAGGATATTTCATTAAAAGAATCCCTTGAAGTTCTTACTGATGAAGAGCCAAAGGCAAACCTTGAATGGGACAAATATACTCCCAAAATGTTGGGTTGTAAGAAACATACTGCTCTCTGTGCAGGAAAACAAGGACAAACCAAAGATGTTTGGGCAGATGTTGGTTCTTATTGTCCTGGGTTTTCTTACTATTGTTTTATTTAAATTTGCGTATACTTCTGAATTATTATAACCCTCATTATCTGAAAAAATCCATTTTATCTTTTGTTTCAATTAATTTTGTATAACAAAAATATTCTTTAGCCAGACAGCTGTTTTATGTTTTAGTATATTTTTACAGCTGTTATGTTTTGATAACAAAAACGTAAGTTTAACCGGTCAATCTTGGTGGGTTAAACTTCAATTAAAAAAAAAAAAAAAAAAAATCACATCTCAAAAACACCATTTCAAGTTTAAACAGTATTTAAACTATAAACACGTTTGAATTATGCACATCCTAAAAACTGGCTCTTTGTAGTTCAATTTAGGTAAATCATGTATGACTTTAATATTAACGTGACATTGAAGAGCATGTGTTTATATGAGTATGCATTGTAGATGAAAAAAAAACATGGTTCATGACTTAATAATGTTTTTATATGAATTTTTTAATATATTTTGCATTCACTTGAATGTATTTTGAAGCACATCAATAATGGCTAATTTTTTTGTATCTGGAAAAGGTTTTCTTCATGCTTCTTTTTAAACTTATGAATTTTGAAAAATCTTGTTCACATTAAACAAGTGTAGTATTTTTTGCTGGGAAGTTTTTAAAATGAACTTAAGGCGAAATAATTTATTTAAAATAAAATATAGTGTTTTTCAAATTGAATTTTTATTTTATCGAACTTTTTTGTTTAAATTAATATTTAAATTTTTAATCATCAAGCCTGATTAAAAATTTAAATATTAATATAGTGTTTTTCTTTCATCTCCTTATTAAAATGTTTTCCTTTTATTTTAGATGTTTTTTTTTTAATACTGCCACCGATCATAAACCTCACTATTGATTTTGTGATGACTTTATCTGTTTAACCTTTTTTATTTATATAGTTTTTGTTTGCACTGAAAATAGTTTTATTTGTTGCTATTTTTTTCCTTAATAAAGTGTATGAGAATTAATGAAAAACGGGGAAAAAAACTTTCTAACATTTTTAAAACCTCAACCGCCTTTCAACCTTGTATTGTACAACAACAAATTTTGATTTAAGGCCCGCAAACACACATAACAGCGACCATCACGACTACGTCTAGTACGTTTTTCCAAATCATCATGTTGGTGAACTTGTTTCGCCTGCCTTAAACATGCAATTGACAAAAAGTATTGCAACAATAATAACAACAACGAAAAACTTCTAATATTTTTCTCAACTAAATATTAATGTAAAATTAAAACAAAACAAAATGTAGAAAATGCATGACAGGAGAGTGGGTAAGACATTAAGTGGCAGTTATATAAATATGAATATAAGTATGTATTGTATATTCTAACAACAACAACAGTGCAAAAACCACATAATACCACGTAAACTTATAACGGTAGCAAAAAACAAATGTAAACATGAAACGAAACATCATCATTAACAACATGGTGAAGGTGATGATGTTTAAAGGGTTTGAGAAATGGATTTTTAGAGAGAAAAAAACAACAATTTTATTTTGTTTTCACATACACACAAGGTTATTTAGAGGTAATAAATATGAGTTTGTTATTGCTGGTTATAGTTGGTGGCAGAGGTATTAGTCTGGTTGTTATTGGAGTTAAAATTGAAATGAAAAAACATTATAAAACTATCGACATACATACACACATTTATATGACTGTATGCATACTTATATGTAAATACAGTACTGTCTGGGTAGAGTGACCCCCGATGCTATGAATACCGGAATGTTTACATTGACTACTCTGTAGAGTGAACACTCATGAACCTCCATAGAGTGAACATACTTTATACTGAGGTTTGGCGAAGGAGAAAAACAATGAAAAATAGTATTAAAACTAAAGAGAACATAATATGACGGTGAACAATTTAGAATAACTTGACAAGTTACTCTCACAAATACGCATTCTATGAAGTGTTAATTTATTTAAGTCTGCGCGCATGTTCCATTAAGGTCGTGTCTTAAAGTTAATTTCTGAATAATTGGTGTTATATAATTGTTACATAAAAATGGATTCGAAAAAAAGAATGCATTTATCCTTAAAACAAAAAAGCGGCATTATAAAAGAAATTTAAAAAGGTGCTACTGTTATTTCTTTGGCACAGCGTTTCAGCCTTGAATTAGTGAACAACCTGGGTATAGAGAAATCGCTCTGCAAAAATTAGTTCACTCTACCCAGACAGCACTGTATGTCAAGATACTGACAAAAAAAAAATACTGCATATCAGTATTTGTAATTTTTATGTTTAATAAATGTGTATCGAAATGGAAATTATATAAAAAGCACATAAACGTATCAATGAAATTTATTAAAAAAATCTATTTTTGTCATAAAATAATTGGAAGTTCAGTAGGTGCGTCCGACATTACAGTTTCTCGGGCTAACAACAAAATATAAAGTGTTGACGACTATTGAAAGCAAACCTTAAAGTAGAAGATTGAATAGATTCTCAGAAAGTGGGACTACTGCAATGGTTTAAAGACTTTATAAGAAAACGAAAACATTTCTAAAAGAGAAATAGCTAAAAAAGTAAATTGATCTGAACCTCTTGTAAGTAAAGTTAAAAGACAAAGCCTGCGATCTTACTTATAATCGAAATCTAACAGAAACCCTAAAAAAATATTTTTAGGGAAAAACAATTTTATGAAAGATTTTTTTTGATGGCCTGACGGTCTGAGTTGAGATAAAAACTTATTTTTTTTTTCAGTTTAATCTTTCTTTTAATAAAAAATTTATTTCTTTATATTAAAATAAGGAATTTAAAATTAAAAATTAACCTTCGCCCATTGGCGTAACTAGAAAATTCTGGCGGATGCAAAAAATTTTTTTTTTAATTTTTGTCACCCCCGGACAAAATTCTAGCTACGCCATTGCTTAAGCCAGTAATAAAATAATGTTGTCTTTTAATTTAAATAATTTTAATATGAGTCTTAAACATTTTTTACGCGCTTTAAACAATAAATAAACAAAAAATATATAAGAACTAATAAATGAATGAAAATATTTTGGAATAGTAGACTAAATAATTGGAAAATAAAATTTGCTTTGTATGGGTCTGGCACTGCCCACTTTTCTAACCTTAAATTGTATTTCCACAGGTAGCCTAGTATCATACAAATCGGTTTCTTGGATGTAATTAAAAAATAAAATTAACTATATATGGGCGTGAATCTGCTCTTTTGTTTTGCCTTAAACTGTCTCGAGTATCTTCAGAAGACTTCACCAAAGTTTCATAACAATTTGATTATTGGTTTAGGCACGCATAGAGGACAGACAAGTAAACTTCCATTTTTATAAATAAAAATTTTGTGGTAGACCACCATTAACATTTCGATGTACGTCCTATTTTTAGACATACTGCATACACAGATAAATCTCATAAGAATCGGTCAAGCCAATTCGGAGGAGCTTTGTTACAAAAACTCTTACACAAGTGTTTAATAAATTAAATTAATAAAATTCGCCTAAATAAACTGGCACAAAATAAAAAATATTCTCTAGAAATATATAGAAAATTAATTGGACCAAAAAATTTTAAATAAAAAGTGTTTGATAAAAAAAAATTAAAAAAAAATTTTTTGTAGATTTTTTAATATTGACCCCACTGTTCTACGCCTGAATGTATACAATACCACAATAATATATTTTCACAATCTAAAATGAATCTTGTTTTATAATGTTTTGCATGAGAATGAGGAATTTTAATGAAATTATTTTTATCAAATAAAAAAAAATACAAATAAACTAAAACTGGAATGCAAATAATAGCAAAATTTGATTTATATTACCATCGAAATTATTTTACTATTAAAATTAAAACTTCTCTAAGGACATAAATTAAAGTGACAAAAACAGAGTAGACTTACCAATATTAACAATACCATGATTGGTTAACTCCCAACATGACTGCAAACGTAATATACTTAAACTATGACTTTGTTTTGGTGAAAAATAGCCCAAAGCAGCATCGGTAACATGATAAGCCTTAAAGTAGAAAATAAAATAAAATACAAATTACAAATATTTTAAAAACATAATTTCTGCAGATGAGCGTTAAAGCACTACTCACTTGAAGTGAAAATTCATACAGTGATGGCAATAATTGTGCCACCGCGCCCACAGCCTCATCAGCAATATTTATACAATCAGCCAGCGATAATGAAACAATGCGTGGTGTTAAACATGCCCAAAGGCCAGCTTCGGTGACCTCATTACAGCCAGCCAGTTCCAATTCAAACAGACTCTAAAATGAAATGGGAAAAGCGAATGAAAGCAATTAGTACAATAAAACATTATTAAAGTGAAAAGGGCACAACAAAATGTGACTTCTTGGATAATTAAAGTATAGAGTAAATGACAACCTCAAAATACAGGAATTTCCTAAAACGTTGAGGTAAATGACTTGAGTTTAAGCACAAAGGACTTTTAATGAGGGTTTTTTTTATAATACTTAAGCCTAAAACAAAACTAATTTGTAAAACACAAAAGGAATGCGCGGCATAAATGAAAAAGAAAATAAATGTTAAAACATAAAAAGCAAACCTATAAAGGTAAATATTTGTTTCCTTAACCAAGAGTTCTCTGAAGCATGATTCATTTATACAACGACGATTTATAAATGATGAAATTAATATAATGTTTTTTTAGTAAAAAAATAATTAAATCAAAAAATAAGAAAAAATCTCGCTAGTTTGTTAAAAAAAATCGACATATCTGACGGCGATAAACCCAGAAAAGCAGCTTTTGAAGACGCTCACTAAATTTTTTATATTAAACTCGAGTATGTTTATTGCCGATGAGTGGACATTCAAACACTAAACTTAGGCAAACAAGTATGATCTTAAAACAAAGTTCCAACATACTTATTAAAACTCTTCATACAAAAAAAAACAAACCTACAAATCTAGTACCTACCGTACTATCCAAATAAAAAGTCAAAGTTTTCGAAGCACTAACAATTGTAGCGATACTAGCACAATATACTACAGGGTAATTTACACATAAACATTTTTGTACTGCAGGGTAACTAAATATACTCATAATTTCATGTGTGAACAGTAATATGAATCCTGCTGTGTTTTTATAAATAAACGCATGGGAATTCCATCCAATAGTAAGTGCACTTAGGAATGATCACATCACTTAAATTGTCTGGCGAATGTCTGGCTTAGCGACACTTCACAATATCGAGTGCCTAATGATCGTTGCCGCTTTGGGCCACAATATAAACACACACCAAACGGTACTATAAGGTATATATAGTGCAGTATCGGCACGCTTCATGTTGCGTTAATATTTTGTATTTTTCCCACGACATACTAGTGTGGAACTGAACACTAATTTTAAGTACTAACACATATTAATAAATAAATAAAATAAGTACCGACCAACACTACCGACTACTAGACTAGCGGTAAGAATCTCAAATGTTATATATAAGCGAGTATTTTTAAGAACAAAATTAATCAATAATAATATATTAGAGCTTCCTAGAGGAGCTCCTTGAAATAAGTAAAAACCCAACTGTGGAGCCGCCCAGAGTAGCTCACAGAAAACAAAAATAACAATGACTTTCTATTTACACAATATATTGTTACGTTTAGATCATTTATAAACGTTGGTTTATTTCCTTTAAATAAATGGGGATTCTTTTGTATTGCAAATAGGTAGGTAGGTAGGTGGGAAAGGAGGATGCAGGAAGCAGTATCTGCCACACTCGGAAACCAATAAGGTTCATTGCGTTTCCCTTTATATAGTAAAGATAGAAAGAGATAGAGGGGGTTGCCAAAGATATAATATATGAAAATAAGAGATAGTTAGTAGGTAGTATTGCAAGTAATAGCACTTGAATTTCGTTATAAAATTAAGAGCAATTTATTAATTTAAACACACTCAGATATTGTTTTACATGACTTTATTTATTTCTGTTATGGTTAAACACCTTTATTATCAAACTCAAAGTGTGTATCAAACTTTACAAGCTCTACTGCAATACTGATCATGTAAGCTGTGTTAATCGAATATTTATAGTAGCATAGTGGGGGTCTATAACATTGCACAAAGTTCTCGATGTACAAATATACTAGAAGTTCTAGTCTAGAACATTCTGGTAAATTACTATAAGGCCGTTACAGTTAAATCAAGACGTAATGTTAATGTTAAGTAATATGCAGAAAATATAAATTTACCTAAAAGTATGCTGCATATAATATCACACCTCGACTTTATATTACTTAAAATGATATTCAAACAATCAGCCAACCAAAGGAAATGTTGAATTAACATAAATTCTACAAATAAAACTACTGTAACATGAACTACTGTAAATCAAACTTATAAAAATATCATGTAAATTAAGCTACCTAAAATGAAGGCCTGTAGTAATATTTTCATTTAGAAAGCATATTTATAAGCGCTTCGAAAAAGCTCTACATTACTGTACTAGTTGAAGTGAATAAATTGAGAAAAATTTTTACAAATTAATCAATTGGAAGTTCTTCTATCCTTTTTTTATTACAAAACAATTTTGTAAGGAAGAAAATTCAAAACACTTTATCCGTAAGCCATTCATTTACATACGATAATAGGCTTTGAAAAACGAGCATTTTGTTTTAGTAATGCTTTAAAACAGAAATTCGAAAAACCAGTTTCTAAGTGGAAATTTTACATTTCTCCCTTACAAAGAAATATTTAATATTTAAAGAAACATTTTTTTGGTGATATTAATTACTGTGAAATCCTTATATGTGACAATACGACACTTAATACACATTTTCAATTTACCAATTGGGAGTACAACATAAACAAACATTTGTCTACTGATATTAAACTTTGATTATGCATGTACTCAGTATGCTAGTAAGTGTTTGATCTTAGATGTAGTGCTGGCAAATTCTACTACTTTTCATTACACTCCTGCTCAATATTTTTCATTTGGGTATCTGATACTAATTAATATTTTTAACGGATTTTTTATATCAGAAATTAAATAAAATAAAAATCAACTGTAAATGCTCAGCTGTGCCGAATCGCTTCACCATCATGTACATAGGTAAAGTGAGCACATCGTAGCTTAGCCTAGATTTCAGATATAATGTGATAAGTCATTTTGCTTCATTTCCGATGCAATTTTTTATTTTGAATTTTTAAAAAGTTAGTTGTATATGTGTGTGTGTGAAGTTAAATTCGTATTTAACAAGCAGAGATAAGAATCGCATTTCGTAACAGAGCTCATTTTTTAGATAACAGAGCAATGTTAGACATTTAACAGTGCTAATACTTCATATATACATAGTAAATTATTATGATCAATATTTTATCTATGGACCTGAGTAAATATACCAAACTATTAAGGAATTATAGATCAAGGAGTCTTAACGACACTGGATAAGTGTCATTTTGAAAATAAATGTGGAATTTTAGAAAGCTGAGTTTAAAATTTAGGGAAACTCTTCGAAAGTTCAGTGGGAAAAATGGCATTTTTAGAATGCTACACATATGACGTTATATAGGTATGGTGGCCCATAATTTATTTCTTTTGATTTCAATTTTCCTCCTTTCTGTTATCCAGAAATCGAATTTTGTTTGTAAATTTTAGGAAAAACAACAAACTATGTAGTTGTATATTTGTGCTTATATCTCAGTTAGTTTCTAACCAATTTCCCTGTTTTTCTCAGTAATTATTTTCTGGGACTACGGCTTGTGATTCGGTACATTATATTATACAAAAATTAGTTAGAATCTTTAGTAACTTGATATACTTTAAAAACTATATATATATATTTTTTTTAATACGTTTGCCTATAACTTTGCCGAATAGTGACCGAATGATCCAAATTTTTTAGGAATATTTCTAGAGGCATATTATATCTACAAATAGTGGCAAAAATTTCTATAAATTTACTTAAGCTTAGAAATTTTGATTTTTATGGAAAAATATGAGGCAGACGTGTTTGTTTGCTCATATCTCAGAAAGTTATATGCCGATTGTGCTTGATTTTAATAGCGTTTAAACAAAGTAAATTTTATATGTATATTAAATTAAGATGGAAATTGCACACCCCAGAATTGTGTAGTTATGACCATGCTTAAATGGGTATAGAGTTAAATTATTCAGTACAAATGTATTTCATTTTTAACTTAAGACCTTTTTTGCATAACGTCAAAGATATACAGATAAAGATAACATCCATAAAAACAGAAAAAATAAACCCATTTCAAATAATAATTGATAATGCAGTATGTACAATAATAACACTAAAAAAATTATTATTTTTTTCTATGTTTAACCCTCTTTTCTTTTGCAAGAATATGTACTTAAACATTTCTCTTAAGAAACTGTCCAAATAAGCCCAACCATAATGCGACCGCAATCATTCAAAAATAGTCGTGTAAGTGCGCTCTAAATAACACACCAAAATGATTGACAACAAATGAAATGCTCTTGATAATATTTTTTTACTTATATATTCTATTGTTTATATTTATTTTATTGTTGTCATTTGTTGTTGTTGTGTTTTTTGTTGCTGTTATAACTAATACCGCAATATTTCTTTAGAAAGCGTATGTGGGAGGGCGCTACATAAAGTTTTAAAGGCTATAATAAAACAACTGGTCTATATAGTTAGTGTTAGTAAGAGGTACTTTTGGACAACGTGAGCAATATAATAAACTTTAAATATTTTTCGTTATTGCAATCAAACAATATGGCACTATCAGAGCAAATACCGAATACAAAAAAAAATTAATAAATCAGTTCCTAAAATACATAGTGCAATCATAAGTAAAAGAATAAAATTTAATGGCATTTTTAAAGCATATTTATTCATCAGGTTGTGTTGATTCGTCAACTGATTATTATACCCTTCACACAGTGAAAAAGGGTATATATAGGTTTGTCATTCCGTGTGAAATTTCTGCAATTTTGATTTCCGACCCCATAAAGTATATATTTTCTGAAAGCTTATGAATATGGGAGTCGATTAAACCCTGTCAGTCTGTCCGTCTGTCCGTGTGTATGTTGAAATCAACTTTTTGAAGCCCCCAGACATCGCTTCGACTCGGGTGAGGTATTAAAATATCAGAAATATTCGGGAGTAGATCAGTATTGAAAATCAGAAACATCGGTACATAAACAACTGAGATATGAGCAAAAACCCACGACCACCTCGATTTTTTTTCACAAAAACAACATTACAACAACAACATATGTACATACATACATACAAACGTGTATACTGGTTAGAGAAAACGTGGCATCGAATCCCAGCTGAGCCAAAAAATTTCTTTTTAATATTTTTTAAATTTTTTTTAAATTTTTTTTTTATTTTTTATTTAATATATTATTTATATTTTTATTATTATTTCTTTTTAATTTTTTTTTTTTATTTTTTTTTTTTTGTTTTATATATATTATATACATAATAATTTTTTTTTTTAATTTTTTTTTAAATTTTTTTTAAAATTTTTTTTTTTATTTTTTTGTTTTTTTAACATACATACGTGAATTTATAATTTTACAATGGAATGTTTTTATATATGTATGAACGTATTTCATATGGGATGAATAGTGACACAAACTACTGTTATTGCATGACTACACGTTGTGAAGGGTATATAAGATTCGGCACGGCCGAATATAGCGCTCCTACTTGTTTTTAATACGTTTGCCTATAACTTTGCCAAATAGTGACCGAATGATCCAAATTTTTTAGGAATATTTCTAGAGGCATATTATATCTACAAATAGTGGCAAAAATTTCTATAAATTTACTTAAGCTTAGAAATTTTGATTTTTATGGAAATATATGAGGCAGACGTGTTTGTTTGCTCATATCTCAGAAAGTTATATGCCGATTGTGCTTGATTTTAATAGCGTTTAAACAAAGTAAATTTTATATGTATATTAAATTAAGATGAACATTGCACACCCCAGAATGGTGTAGTTATGACCATGCTTAAATGGGCATAGATTCAAATTATTCAGTACAAATGTATTTCATTTTTAACTTAAGACCTTTTTTGCATAACGTCAAAGATATACAGATAAAGATAACATCCATAAAAACATAAAAAATAAACCCATTTCAAATTATAATTGATAATGCAGTATGTACAATAATAACACTAAAAAAATTATTATTTTTTTCTATGTTTAACCCTCTTTTCTTTTGCAAGAATATGTACTTAAACATTTCTCTTAAAAAACTGTCCAAATAAGCCCAACGATAATGCGACCGTAATCATTCAAAAATAGTCGTGTAAGTGCGCTCAAAATAACAACAAAATAACAACAAATGAAATGCTCTTGATAATATTTATTTACTTATATATTCTATTGTTTATATTTATTTTATTGTTGTCATTTGTTGTTGTTGTGTTTTTTGTTGTTGTTATAACTAATACCGCAATATTAGACCACAAACATAAGTCTTTAGAAAGCGTATGTGGGAGGGCGCTACATAAATTTTAAGGGATATTATAAAAAAACTGGTCTATATAGTTAGTGTTAGTAAGAGGTACTTTTGGATAACGTGAGCAATATAATAAACTTTAAATATTTTTCGTTATTGCAATCAAAAAATATGGCACTGTCAGAGCAAATACCGAATACAAAAAAAAATTAATAAATCAGTTCCTAAAATACATAGTGCAATCATGAGTAGAAGAATAAAATTTAATGGCATTTTTAAAGCATATTTATTCATCAGGTTGTGTTGATTCGTCAACTGATTATTTTTTTGCTTATTTTAAATTTCAGCTGTCCAAGTCCATAGATAAGAAACAAGTTTTTCTCTTCTCCCATTTATTATAAATGCCAAACTTCATATTAAAAATATATAAACAAAAATTTTATTTTAGAACTGCGGTTACCTAATGAATAAATATAATTTCTGAATTTTTTTAAATAGTATATACATATATAAATATAAAAACATGATAAAGCTTTAATTATAATTTTACAATGATCAAGTAAGCGAAAATAGTTGCAGTTCCTTAATCCAATGATAAATATCGCCCAAAAGCCATTGGCTTTTTAATGTATGCGTGTGGGTTTTCTGTGCCCCAAATGCGACAATTTTTTTTTATTTGTACAAACAGCTTTTACCATGGAAAACTGGAGAAAGCTTCATAATGCTGCCATATTTTTATCACAATTAAATAATGACATATATTTAAGACTCAAACATTTAAACTGTATCTAAGTGCACCTTAAATTTATATGAAATTTAACCAGATTTATATTTAAATACAAAGTCAAGAAACGACCATTAATCAAACTAAATAGTGAATCCTCATATTGTTCTGTGACAACATCATTTATTATGTCAACAATACGTGTTTGCCATTTCATTACGGTTTTGGTTTTTTGTTTATGGTTAACAAAATATTCAACAAGATATATGAATAGTATCAACTGATTTGACAATTTGATTTTTCTTTGTTTATTTATCATTTCTGAGATTATTTTTGTAAATTCTTTTTGAAGATTATGATGATTATATATTTATTTTATTTAAATATGTCATCATTTAAATAATTAAATTGTCGGTGGTTTGTAATGATGCGTTTATTTCATTTTTATTTTTTTTATTCTTAAAACTATTTTTCATTTTATTTTAATTTCTAACAATACCGACCTTGTGTTAGAAAAGAATAAACAATTTTTGTAGGCAAATAAAATATTATTTTAAACAATTATGAAATATGTATGTATATGTAAGATGTATATACATACAAGCAAAGATTTATTTATTTATTTTCGTGATAATGGACAGGTGAAAAATTATGTCATAAGATCTCATAATTTTTAAATAAGTTTTGTAAAAAAAGAAAGAAATTATGTTTTAGATGAGCACAAGTTGTTCTCCACGACATTTGTTTTAATTTATTTAATTACATTTAAGATGTTTCTCCAAATACCTGCCCACATACAGCCTTTTATAAACACAGATAAAATAAGTTAAACTATTTATTTATAGAAACAATTTCCAAACTTCTTTGTTTTTTTTTAGAAATATTGATTTCTTGCATATTATTTAAGAAAATGACATTGGCATGTCATGTTATAAAATGTGTTTATTTTTCCCAACACGCACTGTATAATAACATTTAATACTGCCATCATACTGTACAAACAACAAACGTATATCGCCAGTTACAGTTATAAAGTATCTATTATAAAAATATTTCCGTTACAATTGCAATTACCTTCATGAAAACATACATTTGGTGTTTTTTAGCAAAAAAAAAAAAAATATTTAGAAGAAAAAAACATTAACTTTTGCCATGTTTCCATTTCGTGTTTCCGTTTGTTTCATATTTAAATTCATATTTCCTATTTTTAAGCTTTATGTAAATTTAAACTTAATTTGCTTACAAAGGAATAATATTAGAAATCCAAAAAAAAAAAATAATAATAATAAAAATCTGTGCAATAATCACGCAATCCCCTTCAGACAAATACATAGAAATTTAGGGAAATTTAACAGCAATTTGGAAAATAAAACCATTAGTAGTTTCAACGAATTTATTGCGACGGATGCCTACAGTATTTCGCACAATCGACTTACTACAATAAATATTTTGCGAATTCCTACTTTTTCGAAATAGTGTGAAATAGTCAATTAAAAGACCAAGCTTTAAAGCATTTGGATTTGGTTCTGTGAAGTCATTCATTAATGCAAACACACCAGCAATATACTTGAAAGATCACATTGTAGGTGTAATTTTACAAAAATGTCCACAAATGTTTGGACCTTCGGGAAAAGCCATGCTTCGTTGTTTGAAATTATGCAATATAATCTGAGTACTTGAACTCAATTCCATATTGTTCACCACACAAAAAAAGCACACAATATACATGTTTAGTAACAAACAACAAATGATGTGTTTTTGGGAAAAAAAATCAAGAAATTACCATAGAAATGACAGATGTATGCAAATACATATGTATGTGTACATACGAGTACAAACAGCATACGTAATACCACTTAATATTCTATAAATATTTATGTACGTTTGTATGTATGTTTGAGTCACTCAAATCAAAAATCTATACAATAAAACAAATTTTGTAATTTGCAATATCATTTTGAAAATGTAAATTGATGTATAAATTTAGGGAACAAGTGCGTTGAAAATTACAAGTACATCCATGTATGTACAAATCGTAGACAAATTTTGGGTGTGTAAATACAGGAGTTTCTTTTTTTAATTTTGAAATATTTTTATACTTTAAATATATTCATAGTATTGGCCACTGTTAGTTATGACAATTTTGCATCCACGCCAAAAGGACTGTTTATCTTCTAAGGCGTGTAACCGGTTACCCAATTCTAAATTGAAGCGTATCCCAGAGAGAGAGAGAGAGAGAGAGAGAGAGTTTCCTGCAACTGTGGCACAAACTGTGTGACATCCTGCGCCGTCTTTTTGTTGATGAAGGAAAAAGTCAGAAATCATGGTTCTATAGCGGTCACCATTGACTGTAACGTTTTGCCAGTCGTATAGTTTAGTTATGATAGTAAATAGAATTTTATGGTTGTATCTACAGAATTTCGTTACGGAATATCAATGTATCGTCAGCGCTGGGGGTGCCCCGGTGGACTAATCAGTAGTGTGCTGGTCTTCTAGTTTGGGGGTTGCGGGTTCTATTCCCGCCAGAGACTCTGGACTGGTCTGCTTCTCTTTCTCTTCTATTCTCTTTCTATTCTAACTATTCTATTCATATCGAGCGCACAACATGCCAATTGGGCATACTTAAGTGTTTACCTGTCGTGGGTTTGGGCTTTTAGTGCCCCTCCTTTTCAACCTAACCTACACATAGTCAGCGCTAGGAAATTTCGATTCTTGCAATAGAAATCGAATGATACAAAAAATCGATTGCAAGATTTTAACATTTTCGTGGATAAAGAATTTAATTGTTTTCCGAGTGTAGTCTTGAATCAATAATTTAGTTTATAAATTCAAAATATAATCGATAACATTCTTACTTAAAAAAAAATACAGTTGAGAATCGACTATCCAGGATGGTCGGGACCAGAAGCGTTCCGGTTAATTGAGGTAAAATTTTAAACTCGTACTTACATAAATATTTGTATTGTATACTAATACATTTTTAATTATTACTTATCAAATTACATATTAAAATAATGGTTTGTTTCTTCTTCTTAATCTGTATACTTTCTGCCGAAAGCTTCTCTTTGACACGGTAGATTTGAATTTTATCTTGTTCTGTAATGTTCGAAGATGAAGAATTTTTCAAAAAGTTTAGCAGGGTGCTGGAAGCGTTTAGAGCATCATGCAGTGATGTTTTTGTAACGATTATGTCATCAGAATCATACGAGCTTATTTCGGTATCAGGTTCATCATAGTGATTTGTCAGCGTATAAGTTCTTCCTCAGACAAAATCGGAAATGAGGGTGCATCTTTATCACCGTTAAGCTAAGTTTCTACATCCTCAATGCTCAAGTTATTCGCTATTTTTACTATTTTTTTTTTCAATCCCGGATAATTGAGGTAATCACAGTTAAGTCATTGAAATAAAAAAACTTCCTCTCGTTATCGATCCTGGATAATTGATATTCCCGGTTAACTGACTCACGGATAATCGATGCTCAACTGTGAAATAGTTTTTAATCTATCAGTCAATTTAATAAATGTCCTTAACAGATAACCCACATCTTGTGAGGAACGTTTTTAGCATTAAACTTAAACAAATATAAAGCATACTTTTGGACAACTCATATTCATATTGACACAATAAAAGCATACTTTTTAGGCAAAAATTAAAAAATATTTTTTATAATAAACTTTATTTTATGCAACTCATATTCAGTGGCAAACATATCTTTATAGAAAGTTTGAAATAAATTTCATAAAACATCTGCAACATACATTCAAAGGTTATCATTTTTCCTTTTAAAAAAATGTGAAGCATACTTTCCAGCAATTAAGTTTTATGTACAGACTTTTAAACTCAAAGTTGCAAAAATATACTCTGCAGCAATTTATTTTGTACATTAAGCATGAATTCCAGCAAATTGAGTTTAATTTTCAATAAAAAAAAATCATACTTTTTTCCCATAAAAAAACATGACTAAAACATGTTTAACAAAATTATCTTTGAACACAAAAAGCTTTCAGTCAATATTCTTGAAAACAACTAAGATAATTTGCTTAACAGCATGACAACATCAGATACATTTTTCTAAAAAAAATGATTTTAAAATATTTTTAAAATTCATATGAGACAAAGGATTTCATAGAATTAAATTCTTAAGCAGATTATAAAAAGCATTGGAAGCGATTTTTTATATTTGAAATAAATTGTTTCATAGAATGTTCAATGATTTAGTTCTTTGACAAATTCTTAATTTATGTGAAATGTTTTCTATAAATAACACATCTTTCTGTTAATAGCGCAGGCAATTTTTCTGATACTCATTTTACAAGTGTTAAAAATATAACATTAAAAAACATAATATAGGGTGTTTCTTTTTTAAGTGTACAAATTTAAATTGAAATAATAACTTTTCGTCGTTAAGCACCCCATAAACTTTTCAATCTAATTGGTAACTGAGTCGGTTGTTATCCAAATCAAGGCGTGTATGGCTCTGTCAAATGATTAGTTTGGCAGTTGTAGAATTGGTTGAAGAAAACATCAAAAGATTTTGATTTTTTCAAGTTGCCTAGTAAGTCTTTCAATTCGATTGTTTTGTGTGTGTTCAAGTATCTTGATCAGCTGTCAAAATTTGTTTGTAGTTTTCAATTCAGTTTATGAAGTGTGTGACTAAGCATCAATTCAATTGAAACGTGTATGGGCTGCTTTTCATTTAGATTATGATTTCGGCCATCGGGGCGTGGTGATAACGCATTTTTTTAAGTAAAATTTTTAATTTATCGGCAATGTTCCTTACAATGTCTTTAGTGTCGTCAATGTCGCCTAAACACTTTAGACAAACTGTTTTAAAAACATTTTGCGGTCTTAAACATCGCATTCAATTAAGATTTTTTTGTACATTTAAAAACACACGTAGCTTTTCGTACTCTTTATGCTCGAATTTTGCTTATTAAAATTGAACCAAAGATGACTTTATACTTTTCGCCTGTGGTGCCAAGAGTACATATAGCTTTTTCATCCCATTTATAATTTCTACTATATTTATTTTCGATCCCATAAGGTATGTTTTTTCTGAAAGCTTATGAATGCCAAAATGGATTGAACGATGTTTGTGTGTGATTTATAGACAGGTTTGTAACTATTTATAAATACGATACTTCTCTAGTGCAATTCGTGAAAAAAAAGTTAGAGTAAAAATAACTCTTTTGTTGGCACACTGAAGGCACCACATTGCAAATCATATTGTTAGAAATTATTCAGTGAAAATAAATAAATAATAATAATAAACACTAAAATATAACTGCTTCAGTGTTATTCCTATAGTTTCCCAGCAATAAAAAAAAGAGTTCAACCCATAATGAAGCAGTTCAATTTACATGAAACATTCACGATTTTAACATTAACGTTTCATTAAAAGCATATGTTGATATGAATCTATATATATAAAAGTGAAACTCTGTGTGTGTGTGTGTGCGTGTGTGTGTGTATTAGCTATAGACTCCGAAACTGTAAAACCGATCGGGCTCAAACTTTGGTAAGTTGTTGTACACATGGATGGGAGGAAAAAAGTGGGCGGGGCCACGCCCATAAGAAATTAGATATCATTTTAAGATACTTGAACGAGCTCTCATGACTAAATAATTTCGTGATTAGAAAAGTGGGCGGGGCCACGACCATAAAAAGTTTTAATTTTGAGGTACCTACACTGGACTGATTTTTTTGAAACTTTGCACACATATTGAGCTGTCATGACTTTTTAATTTCATGATTAGAAAAGTGGGCAGGGCCACGCCCATAAAAAAAAGTTATAATTTTGAGGTACTTTCACTGGACCCGTTTTTCTGAAACTGTGCACACATATTGAGCTGTCATGACTTTACAATTTCGTGATTAGAAAAATGGGCAGTGCCACGCCCATAAAAAAAGTTATCATTTTCAGCTACTTAAACTTCACCGATTTTTCTAAAACTTTTCACACACATATTGAAGTCTCATGGTTATACAATTTCGTGATTAGAAAAGTGGGAAGGACCACGCCCATAATAAAAGATATAATTTTGCGGTACTTGTTTTGGACCGATTTTCGTAAAAGTTTGCACACATATTGAGCTGCCATAACTATACAGTTTCGTGATTAGAAAAGTGGGCAGGGCAACGCCCATTAAAAAAAGTTATAATTTTTAGTTTTTTGCACTTGATATTCAATTTAAATTCATAATGCATTTTTATTCATTAAGGGGCGTAGCAACGCGCACCGGGCTTTTCTAGTATATTAATAAAATTCACTTCATTCTAATAAGTAAATAGAACGCATGCATAGTAGATGAAAAGAAACCCATGTTTCAAGACTTAGTACTGTTTGTTCATGTGAACTATTTTAGATATTTTCCATGCATTTGCATTAAGTATTTGAAAAGGTATTCTTCATGCCTCCTTTTGCACTTATGAATCAAAAGTCATGAAAAATGTTATTCACATTGAACTAGTGCAACATTTTTTTTGCTGGGTTACAAACAAAAATTAACTTCTTTTCAGCTTCTAAACAGCCGAAAGAGTGTAGCGTGCATATGAACATGAATACATTTGTTTACATACGTATGTGTAATTGCTTATAAGTGTTTTACACATTATCGGCAACTTTCTTGTACAATGAACCTGTCACGCATCGGCGACGTTTTTAAGTAAAGTACCCAGCAACAACCAAGCACCTTGTGTTGTGTTGTACTTTGTATATGTTACGATCAAATTACATTTAATAACAATACGATCGATATATCAGTGCGAAAAAGAAAAACTGCTTAAGTTGACTTAAGCTAAAATTGAGATAATCACATCAAAATGAATATGCTCTTTAATTTGTATAGCGCAGAATTTATACAATACTTTAAAAGTTCGTTTTTGAGAAACTATAAAAACAGACATAAGCAGTTATTTCTTATTGGCACATATATTTATTGTTGTACAATGACCAGTACTATTATACTGTAAATTATAACAAAAAATATGAGTAAATTGTTATATATTCCACACTGTACACTGTAATCCTGGGTTAAGTATAAAGCCAAGGTAATTTAAAAATAAAATTAATTCTTTGACTATCATTCTAAAAAATGTCTATCCGCACTTGAACAATGAATAAATAACTAAATCAATATGTCAATATGGATAATTATTTAAAGAGCTTGGCTAGCACAATGTTATGCAGTTTTTTTAAGTCCATGATAACAACCATTATAAAACTACGTACATTAAATGTATATATGCTCACACCTAGCATTTATAAATATATGTACCTCCTTGAGCCCCTGAATATTTGTATCAAATGAATGAGCTTTATCTGTAGAATACAGTTAACTATAAAAAACATTAAATCAAAGATTGCGTTTTAAACAAAATGCTAGATACATATATAAATAAAATATATATTTAATATGTTTTTGTTTCCTTAATCTTCACAATATTGGTAGCAAATATAAAGGTGAGATCACACGATTGTCGCAAATACACCAATCTGACACAATAATGAAATACTTTGTAATCACACGATTGCCTCACTTTATACAAATTTGATTGTTGCAAGATGGCGTAAAATGATATATTGACAAAAAAAACGCCGCATTCCCGTCAGAAATCTAGACTACGCTTCGATGTGGTGATTATAATTTTGTAAATGATGCTGATGCTGAGTGGTTTTACCAGATTCTGCAAGGCCGAATAGAGCATTTTTATTTCTTTTTATTTCCATGGTCAGGCCTTTAAGGTCATTAATGAAAATTTGTTAAAAAGAATTCAAACGCAACGTAATTTTCTATTGAAATTAGCTTTTAAAATGCGTCGTAACAAAAATAATAAAAGAAAATAAATTTATAAATCATTTTTATTTTCGCCTAAGTTAATTTTTTATTATTAAACTTTCTATAACATTAACTAAATTTAATTAAATTGTAATCATTTGAGAACCTTGAAAAACTATTCCGATATTTTAGCGAGTGGAATGCATTGAGAGAATATGAACATGAAGAAAAAATTTAATTTAATAAGAAAGAAAAAGACAAATTTAAAAATGAATGCTATGCTTCCCCTATTCTTAATTCTTTAAGTTGTAACATAAATAGTAGTTTCAAACTACATACAAGTGTACCGATAAATAGTGCTGATGATGAAATCGTAGCTGGTTTCGAAAAAGGATTCCACTGGGCTAATATCGGAATAGTTGTTCAAGATTCGTAAATGATTAAAATTTAGTTTAATTTATAAACGTTTTTTGAAAGTTTAATAATAGAAAAAATAAACTTAGACCAGCGGGGTTACTCCGTAATTCGATTCGAAACTAAAATGGTTGCAATTTGTATGCTTAATACATTGTAATTCAATTGATTTTTGAATTGATCAGTGCTTATGTATTTATTTATATGTACGTCATGTACATATCTATAGATACACACATACATATGTATTAACATATATACCAATATGAAAGTAAATAACTAAAATTTTCCATCACAAATTAGACTTTATGTTTTCTACATACTTATTTTAAACGTATTTTTATTTCTCTCTATTTTTCCTCTTATTTTCACAAATTGTCAGAGAAATTCATAGGAAAATACCCACAATGGTGTCATGTCAATTGTGAGTTGTATATGTTTGTATGTATGTATGTATGTAGACTTGTGCTTGCTTTTATGTTGTTCTTGTAATTTGATTTCATTTCACGTGTGCTTGACTAAATTTTGATTTAGATTTTTTATTTGAAAAAAAAACTATTTTTTACTCAATTCATTCGTTTGTGAGCTGTGTGTGTTCTTGTCAGTCGACAAACTCACGTTCTTGTTTTCCAAATAGATTCATTTGCATTTGACGCATTGATTTAAAGTGAGTTGAAATGAAGGACCACACAAAAAAAGGCAAAACAAAGTGATAAAAAATTGGAAAGACAAGAATAATGTAATAAAAAAAACAAAGAAAGAAAGTTGTAGACGGTCAGGTCTAATTCTAAAATATTCTACTACACAACGCAACACGACATAAAACATATAAAATTATTTAGGCTGATTTCCTAAATTAGGCATTGGTTGGGCAAAGTATAATAATGTTTTATAAGAGTTTACGCGACCTTGTAAGTAGTTTCTTATTAGGGAGCTGGGACCATTCCTAAACTAATTGTCACAAATTTAATAATATTTTCGTATTAGAGAAACTTATTTGTGATAAGTTCTATATCAATTCCAATATGTGTCACATTCATATAAGCTTTTAGGTGATTCCGAGACATATATCTTATATATCGATGGTCACAAGTAGAACAGCCCAAATTTTTAATACAAAAACTATTTTTTTTTCTCTTCAAAAACTCGTAAAAACTTTTTACATTTTGGTCTTTACTTGGAAAGCTGGGAATAAAATAAGCCATAAATAATGAAATTCGATGGACAAATGTTTATTTTATTCACAATTAAGTGTATGTACCTACTTTGACAAACATTATGTAACACATTTATGCGCAAAATACTTGCATTTTGCGGTTCAGGTACAAAACCACAACACACATAAATTGCGCAATTTCTTCGGATCAAATTTATTAGAACGTATGTATTTATTTGCCAGAAAATCTTGGTGCGATGTTTGATGAACATGGAGAAAGATTCCACTAAGATTTTGCGCACATGGAAAAGGATATAACGTTCCCCAGTAATGTTAGCTGAAATTAATCGTGAAACAGCAGGTTAATAAATTTTATATACACTCAACACACTCTGTTGTATTACTGATGTCTGAGCTACGCTTGTTCAACTAGATATATCGGGTGTCCCAACTAGAACGCAATTTTAAATTTGGCGCCATTCGAAGTGTCATTGTTTGACATTTGAACAATTGTTATTGTTTGCTAGTAGAATGTTCGAGGTTAGTAAAATTGGAGCGCTACATTAATGAACAACGCATTCTCATTGTGAAATTGTTTTATCAAAATGGTGAAAGTTTTGCGGCTACAGTTCGCAAATTGCGATCAAATTGGGGTCACAATAATGCTCCAAAAGAGTCAACTGTAAAGAGATTAATGGATAAATTTGCCGAAACTGGCTCTGTGATGTAAATGTAAAGACAACAACGCGCCTTCGACCAGGTCGATCGACCGAAAATGTCGCAGCTGTATGTGATGATGTAGCTCAAACTCCATCCATATGAAAATGAGGCAGGTCAAGCGCAAACAGTCAATGGTGTTCGGTATCGTGAAATGATAACCAGTTTTTTCTTGCCTAGAATTGAAGAAATTAATGTGGAGGGCATGTGGTCTTAACAAGGTAGCGCCAAATGTCATACAGCCAGAGAAGCAATTCAATTGCTGCATCAATCATTTCCCGGTCGTGTTATTTCGCGTTTTGGAGACCAGAATTGGCCGCCTAGATCGTGTGATTTAACACCTTTATATTTTTTTTTTCTTTGGGGTTTTTTGAAGTCGATGGTTTACGCGAATAAGCCGACGACGACTCAAGCCTTAAAAGAGGAAATTGGACGCTGCATTAATGAAATACCGCAGCATTTATGCAAGAAGGTCATTGAAAATTTCATTAAAAGATCGCGTGTGTGCCAGCAAAGCCGCGGCGGCCATCTGCACGATATATTGTTCCATACATAACCTCATTCTCCGTGTGGAGTCGTTTGCTTATTTTTACTCCCATCGGACGCGTCCCCAGGTGGCGGATAGGGGGGGTGGATGTGGTGTGGGGGGCCTGAGCGCTTCATAGAGTGGGAAAGACCTACCCATCTAAATGAGTAGAGATTTGTCGCATTATGTAGTGATCAGATCCCGTACACTACCTCTGACCCTAGGGGTTCCTAGAACTCCTCGCGGACCAAATAAAAATAAGATAGGGCGGTTCCCAAAATAAACCAAATATGAAATAAAAGTTACGGTGCAGAGCCTAATAAACTCAGTACCGGCGGCTAATGGTGGTGAGCAAGCAGGCCCCGAGTCGTCGTCATCAAATGACTGTAAGGAAACAATTTCGGAGGTGGGCAACTTGGCTTCCGTTATTGATAAAGCATCAAGAAGAATAGAGAACGAGGGATCGGATCCAAGGGTGAGCTTTAAGCATCCCCAGCCACACAAGACAGGCGAGGATTCCGACACCTCTGACTCAAATATAGAAGATGCTGACACTACGGTGTTATGCACAAAGGATACCTCTGAGGTAGATAAAATGGTTGAGGAAGTAAGCGCAAGCATTGCCAAACTCACCACAGACAAAATAAGAACTCTCTCCGGAGCGCAGCAAAGGAAGACTGCCAAAAAGAAACAGAGAGTAAATAAGAAAGGTCAGCGGGATGTCCCTAAAGAGAAAGAATCATCTACACCCATTTCTACCGAAAAGGGTAAGAGGATTCGATCTCCGGAGGAACAGAACACCGTTGGCAATACTAAAAAGAAAAAAAGTTACCAGCAGGGAAGTAAAACGGTTAGCATTTCCCAACTCCCGAAAGAAGACCCTCCGGCCAATCTGAAAGGAGAAGGTAATGAACCAATAGCTTCAACCTCAAAACAGGCGAAAGCGGTAGCTAAAAATATAGGTGATGGTGAAACAGCCGGAAAAAAAACCCCACCATCACGTAAAAGAAAGCCGGAAGAAAAATCGGCTAAGGAGCAACCCACGTATGCGAAAGTGGCCAGAAGGAAGATGACAGAGGAGCTATGCTATGCTGTTATCGACTCCAATAGCGCATCGGGCAAAATTCCAATGGCACATCAGAAGGAAGTAGAGAATGCCATAAATGAGAGGATTGTGCAGTATGTCCTGGAAGCAGATGATAATGCTCCACAGATCCATATAGATAGCTGTAGGTTCGCCAGGGAAGTACTGTTTCTGCAACTAGAATCAGACACCTGCGCACATGTTATGAAAGACCTAGTGGGAGGCATACCAGCCCCATGGGAGGGTGGCAAACTTGCCATGGTGAAAAAAGCCGATATCCCATCCCTAACCAAGGTTTCATTTTTCGTTAAAGGTTGGGGCAGCAAACTTGATAGCAAGGCCATGCTTAGGATCATTGGCAAGCAAAATAGAGGTCTGGAAGTAGACAAATGGGAGGTTTTCCATCGTGAGGAAACTGACGATGGCACCCTGGTAGTTGCAGGAGTGGATAAACCCTCCATGTCTTACCTCGAGGAGCAAAAAGGGAAGGTGTACTTCGCGAGTACAACTATTTTCTTCAAAGTTGGTAAGACGCCCATTGGTTGGACACATAATCCAACGGAGAAGAAAGACCCTGACGAAGAAGCAAAGGAGGCCAAAGAGGATGAAGGCCACCCCGTGCCAATGAAGAGGGAGGAGTTGGAGATAACTCAATCCCAAGAAGAATCTCTTTTAGCCGAACAACAATGATACTGCTCTTGCAGATCAATCTCCATCGAAGCAGAACGGCTACACAAGCTTTGATGGAAAATATAACTAAAGGTAAGGTACACATAGTTCTCATTCAGGAACCCTGGACTGTTAAAGACAGAGTTACTGGATTGAATGAGTGTGATTACCAATTATTTTATGCTAAAACTGGGTCTCGACCCAGAACATGTATACTTTGTCATAAGGGATTAAATTTTCTTTTTTCCCCAGATTTATCTACAGCGGACGCCACTACTTTAATACATGGCTCACGCAATTTAATGCTGGCATCGGTGTACCAACCTTCTGATGCTCCGACACTACCACCAACGTCGGATTTAAGAAGTATGATAACATCGGCAAGGAGAACAGGTAGGAATATTTTAATAGGTTGTGATGCGAACTCGCATCACCTCTCTTGGGGCAGCACGAACTGTAACAGGAGAGGAGACGCCCTATGGGAATTCCTAAATGCTAATAACTTATTTACCCTTAACTCAGGTAATAAACCTACATTTATTAACAGAATTAGGGAAGAGGTAATTGATGTGACTATATGTTCAGAAAATTTAATTGATGAAATTTGCGATTGGCACGTATCTGATATGCACTCTTATTCGGACCATCGCTATATTTTTATGACCTTAACTCATCCGCCACCGGAACCGGTGACTTTTAGGAATAAGGCCAGGACGGACTGGCCAAATTTTAGGTTAAGTCTTCAACATAAACTCGAAAATTATCCAGAACCGGATGAAAATCTGGACACGATAGATTCGATGGTGGGAAGACTGACTGCCGATTTTAGGGAATCTTTTGAGGAGCATTGTCCACTCCGACAAAGGCGAACCCCAAGGAAAAGCCCTGGATGACAGGTGAACTGATTAATCTCAGGAAAGAAACCCGAAGGCTATTTAACAGAGCCTATCGAAAGAAACAATCAGTATACTGGGACGATTACAGTGAGAAGCTCAGAATATACAACAAAGCAATAAGAATCGCCAAACGCAGATCCTGGAGGCTTTTTTGCAATCAGGTGGACAGCGTGAATGACGCTTCTAGAATTAAGAAATTCCTATCGAAAACCCACACCCAACCGGAAACCCTCGTTGACTCGAACGGGAAAAGGTCGGAGACGATGGAGGAGACGCTAGGAATACTGATAGAGGCACACTTCCAAACGGAAATGGCGGATGACGGAGAAATTCCACACCCCCATGACGGTAGTGCCACGACGGACATAATTATAACCACAAAGATGGTAAGAGAGGCGGTAAATAGTTTCTTGCCATATAAGGCACCAGGGCCGGACGGTATTTTTCCGGCTCTCCTACAAAGAAGCATTGACCTAATCGACATAAGGCTGGCGAATATTTTTACTACTTGCCTGAAATATGCGTATACCCCTGTGGAATGGAGGGAGGCGAGAGTCGTTTTCATACCTAAACCAGGGAGGGAAAATTACGCAAATCCTAAAGCTTATAGACCCATAAGCTTAACATCATTCTTATTGAAAACCATGGAGCGTATCGTCGATGGAATGGTCAGAAGACGATTACCAGGCGAATCAATGAGATTTGGACAACACGCCTATATCAAGGGCAGATCTACTGAGACTGCTCTTCAGGAGGTTGTTTATCATATAGAGAGATCCTTCGACCTGGGTGTGTATACCATGGGCGTATTCATGGACATAGAAGGAGCTTTCAATAACGTAATGACCTCGAGTCTTATCGGTTCCTTGGAAAACTTAGGGTTAAGCCATGTCTTAATTGCATGGATTAGCAATATGTTAAGGAACAGATGGATAAATTGTGAGGCAAATGGAGTAAGAAGAAGGGACAAAGTATGTCGAGGAACCCCGCAGGGAGGTATTTTATCTCCATTAATATGGGTAACTACCATACATAGTCTACTGAGGATTCTATCGAACGAGGGATTCAAGCCTATCTGTTACGCAGATGATGTTGCGATACTGATCAGGGGGACGAATCCAAATTCTTTATGTATGAGAGCAATGGAGGCTTTAAATATATCATATAACTGGGCGAAGGAGCGAGGGCTCAATGTCAACCCGGAAAAGACTGAAATCTGTTTGTTTACGAGAAAGAGGAAGATACCGGTGCATAGCTATCCCATCTTTCGCAATAAGACAATTAAGATTGATAAAAAGGTCAAATACCTAGGAATAGTACTTGATTGGAGACTATCCTGGAAGGACCACATTTAATGTAAAGTGGAGAGAGCTCAAAGAATATGGGCCCTCTGCAGAAGAGTGATTGGCTCAAAATGGGGCTTAAGCCCAAGGATGACACATTGGCTATATACGAGTGTACTGCGGCCTACAATTACGTACGCTTCGTTAGTATGGTGGACATCCTTAGAGAAGAAGGTGAATATAAAACCTCTTCAAAAGATTCAGAGACAGTGCTGCATTAGTATTTGCGGCGCCATGAGGACCACATCGACAATGGCCATTGAGAATATATTATCCATTTGGCCTATTGAGATACAGGTAAAATATAAAGCGGCCTTAGCTGCCACAAGATTAATGGCAATAGATGAGTGGCTTATAAGAGAACATAAGACCAGATACCAAAGAATAACGGATATCTTACCGATAGGAAATATTACAGAATTAACATGTGATAAAATCCCGATGAGATATGAGAATATTAACTGCATCACCATTATACCGGAAGAGGGAGAATGGGATGAGATAATCAGGATGGGAAACACCCACGGAATCGATCTTTATACAGACGGTTCAAAGATTGGTGACCAAACTGGAATGGGCTTATACGACATAAGCCGAAATAGAGGCAAATACTTCCGTCTACCAGATCACAACACTATTTTTCAGGCTGAGATCATGGCGATTACGGAAGGAATTAAATGGATAAAGGAAACGAATAGCGAAACTCCGATTCGTATCTTTACGGATAGCCAATCAGTGATTAAGACATTGAGAAAGGAGAAAGTTGAATCCCGGAACGTTTTGCAATGCAAGAGTGAGATAAACTCATATGCAAATTGTGAACATCTGGAGATAATATGGATACCAAGCCATCACGGGCTGATCGGAAACGAGAAAGCCGACAAATTATCCAAAATGGGAGCTCTTTTGAGTACTATAACTTTGGAGAACGCCAAACCCCTTAAACGATTTAAGGATGAACTTAAACGTTGGGCAATGGAAGAACATGTCAGAAAATGGCAAAGCACTGATGTCGGTAAGGTGACAAGAACACTCTGGGGTGACCCAAATCTTGGGAAGTCAAAGGAGATTTTGAGACTAAGTAGACCTACACTTAGGAAATTAACCGGTGTAATTACAGGTCATACGGAGCTGAGAACTCATTTAGCACGCATGGGATTATCTGAGGAGACGACATGTAGAGCTTGTGAGGAAGAGGATGAGACCCTGGTACACTACCTCTGTCATTGTCCTGCGTTTGGGCATATTAGGCGCGAAAATTTTACAGTAGATAATATGCCGAACTTGGAATACCTGGGGAACTCGAACTGGAGATCCATAAGGCGTTACATTGAGGGGACTGGTTTCTTGGACTAGTCCGATATTTATGGGAAATTATGTTTATGGTTTTTTGTTTGGGAATTCCGTTTTCCACATGGAGCGCACAACATGCCAACTGGGCATAGGTGTATACCTGTCATGGGTTTGGGCTTTTATTCCCCTCCTTTTCAACCTAACCTAACCTAACCTCATTCTGTCTACTTTACGATATAATAAAGTTTCACGATTTTTTTTTTTAATATCTGTGTTTTATTTAAAATTTAAAAATTGCGTTCTAGTTGGGACACCCGATATAAGCGCTGCCATAATGGTTGCGATTTATAATATTATATTAAACTCTATAACAGTAATACTAATAAATCCCAAAACCAAATATATACTTCAGTCACTTTGCGTTGAAAGAAAATATGTAACCCTTACTCGCACGTATTGGGCTCGTCTATGATAAGGAGCGTAATGCTGAAAGTTGCTTGCAAACATTGTAAATCAGACTAAATCTGAACCAATATGATACAAGTAAGAGATGCATCACTAAGTCCTGCTAGAGTTTTAGTAAATTTTGCCGAAATCTAGTCACAAGGTATAATATATTTTGTACCGGAAATCAACTAAATTTTCTTTGAAATCTTGTAGGTAATAGATTTCGGTGTAATGTAAATGATTAAATTAGGCGTAAACCTTAATGCTACGATGGGTTTGACTTAAAACTAGACTTTAAAATAGGATAGGGATTGACTTAGTATATATTAACAGTCTTACTAGCAGGGGTTATAAATATAATTTATAGTGCAATAAAGTACACTTTAGTTACACCATATTTATAACGGCTCCACGAAAAGCCCCCCAATGAAATAACGCCCAGGAAACAATCCCCAATGAAGTAAACCCCAAAAAATTGGAAATAACACCCAAAAACAGTGAATGAAATAACATCCAAAAATAAATGAAATAAACCCCAAAGCGAAAACGAAACAACCCCCAATATTTGGGAGTTATTTCATATGAAATAAATCCCAATGATGAAAATGAAATAATCCCCAATGAAATAAACCCCATCAGCAACAAAAATGAAATTATGCCCAAAATTCATAAGAGTCAGATTCATTAAGGATTTCATGAAGTCAATATGGACCAAGAGCAAAATCGCAAATTTATTGATATAAATCGTGTGGAGGCCCACAGGCGTCTTCTTCATAACAACTTCGAAAGTGTGCCAGCATTCATAATCAATTTTTTTTGGTGAAAGAACATACAAAGCTCGTTTAATAGTGACTACTTTTGGTTTTGTAAATGGACTAAGTCCAGTGCAGTTATTTGCCCTTATACGATGGAAGCTATTTCAGACCAGCCACCAACGAGCTATCCTATAACTTTACGAATGGTTTTAAAATCCAACTTATGGGAGACGTTATTATAGTTACAATATTGTAAAGAAGGCAGTAATTTTCTGTAATGGAGATATGAGAAAGTATGGACAAAGAATTGTTTAATATTTCCAATATATTTCTTTTTGAAACCCAACTACCAAAAAATTATTTTCATGTACATACATAAATAAACTTAATACATTATTCGTAAGAAATGATAGTTAAAACAAAATGGTTGCTCATGAAATCAAGATGGAGAAAATATACGTTGTATGTACAAATGCTGCCAGTTGGTTACACTTTATTATGGACCTTCTCACTGCTTGGCAAAAGTGGAAGCAACAACCGATTACTTTTGGTTTAGGGAAAACAATATTTATTGCCGTCCGTAGACTAATTTCGTAGTCTGTCACGAAGGTCGCACCATCAAAATCCCGAACGTTATCATTTATGTATTTGAAAAGATATTGTAATATATTCACAGGCTAAAAGTTTTCTTGTAAAAGGCCTATTTTTATATAATTTATTTACAAACACCCCCAAAACCAAAATCTTTAAAAATGAAATAACCCCCGAATACAAAATGAAATATCACCCAAATTATACACGCTATGAAACAAGCCCCGAATTTTAAAAATTTGTTGGGTGTTATTTCATTGGAGATTATTTCATAATTTGAAAACCCCAAATAAGAAATGAAATAATTTCCAAAAAAAATGAAAGACGGCCCAAAAAAATTGGGAGTTATTTCATATGAAATAACACCCAAAAATGTATGAAAAAAATTTGGAGAATATTTCATTTCTCGTTTGGGCGTTATTTCATTGGGGGGCTTTTCGTGGAGCCATTTATAACAGATAATAACTGTAAAATTTGTTACTTTCTGCTTTTTATATATATTTTGGCTTTTTTCATTTGTTATTTCTTTGCTCTAAATATTTTTTTTCTTTTTATTATACTAATAAATTTCAAATTTTTCTTCATCAAATGTTGAACATACATATGTAAGAACATTAGGGTGGTTTAAACTGTCGGAAGGAAAAAACTAGTTGCATAACAAAAATAAATTCTTTGGACAATTCTAAGAAACTTTTCAAAAAAAATCAAAGGTCTTAAATCAAATCCTTTTCTGCGCAAATGCACATAAAGATTTGAATGGACACTTATGAATTAAAAAAATAGCAAATTTGAAATTAAATGATACAAGAGTTCGCTATAAAACTAACCAATTTCAAATTATTTATGTAAAATTATGTGTTATATAAAATTAAGAATAAATAAATACGTTTGTAAATACACTTAGGAACCAATATTCCGGCAATTCCAAAACATTTAAGGCATCCCTTATATTTCTTCTTGATAAGCGAGTGTCCTCGCATTCATTATCACTTGAATCACTAGAAAACGCAACTTCCACTAACCCAAACATTTTAAAATTTTAATAATAGTTTAATATACATATATTTACTTTTATTTTCATAAATTTTGCTTCTCTAATATTTTTTCTTTATTTTGTTAACAAATGTCAGATGTTTGTCTTTTTTTCTTCAGATAAAGGTCTACCAAATTTTGTGTTAAAAATTTAAATTTTGCATGACAGAAATTAACAAAATCTTATTAATAACGTATTGGCAATACTACCATTTGGCACAACATTCGTGTTGACCACATATAACGTAAGTCAGGCGAAAAAATTAAACGTGTTACACGGACCAACATTATTACGTTTTCGTGCATGTATCATTCGGTTTTGACTTACATTAGACGCGTTCTATAAACATACTGTAAGTGTGGCTTTGGGTTATTTAAATACAATTAAAATATAAAAAAAATATTAAAATAAAGCAACACTTGCCAACACTTGATTTTTTCCTTTTAAGATTTTTGTTGCATGTTGAGCCGCATTTTAACTTCATTTCTTTGCAAACTATGCCTCCAGGAATGTAAGTTGAATACGAACAAGACTTATCTTCTGTCTTTTAATATCTTTTACGTCTAGTCAATGCTTGACGGAAGGTTTTTGTCATCAAAATTTAGCCAACATAAAACCGAGACAAATAGTTTACTTTCGTTGGTTAACAAAAGCAGGCAGACTTTAGCGCCTATACGCTTCAACTAGTTCACCGTCAAGAAACTTAATAATAATTTTAGCAACGTACGTTATGAAAGTCTATGTGCCAATATACTCTAATGTTAAGTTTTATAACTCAATTATGTATGGCATCTCAGGTTTTTACGGCCATATAAGTTTTTACCACAAAACCTACGAGGAATAGTAAACAAATCAATTCAAAATATCGAATTTTACGATAATTGCGAAAATATTTTATTAACAATGCTTTTCGATGACGATGCATTATCTTGACCAGCTGTATGATCCACTTAAACTAAGGGCTTATAAGATGCATTCAATTCGACTGCACAGATTATGCGAAATTGATTAACTTAGATGATGAGAGAATATTATTTGATCCTTCATTTACTACAAGTATTCCAAACGAACAGTTGTTGGATTATATAGACTGTGATGATCCACCATTGCTTGACCCAGATATTACATCACATATTTAAGATACTGAACAAAGTGTGCAACTGCTTAAAACTATTTTATGACGATTAAAGTAAAGAATACAAATAATGTTATGGCAGTGACTATAGAAAGTTGCACCAGATTACCTCAAATTTAGAGTATAAAAGACTATAAATTCTAGATCCAGACTTATGGAATCTACTACGATTATATACTAAGGCTCAAAATGCCACAGGAGACATTTTCTAGTGTGCTACGCGGACAACATAGCAGCAGTTATAAGTGCTAGGGACACGAAAGAGGTTAAACGGAAAGTGAGGGCAGGTCATGATCAGAATAAAGGCATAATTCGACCCACATGGTCAACAACTGGCATTTCAAAAGACCGCACTGCTCACGTTGACAAGAAGATACATACCTATGGAAATTGACATTGATATAGAGGAGGTATCGATAAAAACATGGGCAGATGTTTTCTACCCCGGTATAAGACTTGACTCTAAGATGACGTTTTCGAATCAAATCCAGTATGCAACAAACAAAGCGGATAAAGCAACAGCGCAACTGCGCCGTTAAATGCAAATATAGTAAACCCGAGACAGAATAAGAGAAATCTGCAAACGGACACAAGTAAAGGAATCTTCCTATATGGTGGTAGTGAGATCTTAAGCGAAGGGATTAAGAGAAATAGGGTAAATATGGTACTTGCTGTACGGAAAACATACACACTGCAGATAGCTTTCGCTTATCGTACGGTATTCACCTTGTTTTAGCGGGAACGATTCCGATGAATTTTCTAATAGAGGTATTGGAGAAGATATGGCGGAAAAATAGACCAAAAGTTTCGACTAAAGGGTATAAAGAGACATAAAGACCAGAGACCCTTCAAAGTTGACAGGAAAAATCGAACGAGCAAACGACACCCAGACAAAAACATCTAGTTAAATTAGGGGAATCGAAGAAATAAAATATTACCTGACACAGATGATATCTGGTCAAGGATATTTCAAGAAATACCTGTATATGAGTAACACAGGCTAGTGGAGCACACCACATTGCTCATGTGCAGAGGAAGACATAGTTGACGACACTGAGCACAACTTTTTCAAACGTTTTAAATGGATTGAGAAGAGAATTGAAAAACACTAAGGGCGGGATAAATGGTGAGAACATTATAGATTGCATGATCCGGAACGAGAGATATTAGCGAGCAGTATCATCAAAATGCTGTGAGAACATTCTCAAAATCAAGACACCTGATCTACATGATGCCGTTGGAAGCCGATCGGCGATTGTGTAGACGCAGGTCAAAACACACAGAATAGCGCTGCAGCAAGCAGCCAAATAGGAAATTACTCCGAAGTAATGCATTACAATGGTCCCAGGGTGAAACTATTTCCGGAAGGAATAAAAGGTTTCTTTTAACAAAGAAAAATTTAATATTTTATGATCACTTTTAATTATGTTACAGTAAATTTAATACAGCTTTATGGTTTAAAGAATAATGGCTGCAGAAAGTATGAGGATAGTATTTGATCTCAAGCATATGGTTTCTTGGAAAATTTTTCTTTGGAGTTTTCAATTTCCTTTCGTTGTTTATATACGATTTTTGACGAAAAAATATTGGCCCACCCTAATGTACATATTTCAAATGCCATTTAATGTACCAAGTGCACAAACAACAAAAAAAACATAAAAAATCCAATAAAAAATATCAACAACATTAAAAAAATATCAAGAAATGACATGTGTAAAAAAATATGTGTTAATGTGCATAAATATCTGCATGTGCGTGTGTAAGAATATGTTGTATATAAATATATTACACACATCCATACATACACAAGCATAAACAAACTGCTGATAAATAAGCGACAACATTCCTCGAGAGATCAGGAAAAGACGTCAAACAAGAACAACGCACCTACAACACCCACAACAACAATATTATTCGTATCACATGCACTTTGTTGTTGTTCTTTGTACATCAATGATTTGAAACAGTTTAAATACATTTTTTTTATGCTTCACAAGAATTTTGTGGTCAATGAGGTGAAAATTGTCTCAGAAGTTTATGACGATGTGTGTATGCGTCGTGCGTGGCTGTGTAAAAAAAGCCACTATTAAAATGGGTTAATAACTTTAACAGGGTATACTAATAGTAATAAATGAAAAACATATATTTACAGAATAAATGACAAAAATATTTAATATATAAAATTCGTGATGTCGTGATGTTTGTGATTAAACTCCTCCGAAAGGGATCGACCGATTTTCATGAAAATTTGTGTGCATATCGGGTATGTCTGAGAATGGGTCAACATCTATTTTTCAAACTCCTCAATGCTACGCCCCTTTATGTAGGCCAGACTGCTGAACCGATCTTCTTGAAATTTTCACACAATATAACTAAGACTCTGGTATGCTTAATAGGATACTTTTTTGTACCACGCCTACTTTAACGCCCCCTCTTTTTAATTATGTTTTTGCATCGATATAGTTTTTAGTATTTTTCTTTAAATTGCACACAATTTATAGTTCAGCCTATGCAGAAATAAACGTTTGAGAATCGGTCAACATCTATTTTTCATAAACATTAAGGGTGACTCACCCCAAGGGACAATTTATGCCTCAACTAAATAACGTAACGACTTCTATGAAATTTTAAACTAAGATAGATCTGCATATCGTAGAACACAAATGGTTTAGGTTTTTTTCATGTAAAAAATATTTCCTAGAAATACTTTTTATGGCAAAACAACGTTTGCCGGGTCAGTTAGTTTTTCTTATAATTTTTTAAATTTTTTTTTAAGTAAAAATTTTTCAAATATTTAAAAACAAACAAAGAAAGAAAATTTGTCTTATATTTATTTTTTATTTAAAAAATACTACAACTTATCATTTATTGTTTAAACAAATATTTTCACTTTTATGACATTTTGTTCCCAATATTAATTTTCCGCTTAATTAAATTGTAAGAAAAAACTTTTATTTGTTTTTGTACTTATAATTAAGACATATATGACAGTTTGCAAAGAATTTTATTTTCATTTGAAAATCTCACACTTTTCTTGAAATTTATCACACATAAACAATGTTTAATGCTGCCTGCCCCTCTAGCCAACCATCTCTTTTGAAAAGCACCCACTTAATAACACAAAATATATTTATATCTGACTGACTTTCTACTACAAATTTATTTCTTCTTAATTTTTGCCTGTGCATAAAATGTATTTTTGTTTATTTTAGTGAATTGTTGTAGTTGTTCTTTTTTGTATCTTCTTAATTATGGCACACTTTCAGCACATCATTTAGTTTTGACTTGTGTTTATAATAAAAACAAAAGCAACAACAAAGTTGTTCACACTAGAATCAACCAGGCAACGGATACTTAGGAGACAAACACAATCATTTGCAAACATTTGTCTGCTATAGAATAAAAATATACACAAACATACTTTCAAAAGTTTTTTAATTTATGCACATGTTTGTAAAGATTGTTGTTTGAATAAAAACAATATAGTACTGCTTTTACCTAAAATTACATAATTATATCATTAGAGCTAGGTTTACAGCGTAGTACACATCGTAAAATCTGTCAAAAATTTGTGTAAAATGAAGAGAGTAGAATAGTGTAAAAGCAAACTGTAATCAGAAGAAGAAAAAATACAGTCATTATGGCAGCTTTGTTTTTTCGGACAAATTTTCTTAAATGGGTGAATCGTTCTGCAGAAAACTCTCAGTAAAAAATGTTATTCTCCGAAAAAAATTTTGTTCAGAACAAATGGGTGAATTTACCTTAAGAGAGTCCAATATTTTTATAAACTTCTTTATATTGTCAACAATATATGGGACGTGATTTTTAAATTTAAGTCTCTGATCTAGTATGACTCCTAAATATTTTGCACTGTTTACCCAACTTATTGTGTGGTTGTTAAAATTTATTGAGTTTTGTGGTAGAAAACATGGTTTTCGCCTTCTCTTATCATTATTTTCCATTTCGTCAAAAATTTGTGAATTTTCCAGTTTTGATATAACGTCAGCGGCAAGAACATCAGAGCACAATAAAGCTGTATTATCAGCAAATATATAAAAGCTTAGCAATAATTTACTGCTGGAAAGTCCGCTGTAAAAATATTGTATGAAAATTGGCGACAAACAAGAGCCCCTTGGGCATCCTGCTGTAATGGTTCTTTGCTGCGATTGGGTGGAGCCTATGTATACACAAAATGATTTGTCTTTAAGAAAACTTTGAATAGTTTTAATTATTCCTATTGAAAAGTTGAAGTTTGTCATCTTAAAGATTAGTCCGTTATGCCACACTGAATCAAAAGCAGCCTTAATACCGAGTAATACCATTCCTGTTGATTTTCCATGTTCAACATTTGAATAGACCATGTAACACACTTATTGTTAAAGAAATTCAAAAGTTTTTTGTTTAATACAATCGTTACAATTAAGTTCTAAGTAAAACGTCATTCAAATGGCCTCCACGACTTCTTCTGCAGGAACGAATTCGATGAACCCAATTTTCGAGCCCTTTTTTCCACTAAATCAAGTCGTATGTCATGAATGGCACGTTCGATATTGACTTGTAAAGCTTGAAGAGAGTTTGGCTTATTTCAAAAGACCAATGACTTCAAATAACCCCACTAGAAATAGTCTAATGGTGTTAAATCACATTTTCTTGCAGGCCATTCAATATCACAATTTCGTGAAATAATCGAATCTTCAAACTTTTCTCGCAATAATTCAATTGTTGCATTTGCTTTGTGGCACGTAGCCTCGTTTTGTTGGAACCAAATGTTGTCAAGATCAAGTTCTTCCAATTTCGGCCATAAAAAGATGGTTATCATCGATCTATAACGCATTGGCCCTTCACACATTAGACTAATTGTGCCTGGACAAAATGACTGTTTGTTGGCAAAAGAGGTGAAGAGTGTGGTTATTTGTTGGGGTAAAGTTTCAACCAGCCTTAACCCCGCACTAGCAGCACAAAACCAAGACATATACATTTAAAAAGCAACAGGTTTTGTTCTTTTTTATCGAATTTAGCGAATTTAGTCATAAGTTGACCGTCGTGGTGTAACAATGAATTTAAAAGAAGATGGGTGCTGGTCGCGCAAGCAGACTTTCCATGCATATTTGCTTTTAGAAAGGCAATGAATTGGCCTTATATTGACTATTTAAATATGGCCATAATGTTTTGTTTTGCTTTTACTAATATGTTTACTTTGTTTTCCTGCTCAAAACAGACATTTTCACAATATTCGCGTGGATTTTATTAATTTATGCGCTCAAAGCTATGTACGCAAAGTCAAATGTCAAATGAAAAAACAAAACATTAATACACACAAAAGCTTTATACACGTATACAAATTATGCCAGAAACAAAAATTGATAGTTTAAATCTTAGTCTAGTGTGTAAAGGACCACTGACAGTAACGGTGTTGCCATCTTCATTTTGAAAGACGAACGGACCGATGATTCCACCAAAACAAAAAGCCACACTAAACTGTCAAATTAGGTAAATGTAATGGTTTTTCATGAAAGACTTCTGAATTTTCTTCGCACCATAATCGACAGTATTGTTTATTTACTGCACCACTCAGATGAAAAAGGACGATTATTACCACCATAAAATGGCAAAAGTGCATGAAAAGTTGCAATTTGAGAACGATGATTTTGATAATAAAACTGAATGATTTCTAAATGTTGTTCTGGCGTATATCTCTCCATGATGAAATGTTAAACGCTACTGAATACGATGAAAAACAAATGACAGATCATGACTGAATGGCTAAAACGCCACTTTAAAATCATATCATCCATATTGAAAAACCTTTTATATGAACGAAAATTTTTAAAACGAACCGTTTTCATACTCTTCACCTGTTATTTCAAGGGTATAAGTATATAGCTTTGTCATTCCGTTTGCAATTTCTACAATATTCATTTCCAAACCCATAAAGTATATATTTTCTAAAAGCTTATGACCAGTGGAGTCGATTAAGCCATGTTAATCTAGTCATCTGTTCGTGTGATGGTTGAAACCAACTTTTAGAAGACCCCACACGTAGCACAGATCTGTATACGGTATAAATCGTTTACACACATCCGCGAATAAATCGCTTTTGAAATCCAACGTAATCTTCCCAAAACTTTCTGAGATATGAGTAAATAAACACGACTACCTCTGTGTTTTCTATAATAGTTTTTAAAAATATTTGCTACTATTTGTATTTATGGTATGTCAGATTTTAACAAATCGGACAATAATAGGCAAAGTTATAGGCAAAAATAAATTTTTAAAATATATATACATGTTTATAAATACAGTTACTTCAGCTCCAAATTAATTTTTGGTCAGCCTTAACACGTCCAAAAACAAACTGTAGCCTCGAAAGCTATTGCTAAGAAGAACTGACGAATCGGTTAAAAACTAACTGAGATATAAACACATAATTTATAAAAGAAAATTAATTTATTTCAGCTTCTGGATAACGGAAAGAAGCGACATGGGTATCACAAGAAAACGATTGAATGGCAAAAATATAATACGCTATAAAAAAGTTTAAACTCAATGATGGCCGCCACTACAAAATGGCGTACAATAAATGTAGGCAGGTAGAAAAGGAGATCAAAATGGTCCATTGTGTTTCCCTTTATATAAGAAAGATAAAGAATTGATTAGGAAAACAGAGAGAGAGAGATAGGGTTGCTGAAGATATAGTAAATAAAAATAAGAAATAGTTAGTAGGAAATAGAATAGAAGAAAGAAATATAGATTCCCTACGAGCCCCATTGCATGTTCACCAGCCACAATAAATGTATATGTGAAGCGACATTACGAAAGGGAACTTATCTTGCAATCGAGTTTTTGATACCAATGGATAAAGGACAAAATTCTGAACAATCAATTAATCATGCAAAAATCTCAAAAATTTACGAAGTTACAGCATATTGAAGTTTTTGTTTCAAAAGAGGTAGTTTCCTGATAATTGAGGTTAAAGTTTGACTATGTTTTATGTAAAAACACGCTAAAGACAAAGACAAAGTTCTAAAGTGTTAAACACAGCTCATTAAACAAAAGAAAATTACCGATAATGTTATGTAGATACACGACGAGATATGTAGGTAGCGTTAGGTGTCAAAAACTCATAACATTAAATTTAGGCTTTAATTGACATTTTGGCTTGTACTGAAAATTTTACTCTGGCAATATAAGGTCGCTTTCGTCACGTCGCGTCACATATATGGATCAAATTTATTGATTAAAAATGTACCCACTTCAACCCCCCATTATTGGCATCAGTCGTAAAGATAGAATACAGTAAACTATAAAAAAAAATTGAATTCAACATGGCGTCCGAAATAAAATTGCGCATATACGAGTTGAATATAGTAATTTCGGCCTTGGCCACTTCAGCCCCCACAATATTGATATCAAATAAACGGGTTTGACCAATAGAATACTAAAAAAAATTAAAATCCAAGATGGCGGCAACATTTTTTTCTCAATCCTATAAATATGGGTATCAAATGAGAGGGCTTGACTAGTAGAATACAGTTAACTATGTAAAATTTAAAATCAAATATAACGTCGGAAACAATAAAGCAAAATGGCTTATTACATTAAACCTAAAATTTAGGCTAAGTTACGAGATGATAACTTTACCAGCATACATGATGGTGGCATCTTTACTTGTTTAGTTTTTTATATTTAATACGATGACACGCCCACTTTAACGGCTACCTCCCATATAACGCTTTATTTTGAATTTATATAATTTCAATTATATTATTATTAATTATTACTTATAAGTAATTAATTATAAAAAAACAAAAAAGTGATCTCAAGCTTGAACAAAAATCATATATTATCAATTATTATCAAATATTATCAAGAAATGTAGACTATACATCTATATATACATATAAAAATCAATGTGTGTTTGTATGTTTGTTTGTGCTTTATAGACGGTTAAACGGCTGGACCGATTTCCTTGAAATTTTCACAGAATCTTTCTGTATGTCTGGAAGAAACTAAAGGCTATACTTTGGTTTGAAATTGTAAGTGGGCGGGGTGCCACGCCCTATTAAAGAATAAATATTATATATCACGAAAGTTAATGCAGGTAGAGTCTTCAAATTAAGTACGGTAAACTTTGACATCTACACGAACATTTGGGTAAAAAATGGGCGGACTTGCAATAGTAGGCGTGGCCACATGAATTAAATACTAAAATTCTTATATTCGGAAAACGATATCGATTAGAGTGGTAAAATTTTGCAAGAGCAACTTTGACACCCCAATGAACATTTAGGCAAGAAATGGGTGCATTATCAATAGTGGGCGTGGCACCTACCATATGAATTAAATACTAAAATTCGTATATCTGGAAAACGATATCGATTAGAGTACTAAAATTTTGCAAAAGCAACTTTGATATTCAAATAAACATTTATAGAAAAAATTGTACATTACCAATAGTGGGCGTGGCACCAACATATGAATTAAATACTAGAATTCGTATATTTGAAAAACGATATCGATTAGAGTAGAAAAATTTTACAAGAGCAACTTTGACACCCAAATGAACATTTAGCCAAGAAATAGGTGCATTAACAATAGTGGGCGTGGCACCTGCCATATGAATTAAATACTAAAATTTGGGGTGGCGAAGCACACCGGGTATTACCTAGTATGTACATATATTTATATAATTTCTCTATAAACATAGTTTTTGGAAGAATAAGGGACTATTTTGAAATATCTAAGTTGAATTTATTAGCAGAAACTATATTGACACGCCTTTAACGCCCACTTTCATTGAAAGACTAAATTTACGAAAAAAATTTACTAGCATATCAAAGATATGTAAAGAAAATGATACATATTTTAGTATAAAGAGATTATTCGATAGCGATTACTGTTTATAACAAAATAATAAATTTCGTGCTATAAAAGTACATCAAATTTTTAGTGGGTATAAAAATTTTTGCAAAGCCGAATGTTTTTTGTTCACAAACTTTTTTACGAACTTTTCACTTTTTGAAAGAAAAATTATGTTGTCAAAGAAAAAAAAAAACAACAAAATTACCGATTTCAAGTTTAAATGTCTGTTCATGTTATAAAAGCGTTGTTAAAACAAATGTTTGTATAACCATGTTACAACATGAAGAAAACTCTAACATGAGCAGTCTACACTTAACACTAACAATATATTACTTAGTGTTAATGTTAAGCATTTCATGTTTGTTGTCGACGGGGTGTAAAGCACGTTGAGTGGAAATATTAAACGTAGCAAAATTAAATACAATTTACATACATTATTTCGGGTATGACGTTTATGACTTTTTTTATTTACGTACTTAAATTTAAATTTAAGAAATTTATGCGTTAATGAAAGAACCCTAAAGCATGTCATACATAAATAATACTAAATCATATGCTATCAGGAACATTTATGAGTCGATTATGGATAACGACCAAACTTCAGTTGCGTCGTCAGCTAGCAACTTTAACTTTACTGTTGTCAATATAATCATTACTTTCACTTTTTGTTGTTTTTATACCCTTCACACATTCATTCCGTGTGAAATTTCTACAATTTTCATTTCCAACCCCATAAAGTATATATTTTCTGAAAGCTTATGAATAGAGGAGTCGATAAAGATCTGCCAGTCTGTCCGTGTGTATGTTGAAATTAATTTTTTGAAACCTCTCGACATCGCCTGGACCCTGGTGAGGTATTAAAATATCAAAAATATTCGGGAGTATATCGGTATTGAAAATCAGAAACCTCGGTATATACACAACTGAGATATGAGCAAAAAACCAGGACCACCTCGTTTTTTTCACAACAACAACATACATACATACAAACGTGGTGTACTGGTTAGAGCGAACGTGACATCGAGCCCCAGCTGAGCGAAACAATTTTTTTTTTTCGTTTTTTTATTTTTTTATATATTATTTGTATTTTTATTTTAATTTTTTTATTATTTTTTTTTAAACACATACGTAAACGCAATTTATAATTTTACAATAGGATGTTTTTATATATGTTATTCGGAACGGCCGAATTGTTTTTTAGCAATGATATTTTGGAAGAAGACTACCTGAAATGTTAAACAGATGTTTTACCTTCTTTATTAAAAAAGTACAATGAAAGTGACATTTCAATGCAGATAAGTCTGGGTTATTTTACAAATGTCTTCCTGACAAAACACTAACATTCAGAAATGAGAAATAACATGTAGGAAAATATGGGAAAGAACGTGTGACAGTAATGTTGTCAGCATATATTATTGGGAGAGAACAAATTAAAATGTTAGTTATAGGAGAAGATACGAAACCTTGTTGCTTTCGTGGTGTTAAGTCGCTACCCGTCGATTATAAAAGTAACAAACGAGCTTGGATGACAGGCCAAATTTTTGAAGAATGGTAGGTGAAGTTACATAAACAATTTTCTGCTGCAGGAAGAAAAGTATTATTCTTTGTGGATAATTACCCAGCTCACCCTAAAGATATCCAAAAAAAATGTAAATCTATTTGAAGTGGCATTCTTTCCACCAAATATGACATCAAAATTACAACCCCTAGACCAGGGGAAAATTCGATGTTTGAAAGCTCATTATCGAAACAGAATATTAAAAGAAGCTATAGTTCGAATTGAAGGAAATTTTAAACACGATATTAATTTGCTAGAATGTATTCACCATTTATCAAGAGCTGGGGATCTTAATGTCCCTAGCCAGACAATTTCAAACTGCTTTATAAAGTTTGAATTTGGAAAACATTCAGTGTGGGACACAGAAGATAACATATCTTTTGTATTATTAAATGATTTTAACGACAACGAAATTGTTTTAAAAGATAACTATGAAGTCTGGCTACATTTTAATGATTTAGAATCTTAAGTTGTACTGTTCAAGACTTTTTGGACATCGATAATGAATTTATTACTTCTGAATTTCCAACTCATGAAGATATTATTGATGAGTATACCGTCGAATCAGAACCGCACTCTGGAGAAATAGTAGATACCGATGGTGACGAAGTTAAGGAAACAGTTAGACAACCGTCCAGAGAAGTCACAAATAATTCATTTAAGAATTTAAATGTATTCTTAAACACAAATGAAAACGCAATGACTACTACAAAGCACTATACAAATGAGAATCACTTGTCGTTCAAAGCAAATGTAAACAAATTCAGTCAAAAACAAATAAGAGCGCTATATTCGGCCGTGCCGAATCTTATATACCCTTCACAACGTGTAGTCATTCAATAACAATTGTTTGTATCACCATTCATCTCATATGAAATACGTACATACATATAAAAACATACATATATAAAAACATCCCATTGTAAAATTATAAATTTACGTATGTATGTTAAAAAAAAAATAAAAAAAAATTTAAAAAAAAAAATTAAAAAAAAAAAAATTTTTTAAATAATTAAAATATATATAATAAATACAAAACAAAAAAAATAAAAAAAAATTAAAAAAAAATAATAATAATAATATAAATAATATAATTAATAAAAAATAAAAAAAAAATTAAAAAAAAAAAAAATATAAAAAAAAATTTTTTTTGGCTCAGCTGGGATTCGATGCCACGTTTTCTCTAACCAGTATACACGTTTGTATGTATGTTGTTGTTGTAATGTTGTTTTTGTGAAATAAAAATCGAGGTGGTCGTGGGTTTTTACTCATATCTCAGTTGTTTATGTACCGCTGTTTCTGATTTTCAATACCGCTCTACTCCCGAATATTTCTGATATTTTAATACCTAACCCGAGTCCAAGCGATGTCGGGGGGCTTCAAAAAGTTGATTTCAACATACACACGGACAGACAGACAGGGCTTAATCGACTCCCCTATTCATAAGCTTTCAGAAAATATATACTTTATGGGGTCGGAAATCAAAATTGTAGAAATTTCACACGGAATGACAAACCTATATATACCCTTTTTCACTGTGTGAAGGGTATAATTACTCAGTATTTTAGTAAATTAAAATGTAGTACCTTAACACAATTAAAAATAGTTTAAAGTAGTTTGGTGATAAATAAAAGTGAATTAGTATTCAAAGTAGTTGTTGTTTACTTAATTTGGAACATTTTTAAATATAATGGCTTGATGAAGTTTCTATAAGTTGAAATTTTTTTCTGGATGATGGTGATTCAATTTATAGAAGTTCTACTGTATTTGTATTTGGCATACCATACACAATAGTATTTCTCCAGAACAGCTTTTACTTAAAAATCAAAAATTTTTTAACCTATTGCGAAATTCTAGAGTATTATTACAATATGACATGTTTAGATACCTTGTGAATACAGCAGTTATCTCTAATAGGTGAAACGCACCTCACATAAATGTTGTACGAAAACATTATGACTCCCTTAAATATGCAACGTTTTTTTTTAAATAAAATTAAATATTTATTTGCTACTTATTTATATTGACAATATTTGATAAAATTTATTTAAAATTTAATTTATATATGCGTATGTCTGTATTTGAGCATGACTCAATAACAATACTTTTAAATTAAAATTGTGGAATGGAAATATAAATAATGTATTGCTGCTCCTAAAAGTATGTCATACATAAATATTGAATTATAATCATATATAGAATTAATAGGAATTATACGGCAGTGAGAAAACAATCGTATGTTTATTTGTTTAATAATATATGCCAGGATTTAATTATATTTAAATGCAGCCGCAATTTTGTTTGCTTTAAAACAAATGGCAATAACAATTAATGGTAATAGCTATACATTAAAATAATTATCAATAATAGGGAAAAAACACTAATTAAAAAAAAGAAAAAACTGTGTACAAAATATTGTGTCTTATAAATATAAAACTCCTCCATTTGCATGATTAAAATAATTAATCCACTATAAATTTAACCTTCTTCTTGTTCTCCTTGAGTAATTTCCATTTTGCTTACTTTTTCTTCTAAAACACTCATAATGAATTGAATTTAAAAGTTTCTTAAAAAAAACCTTGTTATTAAACAATTTCTCTTTAATTTGCTTTAGAATTTGTTTAAATTCTTGTCGAAACTAGGGCGCATTCAATAAACATTTCAAAGAAACCTAACAAAAACATACCAACATTGAAAATTTCAATTTTGCATTGTAAATCCAATACTATTTATTTCATTAAATGTTTATTTAGTAAAACTGCCTCAAGGCATGCTTTAGAATATAAATAGTTCTGTAGAATTTCAATGTAGAAATGTTTAGCTTGAGTCACTTTTATTAAGAAGTAATTTTACACTATTAAAATGAAAACTAATTGTGTCAGAGAGTGAAAATGTTTTTATTTTTTTGTTGTTTATATTGAATCCCTAAAGTGAACTTTAATTTAAATTGCAAATGAGTTGCCCCAGGGTAAACTAGAAAAAAAAAATTTTAAATTATTGTTAAAGTTAAGTAACTGTAATTAGTTTTTGCAAACAACATTTGTAAAGTGTATGAACTTAAAGCAAAAATCATTTAAATGTATTCTTTGTTGGAGAAATCGTTTTTAAAAAACATTTCTTAAAGAATTTGTTTTTTTTATATTAAGCAACATCAAAATTTATCTATCAAAAGCAATTAAATCGAATCCAATTCACGTTTTCATTTATTTGTTTATGGAATATGTATTTATAAGCCTTAAAAAAATTTAAATAAAAAATTGTTTTACCAATATCATCACACTTTCGATTTATATTTAGTGCAAATGTTAAAAACGAACTAACACAGAATACGTACAAGCATTAAAAGTAAACAGTAGAAGTGTGAAGGTGAAAACTTAGTTATACAGTCCTCTATTTTATATTTATATTTTACGTTGAATACCTAAGCTGTCACTTTAAAAAATTTGTTTGTAAGTAATATTGGTTCATAGCCCCTAAATGTATGCTAATATATAAAGCATTTCAATAAAAGGTATTAAACATTTTATCGTAATACAAACGAAAATTGCAAAACTGATTTTAAGAAAACGATAGAGTGAAATATGCCTAAAAATTAAAATTAAATAATTTTTCACTTTAAACGTAGATGCCCAAAAATGTTTTGTAGCCGTATCAGTGATAAAACTTTTAAATACAGTGACACGAAAAAGTAAGCGCGTTTTGGTTGTTACAAATTTATAAAAATGCTGTTCACACTGAATTTGTTTTTTTTTTAAGTTGGATGAAAGGGAAAACGTAAAGATTACTATTTAAATTTAAATTTAAACACAAGAAATTGTTTTGGTTGTATAAACTTAATGATATTGCTGTAAACACTGAATTTATAATTTTTTTATTTAATAAAACGGAAATTTTTTCAATACATTTTACTGTTTTAATTTAAAAATTTTACTTTTAAAACAGAACATTTTCATAATTCCATCATAATTTTTTTATGTACTGTATTCGAAAAAATCTTAACATGGCCGCTAAGCATATTCACTCGTCGCTGTCTCATGGACAACTAAATTACAGAGCATAAAAATAAATTAGATGGGGATAACAAACAATTGTTTCGTTAAATGGGCACATATGACTTAACACAAGAATTAAGTCAATATTTTAAAAACCAACTTTTCTTGAATAATGTTCAAAAACTCTAACTCTAAGTTTTGTAAAAAAAAATTTTTAACATAAAATAAAATTTTAACTAAATATTTGCGCTGTTAAAATGTATTTAATATCTTCGTATTTTCTATATTGTTTGCATATTACTACTTGATTTCAAATTTGAAATTCTAAAAGTGTTTTTAAATTAAATTATCAATTAAACTAAAAATAATAAATTATACTTTTTTCTATGAATTTTTTAAAGCGTACTTTAAACGTCCATTATCTAAATATAAATTGTCAGTCTTAAAATAAAAATTCTCTATTACAAACTAATGAATATTTTAATGTGTCTTCTTCGCTTAAAGCACTTTTTTATGTTTTCTGACAAAAATGTTAAAGTTTTTTGTAAAATATGCAGACGTTGTAACAGCTGTTGCCGCTCTTTGTATTACTTATATATTCTTTGGCCTAAAAGTAGGCCACTTAAAGTAATTTGTGCCTTCAAAAATGTTACTAATAAAATTCTTACATTTGTTAAATGTAAATGGTTGCCAAAGAAAATGCCAAAAAAAATAGTTAACTTTAGTTTGACTAAATTGTCCCAAATTTAAAGTTTGCCTTACAAATAATTTTAAAATTATTTTAAACGACCTTTAAATAGGCTGTTAAAACGTAAAAAACAATTAATTGCCTAAAAGTATGCCATGAATTTCAAACAAGTTTTCTAAATTGAACAGTGAACGATTTTTCTTTTGAATAGTAAAATATTTTGTCTAATGTAATTATAATGTTGGCTAACAAGTATGCTTAACCTAATACCAAATTATTTAGACAAACTTTTTTTATTGTGAAACTTGTTTTTAATTTTTAAAGTAATAAAGGGTTTTTTAATAAGGTCAAAACGATGTCAACAATGTTTGTAGTTGTCATATTGGTTTAGCGTGATAATATTTGTAATTTGTTATAAATACCGCACACTACATACAATAACGCTAAAACTCAAGTTTCTCATATTAAGTATCAGGAGAAGCAAAAAACTGTTTATCATGCATAAGCAATGTAATTAACAAAATAAACAGCAGACACAACGGAATTTTCCAGTCAAAAAAGATGATAATGAAAAAAAAAATATTTGAAGTAGTTTGAGATAAGTATTGTGAATAAATTTATAGAAAAAAAATCAATTTGAAAAATTTTGAGTTGTGACGTTATTGTAGTATGCAGTGTGTTTCTTACAATACATTTTTAAAATATTACTTTTTTAAATTCTAAAATTCATGTATTCCCGCATTCGTTGTTTTAACGAAGATTAGGTGTGTATGTTTGATAAACAGCTGTTTTAAGAATGATAATATCCGCACATGGGAAAACGTCCATTCATAAAAACCATGCATAGACAAGCCTGCCAACAAGAGTCCAACGACATGCAGATTCACGGTATTTGTTTCCAACAACATAATAGTGAACATACTGTATTATCGATTTGAGGCTGTGATTATTTCTCACGGAGGTGAAATGAATTGGTCACCAAGGTTATATGATTGAAGCGAACACTCGATAAAAACTCCATAAGCCTAAATGTTAACCTACCTGTGCTCATAGTATAATAACACTTCGTGTGTCTTTGAGCAGTGGCCTCCAGGGACAGACAAATCCAGGTTATGTTTACTCCATTTTATCCCATTTTATTCTTTTTTCTAATTGCAGGTGGAGTACTAGGCCAAAGGAAAACAAGCCAAGGTTACTGCAGAGCTTGGAAAAGTCCTCGTTGCTTAATTCAAAGCCTATGCACACTGTTAATAATAATGACGCGGAAACTTAGAAGAAATATCAATTACCAGTTGAGAAATCAACACTGTATGAGGAGTAGAATTTGCTCAAATTAATATTGTAAATATTGTAAATAAAGGCAACGAAACGACGTTAAGGAATGCAATTAAGGTGTAGGCGTTGGACCTTACTTTAACTAGTTCTAATATTTTGCTATATCTGACTGTTATGTTTATAGCGAAATATCAATGTCTGAAACAACAGCATCTAATCTCTAAGACGGCTTACTCGCTGACCATCAATTGTTCTTTTTTATCCGTAGAAAGATTAACTTGGATGTATTTAGGCATCGTTAGACATACAATTCTGATAAATCACAGCGTCTTTTATGTAGCCTTTATCAGTTGTTCTGAAAAAAAACTTTTCTTATATACCCACTTGGAGAGTGTGAATAACAGGGACAATAGGGCTTCCCATTCTTTTCAGATGGTTTTTTAGGACATGAGTCTACTGGTCTTTAAATAATTGTGAGATCTATGATCAACTACGCATGACTTGTGTGGTGACCAAAGATCGACGAATTGGTGTAAAGGACGTTCTTAGCCGTGTTCTTTATCTTGCATTTAAAGGGTGCCCTGGTGGACTAGTAAGTAGTATGCTGGTCTGCTAGTTTGGGTTTTGCGGGTTCGATTCCCGCCAGAGAATCTGGACAGGTCTGCTTCTCTTTCTTTTTCTCTTATTCTAACTATTCTATTCATATGGAGCGCACAACATGCCAATTGGGCATAAGTGTATACCTGTCGTGGGTTTGGACTTTTGGTACCCCTCTTTTTCAACCTTACCTAACCAATCTTGCATGAATTGGTAGCACAAGGGCCAGGATAACATCCCCAACGGACGTTTCGGGAGATCTACTTCGGCTACCACCGTTACATTTGTCTTTCATAGACAATGTACGTTCAAGCGCTCTAATTCACTTCTACTGATTATCTTAAAGACTAAAGACCTTGGGAGAAGAACATAGAAAAATCTGACGTGACCCTAACGCATGGGTCATGTATATAATTCCACGAATTCAGATTTTTATCGAACACCTCAATGTCACTTTCTTCGACTGGAATATTTGGACCATTGTCTTGGAAATCAAAGGAGAGGGCAGAAGTCAGGTACACTGATGGTTCGAAACAATCGAATGGCAATATTGTTACGGGCATATTTAGACATGATTTTGTCCATAGACAGACGGATAAATATCCCGGTGCATAAAAATCTTCAAGAAAGAAGGCGATAACTTTCTATCGGATAGCCAAGCATCAAAAATCTTTTTAGCTTGTGATGACTATTCGGCTTTGCTTCAACCGTAGGCACAACAAGCTAACATTGTTTTGGATTTAGGGTCATGAGAAGCATGCTGGCAATGAACGTGCCTTACACCTCACAAATTGAGGGGCGTATCGTCTACAGAGTGAACTTAAATCATTTTTTGTGTACCTCCAGGATATATTCGGGGTGAATTGTCAGCCCTCTTGGTAATTGGACCAACATCAGGATTAAAGGTTTTTGTGCCTGTCTAAAGCCAAATGTAAAGGATCACTTTTCAAGGATAGGAAGGGCTTAGTGCTTTTTTAAGTCGACTTTGCAACCAATAGAACTGTAATCCCCATATACGCATTAGTGCAAAACTAGTGATAAAGGCTTCAGAAAGCAGAATCATTTAAAGAAACTCTTTATTAATATTTACATTATAGTGGATTTTTAAAAACAATTGTTTTAAACCTCCTTAATAATCCTTCTAAGAAACTTGTTTTTAATCGTGTCTTCGCCTTTTTAATGATTTTCTTATATAGTTCGTATTTTTTATACATAGTCTCTAGTATAAGAAAGCATTAAATGCTTTTAATTTCCAATATATTTTATTTTAATAAAAAAAATCCAATAAATTTAATAATAAATATTATATAAACAAACGAAATTCTGCTGCGGCAACTTTCTTACATATTGGGAAATACTGCTTTAAGTAATTAATGTATTTTTAAAAGTCATCCTAAAAGTTTGCCATAAAAAATATTATTATTAAGTTTGAAAAGCATGCAAGGATATCACATTTATATACATGTTTCTTTTAAAATACACAAGTATATTTTCAAATTCTTAAACATTATTTAAGTATTTAATGCACTGTTAAAAGGAAAACTGAAAAAACACATGCTTAATATTGTTTTACAAATTATTCATTTGCCTTTAAATATACTTTGATTGTATGTACTAAATGTTTAAAAATACAAAACAACACTTTCACAGTATATTATTCAGCTTAAAGTAGACTTGAAAAAAGACATGATGTTTTCTAAACACACATCATGATTTTTTTAATCTTCACTGCGCTGACATCAAATTTCATTATTTACTATGGCATATGACATTGAAATTTTTGCTGTGTGCAAAATCCACCATTTTCCTACAGGCTTTGTTGTCATCTCTATACTTGTTTGTTAGTTGTTAGATTTCAACCCAGCCCCCTTTTTAGTATGCTGTTGTGTTTGCAAATATTAAGTACACACATATGTCTGAATATTTATAGTCAGATAACAAGTTATTAGTATGGCATTTATCAATGCAGCCTGTAAGTATGCAATTATTTCGACAAATTGTTTAATGGCGCTTTTTTTACTGTTGTTAATGTTGTCAATGTTGCTACGATAGTTGACATTTAAATGTCCTCATAACGACTGAAAGGGAATACTATAAACGTGTATGGGAGAGTACTTATATGAGGGTTTTATTTAGTACTCTTGAGTGCTTTGAGCTTTAAAAGTTTAATTGGAAAAAATAGAGAAGGATGTCACTGTTTCTTTAGAATGTTAAAAAAATTGAGCTAGATAAAATTGTACGAAAATTAATAAACTTTTTGTATAGGTTTCTTAATTTAAATTTGTATAGTACCGGGTGGCTTAAAATTACCGAAGGGGTTTGAATTGCTTATTATTATTTTTTTTTCTTTCAATCTATATATCTATATATATAAAAATCAACGTGTGTTTGTATGTTTGTTTGTGCTTTATAAACGGTTAAACGGCTGGACCGATTTCTTTGAAATTTTCACAGAATCTTTCTGTATGTCTGGAAGGAACTATAGGCTATACTTTGGTTTGAAATTGTAGGTGGGCGGGGTTCCACGCCCTATTAAAGAATCAGTATTAAATATTATATATCACGAAAATTAATGCAGCTAGAGTCTTCAAATTAAGTACGGTAAACTTTGACATCCACACGAACATTTTGGTAAAAAATGGGCGGACTTTAAATAGTAGGCGTGGCCACATGAATTAAATACTAAATTTCGTATATTTGGAAAACGATATCGATTAGAGTACTAAAATTTTGCAAGAGCAAAAACAAAACACATGTAAAACTCCAACGCTTGACGCTTGACGCTCAACGCTCTTGTTTAGGTATGGGGGTTAGTGCTTTTTTAAATGATGCTTATTTTTTATTGTATATTGATTTTCTAAGCTTGACTCACAATATTTTATTTTTACGAAATTGTTCTTACCGAAACCCAAAAAATGTTATTGCCAAATAAAATAAAAATTAAAAAATCCAAATAAATGGAGTTGTATGTATGGCTGATCATACTATCTCGAATATGTCCTATAGTATTACAAGGATCGCGCTAAATTGGAATTATTAAGGCTCAAGAAACCTCAATCGAGCCAAGAACACCTAGAGACAAACGATACTCCAAGAACTAAGACAATGCATTCTTACGTGGGAAGGTGCAAAAACAACAGCAGCAAACTAAGCAAGATAGAGATGCTTTGCAGATACTATATGCTTCCAAGAGTGGCTATACAGATAAAAAAGGTATTTCTGTCATTTAAAAAAAACAAGCTTTAATGCGTAAAGGTATTTTGTTTACGCTGTTCTAGACTTCCCCGCTTGTTACATTAATAACTAAAGCATACTTTAGAGGCTTTCACTGAAAATGTTTTCTTTTTATACCCTTCACCTGTGGTGCACAAGGGTATATATAGCTTTGTCATTCCGTTTGTAATTTCTACAATTTTCATTTCCGACCCCATAGAGTATATATTTTCTGAAAGCTTATGAATAGAGGAGTCGATTAAGCCCTGACCGTCTGTCCGTCTGCCCGTCTGTCCGTGTGTTGGTTGAAGTCAACTTTTAGAAGCAACTATATGTTTCTCAGATCTGTATATGGTATCAATCTCTTGGAAATATCCAGGAATGAATCGCTATTGAAATTCAGCACAATCGCCCCATAACTTTCTGAGATATGAGCAAAAAACCACGAGCACCTCGTTTTTTTCACAATTACAACAACAACATACATACATACATACATACATACATGTAAAAAACATACCAAACAAAAAAAATTAAAAAAAAATATTAAAAATAATAAAAAAACTAAAAAAAAAAAATTTTAAAAAAATTTAAAAAAAAAATTAAAAAAATTTTTTAAACAAATTTAAAAAAAATAATAAAATATAAATAATATATTAAATAAAATAAAATTTTTTTTGGCTCAGCTGGGATTCGATGCCACATTTATTCTAACTTGTACGTATGCACGTATTTTATATGGGATGAATGGTGATACAAACAATTGTTATTGCATGACAACACGTTGTGAAGGGTATATAAAATTCGGCACGGCCGAATATAATAGCACTGTTACTTGTTATATTTTATAAAATTTTTATAAAATTAATTTTCGTTATAAAATTTATTGAATTTTTTTCTTTTTCATTATTAATTTTTGCTATGATTTACCTCATTTTTTACTTAAAACAAACTGTAACTATTCATAATAGTGCATACCTTTAGGCATTCTTATGTAATTAATATTTAAAAAATACTTTAAGGTAACTGATACAAGCAAACAATATTTAAGCAGTTGCTTTGAAAACGTTTTAACGCAATAAGTTCTTGCTTATTAACATTTCTTCTGGAAAAAAAACAACAACAAAATAGTTTTTTATTGAAAATTCTTTTTAATAATAGTTTTCTTTTCCTTTTTCTTTTTCTTCACTAAATTGCTTTTTATACTTTGGTGTCTTTTCTTTGTTTCTTGAATGAGCGAGTGAGTGAATGAATGAGTGTAACGGTTGAAAATGTCAGGCACGTTTTGAAAGTTTACCAAAAACTACTGAAAATAAATGGCAACAAAACGAGCAAGAGTATTTTATAATAATGAAGTATATTTCTTGCCTCTTCGTTTGCTTGGCTTGCATTTCAAAGCTCCTTGACCCCAATAATTATGCAACGTTTTTGGATTTTGTGTGTGTGTGTGTGTCAGTATTTTTTTTAAGACTGCTGCACAATTTCACACAGTTTTTCAGTAGCAGCGTGTTTGTTATTGTTGTTTAGTTTTGCATAAAAAAAACGTAATAAAAATTTTAAAATTTCCTGGTAAAACGCACGACTAACAGAACATACAAATTTCTGGTTGCACATGAAAGCAACAATATAATGTAGAGCGTGTCATTTAGAGACCTTAAGAAATAAATTTAGTAGAAAAAAATTACGAATTGAATACATATTATTTTTTTTAGAAAACAAATGCCTTTTTTAGAAATTCGTTTTTTTTTTTTGCGACACACCCTACAAGATGCAGATAAAAAGATTAACTAAACTACAGTCTTAACTATAAATTAAACTAAAGTTTTAAATATATCTAGACAAAAATCTAAACTATAAACTAGACTACAAAAAAAAGGAATACCCAATCGATTTTTCAACAAATCAACTCACCTGCAAGTGATCTAGTAATGCCTCTAGACCCCGATCCGATATCGACGAGCATCTCAGCGACAACGAATGTACATGCTTCGAGGCCAGTGTAAATGAATGCACCACATCATAGGCATCATCGTCGTTGGCTCCCACCAACGCCAGAGCATGAAAACCCCGACGTATAAGAGTATTAAATAATTTCACGCGGTCCGAAGCGGTCATTTGTCTCAACTCTCTACACTGTAGTGTGGGCAGCAGTCCGGACCAATAACGGGGACTACGATATAGAACATCACGCCATTTTGTACACACTTGAGCCAAAACCCTTCGTTCGTACGAGGAAAAGTACAAAAAGAATTTATTCAAGAAACGATCGTCCATCATTAAAATCTCTATGCTGGTTATTGGAGGCGGTAGTTTAGGTAGTATGAGTGAGGATTGGGTAACAGCCTGTGCCAATTGGTTGGCCGCCGCCGTCCCACCATATGGATGATGCATATGGGGATTGGGCAGCTGTTTGCGCATTTGTAGAGGGGTGGCGGCTTGTGACTTTTGAGCAGCTGCCATGCCCATGGTGGTGAATTGTGGTGAGCCCGGTATAGTGATGTTCATTTGCTTGGCTATTGAAGTCACTGTAGGTGCGGGCGGTGCACCCATTGGAATGCCTGGTACTGCTGGTGGGGATGATGTAGATGAATTCATTAGATTCGAATTGATCAGTGTTGAATTAGCTATTTGTGAACTTAAATACTGCTGATGCTGTTGCGTCTTTTGTATCATCTGGTAACTTGAGACGGTAACTGATGAATGCTGCTGTTGTACAGTGGATGTATTGCTCACCAGGGACTGTTGCATATGTTGATTGCTTGTGGCAGAAGGTGCACTACTAAGAGTACCTGCTCTGGAGGGCTTATCGGGCGTAGTGGCGGCTGTTGTGCTTGTACTGTTGTTGGTATTTGAAATATTGGAATTTGCTGCATTTGCATTAGAGTTTGCATTGTTTGAGGAGGAGGAGGAGGAGGAATTGCCACCACATAAAGCATTTGTTACACGTTCCATTACAGAGGTTTTACCTGTTGAAGATGAGGACGACGACGAAGAGGAGGACGTAGAATTCGTTGAGCTGGAACTGTTAGAGGAATTAGAGGAGGAGCCTCCCGTTGTATTACTGCTAGTATTACTGTTGTTGCTACTGCTGCTGTTGCCATGATGATGTTTCGAACGCAAGCCGAGGCCGTTAATACGCTTGGAAAGTTCAGCGGAGGCACGTTCGACCACGCCTTGCGCCGATATCGAGGACATGGTATGCTGAAATAAATTCACTTTGTCGCTGTCTTGTTAACAATGGCGACAGGATGTTTTTTTTTAAACAAATATTTTAATATTTTTCAAAATATTATTTTTAATATTTTAATAAGACTTTGAAAGATAACTGCAGGTGCTTATAGGCAAATTTATAAAACTTTAACAAGCTTTAAGCTTCTTGTAAGTTGATGTGTAAAAAAAATTTGTAATTTTTTGTAAATAAATTCTCTGAAAAGCTTTAAGCTTTAACTAACTAATAACTTTTTCTTATTAAATAACTTTAAGTAGTGGTACATACATACTTCTGTACACTTTTTCGTACAAACAAAAGCTTTTGTTGAATTTGGGCATATTTGTTTTCTTTTATATAAAACTTTTAATTGAAACTTTCAAACACTTCATTATTTCTTCACTTTACTTCTTTCACTTTCTTAATTTTGTTTAAAACTTTAGTTAATTTAATAATTTATACTTTTGCCGAACTTTTAATTTATTTTATACACATTCAGTTAGAACTTTCTAAACAGCAAAAGAAAAAAAAACTTTTTTTCTTCGGAAATCGTTTTTATCCTTATTGACTAGTAGATATACTTGTCATATCTCCTTCAGTTGTTGTTGTTTGTTAGTCTCAACCTTTAAAGATATTTAAAAAAAAAGAAAAAATATTATATTGTTATTGCTTTTCTTTGAAAAGCGTACATGCTATTTATAATTGTGAATGTATTTAGAGAGATTTTCTTTTTTATTTTGTAAAATGTTTTTTTGTTAAATTTGTATATTAAAATTAAAAAAAAAACTCACCAACAACTCTTCAAAATCCCAATAAAAAATTAACAAGTAAGAGTGCTATATTCGGCCGTGCCGAATTTGAAAATACCCTTTACATGTACATAGGTATAATCCCACATCGTAGCTTAACCTATTTTTCGTGTTATACGCCAATTTTCTTTATTATTTTTGACGCCATCCTTGATTTCGAATTTTTACGTAGTTATCTGTATTCTACTAGTCAAGCCCTTTAATTTGATACCCATATTGATAGGGTTAAAAATATTTTATCCGCCATTTTATTTTAGACGCCATCTTGGATTTTCCATTTTTTAATAACTTACTGTACTCTACTGATTAAGACCTTTCATTTGATACCAATATTGAGGGGCTTCAAGAAGTTACATTTTAAAATACCAGATTTGACTCATATATAAATTTATTGTCCGCCATTTTGTAGTGGCGGCCAACATGAATTTTAACTTTTTATAGCGCTTGTATTGCGTTAGTCAAGTCCTTTCAGTTGATACTAATATTGACTCTCTCGGTTGTCTAGAAGCTGAAAAAATTTGATTTTCGTTTGTAAATTTTTGGAATATATATTTTTCAAACAAAATGTTTGCCTATAACTTTACCGATTATAGCACGCTTTATCCAAAATTTTTCACGAATATCCCTAGAAGCATATTATATCTACAAATAGTGGTGGTAAAAATATGGGAAAAAAACAGAGGTAGTCGTGTTTATTTTCTCATATCTCAGAAAGTTATTGGGCGATTGCGCTGAATTTCAATAGCGATTAACACCCGGATATTTCCAAAAGATTGATACCATACACAGATCTGAGGAACATATGGTTGCTTCTAAAAGTTGATTTCAACCCACACACAGATGAGGAGAAGGAAATGGCTTAATGGACTCCTCTATTCATAAGCTTTCAGGAAATATATGCTTTATGGGGTCGGAAATGAAAATTGTAGAAATTACAAATGAAATGACAAAGCTTTATATACTCTTGTGCACCACAGGTAAAGGGTATAAAAAAAATTTTATTAACATTTTTCTACAAATATTTCCTTTGAATACAATTAATAAAATCTTTCTATTTATTTTCCCCAAAAATTTTTAAACACTTTGATTGCTTTACGCTTTAAAAAATTGTGTTTAAAAAACTCAGGCTTTATTTGATTATTTATTTGTACCGTTTAAAATATATGTATGTAGTACATGTAGTATTAAAAATGTTTCTAAATTTATTTTTCGTTTATTTTCTTAATTGCTTATTGTTAAAAGAAACTTTTCAAATTAACGTTTATACAAATTAAATTTAAATCTCTTTTACATTTTATGAATAAACTTTCTCCTAAGCAGAATTATGTAGTTAAATCACCCCTAAGGTAGTATGATTTAAATAACATTCAACAATACATATCTAAGAATACATATAATTTAATTTAAAGAAAAAGCAAATAAAATTGTTTATTAAAATCAACCATCATTACGCTGTCTATCTTATAGGAAGGAGCCTCACAAAGAGTATGCACATGTACAAATACGCGATTAATAAAAAGCATATTTAAAATAAAATGTCTTATATAAAAACAAAACAAGCAAAATATAATATTCGGCCATGCCGGATCTGATAATACCCTTCACCATCATGTAAATATTTAAGTATAGTGACCACATCGTAGCTTGGCCTAGATTTCAGATTTAATATTATCAGCATGTTCTGCGGTCAAACCATTCAATCGTAATCCAGTTGTAAATGTGACTATACCTTAATTCATCAGCTGTTCATCAGCTGCTTCTATCTAAAAGTCACAATTTCATACATTTTCTCTATTCTTCTGTACAATTGTCAAACCTCATGCTTATATAATTACACCATGCCCTAGTGTGTAGCTCATCGGGAAAGCGTCATACTGATTGACTTTATCTACTCGGATATTAGTCAATTTTATATATTTGTTAATAACAACTAATGGTGTATTTAAATGTAACCTATTCACGGGTTATAAGTGATTTAGGGCCATTATTACAACTTGCCGACAAAGTTAATGTTAATAAAAGTTAACGTTTATTAACGTGAGCAATAAACTGCCCTTATTCATAACAAAAAGTTGGCATAAAGTTAGAATAATTCATAACACACACACCAAACTCTGGCTAACGATTTGCTAAACTCTTGTTAACGAGCTGCCAAACGTTTGTCTACTTGTGAAAAACAGCTGTTCTGTGTTGTTGTTTCACATTACCAATATTTTTATGCCTACCTTTCCATCCTGTTCCCAATTTACAGACCGTTTGTCTTGCTTTTCCATTTTTACAAAAAATTATATTGTTTGTTAATTTTTTAAATTTAAAAAATGTTAAGTATGGATGGAAAAACAAAAAAATTTCAAACTCAGGGATGATAAACAAAAAATGGTTGCATTTTAGAGGAGTATCATGCAATTTCAGGGTTAATTTATGAAAAGTTGACAGACGGATAAAAGTTTCTTATAAATAAACTCTGTGCCAACAAGCTGCCAAGCTTAATCCGCATTCTAGTTAGCAGCTCGTTGTACGTAGCGTATAAACTGGGCTAACTTTTTGTTACGAATAAGGCCGTAAGTATTTTTCGTTATTACTGTAAAATAATAAATTGTATTTTTTCAAATATATGGTAGCACCAAAGCAAATACCGACTTTTTTTAACAAATTAATTTGTTTTCTAAAAACAAAGTGGCAACGACAAACAAATAGTAAACAATTTTATTTTGTTGTGTGTTAAAATTATATAATACAGTCGGGCCTCAATTATCCGTGATGGTCGGGACCAGAAGCATTACGGATTATCGATTTTCACGGTTAATCGAATAACAATTTTGATTATACAGTTTTTTTTTAATATTTTTGAGCTAGCATTTTAACACTCACATTATTTTTTGAATGCTCGTTTATTATTTCAACTTTATCTTCAATATTTAAAACGTTTCTTTGTATTTTAAACAATGGCATACTAAATATGTTTAGATCTAACCACCCGCACTATTGTATGTATGTATGTATGTATGTATGTATGAATTTAAAGTTAATAAACAAAATCTGCCATCACGGGTAATAGAGGTAATCACGGTTAATCGAAGCCAACAATTTGAAAACATTGCAAACAAAAAACAATAGACTAATTTTTGGCCATCGCGGTTAATCGGGGTTACCGGTTAACCCCGATGTTAAATAAAACAATACGAAAAAGCTCAAGAAATTTCACGGCAGAAGAAGAGCTTTTGTTGGTAGAATTGTTGAAGAAAATACAATAACTTTTAATTTATAAACTTCACGTTGAAAGTCAAAGGCAGAATGATCTTCCCTTTAACATATCGGACACTTTTAGGTTAAAATGAAGTTGTAATAACGAAACACTAGTTATCTTTCCGATAACATTCTAACTTTAGTAATCGGTAAGTTATAGTAAAGGCCATAAATGTGATAAGTTTATTTTCCAGTTTATAATGCGTTTTTGCATACAAATTATAAACCAGTTGTTAACCAGTTTAATGGATAAACCAGTTCGTAAACAGGTTGTTTTTGTAATTTGTTATAAAACAACTCTGATTTTTCTGTACTTATATGGTAACCCTAGTGATATTTGACTTTTGATTTTATATTAACCATATCCTGTCTTTTTTATTAAAAAAATAATATTTTTTGTTTTATTGTGCGCATTTTGAACTATTACTTTAAATATATTATTTTTAAAAACTTAAAAACAAAAATACTTTTCGCTTTTACCTGCAGGTGATAAATGTCAGATGTATTAAGTCATTTTTAAGTAATATTATTCATAACGTACGGTCCACACCAAGGCATATCCATAAGGTACTCGTATCCAATCAGCTGACTGTTTTTTTTTATATACATTTTATAAGCGTTACCAAAGCATATTCATACAGGTATATGCAACGGCGAGTTGATACAATAAAACAACTTTTTAGGGGATCTTTTCTGTCAAGGCCAGTTTGTATAACGGAGATATAACAGTTTTTTTATATGTTTATTTCAATAAAATTTTATTAAAAAAAGGATATGTGTTTGTGAAGCACATTATGAATGGTGCAAGAACAACAAATATACATACACTTGGTAAATTTATTATCAACAAGTAAGAGCACTATATTCGGCTGTGCCGAATCTTTTATACCCACCACCAATTTTGTGTACATTGAAAGCACAATATTTATTATTTTGTTAATCATTATGGAATAATCTCTGTATAATAAAATATGTATCACTTTCTTTGTAGAGGGTGGTTAAATTTTAAGGGCCCATGTTGAAGGTGAACTACACCTAATCTTTAAATTTGTTTTCTGCATTTTACTTGACATTTCTCAATCTCAAACTTACTCAATTTGATCAGTGGAAAGATACGCAAATGAGCAACGCTTTAAAGTTATTCAGGTTTTTTATAAAAATGGGCGTTCAAGTCAAAATGAATTTTGTGCATGATTCTTTTGATCAACATAATCGTTCCAATTCGTCCACAATCGGGAAAATTGTAAAAAATATTTAAATTTCTGCAAAACAGGTCTGTATAAAATGTTAGAAAATCTGTGAATGCCTTCTTAGTTCGTTGAATGGGAACCACTGCTGGTTTTTGCGATAGTGTGGCAAAAGAGCAGTCAACCTCGACTCATCATCGTGCCCAACAATTGAGCATAAATATTGTCATTGAAAATTTGGACCATCAGATAGAGGAGCGGCAGCAAGGATGAGGGGGCCATACAAATATTATAATTAAAAAAAGAAATAATAATAATATCCTAAATAATTTGTGTTTTATGTAAATTCAACATCGGTCCTTAAAATTTAACCACCTTTTTATAACTTCGATATGCTAAATACTAAAATGCTTTTGTAAATGTAGTCTTTCAATGAAAGTGGGCGTTAAAGTAGGTGTGTCAATAAAGTTTCTGCTAATAAACACAACTTAGATATTTCAATATAGTACTTTATTTTCCCAAAATCTTTATTAATAGAGAAATTACATGAATTTAAGATAAACCGTTATATGGGAGGTAGGCGTTAAAGTGGGAGTGTCACCTAAACTTTTAGGCACAACAATTACATTGATTAGAAGGATATACGTAGCAAATTTGATCATCATACCTCTAATTTTGGCGGTTTTATGGGCTTTTAAATTTCATTAACGGTAGATAACGTGAAAAGTGGGCGTTGCAGTAGGCGTGTCAAAGTTATTTTTGTGAATAAGTACAACTTAGGTGTTTCAATATAGCCCTTTATTATTCCAAAATCTTTATTAATAGAGAAATTCTATAAATTTTAGGTAAAACGTTATATGGGAGGTGGGCGTAAAAGTGGGCGTGGCACATTGATTTTCCGTTACAAAAAAGCGCCTCACCAAAAAGCAAAGTGTGCAAAATTTCAGAGTCGTGCAGCCAATTTTGTTGCTTTTATGACGTTTTTGTTTTTAAATATACCGAAAAATACACTGTGCGGTATAAATTTTCGTACATTTTGATCGATAACTACTCTCCTAATGCATAGATTTAGATAATTTTCAGGGAGAAATATTGTTTTTACTCAGGAAATATATATTCGGAGTTTCATGGGTCTACGTTAATGCGTTTGGACACAATTCCATTTTATTCGATGTTCGAAGGACATGGTTTTTTCGACCTACTCTTGCTTTTCGACCTACTCTTGCTTTTCGAGCTATAACTCTCTTCCTAATATTCCGATTTAGCCCATTTTCAATACCAAACAAACCTTGTCTATAAGAAAGATTCTGGCAAAATTTGAGCCCCCTAGCTTTTTCGGTGCGACCTCTATCGTGCTTTCAACAGACGGACAGACGGACGGACATAGCTAGATCGTCATCAAATCAAACCCTGATTCAGAATATATATACTTTATGGGGTCTAAAATGGATATTTTGATGTGTTACAAACGGAATGACAAAATGAATATACCCCCACCATTTTTTTGGTGGCGGGTATAAAAAAGCACAATTAAGTTAAATGTTTAATTCGGAATTCAAAATCTAATATTTCATTCCTGCATTAATAAATGGAATCAAGGAGAATTCAACAAAATTAGACATTGTGTTTCCCCATCATCATGTACTAACAATTACACCTGTATGAATTCGCCTTGAGCGTTACCAACTTTTTTAAAAGTCTTGCCTGCAGTTGTCAAACTTAATTTTTTCAATTTTATTATACAATAAAAAATTCACAATTTCAGTTGGTTTAAAACGTTTGAAAAAATATAAAACCATTAATAAAAAGTTTTCGCTTTAAAGGTTTTTAAAAATTATTCAAATTAAAGAGGAAAATAAAAAAAAATTGTGTGACATATGCCGGCATATATACAAAAACAAAATACATGTGTTTTTTATTGTTGTGTTTGTTGCCGCGATGCATATACCTTATGGATATGCCTTGGTCCACACCAGCCTTCGATTTGTTCGAACGAAAAATATTTTGTTCGCACATAAATTTGCCTGGTGTGAACCGCTGTTGTCGATGTTTTGTTCTTGTTCAAACAGAGTTGTCAGAACATTTGTTCGAACAACGATGTCTGATATTAAAAGGCATTTTGAATATAAAAGAAAGAAACGACACATAAAAATAACAACAAAATACACTTTATACGTTTTCTCCATATCAGAGAACATGAACAATTTTTTGACAGTTGCTTTGCCGACTTTTTGTTCTAGTCTGAACAAATCGATGGCTCGTCTAGACGTAAAGTAATTCTTGATAAGCAGATTTTGTTTTAATTATTTTTTTTGCAGGTTTGAAAGATGCAAATTTATTCATCAGGTAAACGCAGTACGAAGATAGTTTTATACATAAAGTTTGACATTTTAAATAAATAAATTAAGGAGAGAATTGTTTTTTATCTGTGGACTTTGACGGCTGGAGTTTAAAAATAAGAATCCGATGAAGAAAGAAATTTGTCTTGGTTTTAAGTTCAATGAATGTCAAAGATAATTTAATGTCAAAAATACTCTTAAATCTTAAACTTTTCTAGAATTGCTTATTAAATTGCACTATCAAGATACACACAATTAACTTTTATTTTAATCTTCCAATTTTGCATTTAAGCATACACAGCTGAACACTTAAACAGCGTTGTATTTATCTTCGAACTACCACCATTGCTATCAATCGATATACCTTTCTTCAGTGTAAGTCCCGCGCAACCATAGACGTTTTCTCTGGGCTAAAAAAGGATTTCACATTGCAGAATGGTGACTGCCTTCAACCAATCTCACAGTCCTTCGTAATCACCAGCATCTTTGTTAGACTGAGGTGCCTACCTGTGTTCCTATGTCTAACGCGATCAGAGTCTCACTAACCTACTTATGTCACGATTCATTCCCTCATTGTGCGTGGATACATCCGCTACGACAGTGCGAACGTACAGCCCCTCAACTACTCGACCCATGCGCTCCATCGCAATCTACGTCTTCCAAACAAGTTTTTTGGTGTTGGTAACACCTCTTTACCTCGGACTAGCAATAACACCAAAGCGTGGACACTCCGCCTAATTAACATACACACTGAGAGTCATCTTTGCACAAAATATACGTTATTATTGTTGCTTGCTAAATGTTGACTTTATTGTTTTAATTGTCCATTTATTTTTATTATTTTATGAGATTTTGTTCTTACAAATACCAGCATTCAGGGAAATGGAAAAAAATAAAAAAAATATTTTCCACTACTTAAGTTGGCAGAAAAGAAAATGTAAAACAACAATGAATAAACCCATTTTACTTTTGTTTTGTTTAATTTAATCATTCTGCTGGTAAAAAAAAAAATAAAATAAATATTCAAATACAATGCGAATTTACAAATTCTCAGGATGTTGTAAGCTCTTATAGCAAATTTTATGCTTGTGAAATTTAATGCAAAAAAAAATGTGGGGGAAATTAAACATGAAAGTGTTTTTTATATTGAATTTATAAGAATTAAAAAGTCATTCATACATATAACGATGGCTAAATATAAATATGGCGTATTTCGATTTTTTATTACATTACAGCAGAAGAAAGAAGCTGAATAAAACTTGAGAGAATGAAATCAGTTATTTCTGATGATTGGTTTATATTACATGACATTAGCTAAACAAAGAACATTTTAATGAAACTACTTTCTCTTATATTATTTTCTTCTTAAAACTGAATTCTGAGTGCTCCAACAAAAGTCAGCATTCATGTGTAAGTTCCAATAGGTCCTAGTGAAATCGGTGTTATTCACTAAGATCCCCAAGATTGGCGGGAGAATAGTCCAGATGGTTGTGAAGAAAGTATAGCTCATGTTACAAACAAGCCTTTGAAAGTGACTCATTAGATGTTCGACGTGTTAAGAAAATTCAGAACTTTTCTTATTTAAAAAAAAAAACTTAACAAGCCAAACAAACTCATTTCATGCCGTTTTCTCAATCTCTGTCACAGTGTCCGAAAAATTCGAGTCCTTTATAAATGATCTTGTTTCTGGCCCATTAACAATTCCCGCTTGTATCTTTTCTGCACTCAGTTTTCACTTTTGTCAAGACCTCTTACATATTGTTTTAAATGTAAAGCCTGATACTCCGAAATATCTTGAGCAACTTTAGTTATTTCACACAAAAATTTGACATACAAAAATTATTTTTTTAATCGAGCAAACAAAAAAATTGATCAGAGGCTGAATCGCCGCATTCGTGATCGAGTAGGCTTTCGTATCGAATACAATTTCGTCACGTATCGAATGGATGGATTACTGCATTCGATAGCTGACGTAACGAATTTTTTTACAAAATGTACCAGATTTGCTTTACGTTGTAATAAATTCAAAAACAATGTTTTATCATATGCTTGTTGTAAACATGGTACAATATTATACACGTGGCCGCAAAATATTTTATGTGATGAGAACTGTCAAACAGAAAGTAGCAAACCATACCTGGTAAGGTATGTGATTTGACAGATCATATCACGAAACAAGCAAATAAAAAAATTATCAGCTGGTGCTTCGAGATTACCTAGTTATTTTTGTACCATGATTGTTAACAAACTTTATAAAACAAAACATATTTTTCGCGTCTCATCCAACTAATTTTTGTGAAATAAAATATTGTGTGAATAGAAGTCCAATAATTAAAAAAAAACTTTGTTGTTGGTCCGTAGTAATTCAGCTTAAGAGAAAGTTCCTCCCATGATCTTTTGGCCGTTGCTTTACCTTGGCTGCAATTTGGCAATAAATTTTTGGGCAAAATGGGATGCTCAGTCATGTACTGGGCCAAAACTTCTTTTTGCTTTCCGTTTATTTTATTAATATTGGTCCTACAAAACGACTATAGTTTTATTTTATTTTTAAAAACTTCTTCGTTTTTCTTTCCACATACAATTAAAAAAAGTTTTTTTCGATTGAACAAAAATTACGAAAAAATTTACTCGATCACGTATGCGGTAATTCGGCCCCAGTTCTTGCTTTTAATTAAACACAAAATAACCATTATTTTACACAAAACAAAATGTTGCTTGAATATTGACAGAAACATTTCAAATGTTTTTTTCGTTATAAACAGAGTACCGATTAGGCAACATTGTTCCTTAAGTATTTCTTATGAATTTTGTATATGGAGTTTGTAAACATTTCGCATAAAATAGTGAACAGAAGACCAGCCTTAAATGAGGCAAAATTATACGATCTCCAGATACTTAAGGTGTGTTTATTACATTCTGTTGTCCTGCAACTAGCTCTTGATATTAAGCTCTGCTGTCCTACCAGTAAAAAAAACAGGGATATTTTGTACAACCTCTTGTTTTCCTTAAATAAAGTTGGCCAATTGTGTTCCACGTATTTAATTTTATCTAAGACCAGAGCAATAGTTGTACATTCTTCTTTTACTTTGGTGTTATTTACAATAGACAACGACCCAAATTTATTCCAATTGTGTAAGTGAACACATTTTAGACTACATTTTAATGAGCCTATGAATCGACACCACTCACTAGGAATGAAATTTTGAAGTTCCATTGCATCCATTAAAGCTCAAAATTTCTGATGCAGCCTTTGAAAGTCTCAGATTTATTACAAGCTCGATTAAATCATCTTGGTTCAAAGTTACTATCACTACTGTCAGTTTTTGCCTCAAAAGGCAAAGCAAAGTGAAGCATTAGCTTTAGATTCAAGTGATATTTTAGGTTTTAAAACACGTCTATGTGCCAAACGTATGAAAGGCTTTTTCCATTTGGTTTGATTTTTTCGGTTAATGCCAGTTATGTTTCCCAAACAAAAATAACAGTCGTTGTGGAGGTTGAGGGGTTTAATCCAGATCATAGAGGTTGCGTACCTTAAGATATTCCTTTTTTTATTTGTCCACTAACTTAAAAACTAAATGCACGTTTTGTATATCTGTTTGCCAATGGCGTAGCTACAAACTTTTTCTTGGAGTGCAAAATTTTAAACTCATTAATTTTATATGTATTACTATTAAATGTAAATAGTAAATTTGTTTTAATTCTGCGTGTGGGGGGTGGTGTTAATCGAATCCCCCCGAATAACCCATGCCTTTTTCGGTATCCAAAGCTTTAATTTCCAGTGTGTGACCAAATAAATTTTTTTACGACTCAATCACGAACGCTGTTTCATTCAAAATATATTCCCTCCGTTAACAAAACAAAAATGATTTGCATCAATGACATAAACTTGACATTACAATACCAAACTATTTCAAAAGCAAATTAACCCACTAACACAACGATTTATTTCGATAAAACTATATCTCATAAACAAGAGCTGGGGCTCAATTCTCGTTCTGTGGAAAAATGAAATGAAAAGTTATTGTGTGTCTTATCATATGGTGCCACCATACCTTTTACTGTACAATAACATTTTATTTCACAGTATCCCAGAACGGGAATTGGGCCTTGACTTTAAATTAGTGAACATCATGTGATAAAAGTCAATTATTAGACAAAAGTTGCCATATTGTTGTGCAGTGCTATTTTCAATTATAATTTACGAAATTTTTTAAATGTGATGTGTTTGTTAGTGAATTACGTTAAATATAAAAAAAGAAGAAAAAAAAACAATTTCGAAAAAAACTGATGTAAGCCCTTTTTATATTAAGAGATTGACTTGAACATATTTCCTTAAGCATATAATACACGCCATGGTTTTTACATCTAACTTGACAAATTCCACACTGCTAAATTCGAACATGTCGTGTGTTACCTTTAAAACATTTCTTCTATAAAAAAACATGTGTTGAGATATCTGACAAAATTTCAATTAGATCGCGCTCTATTTTCTTGTGTCAAAACATGTGACATCAGCCGTTGGCAGGAATCTCTGCTGGTGCAAAGCAGTCAGCGACGGTTGCCTGTAAAAGTACAATTTTGACAGACATGTAGATTTACATATGTCTCATAAATTTTAAAGTCAACATGTGAAAACCATGCCGTGTATTAGCTGCTTTAGTAATGTATGTCTAGTTTCTAACCTATCGCATAATTTGTATGTGTAAAAAATTATCCGGTTTACTTCACAAATGTTAAAACAGAACCGGCCAACTATAGCATCTTCCCAAAGAAAGATAAGTTAGAACTATTTAGAGGAAAAAACGGTTATACAAAATATCATAATTCATACTTGTTCTACATCATTGTACATATAAAAGTATTGTTAATTTAATTAATTCATATATAATTACCACCCCAAAAAATACAACATCCTCAGACTTTTCTTAACAACAACTTATTAAGGTTTAAGTGAACATAAGGAGAGATGGCTAGAAGAAAGAAAAAAGTAAAAAAAACTTTATTTCCTTGTTTAAAACCAATTGAAAAGAATTTCTAAGAATTTTTGAAGGTATTTTTTTTTTAATTAAAGAATCTTTCATATTGAATTCAAATGAGTATTTTAGAACAATAAAATGAAGACAATTATTAAATAAATTCAAAAACAAACCAGGAAAAAAAAACAAGTGCTTCTTTATAAATATTAAATATTTAAATGTAATTAAACAAATTTTTAAATGTAAAAGTTTTTAATGGAGAAATTAAAAACTATTAAAAAACCAACCAACCATCAGGGTATTTTGCCAAACTAGCCGGACATTTGGTCAAAAGTGAAGTTTAAGAAATGTTAAAATTTAAGTACGCAGCTCGACAGACAACATCGTTTAGTGAATTTTCACGACTTTTGCTTGGGATTTGCCGTTTTGGGACACTGTTAAAATCAAGAAAGTTGAGTAAATTGCATGGGTACTTATTGACTTTTTACGGTTTTGAGAGGTTTATAATGTATATTTTAATAAAATTAAGACAATTATTAAATAAATTCAAAAACAAACCAGGAAAAAAAACAAAATTTTAATAGGATGAGTTGCCATTTAGTGCTTCTTTATACATATTAAATATTAAAATGTAGTTTAACAAATTTTCAAATGTAAAAGTTTTTAATGGAGAAATTAGAAACTATTAAAAAACCAACCAACCAACCATCAGGGTATTTTGCCAATCTAGCCGGACATTTGGTCAAAAGTGAAGTTTAAGAAATTTTAAAATTTAAGTACGCAGCTCGACAGACGACATCGTTTAGTGAAGTCTCAAGACTTTTGCTTGAGATTTGTCATTTTGGGACACTGTTAAAATCATGAAAGTTGAGTAAATAGCATGGGTACTTATTGACTTTTTACGGTTTTGAGAGGTTTATAATGTATATTTTTTGTGGCTAAATAAATAAAGATTTTACATTGATTTATTTTTTTTTACCAGATGCTTATAATAATTTAAAAAAAAATTTTTTTTACCTTTTGTTATAAAAAATTTTATTCAAAATTAACAAAACGGTTTTTTTTGATATTTTTTTGAGAAAAAAATAACATCAAAAGGTTTTTTTTAAAAGTTGGGGACGTCGCGATCCTTAAAAAGTTATAGATCACGATAAAACATGAAATCCCTATTAGATTTTCGCTTTTTTCAATGACTAAAAATCACCTTTTTACGGTTTTTGCCTATTTTGCATACAAAGGTACAAGTGAGTAATAAACCTTTTTGTCATATATAGCTAATATATTGTTAGAGATTTATTTTAAATAGCTGTATTTGCATTGTAGTTCTGTTTAAGTTATATTTGCCGTAGTTTAAGTTACAGCAGTTTTGTTTGTATTGCTTTGTGTGCATTTGACATGTATAACCATAAGTGAAATAAGTAAAGCGACATAAAAGCAATATAAATATTCCAAGACAAGAATGACAGCAGAAGCAGAATTGCCAAGTACAAGCAAGTCTGTACTCAAATCTCGGCAATTCTTTCCCCTTCACACTGACCTTTGCTCTCACACCCACAAACACAAGACTTGCGCAATTAAAGTTGCCTAATGCGAAAGGGGCCTAAGCAAATTAAACTTGCTCAACCAAGTTGCTCAATGTGAACATAAAAGCAAGTTCAAAAGAAAATAAATAAAAATTAAAATTATACTTGTGCAATTAAAGTTGCCTAATGCGAAAGGGGCCTTTGCGAGTTGGCTCTCACATGAAAAAAGTGTTGCCGATTTAAATTACTCTTCTTTAAAAAAGAAATCCTGTACTTTATTTATTTTACAAAAAGTTAATTGTCAACATATATTTTTCGGAAAATCTGTCAACCGTGCTGATCAATTGAGGTACTAAATAATAGTTTTTTTTCTATTCTAATATTTTTTATTTTTTTCTTAAATTCAATTTTATCATTTTTATATTCTGCATTCCTAAAAATACATATTTATGTTGTGCTGTTTTATTAAATCGTAGTTCTGACTACGGTTTATGTTTAAAAAAAAACCATGACCTACATTGAGCTACATAAAGTACGAAAAAGTTTTGCAATGGCCTACATAAATTTAGAGAAATGAATGCACAAGAACATGTGCCATTAATAGAGATAAAGTTGTAAAAAAAATATTTAACAAAAACTATGAAATTTTATATAATTAAAAAGAAAACAAAATTTAATTTCTAATATAAATATGTATTGCACCAAAAAACTGGAAAAACAAATTTTAATTTAAGTGAACCGAAAAAATTGAAAATAATTTATTGCAAAAATCGCTTATACTAAGGTATTCGAAGGCACGGTAAGTCTATCGTTATACTATGTTCACACACGGGCCTTAATTGTCAATTTATAATATTCTCACAATTAAAGGCCTTTATTGAGCTCAATTTACCTTAAAAAAAATTACTTATAAATTGAGCAATATATACTTAATTGTTTCACTTATTGTCCAAAACTCGAAATACAACTCTTGAGAAGTATGTTTAGTGAGAAGAAAATTCTATAGGTGGCATTTCTAATGTCAAACAAATAAATATATAAAAAATAAAAAGTAAGAAAATGGAAAATGGTTGATAGAAAATTTAATAAAATGTTAAAATAAATTCAACAATATAAATATAATTGTAAATTTATTTTATGAACTGGAAAAAACTGAAGAAAAAGAGGCTGGCATGGACTGCGGCCAGTGAAGGCATTATTTGATTTGGTATAAAAACAACGTATTTTTACAGCTATCAAAGGCTAATGGAGTAAGATAAATTGAGTATGTGTTAACACTTATTTTAATTGCTCAATCAACACTAAATTGAAACAATTAAAAATATCTGTCTGAACAAGGTCTTAGTTAAATAAAATTCAAAATCACGAAAATAGATTTTTTTAAATTTTACAATAGAAATATTTTGCTACAAATTTTATTATACCCATCGGATATACAGTGGCGAGCATAAATAATGCAACGCTTATTACCATGACCCTTAAGTGTGATTTTTTGAAAACATCATTATCCAATTTACATTGTTTTTGGTTTCTTGTTCTCTACATTGGTGGTAGGCTAGCTGGAGTAACTTTTCCTTAATAAGTTTAATGAATAAAAAGTTTTTTTTTTTAATTAAATAAAACGAGTACGTAGTATGTGCGAGCAAAAAAATGTAACTTCTTCATCATTATCGCTTAGAAAGTTTCACGCTAAGCGACTTGAGTGCTTGAGATCGTTATCATGTTCTATTTTTTAACGTAGGTGGGGGAGCATGTGCACATTTGCTCAAGTGATGCAAATTGCAGTTTAATCTATATATATAAAAATCAATGCCACTTTTCGATGTAACGGGCTCACCTATCCGAACCCAATGTTTAGGCTTTATGGTTTATGTGAAGTTGGCACAAAATCCGTCGAGCTGTTTATTACAAAGATCTTGTTAAAAATAATTGGGTAGGTGTCTGGTACTTTTTGGAAATTTTGAGTTTTAAGGGGATAAAACGGGTAAAAACTGAATTTTGGTACTTTTTTATTTGAAAGCGATAACAACAGAGAAAAAGTAAAAACGTAGTTTTACTCTCCTTAAAACAATCTATAATGAATTTTTGTACTTTTTCGAAATTTTGGAATTTAGGGGGAAAAGGGCTAAAAACGGGTAAAATCGGCAATATTGTATCTTTGAACCTAATGCATGTAGCACAAAAATTCAAAGAGATCCTAGAAGGCCAATTGCACTTTTTTCAAATTTGGTGTTACGTAGCGAAGCATGTACCGGACGGCTAGTATAATATATTTCTGAGGGCGTGTAAAAGTTATATTATAAAGTATATTTTGCTAGACTTGCACGGTCTGCACGACTTGTAGGGGTAGTTTGCTTCAAAGAGTGAAAATTATTCCTGATTCGATGTTTTTTTTTTAAACTAACAAATAAAAAACAATTGTTTTAGGCTTATAGACAACCGAGATGGATGACAAATATGTGTACCAAACAATGACATAGAGCACATGTAAAAAAATGTGTTTCTTCAAAGTCTTAAATTCAGTTAATTTTATATGTTTAATTAATCAATGTAAGTACCCTACAAGAAATGACCCTGCAGGAAATGTCTATAGTGAAACAGTACTTATTTACTATGGACTCTGTCCCCAGTACTACTGACCAATTATACTCCAACATTCTTTGCTATAGGCATTTAACATTTACACTAGTGACGTTAGAACTGCTGGCTAGATAGATCTTATGGGTCCATATGGCGACATTGGAACCAGGTTTTTACCAGTTCATTTTAGCAATTCTAATCTTTACGTTTGGCACTTTTTATCCCATTAAATTAAAATATTATTTTTAAATGTAAAGTAAACTAGAGTTTATCATGTAAAATAATTTTTTCTGGCAATTCTTGAATTTTTTCTCTTTATTATTTCAAAGTGTTAAAAGTGTAGACGTTTTGTTGACAATAGCACCAAAAAGTCACTAAAATAGTCGACAAAATAGGTGGCCTGGAGACACTTGTCCACACACTAACTATGAAACTAACACATACAAAATGTGTGTGCTAACACATACAAAATGTTTGTACTAACACATTTGCAACAATTTTATATTGAATTGCTGCCACCAGAACTAAAAATGCATAAGCAAGAGTGGGACAGCTATTGTACGTTGAATTCTTGACGTAGAAAACGCAAATTTTTGTAAAAATATATTAAATTTTTTACAGTTAAATAATAAACATTTGTTTAGAAGTTTTTTTTAAATAATTGGGAATTTTGATGAGTCTTTGCAGGTTAGTAAAAAAAGTACCAGATTTTAGCAATCCAAGCCGTAATGCTAACGACTCTATACCATGCATAGGGATTGAAATGAGCCGCCTGAAATCATCGACTACTAACTAATAAAAATACGTAATATATGTAAAATATAATAATAAATATAAAAAATTATAAAGTGTCTTTCATTGTGTTTACCCGTCAGCTTTGACCAGTATAATCATCAAGTGTGATTTGTCAACTTTGACCGGTATATTTGTATAACAGGTAATCGCACAACCAAGTGTGACCGATATTTATCTCATTGCTGATTAGCAAATAGCAGTCGAGTGAACAGTTCAGATATATGTTCAATAGTCGATTTATCTCATAAGTTAGGTTAGGTTATATCCGGCAGCCGCCCGAAGGCATAGCTCACTTGGATCCTCCGAGGGTCCCGTTGTGATACCGTACGCACCAATGCCCGTTTGTCTATGTCCTATGGGCGTCGGTCTTCAGCCATCCTGACCTGTTTATAGAGGTGTGAATCTTTCCCAGATCATCTAGAGGGAGGTTTTTTTTATTTCGCTCTTAATAAGTTAATAAAAACATTTGACCGATATATCTTAGTGTTTTTCATATGCCTGGTAAAATCACTGTCTTTGTTTTTGTAGGGTAGTTAATTGTTTTTAATTTTTAGGGGTGTGGGGGACCTCCCAGAATGCTCTAGTTCCATCAAGGGTATCAAATGAAAAAGGCTTGACCAGTAAAATACAGTGAACTTTGAAAAGGTGCTAAACCCAAAATGGCATCCGAAGCAACACGATCAGTATGGGTGTCAAATGAAAGGATCATAGATGGCGTCGGAAATACTACAACAAAATGACATATAACATTGTGGCAATTATGCATATAAAGTGTGATTCAAGTAGAGATACTTTTTTCAATAGCCTTTTTTGACAGATCACGTGTGAGTCGTGTCATGCTATTTTTGTTTAGTATTGTTTGGCATTTCATAATGGAAATGCCGCTCAACCTTCACAAGCGACATCTCTTCGCTTTATGGGCTCTTAAAAAGTTCCAAGAAGATCCGACGTTTTCGAGGCAAATTTTGTTCAGCGATGAGGCCCATTTCTAGCTCAATGGGTATATAAACAAACAAAATTACCGCATTTGGGACGAAGAGCAATCTTATGAGATTCAAAAACTGCCAATTCATCCAGAAAAAACAACGGTTGGTGTGGTTTGGGGGCCGGTGGAATCGTCGGTCCATATTTCTTTAAAAATGATGCCGGTGCGAACGTAACCGTCAATCGCGACCATTATCATACCATGATAACCGACTATTTGATGCCTAAAATTGAAGCTCGTGATCTCGGCGACATTTGGTTTCAGCAAGACGTCGCCACTTCCCACTCATCGCATCAATCAATAGATTTATTGAGAGAACACTTCTCTGAGCGCATAATTTCACGTTTTGTACCAGTCGACTAGCCACCAAGATTGTGTGATATCACATCATTAGACTTTCTCCTGTGGACCATCTGCGCCGTAGCAACGGCCAACATTTGATAGACATAATCTTCAGAAAATAAATGCCAAAGAATGTTCTTTTAAATGATAATAAACATTCCCCATTAAATTTTAATTTTCTCTGTTTTTTTTTTTTTTCTTTAAAAAAGTAGGCAACCTCAAAATGATCACTCTATATATGTGATGGTGAAGGGTGCTATCAGATTCAGCACGTCCGCGTATAGCACTTTTAGGTAGGTAGGTAGTTAGGCTGGTGCAAAGTTACCCTCACAACCTCACCCAGAGATCAATACGGTCAATTGTGAAGCCTTAATGTAGAAATAAAAAGAAGAATACAATAAGGCAAGTGGTAAAGTAGTGGACACCAAATCAATACCAAAAAGAGCTTAATTCTACAGTATAGTACTTTTACTTGGTTTTATTTTAAATAGTGGTGGTAACTCCCACACAAATTAAGCACATTTTATTACATATTTGGGAAAATATAATCGCTATTTACTTCAAACTTTCTTTGAGTCATTTTAATAAAAATTTCATTACTCAAGATGAAAATGAACAGATTGTGATCAGGGGCCTTGGTATACCCTCCATACAATTTAAGACCATTTGGTTCGAAAATTTCTACTTGCCAGTTTGTTACCAATTTCTTAATTTCAATCTAAAATGGTAAGGGTCGCAAAATGCGGAGTATTAACACCAACTAGATAAATATCTAACGATATAATAATCGTTAAAACAAGTTGATGAATCGCACTACAGACAGAGTTTCTTTGGCAACTGACAATCCCTTTAAATCCCTTGACAACCCCTTAAAATTGCAAGGGGCTTTAAATACTAAATACTACTAGTGCTATATTCAGCCAAGCCGAATCTTATACACCCTTCACATCGAGTAGTCATGCAATAAAAATTGTTTATATCCCCATTCATCTCATTAAGTATAAATTGAGTTTAAAAGAAATAAAAATAAAAAAAATTTTTTTGGTCTTAACTGGGATTCGAACCTACGTTCATCCAGTTTGTACTGGTGTGAAAAGACGAGTTGGTCTAGGTTTTTTCATCATTACTCAGTTGTTTATGGAGCGATTTTTCTGATTTTGGTACTTTACACGGGTCTTGAAAATGTCTGGGGACTTCAAAAAGTTAATTTCAACATACACACGGACAGACGGACAATGCTTAATTGACTTCCCTATTTATAAGCTTTCAGGAAATATGTACTTTATGGGGTCGGAAATGAAAATTGTCATTCACACGGAATGACAAACCTATATACTTATACCCTTACACTCACTGTGAATGACAAACCTATATATACCCTTACACTCGCTGTGAAGGGTATAAATACTGTCGCTTATTATATACATGTTTAGCAATTTCACAAATTCCTTAATCACGTTACAAAGTAAAAGTAACGGTAAAAAGCATTACATCATAAGATGTTCCCTCTTATTTGTCAAAAGTTCATGTATTCCATCTCTTCCTTCTTCTGTAATTTATTATTGTCAAACTTGATATAAAAAATTCTATCGAAAAATCCACTCCGAATTGCAAACACCTTATATAATTACACCATGTATACTAACGAATGTATTTTTAAATATGTTTTGGCTATAAAAACGAAAAAATTAAATAAACTTTTATGACTTATTACTTTAACACAGGTGCCTGGCTGCCTGACTGCCTGCAGGTTTGGCTGGTCACTTAGGTCACTGAACTGGATTTTATTTTTTCCTCTTCACCATAGACATTTTTGTTTAAATAAAATATTAGCCTGCTTTTGCAACACACCAACAAATGTTGATACAAGTAAATTGAAATTCCTATTCAAGCAACCTCGAAAATAAAATGCGACCAAATACAAGAGAACTTTTAAATCATACTCGCAATTAAAGCTGATGAATGTTTCCTTTATTTAGTCTTTTTATAGATTTTTTTAAATTTTTGTTTTGGGTTCTTTTGCTGAAACGTACAAATGGGAAGAGCTGTACTGTTTTAGAGTTGGCGTAAAGTAATTTAGTAACCAAACCTGGGTATTTTATTATGATGATGACCATGCTTTTTAAAGGCATTTGCGTTAGTTTTATGCTTAATATTTTATTACACAAAAGATTTGCGGTTGTTCAAAAAATGCTAGTGATTTCATTTTATATTAAATGCTGACAAAAGGGGGTATGGTTTACCTTAAAGGTGGCCAACAAAATAACTAAAATATATAAATTTTGTAATCACCATCACCATCACCATTTTAACAACTAAGACAAATAAAAAACCTTACATTTGCATAAAGATTTTTTTAGATTTGTATTTGCCTTTCCCTTATTATTTTAAACAAATATTTGCGGCCTTAAAAGGCAAACAATTTTGTTGAATATTTTCTTGTCAAACACATAACTAGCACACCCCTTAACATGTTGTTGTTAAAATGTTGGGCTATTTTTCCAAGAATTAACATTCTTCTTATCTGTACCAAGCCAGAAAAGATGACAGATATTTCAAGATAAAAAATGTAAAATTTAAAATCAGATATCAGTTGAAGCAAGAAAAACATTAATAAATTGAAGAGCAAATCCAACTATGATAAGGTGACCAACTATTTTTTGTTCAATAAGAGTACACTTTGCTAGTATTTCATAGGTGAAAAAAAAGAAATTAAACACACATTTAAAGCAACATAAAATTTGGAAATATACTTTTGTTTATTTTTTAATACTTTGGTGATAATATTCAAGTAATTTGGCTACAAAGTTTTTTTTTTTAAATGGCATCTCTGACTTTGACTCTGACATCTTTTACCAAAATGGGAGTGAGATGCAATACTATAGAAGACAGTGATTCGAAAGAGCGTTTTTACATGAATTGACATGTCCCCTGCGGCACGAGTTTGTCGATGAGGGGTGTGGCGTTGAGTACGGGGTAGCAAATGTCGCTCGTTTTGTGAATTTGAGGGGAAAAATTTGACATTTCTCTTTTACATCTTTCGTTCACTTGTATTCTTGTCATGTTATGTATGAAAAGTGTTGCCAGACTTATATTTTATGGAATTTGCCAAAAAAAAAGATGAAATATCCAATGAAAGCTCATTCATTAGAATAAAAATGAGCCGCGTATTTCTTGCTCTCTCCATGGTTTTACCCATTCCTTTCGTATTCTTTTATTCGGTAAAATATATGTATTTTTATAGCATTCTAGCATATTTAAAATTATATTTTATATTTTCAGCATCATCTAGATCTAACGTTTTAACAGCCAGTTCAGTTAGGTCAACAATTTCTTCAATAATTTCTACTTTATAAAGTTCAGCCATTACGTTTCTTGAAATTTATTTAATTTTGCTTTTATAAATACTTGTATTGCCACTGCTACTGTTGACAAATCATAAATTATAAATGTATGGCAGCCCTTCTTAGGAATGAAAAGGGATAAAAATAATTAGCTAATTTATCGTCAAAAAGTCGCTTTGTTCCTGCAACAAAATCCCTTCATGTAACCGCAAGAAGATTTAAGAAGGGACACCAAAAGACAATACAAGCCAACGCAAGCAGAGTCGTGGGGACATGTCCCTTCATGTAAACTAGCTTAAAGCCTTTAATCCAACCATAACTGTTTTACGATTAACAGGGCTACCAACATTTTAATTTCAATATCCATCTCTTTTCAAAAATGTTATTTTGACGTTGTTAGAAAAAGAGGTCTGTAGTATCTATCTATCCAGGTACATACGGCAATATCCGGACGTGAAATTCAAATCACTGTCAAAATAATTTTAAATATTTAATATAAATAAATAATTTTAAATATTTAATATAAATAAATAATTTTAAATATTTAATTAATAAAATAATCTAAAAAAATGTTTTAAAAATCCAAATGAGTATAAAATTATACAAATGACAAATGAGTACTTTAAGAGTACAGGATTTGAATAGAGTACGGTTTGCGAAAAAAGAGTACAAAACTAAGGAAATAAGTATAGTTGGTCACCTTAACTATGAACACGAAATTACGTTTCATAGCTGCAGTTTTTAAAGCAGAAAAACAAGAGAAAGAATAATGTTAACTAAAAAGTAGAAGCCAATTTGTTGAACTAATAAAAAAATATTCAAGTAATTTTTTAAAGAAAACTTTAAGGTTTTAAAAGAAAACACAATTAACAACAACAATTAACACAATTAACTTTCTATTAAAGAAAACAAAAATTTAATTTTTTTTAATAATTTTTTTAATTAGAAAAAAATAATAATAAAGAAAAAATTGTACAGTGCACTCGCGCTAACGTGAACTAGTTAAAACCAAAGCATTTCATGTAAGCAAAATTGTCCACGTTAGCGATTGTCGAGTTTCATGAGAGAAATATAAATTTTTACAATATTAACCTGTGTTTTACACGCTTGAACTTGAAATTATTTTATTATTTGTATTATTAAAATTATTATTTATAATTCATTACAAGATCACGAGATTCCTTTTTGCAAACTATCTATAAAGACCGCCTTTTCTTTTATCTCCAAATATTAAGATTTTTTAATACTCAGTCACTAGATTTACCACTACGCATAAGAAAAAGACTTTAAATTTCGATGTCATACATACACACACACAGGGGATTCCCTAAATTTTAAAAATCGAAATTAACATATTTCAGTAATGTCTACATGCTTAAAAAATAAAAAATGAAAAAAATTGTTCAAGTTAGAGCTTTCTGAGTATGTTCATGTTACACAGTAGCCAACCTTAACAAAAGCTTGTTCACGTAAGGCGGTGTTCACGTTACCGCAATTGCAGTGAACTTTTGAAATTATTAAAATTGCTATTTAATCTGATTTATATACAATGTTTAAAAAATTTGCTTTAAACGTACCACAAACAAATTTGTTGCAAAAAGAATTACCTACGTAAGTTAAGATAAGCTAAAATTGAGATAATAACATCATTGCATTTCCGCAATTCAAAGCTATCTTCAAAAACATTTTCAACTATTTTTGACACCTCTACACAATATATAACATAAAAACTTATTGCTTATCCAATAGACTAGCTCAGGAATATATGGAATTTGCAAATGTAATATTTTTTATTGTATGCACAAGGTCACGCCTGTTCCATTCAACAAAAAAAGTGTGCATGCCAAGATTTGGAACAATTGGACCAAGATCGCTGAAAATTTTATCTTTTAGGATTAAATTCAGTTTATAAAAGGTTTTTAAACAGGCACGCTACAAAAGTAGACCGATAGGGACAGCAAACGACACCATATTTTTTGCCGCTCTTTTGACAGTTCTCTTCAGTAATGTTTGCCATTTCATGATGGAAAGATATACGAGCCAACAACGAGTCGAAATTATTAAAATTTACTCCGAAATTCGGAGTCAGTGGCCTCAACGTTAATAGCGCTACGTCCAATTTATGGTCATTTTTCATTCCTGGCTGAATGGCTTCGTCAATAAGCAAAATATGCGTTATTGGTCAGACAGCAATCCACACGTGCTCCATGAGTCATCATTGCATCCCGAAAAAATTACTGCTTGGTGCGGTTTATGGGCCGGAGGCGTCATGGGGCAGTACTTCTTCCGTGATGATCAAGATGGACACGTTACTGTGAATGGAAATCGCTACCGTTCAATGATAACAGAATATTTTTGACCCCAATTGGATGATATGGACTTGGAAGACATGTGGTTCCAACACGACGGCGCCACAAGCCACACAGCGAATGTCACAATCAATTTATTGGAAACCAAGTTTGGAGAACGTGTTATTTCACGAAATGGTCCAGTCGATTGGCCGCCTCGTTTGTGCGATTTGACGCCGTTAGACTATTTCTTGTAAGGCTACGTCAAGTCTATGGTCTATGAACGTGAAATTGCAGCAGTATCGCCCGATTTATGCTTGAAAACCGTCGAAAATTGGGTTCAGCATCTGGACTTCTGCAAGCGTGCCCGCGGTCGCCATGCAAAAGAAATCGAGTTCCATACATAATGGCATCAAATGTACTTTCACAGGAATAAAGAATTTCATTGATATCCAAAACCGTTTTTGCTTTATTTAAAAAAAACTTTTGTAGCGCTCTTACTGAAAAACCCTTTAGTATACTGCCATGTTTCTGATTTATTCGTATTAAAATTAATTTATGTAAGTAAACGTCTATAGTGAGTGAGAATATATTATCCATTTGGCCTATTGAGATACAGGTAAAATATGAAGCGGCCTTAGCTGCCACAAGATTAATGGCAATAGATGAGTGGCTTATAAGGGAACATAAGACCAGATACCAAAGAATAACGGATATCTTACCGATGGGAAATATTACGGAATTAACATGTGATAAAATCCCGATGAGATATGAGAATATTAACTGCATCACCATTATACCGGAAGAGGGAGAATGGGATGAGATAATCAGGATGGGAAACACCCACGGAATCGATCTTTACATAGACGGTTCAAAGATTGGGGACCAAACTGGAATGGGCTTATACGACATAAGCCGAAATGGAAGCAAATACTTCCGTCTACCAGATCACAACACTATTTTTCAGGCTGAGATCATGGCGATTACGGAAGGAATTAAATGGATAAAGGAAACGAATAGCGAAACTCCGATTCGTATCTTTACGGATAGCCAATCAGTGATTAAGACATTGAGAAAGGAGAAAGTTGAATCCCGGAACGTCTTGCATTGCAAGAGTGAGATAAACTCATATGCAAATTGTGAACATCTGGAGATAATATGGATACCAAGCCATCACGGGCTGATCGGAAACGTGAAAGCCGACAAATTATCCAAAATGGGAGCTCTTTTGAGTACTATAACTTTGGAGAACGCCAAACCCCTTAAACGATTTAAGGATGAACTTAAACGTTGGGCAATGGAAGAACATGTCAGAAAATGGCAAAGCACTGATGTCGGTAAGGTGACAAGAACACTCTGGGGTGACCCAAATCTTGGGAAGTCAAAAGAGATTCTGAGACTAAGTAGACCTACACTTAGGAAATTAACCGGTGTAATTACAGGTCATACGGAGTTGAGAACTCATCTAGCTCGCATGAGATTATCTGAGGAGACGACATGTAGAGCTTGCGAGGAAGAGGATGAGACTCTGGTACACTACCTCTGTCATTGTCCTGCGTTTGGGCATATTAGGCGCGAAAATTTTACAGTGGATACTATGCCGAACTTGGAATACCTGGGGAACTCGAACTGGAGATCCATAAGGCGTTACATTGAGGGGACTGGGTTCTTGGACTAGTCCGTTATTTATGGGAAATTATGGTTATGGTTTTTTGTTTGGGAATTCCGTTTTCCACATGGAGCGCACAACATGCCAACTGGGCATAGGTGTATACCTGTCATGGGTTTGGGCTTTTATACCCCTCCTTTTCAACCTAACCTAACCTAAACGTCTATAGTTGTCCTACTCTTCCTTACAATGTTAAATTGCTTTGGCTATATAAAACGTAAATAACCGTCATCTTTACACTTATTTCTAATAAACACATACTTATGTTCATATTTGTACTTTGCTGAAAAGAAATAAAACTCGAAAAATCGCCTCAATTTGACATAGCGCACACAAAATACATAGTACAATATAATGAATTGCCTCAGCGTCACTTAGACTTTATCGAGGCAAACTGGCAAGATATTAGCAGTCTTTAGATTTTAACAATTAATTTAATAAATAAAAGAGAAGAATTTGTGGTTTAAAAAACTAGCGCGGGAAAAGCAAACTTTATAAACATAAATAACTTTTGACAACTCAGCCAATAGATCAGCTGTGTTGGCAACACCACCTGATAATTAAATCGCCTTGGCTTACATTTGTGAAACTGATGGGCAGACAGACGAAATTTGTATGAGTGGAAAAGGGGAGGAAGAATGCGTAGTACATGACTGTCTGTACAGGACATTCCTTTGTTTCTCTTTTCCTTCTTTCTATTTTTGCTCTCGATTCACATCAATTTTCTCATCTCAGTGTTTGTTTGGTAGTTTGTTATTCAAGTTAAGCACAATGCGAAAACGAAAAATTAAGGAGAGGTAAATTTCCGTCTGTCTATTAATTTCTCAAATGTTAAAGCCTTAGGCAAGATCAAAAAATTTCTGCCCTTTACTTTCGCAAATGTAAAAGGCGACTAATATAGAAAGAAATTTAGAATTTTATATAGAAAATTATAATTATTTTTATCGATGCAGGCAAAAAGTAAGTAATAATAGTAATAATATTGTAAATTTATAAAAAATTTATGCAAATAATATCATTATTTTCTTAATTACCAGAAAATAGAAAATGTGCAAGCAAATGGGACCAATGCAGCTATCAAACTCTCTAAACACAATTTAGTCTCATCCAATAATTTGTATGTGGCCAATAGTCTTCTAGACATAACAACTTTCTTTAAAATTTTCTTTTTTGCTTCCATTTTACTTTTATATGTATATGAAATCGCTTTGCTTTGATTTTTTTGACAGCTGAATATAATAAACTACCAATAAAAATTAAAGAAGACACTAATTATACCCTTCACCTGTGGTGCACAAGGGTATATATAGCTTTGTCATTCCGTTTGTAATTTCTACAATTTTCATTTCCGACCCCATAAAGTATATATTTTCTGAAAGCTTATAAATAGAGGAGTCGATTAAGCCCTGACCGTCTGTCCGTCTGCCCGTCTGTCCGTGTGTTGGTTGAAATCAACTTTTAGAAGCAACTATATGTTCCTCAGATCTGTATATGGTATTAATCTCTTGGAAATATTCAGGAATGAATCGCTATTGAAATTCAGCACAATCGCCCAATAACTTTCTGAGATATGAGCAAAAAACCACGACCACCTCGTTTTTTTACACAATTACAACAACAACATACATACATAAATATATGTAAAAACCATACAAAAAAAGAAAACATTACAAAAAGAAAAAATATTAAAAATAAAAACAAAATAATAAAAAAAATTAAAAAAAAAAAGAATTTAAAATAATTTAAAAAAATTTGTTAAAAATTTTTTTAAAAAATTTTTTTAAAAAAATTAGAAAAAATATATAAATAATATATTAAATAAAATATAAATAATATGTTAAATAAAAAAAAATAAAATAAATAAACAAGTAACAATGCTATATTCGGCCGTGCCGAATCTTAAATACCCTTCACAACGTGTAGTCATGCAATAACAATTGTTTGTATCACCATTCATCTCATATAAAATACGTACATATGAAATTCGCGTTTCCTCCCAATCCTGAAATATCCTGACGCAGTAAATACCCTTATTTTGGAGTATAGAGGTTATCCAGTTTATTATATGCCAACGTGTATCCCACTGATGAAATCTGATGTTCACTATGTATATACTGGTTAGACTAAATGTGGCATTTTTATCTTATTTTATTTAAGATATTATTTATATTTTATTATTTTTTTTATATTTTATTTTAAATTTTTTTTTTAATTTTTTTTTTGTAACTTTTTTTATTATTTTTTTTTTATTTTTAATATATTTTTTTTTGTAATTTTTTTGTTTTGGCATGTTTTCTGCATGTATGTATATAAGTATGTTGTTGTTGTAATTGTGTAAAAAAACGAGGTGGTCGTGGTTTTTTGCTCATATCTCAGAAAGTTATGGGGCGATTGTGCTGAATTTCAATAGCGATTCATTCCTGGATATTTCCAAGAGATTGATACCATATACAGATCTGAGGAACATATAGTTGCTTCTAAAAGTTGATTTCAACCAACACACGGACAAACGGGCAGACGGACAGACGGTCAGACGGACAGACGGTCAGGGCTTAATCGACTCCTCTATTCATAAGCTTTCAGAAAATATATACTTTATGGGGTCGGAAATGAAAATTGTAGAAATTACAAACGGAATGACAAAGCTTGTGCACCACAGGTGAAGGGTATAAAAATAAAATAAAAAAATTTGGCTTAGCTGGGATTCGATGCCACATTTATTCTAACCAGTATATACATTCATATGTACGTATTTGATATGAGATGAATGGTGATACAAATAATTGTTATTGCATGACTACACGTTGTGAAGGGTATATAAGATTCGGCACGGCCGAATATAGCACTGTTACTTGTTTTGTTATAATTCGGTTGGTAATTCAAAATAAATTACCCACAAAAATATAATATATATAATATATTATGTAGTTTGGTTCGAAATTAGGCTTTGAATTATAAATAAGACATCGAATTACGAATATCGTTGCCGTGGAAACATGCTATTATTAACATCAAATTAATGTTGTCAATTTATATTAACAATGTTGTGACAATAAAGAAAACAAAATTCAGAAAACGCTCAATTAGTATTATCATTTAAATAATGTAGCGACTTTGTACATAAACTGTTGTTGGCATAGCATCATATTGATTGTCTTTTTATGACAAGGTATATTTTTTCAACATAGAATATCATTTTATATTATAGATTATTTTAATTTAAACATAAGCTAAATACACGAAAATCGATATGCTCTTCTTCTTCTTCTTTAACTTAAAAGGAATCAATTTATAAAAGTAAAACTTAAAAAAGCTTTCCTGAAAAACGACAAAACAGCCATAAGCAGTTTTCCCTTTTTTGCTACAGAAATATTTATTATATTCTCATTTTTCATTTTACATTTAAATACTGCAGAAATTTAGCGTCATAATTTTTTTCGCAAAATTTTTGAATCACTTGACTTTCATAATGATATTTTTTACTACATGACAAAAAAATGATTCAGAAAAAATCCCCAAAAAGAATGTAAAATAGATAAGACAACTGAAAAACATAGCAAAAATACACACCTACATACATATACGCACAAACATACATTTATATGTGTGTATGTGTATGTAAATGTAAGCCACTTATGTATGGTATTTTATAAGAAAAATCAATAAAAAGAAATATGAAATTTTCAACCACGATTAAATCGTAGAAAAAAATACACATACACAAGGATACTACATACATGAATACGAATACATGTTAACAAAGAAACAATAACAAAATTTCAACGAACAACCATGACACACAACATTTTATTTAAGCTTGAGGCAGGATGCTTATACAAAATAAATATAAAATATAATAATAATAAAAGTATATGAAAAAATTACTACAACTTTAAACTCAGATACTAATAACATGCGAAACTGTTTTTGTAACAAAGAAAAAAATAATCGGTATTCGACTACTTTTAGATGACGGTGCCACCTATATTGCTTTATCTCTATAGCATAATACGCCACTTAGAACTCCTTGTAAATACACTAGGAATATCGAACGAATTTTATTCCATCGGTTTTTTTAAAGCCGGTTAATTTTAATTGTAAATTTTTCGAATATCAAATAAACCGGATATTTTTTTATAACAAACCGGTTATTTTGGTATAATAAACCGGTTATTTTGGTATAACAAACCGGTTATATAAGTATAACAAACCGGTTATTTTGGTATAAAATGTATCATTTGTATAAGTTTGTTTTCCCCACTTTTGTTTTAAATATACCCATGTTCAAGTATTTTTCCAATTGTAATATTGAGCTTAATTTTTGTTATATCTGGCAACTTTAAACGTTTCATGGAGAATGTCAAAACAAATAGAATACAATACAATACAACAAGATAAAAAGCCTGTGTTTGCATTGAAAGAGTTTGTTTTTATGCAGAAATTTTTATTTTTATTCTTTAAACTTACAATTTTATTTTTTATATAAGCACCTAACGTCAGATTTGAAAGTACGAAAGACAAAACAAAACGAATTTCAAGTACATGCAAGTATGAACTGATTTTAATTATACCCTTCACACAGTGTAAAACGGTATATGTAGGTTTGTCATTCCGTGTGAAATTTGTACAGTTTTCATTTCCAACCCTATAAAGTATATATGTATTTACTGAAAGCTTATGAATAGGAGAGTCGATTGAGCTCTGTCCGTCTGACCGTTTGTCCGTGTGTATGTTGAAATCAGCTTTTTGAAGACCCCCGACATCGCCTGGAAATATTGGAAATAGTCGAAAGTATATCGGTATTGAACGTCAGAAAAATTGGTACATAAACAACTGAGATATGAGGAAAAAACCAGGACCACCTCGTTTTTTTTACAAACACAACATACAACACATACATACAAACGTGGTATACTGGTTAGAGTGAACGGCATCAAGTCCCAGCTGAACCAAAAAAAAAACATTTTTTTATTTTTTTTATATATATTTTTTTTTATTTAATATTTTTTATATTTTGATTGTTATTTTTTTTTTAAATTTATTTTTTTTAATTTTTGTTTATATATCTTTTTTAATTTTTTTTATATTTTTTTTTATATATTTTTTTATATATTTTTTTATATTTTTTTTATATTTTATTTTTTAAACATACAAACATACGTAAACTCAATTTATAATGTTTTTTATATGTATGTACGTATTTCGTATGAGAGGAATGGTGATACAAACAATTCGTATTGCATGTCTACACGTTGTGAAGGGTATTTAAGATTCGGCAAGGCCGAATATAGCACTCTTACTTGTTTGTGAATTGCTCTGTTTTTACCAAGGCGTTTTTAGTTGCTACCAAACAAGTTTTCATTAAATTTATAAAAGCTTATAGCGAAAAACTATTTTATAAGTTTATTAATTGTCCCTATCTTCTTCTACTTATCTCAGTCAAGATCACTGCTTCTCAGTTTTAAAATTTTGGATTCATAAACTCAGAAAATCCCAAAATACTATAAAGAAAGTTATATTTATAACTTTAAGAATATTAAATAAACAAAATTTTTTGTTGGTTACATTATCCTTAATCACTTAAATAAGTCATATTGATAACAAAAACTTTATTCTCAAACTCCTGACATTATTACTACCTCGCATATAGACACAATAACTTTTTTATAGCCTTTCGAATCTTATACGTCTATCTGTAACATATTTCAAAGCAGCTCATCTCATTTTTTTTACAAAATAATGGCGTCTGTTGAAAAAGTAAAATACACATATGTACATACCATTTATACACAACCACACAATAATCGGCATTACAAAGTATCTACTTAATACCCATTTGATCTGAGTTTCGAGAATTATTAAAGTTTTACTAGAGTTTCGCGATAACAAGGAACCACTTTTAGTTGCTGAACCCTTACATAGAATAGAGGGGGAAAAGAAAGGAAAGATTTTCTATTTTGCTTCTATTAATTTAAGAGTTGAGCAACTAAAATTGCTCGTGTCATCCCAGTTTTAATTACAAAATTTTTTTATTAAACATTAAAGTATTCTGCTGGCATAAACTCAGCTTCGACAGCTCAACTTTTCTCCGGGAATTATTTGAGAAACTTTCGCAAGCAACATCATTTTCAAAGACAGTGGTCAAATGGGTAAGGACCTTGATTTGTATGCATATTGTTGAGTGGATAAATGTTGGTTTGAATGGAAGCGCACAACAAGGACTAACTTGTTCTCTTACTCTTGCATACGTACTCCATTAAACTACAACAATATATGAACGAATATTGAATGAAGTTTCAATCATGTGTATGTAAATTTACGAACATAAATGGAAAGCAAAATGGTGGTATTAAATAATCTGAAAAGTACTTTATATAAATGGCGGCTAAAAAAGACTTTTTGCTTATGTGAGAAAAAATTTCAATGTGTCATCGTAAGCAGCATCATCGTCATTATTATCGATATCGACGTGGGAAATACCAGTTATAACAATTGAAAGATAAAACAAAATTCAAATGAGTAATAAAGAGAAAGTGAAACAACAAAGACTAAAAGAAAATGTGGGTTAGAGGGTTATTTTTCATTTAAAAAAAAAATCACTCTTTAAAAGAATGACTGCTTTTATACCCTGTGGTGCCAAGTGTATATAGAGATTTTTCATTCCGTTTGTAATATCTTCAATATCCATTTCTGACTCCACAATATATATTTTATAAAAGTTTATGGCTAATTTAGTCGACTGAGCAATGTCCGACTATCTGTAGGATGGTAAAACTTTTAGAATCTCCCACTTGTTATACAGATCCGTAAGTGGTATCAATCTTGTGCAAATATCCAGGAGTTAATCGCTATTGAAATTCAGCGCAATTATTTAGCTTATAACTTTCTAACATATGAGTAAATTTACACGACTGACTCTGTTTTTCCTCATATTTTTTGCTATAAAGATAAACATTTTTTAGCTCTACAATAATTTAAAGACACATTTGCTATTATTTGTATATATCATATGCTTGTAGGGTTTTATTTAAATATAATAAGTTCCTAAGGCTTAAGTTAAGTTTTGGACACGCTAAAGATAGCAAAATAGAAGCCATAGTCTTGAAAACTATTGCTAAGAAAAACTTATAAGTCGGTTGAAAACTAACTGAGATATAAGCACAAAAGTACAACAATTTTGGAGTTTCTAATAAAGTTTACTACAAACATTTATTTTTTTAGCTTCTAGACTACAGAGAGAAGCGATATGGATGCCAAAATAAAGGGCTTAACTAGCCAATAGAATATATTAAAAACAATTTATGGCCACCAATACAAAATGGCGTACAATAAATTTATATATGGGTCAAATCTACTTATTAAAAAGCTACTCACTTAAACCCAATATTGCTTTTAAATAATATGGGCTTGACCTGTAAAATACAGTAAACTATAAAAAAGTTATAATTCAAGATTGCGTCTGAAATGGCGGATTTATGGGTCAAATTAGTAATAACGGCTTTGTCGCCATTCAAAGCCCCCACAATAAATTGCAGGGTCTTAGAGAGAACAACAAAAACTTCACAGAAAACAAACAAACAAATTTAAAAAAAAAAATTTTTTGGCTCCTAAAGAGAACAATAAAATTGTTGGATATTTAAAAAAGCAACAAAATTTCTCTACCACCTTGTTGGTCATTCCAAAGAGCAAAAAACTTTCTATAGAAAATTTCACACGTTTTTAGAATCATTCGCAATTGTATTTCATTGTAAAGGTGTTTTGTATTTTTCTTATTACAGTAATCCCTTGGTTTACGTCGGTTCGATATACGTTGTTTCGGTTTGCGTTGGCTAATTTTTTGTGCCATTCAAGTTTGATTTGAGTCGTTATTTGATTTGCGTCGCCACAGTTTTCATAAAGGCGAAACCCAAGGTTTTACTTCAAATATTTGTTTTACATATACTTACTAACATATGGGCATTTCCATGTCATCGCACGTGACATTTTTACTCCTATAAAGTGGAGTAATTTTTCCAAAAGTAAGAGTGACTGAAACAAAATTCGATCTTTATGTTCCATTCAAAGGGTACATTATTTAAAAAAAAAAATAATTATATTCGAATTATTGTTCTCTAAAATATAAAACAGAAATGATTTTGAGGTATATATGGAAATATGAAAAAATCTGCGAATCTTGGTAGGTATTTTTTCTTTTTTTAATTTCTTACACTAAACCAAATATTTTTCATTTAAAATCCATCAAAGTTAATTGTAAACAATCTTGAAATGATTTTATAATAAATTCAATTTAATATCGTTCGTGACAGATTTTTCTCTAATAGTATTCTTAGGTAGTAAAATTTTTATTATGTTAAGAAAAAACGTTAAATTCTAAAGTAGGTGCTCTTGCGACTGTTCAAATACGAATGACGGAGACAAATAATGTTTATGTACACGTACGTGACTTTTAAATAACATCCAAGGGAAATAAAAAAAAATACCGCTAATTGGACTCTATATTTTCTTTTTTCTTATGGATCTTGTTAATTGTTGTTACCTTGATTTCAAAGCATATTTACAATTACAATTTATTTTTACAATTTAGTCGCTAGTTTATTGCAATTCTTTAAAATAAGTCAAAGTGATAATCAGCTTAAACTCTTAGTATTACTCTTAAAATAATTTAATAAGCTCTTAATACCTGCGCATAGTAAAATTTTAGTGTTTTTTTTTTATCAATAAACTTATATTTAAAAACTTTCCAGAGTTTTTTTTTTACAGTCGTGGTTGACATATTCATGGAAATGCCCATATGTGTTTCAATATTTGAATTTTATTCAGTAATACATTTTAGATTTACTGGCCAAATATTACGAACAATAATATGAGCTTTAATAATAAGACTCACAAGGTTTGTACATCTCAAATAAAAAAACTAAATATAAGAAGAGAAGAGACCTTTTTTACTGCCAGCAATATAGGTTTGCCATCAACTACAGTAACAGCAATAATAAAAAATGCGGGAGAAATCCGTAAAAGTGCAAAATCACCTGAGGCTTGCTCTCATAAATCTACTACTAAAAGATGATAAATATTATTGGAAAGAAGTGAAAATGCGTTGTATTTTGGAAAAAGGACTTTTTCTTTATTTTGTATTTTTTTATTAATTCTAGCCTTCTTGGCATTGTATTAAAATTTTTAATTATATATTTTACTTTTTCTTACATACATTGTTAATAAATAAGATTCATTTAACTTTAGCATTTCTTTCTTATGAATAACTTTTAAATCGATTTACGTTGTTTCGATTTATGTCGCTATTTACTGAAAAACGTCGCTCATCACGACGTAAATCAAGGGATTGCTGTATCTCAAACCTGTGCATTACACTAACAAATCCTCATGCGTCAAAGGTATAAAAAAACAAGTACCGCAAACTAAATAAAATTTTAAACATTTGCTTTATTCTTTTTTCATATAATTTTGTCGTTCGTAACAAACCTAACATTATTATAAATCATGTAACTTGTTAGAGAGTATTTATGAATGTAGTATATACTTATGCATATGTATTTATGTTAATTCATAATTTATTTTAATTTTTTTTTGTAACAAACAAACAAAAGAATGTGACTTTGTTATAAAGAGCCAAAAAGGAGAAAATGTCATGATTATATTTTTATTTACATGTTATTATGTACTTCAAATGTTTTCAAATGTAACTTTCTATTGTATAAAAATGAAGGCTTTTGTGCAAGAATTGTATAATTAATTATGAACAGAATAAAAGGGAATTCAAATTGAATTGAAAATTTTTTAAAAAATTTAAATTTATGTTTTTTTTACATTTAAAAACAAGTAAAAGCGCTACATTCGACCGTGTGGAATCTGATAATACCCTTCAACCTCATGAAAATAGGTATTGTTAGGGTTAAAAAAATTCGCTCCGCCATTTTGTTTCAGACGCCATCTTGGTTTCTTTTACTTTTTCATAGTTTACTACAAGGTACTGGTAAAGCTCTTTTTTTTGATACCAGTATTGTAGACGTTAAAGGGGACAAAGTCGTAACTACTATATTTGACTCGTATATTCGCCCTTTAATCTAGGACGCCATCTTGATTTTATTTTCTTTTCATATCTAACTATATTTTAAAACTCAAGTCCTTTCAATTGATTCCTATATTGGCTCTTTTGGTTATATCAAAAATTAAAAATATCAAATTTCGTTTGTATATTGTTACTTTTATACCTTTTATAAACGTTGGATTATTTCCTTTAAATTACTCTGAGTTCTTTTATTGCAATTAAAAACAGTTGAAATTCGTTATAAAATTAAGATCACTTTATTTAAATACATTCAGATATTGTTTTTATATCACTTTACTTATTTCACTTATTGTTATACACTTTTATCATCAAACTCACTTTGATACGCGCTTTACAAGCTCTACTGTTATACTGATCATGTTAGCTGTGTTGTTCGGCTATTTATAGTAACATAGTGGTGTTCGGGAACATTCGACAAAGTTCTCGTATGTGCACACTAGTACATTCGAAAACCGTTACATTTAAATTAAGACGTAATGTTAATGTTAAGTAATATGTAGGAATAATAAAAGTGCCTAAAATTATGCTGCACATAATAACTCACATCATGTTCGAACAACCAGTGAAATAAACTAATACAAACAAAACTACTGTAACTTAAACTACTACAACTAAAATAAATTATAATGTAAATTAAGCTACTTAAAAATAAATCTGTAACAATATGTTAGGAAAAATACCGAAGCAGTTGTAATTTGGTGCTTATATCTCAATTGCTTTCCAACCGATTTGTTAGTTTTTCTTAGAAATAGTTTCTGAGATTACAGCTTATAATTGGGTAACTTAAGCGCGTTCAAAAACTATTTAGGAGTTTAAAAAATGTTGATATATTTAAAAAACATATTTTTTTTCAAATAATTTTTGCCTCTAACTTTGCCGATTAGTGATCAATTTGTCCAACATTTTTTATGAATATCGCCAAAGGCCTACCAAATTTATAAATTGTAACTACAGTGTCTATAAATTTTCCTAGGGCTAGAAAATATTAATTTTTGTCATAAAAGTAAGCGAAAAAACATAGACAATCGTGTTTGTTTGTTCATATCTCAGATAGTTATAGGGCGATTATTCTGATTTCCAATATTTCTGATATTTTGATACTTTACACGCGTCTTGGCGATGTCGGAGGGCTTTAAAAAGCTGATTTCAACATACATACGGTCAAATGGACAGACGGGTGATGCTTAATCCCCTATTCATAAGCTTTCAGAAAATATATACTTTATGGGGTCGGAAATGAATATTGTAGAAATCTCACACGGAATGGCAAACCTATTTATACCCTTACTGTCATGTGAAGGGTATAAAAATAAATAAATTGGGCTTTTAAATTTTTAAATTAATATTAATCAAACATTACTTTTTGTTTATCATTCTGTTTGTAATTTCTAAAGTATTTTATTACGACCCCATAGAGTACATATATACTTACATACATATATTTTGAATCCTCATTGCTAAAAAATTCGATTTAACTATGTCCGTAGTCCTTCAATCAACTTTGATGGTAAAAAAATATGTGGGTTGGTTGTTGTAGTTGGTATATTTTGTATGCCTTATCATGTGTACGAATGTATTTCATGCGAAGTTTTTCGTTTGTTTACTGTACATTGCACTAGGTATGTACCTACAAGATGACATGCCATTAATCAATAACAACAATGATTATGCAAGTGTAAATCTGTTTTACAAACAACTTGTATGTATGTATATGCTTATAGTTGCGTATTTACACTTTAGTGAAGGGCATATTAAGTCAAATAGTTGTTTATTTATATTAATCATACGCTTAGTAGGCAGAAATGTTAAATAGATAAGTTGTATAACTTCTGTATTTGTCATATACATATGTAAGTATTAAAAAGTGTTCTATGTACAATAGGTAAAAATTAAGCGCCCAAAATGTTTCTCAGAGAATAATGTGTTTTAATACAATAAGAAGGCTAAGGGCGAAAAAATTTGAAATCTTCAGTAAAACCAATTTACTTTTAAAAAGTTTACTCTTTAAAAGTTTGTTTACAATTAAATTAGCAAAAGAAAAAAAACCAACTTCACACATGAACAGATAAATTAAATGTGGTTTACTTAAGAATATATTTTATATATAAAATAAAATTGAACTGACTCCATCACACTCGCAAATTTTATAAAATCAAAAAAAAAAAAAATAATTCACAAAATTTTACTTAAAATATTTATGCATCATTAAGTTTTGAATAACGTTAAATTGAGTTTTCTAACATAAGTTAGAAACAAATATTTTTTAACCAGTATTTAAACCAACATTAAAATATGTATATATATTTTTTTTTTAATATTTAATGCCGTATTCATAAACAAATATTTTAGGTTTATTGAAGGCTTATAAAACATAAAATAGTGCTTAGCCTTAATTAAACCTAAAATATTGTTTATGAATACGGCAGTAAAGTTTTTAAAAAACAGGTTTGAAAACTCACATAAAAACTGTAGTACAGTAGAAAATTTAATAAAATGCTTAATTTTAATTGATTACAATTTCGTCAAAAAAAAACAAAAGTGGGAAAAACTTTGATGTCAGTGTGGAAGTCAAAAAATCAAACATTTGTTAATTAGTTTAAATTACAAAAATTGTATTGTTTTACTAATTTTAATATTTCAATTTAAAAAAGGTTTCGGCAATAAATTCGTTAGCTTAGAAAATAATGTTTCGTTAAGTTCTTTACAACGAAAAAAAATTAATGGGTTTTTCTGATTTTCGTAGTATATTATGCACCTTCAAAAATTATAAAAAAAATTTCGTTTCAAGATATTTTGGGTAAGAAAAAAAAGTTTCGTTAAGTTTTTCAAAATGGCCTAAAATGAAAATTTTTCCTAGAATTTAAGACACTTTCATCAATTATATTTATTTATTCTTAAAAATTTTTTTCTCTTATATATGTATTTTTATATAGTATCCAAAATAAAGTTTCGTTAAGTTTTTTTTTATCTCACAAAACTAAATTCATTACAAACAAATATTCGTATATACATACATATGTATATAATAACAAAATATTTGACCTAGTTTGGTAAAAAAAAAAAACATTCGTTAAGTTTTTTTTATATGTAAACTTTTAATTTTTTTTCAAATTTAGGTTGTTAGCGACCAAATTTCAAGCGAATATACAAAAATTGTTATTGTTATACCTTTGATAAGATGCCCAATACTTATTTAATATATTTAAAATATATATTTATATAATAAAGGATATATAAATCAGCATTTGCAAAACTGTATTTTCTATTAACAAAAACTTTCTAGCTAAAAGAGTAATCTCAACTAATACAAAATTAGCTGTTTTTAAATCAACACATGTTTCAAAACTAACATACGGTTCCGAATCGTGGACTCTAACAACAAAAAGAAAAAAGTAGGGTTTAAATTGTTAAAATTAAATACCTAACATGTCTAGCAGACAAAACCCGTCGTAATAAAGTTAAAAATTACACTATTGAAGCTAGACTAAGCACCGAATCCCTAATAAACAGAATTGACAGGAATAAGATGAGATGGTATGCAGAATGCCAGTTAATCGTATACCGAGATAAGTTTTTAAGGTTAAACCACAAGGCAGGATGCATTGACAGCTATTTTTGAAGGTAAATTAATAGATATCACATCAGAGACTATAGCCCAACACAAAACGAGCTGGCAAAAACTTTGCAGAAACCTGTACACTGAAAGGTAAAAAGGAGTGTGGGATAAGTAAGTAAGTATATTTTTATACATCATGTAAACAACACAAAGGTAAAATATATATAAATAAATTTCTTGTATGTAAGACTTAAAAACATTTTTAAACTTTAACCTAATACTTTAATTTTTATACCAGCCACAAAAAAAATGGTGGGGGTGTATTCATTTCGTCATTCCGTTTGTAACACATCGAAATATCCATTTTAGACCCCCTTAAGTTTATATAGTCTGAATTAGAGTTTCATTTTATGACGATCTAGCTATGTCCGTCCGTCTGTCCGTCTGTTGAAAGCACGATAGAGGTCGGTCCGTAAAAGCTAGGGGGCTCAAATTTTGTCAGAATATTTCTTATACACAACCTTTGTTTGGTATTGAAAATGGGCTAAGTCAGAATATTAGGAAGAGAGTTAAAGATCGTAACGCAAGAGTAGGTAAAAAAAAAAACACCGTGTCCTTCCAACATCGATTAAAATGGAATTGTATCCAAACACATTAACATAGAGTCAAAAAAACAAACAATATTTTTCCCTGAAAATTGCTTACATCTATGCATTAGGAAAGGAGTTATCGATCAAAATGTACGAATATTTATACCACACAGTGTATTTTTCGGTATATTTAAAATTAGATGTACGATTCTGAAATTTTGCAAACATTGCGTTTTGGTCAAAGGCCTTTTTCTTACGGAAAAAAATGTGGCACGCCCACTTTTACGTCTACCTCCCATTTAACATTTTATCTCAAATTTATATAATTTCTCTTTGAATAAAGATTTTGCAATAATAATGGACTATAATGTTTTATTTATTAGCAAAAACTTTATTGACATGCCTACTTTAACGCCTACTTTCATTGAAAGACTAAATTTACAAAAACATTTTACTAGCATATCGAAGTTATACAAAGAAAGTGATAGTGATTACTGTTAGAAACAAAATAATAATAATAATAATAATAATATACTTTGTGCTATAAAAGTACACAAAATTGGTGGTGGGTATAAAAGATTTGGCACAGCCGAATATAATGCTCTTACTTGTTTTTGATAAGACAATTTATTTTGTTATCAAAGAAAAACCTGAAAAATTAAAATTTTTCCCAACACTAACCGATTTAAATTCTTGAAAATATTTTTATATTAGCTGAATACTATTATTTTCAGCGAAAATTAACAAAAAATTAGATATAATTTCCTTAATTTTATTTAAATTTTGTTACATTTGTTTTTAAAAGCCTAAAAGTATGCTTTAGTTTTATTTTTTATTATTATTTTTTTTGCTCCTTTACATAACTATCTAGGCTCATTAGACATGCATCGTTCGTTGCCTTAAATAGGGTGGTGAAAAAAAAAACGTCATACCTCTTTGCGTAACAGGATATCGACAGCATAAGTATGCAACAAAAATTTTATACAAACTTACTCACGTAAAGTACAAAAAAAACTAATGGTTTTAAAAGGAAACAGGAATGACATCACACAAACATTAAATATACATACACACAGACACATTTTTAAAGCAAAAGTTAAATAGAAAAACACATGAGGATTTTCATACATAAAAACAGCAGCAACAGAAACAACAATAAAGGCCGCAGGAAATTGAATTCGACAAAATAGGGAAGAAAACAATTCAATGAAACTATGAAAAACTACGTATGTACATATGTATGTACATATGTATGTAACAAATTTAGAAAATTCTTCAAAGAATTTTGAATACAATTCTTTAAACAATTTTAAAAATAGTCAACAATGTTTATGCTTTTGAGAAAATACTACAAATAAATTAAATTAAATTGCAAACAAAATACGCAAAAATTACGATCTAAACACATAATTAAAATGTTCATTATAATTTGTATAAGTATATAAAACAAATAGTTTTATTTACACATTTTCAATTTTATCAAAAACAAAATAAAAAAATTACTATTTAAGTAATTAATTTATATGTGTTTTTTTTCGTAAATTAAAGAAAATCGTATTACACATACTTATACAATTTTTTACAAACAAAAATGGTGGAGTTTTTTTTAAATTTTCCCGTTAAAGAGAGTTGTATAGAAATGTTCGTACTTAAAAATGGATTTTTTTTGCTTTAAAATCACCTTTTTAGAGAATAATCCATCAAAATAAGGAAAACCACCTTAAACACTGTTATCTGAAATATTTAAATGTTTAACAAAAAAATATTTTTATTTTCTTTTTAGCTTATAAATTATTATTTTTTTTTTTTTTAATTTCTTCAACACATTCCAAAATTAATTTTTATTTACTTTTTTTTATTTTTTCTTGTGTATTTTCTAAATATTTGCTTTGTAATCTAAAATTTTTTTTTTTTTAACAATTTATTTTCAGTTTTTACCGTCTTATAACCGAACATGACAGCGCACGACTAAAAACTGCATTTGAAGAAATTACTAAAATATTATGAAAATCATCATATTGTCCTCTTAATATTAAAACACCTTTAAAAAACACAAATCTCTCTCACACTCACTCAACAACAAAAACGGAACGAACTACATAAATACATGTGTATTTGTAGCATAAATGTGAGCATTAAAATTGTGAGGGAGTGATTTTGCGCACTTGTTATGTTTTTGTTTTGCTAATTGTTGGTGATACACACAAGAACAACTACAAGCAGAAAACATTTAAAAAAAATAACAACAATACAAAACACCTCTATTGTAGAAATGAAACAAACAAAATAAACTTAAAAAGAGCCTGAGAATATGCTATTTATTACTAATTTAAATGAAATAGAGTTTTATCAAGTTTTAAGTTTTAGGGTTGTATTTTTTCGCACTTAAAGAAAACGTGAAAAGAGATCAAATAAAAGCATAAATTTAGGAATAATCTTATAAAATTAGTGTATATGAAAAAAGTTTAAAAATAAAATTTTTTTTTAATGTGAAAACTAGAAAACTAAACGAAAACTTTATTGAAACTAAATACCGGGTGGCCCAAATAAAACTAGCTAATGTGAAACACAAATAACTTTTTTATTTTTTTAACATAATTTATTTTTTCTTTTTGCAGATTATAACTGAACTCTTGGAAATTAAAAATGAATATGTACAGTCAACAACAACGCATTAAAATAATCTATTTTTATTATTCTTCTCAACGATCAATTGTTCTGACGCAGCAAAATTATCGTCGTTTTTTTAACATAAGATCAGCGCCCACATATTTCATGATTACAAGTTTAGTTCGCCGTTTTGAGGCACTGGGTTCAGACCGTCCAGGAAGAGGTGCTCATCGAAATACTGAAGACAACGTGGAAGCTGTGCAGCAGAGTGTTGCAAATGATCCATCTGTCTCAACTCGTCGCCGTTCCGCCCAATTGGGTGTACCCAGAACAACATTACAGAGAATTTTAAAGTTGGATCTTAAGATTTATCATACAAAGTTCAAAATGTGCAACAGATTCTACCGCAAGACCCCCAACAACGACTACAATACGTTATTCGCTTTACACAATTAGCCACACAAAATGATTTTTTAAATAATCTTTTGATGACGGATGAAGCGCATTTCTATTTAAGTGGTTATGTAAATTAACAAAACTGTAGGTTGTGGGGCACCGAAAATCCAAGGACAATACATCAGAATCAGTCACACCCAATCAGATGAACTGTTTGGTGCGGTGCTATGGCCACAAAAATCATCGGCCCATATTTCTTTGAGAATGAGGATAAAACGACAGAAACGGTTTTCGGGGCTTCTTACAGAACACTGATCGACAACTTTTTGCGTTCAATGGTGGAGCAACATCCTAATTTGTGGTTTCAACAAGATGGAGCCACTGCGCATACTGCTAGGCAAACTATGGACATGCTGCATGAAATTTTCGGTGAACGCATAATTTCAAAAAATTCAGATTTCCCTTGGCCTCCTCTATCCCAGATTTAACTGCGCCCGATTTTTTTTATGGGGTTATTTAAAAGACAAAGTGTACGTTAACAAACCACAGACACTTGGACAACTCAAGCAGAATATTCGAGACGAAATACGGCGCCTGCAACCAGAAACATTACGCCGTGTAATGCAAAATGCGCTAAAAAGAGCCAATGTCTGTATCGAGCAAAATGGTGGTCATTTGTCTGATGTCATATTTGTGATGTGACACATAGTCACGTTAAATTTCTATAAAATGTATTTAACATATAAAAATAAATTATTAAAAAAAAACGTTATTACAAGAGTTATACGTGCTATTTGGGCCACCCAGTAATACATTTAAACGTTTATTATGTTCTTTCTCATATAAAATCTCAAATTCATCTTCCTAAGCAATTTTTAAATTCAATTTTGTATGCCAATTGCATTACTAAAACCTATTTTAATTTAAAAAATTGATTTTAACTATGTAGGAAAATTTTAATTGTATTCATCAAAAATAGTTTCTTCATTTTGGGATTTTTGACAATAAAGACAGATTGACAAAAAGTCAGTACTTATGGAGTCATCTACGCCTTCTCGGAAAAAAATGTCGACATATGAAATAAATCGCATCAAACAGTTAATATTTTTCGATATATGTATTTATTTATTCTTGGTCGAACCTTATAAATGAGTCCCATTTGATTATTATGATTTATATGTTGAGTGTTTACAACTGAACCGAAATTTCGTTTTTTTAATAATTTCCACTCGGTTACCATAATGATGCAATCTGAAATTTTATTAAATACTGGGACAACTCGAAAGTGTAAGCATTATTGATAACTTATGAAATATACACCCACTAGAAAATTTTTCGAATTTTGTAAGCAGTGCAGACTTTATTCTTTTACCGTATAGCATCCATGGAAATTCTTGAATAGTGTGCATATGAAATCACATCAAAGTATGTATTCTGTACTGCATATTATTTGAGCAGTTAAAAAAAGTAGACTTACTTACTTCAATAGTTTTTATGTACATTTCTTCCTTACTTGCTGCTTACTTTTTCAGCAACGCGTAAGGAGAACACATGATTAACCTGTTCATGGTAGGGATAAAATTAACGCTTCTTAATTGCAAAAAAGGAAACATCGAATAAAAAAATCATGTCTTCCAGAAGCGCTCATGGAAGCAGGTAAGCGTTAAATAAGCGATTCAAAAAGCAACTTTGGCAGTTAAGGTGTTTTTGTGAGCAATAACAATTGAAAAATGCATAATTACTTTATATCTGCTTACCAATAACAATAATAATTTTTTTTTTCATTTTGAATAAAACACCTGACAATGCTGTCATGACAATAACAATACATTTACAATTTTTGGACATGAATGAAAATATTTGCTGCACCCACTATACTTGCTTTAAAGGGAGTTTTTTTATACCCTTCACCTGTGGTGCACAAGGGTATATATAGCTTTGTCATTCCGTTTGTACTTTCTACAATTTTCATATATTTTCTGAAAACTTATGAATAAAGGAGTCGATTAAGACCTGACCGTCTGTCCATGTGTTGGTTGAAATCAACTTTTAGATCCTCAGTTCTGTGTATGGTATCAATCTTTTGGAAATATCCGAGAATAAATCGCAATTACAATACACACTCGCCTTATAACTTTATGAGATATGAGCAATAAACACGACTGCCTCTGTTTTTTCCCATATTTTTACCACCACTATTTGTAGATATAATATGCCTCTAGAGATATTCGTGAAAAATTTTGGATAAAGCGGGCTCTAATCGGTAAAGTTATAGGCAAACATTTTGTTTGAACAATATATATTCCAAAAATTTATAAACGAAAATCAATTTTTTCAGCTTCTAGACAACCAAAGAGTCAATATTGGTATCATCTGAAAGGACTTGACTAGCGCAATTTAAGCACCATAAAAAAATAAAAATTCTTGTTTTAAAATGTAACTTCTTAAACCCCTTAAAATTGGTTCAAATTAAAGGGCTTGACCAGCCTAAACCCATCCCATGCCCAATAGTCATGTTTTCGCTCAAAAGTCCCTATAAAATAAATATAAAAATTAATTTAATTTGTTGGCTTATTAATATTGTGAATATTAATAACAGTGATTTATTTCAAATTAAATAAAAAAAATTTAATTGAAAATAATACAATTTGCTATTAAATTTTCTATTTTTTTTTTATTTTCTATTTTTCTATTTTTCTATTTTTCTATTTTTTTTTTTTTTTCTCTAATACAATATTTTAATTCCTCCTGTTCCTTTCACATTTACTGCCGTATTCATAAACAAAATATTTAAGGTTTATTGAAGGCGTATTTGACAAATACTTACACCATCTGTCAAATAAGCTTTTAATAAACCTAAAATATTTTTTATAAACAACTTTTTATCGTTTTTATTTATCTCCTTGGCAACACTATTTAATTCAAACAACTAACTATCGTTATTTCCTTTATAATAAAAAACATCATCATTTTATTTGTTTACTACTTAATATCAAAATCCAAAGCAAGAGTAAGAAAGATTAGTTTTGTTCGTCTTCGTTGTTGTTCTATGACGCCAACAATAAACATTATTTACATGTGTGTGTATAATATGTGGTATATCTGTTTGCAAAAATAAAAATGTCTACTGCTTCTTTAATAACGCCTTCATAATATGTCGTTTTTTTAAATCGTTAACTGGCTTTTACGTGTATTCCATTAGTACGTGTATTTCTTTTGATACTTAAGTATTGTTATTGTTCTTGGATTAAACAGGCCGACAAAAAAATTGTTTTTGCAGATTCGCTTTCATCTGTGATCGATAAGTTGTTTTATACCATATCACCAAAGAAATTACTTTATACAACGTTTGTATGACATGTTTGTATATTAAATATAATCGAAAAAAGTTATACCGAATACTACAAAACGTTCATATTTTTCGTTATAAAAAAAATTTAACTCTTTTATTGCTTACTGTATTCAACTGTCCAAGTCCTTTCGTTTTAAAGGGGTTAAAGTGGGTACATTTTAATTTACTATATTTTACCAATACATATATAAAATAATTGTACACCATTTTCTAGTGGCGGTCATCTTGGATCTTATATCTTTTTTAATATCGTACATTCTGATAGTCAATCCCTTTATTTTGATATCTATATCGTTCCAGTATCTTGTTCAGAAGCTGGAAAATTTTCGTTTGTAATTTTTATAAAATATACTTCTGCATATTTGTATTTTTGTACTTTTATCTCAGTTAATTTTAGGCCGATTTGTCAGTTTTTCTTAGCATCGAGACTAAGGTTTTTTGGAGCTTAAAAACCTTGATATATGAAAAATATATATATTTTTCGAAATTATTTTTGCCTATAACTTTTTCGGTTAGTAACCGATTTCTAAAATTTTTTTAAATATTTTCGTAATAAAAATATGGGAACAACAGAGGCAGTCGTATTTATTTGCTCATAGATCAGAAATTTATGGGGTGATCGTCCTGGATTTCAATAGCGATATATTCCCGGACATTTCAAAAGATTGATACCACGTACAAATCTGAATAACTACTACCACTAAAAGTTGATTTCAACACACACACGGTCAAACGGATATCACTCAATCGACTTCCCTGGTCATAGGCTTTCAGAAAATATATACTTTTTGCGGATGGAAATTAATATTGACATTACAGGTGAAGGATATAACATCATCAATGACTGCAAGTTGTTTAATATAATGTCTATGGGATATTCAAAAAACATGTAGAATTGGGTATAAAAAAGTATTCACTTAAGTGTTTAGTGTCCTTGTTTGATAATTTTGTTTTTGTTTCGTTCTACGGCTCCGTACTTAAATTAGATTTTGGTTTCCCAAATAATTTATTATTCTTATAATGCCTAAAAAAGGGTTTCCGATATGAACATGTATATTTTGAAATAATTATTGTCCTAAATTGGATGAGAAATTAAAATTTCATAGAAAACATTTTTTGTATTCAATCAGAAAGTATACAGAATATGGTTATGTATTAAAAAGCACATTGGCATATAGACCCTTTTGTGAAAAATTTCCATGACTATTTTGCATAAGTGCGGCTGAATTTTATTGTTGCAGTGTTAATATTTTTAATATACAAATCGATGAAAGGTTGTTGGCATTGATCTTTGTCTTTAAAGGAATCGAATGGAGTTAAATTACTTGATCTATGAAGTCACTTACTATCACCGAAACAAGTAAGAACTTGATCAACAAATGTATAAAGAAGTGGGATTGGACTCTGCCCTGTTCAAGTCTCATACTTAACTTAGTTTTGCTTACACTACATCCACTTGTTGATGTTTTAAAACCCATTAAACGATCTCGTTTAGAACTGTTATTATGTTATGTTCCTTCGTGTGTAGCTAGGATTAGTCTTCAGTTTTTGTGTCAGTTCAACATTTTAAGCATAAGTGCGCAAACTTTTGCTGGGCTTGCGCTGTAGAGAGTGTCTTGAAATTTGCAATTCTTGTTCACGACGCTAAATTCATCTCTCTAGACATTCACTAATACTCTCACACACTACTTTCAAACTGGCATTTGAATTGCTTATTTTTCGGACGACCAATACTTTAAGCATCAATAGTTATAATTAATCCAATTTTTACAGTCAATATTTCGACAATATTTTTTACATAATTTTCAAACTTTATCTGCCAAACTTTAATTATTTTTTTAATACTATTTTTTTGTGTTTTTGTGGAAGACGTTAAAATACTTAATTTTCAATTACATTAAAGGTAATCTGCCTGTTCAACGATGTCGAAAGAAAACACAAGCGAACTTTCATTCGTACAAATACGTGGAAAACAAAAACAAATTTTTAGTTTTTGTTGTTGTTTTCAATATATTTGTACGAATGAAAGTTCGCTTGTGTTTTCTTTCGACATCGTTGAACAGGCAGAATATTAGATACAACTGCGTTGCTTTGCGCTGCTTTGCGTTGCGTAGCGTAGCGTTGCGTTACATATTCGTTAAACATCAAAGATGAACTGTACATACTTTTACATTAAGGTAAGCAGCACGAAGCGAAAAGTTAGGCAACTCTCATCTTTTTGCGCGCATTGTTAATCAGTTGGTGTAACTTTCATTAATTTTGTGGTTAATTCGTACGTGATAATAAAATTTTATTAAACTTTTAGTAAACAAACAATATTTAAGTTTTGTCTAAGTTTTTAATGTATCATAAACCTCTTACTTTACGCTTTTTTGTCAATGTTAGAAACTTCACGCAAAGCGAAGAAATTTTATCTGGACATGGCCTTAACCCTTAATGCATATCGTACCATATAAGGTACATCTCTTTTATCGTACAATATTCCAACCAAGTGAATATAAATGCAATTTAGTACAGTTTAAAGCAATGCTGACAATATTACTCTTCATAAAAATATCGTTATAACTCTCTCACCATTTAATTTACTTAATAATAACATTCTAGTGGTCACATGTTTTTTTTTGCACATAATTTTAAAATCAAATTTCAGTAGTGAATAACGAAATAAAAAATTTATTTATTCGTCTGTAGGTAAGTGTTTGTGTATAAATTATAGGCTTATTTAAGTAATTATAATAAATCTTGCCCACATTTTGTACTTTAGAATATTTTTTTTCTCAATTTTTCTAGGTACCTTATATGGTACACCATGCACCAGCGCATGAGTTTTTATTGTGTTAGATGTCAGTTATTTTTTACTATTATTTTTTATAGTTATTATTTATTAAGATATGGATGGCCTTATTATTGATGGAAAGAAGTACAATGCAAATGAGGTTGCTGATATGCTTCATGATGGTGATGATAAAGTGTTGTGTGTACCTAACAATGGCAAGAATGCATGATGTACCATATATGGTACGGATAAAAAATGTATATTTTTCCGATTTTCCGAAAAAAGTGTACATTTCTCAAAAAAATAGTGATGAATTCGTGATTAGCGACCGGTTTTACATTAAAGTAGGTTAGTATCCATGCAAGGAGCTGACCTCATGCATTTAAGGGTTAACTGCCAGCTGTAGGGTTGCCAGCACTTTATTTCCACAAATGCCGACAAATTCAAGTTATTTTTAATTTAATATGTTGTATATGAGGTATTTAAGCAATTTTTTTTAATTAAAATCCCATGACGCTATTGCTATAGAATATGACATGACTTACATATCCGTTACGGTTTCCTATTGTGGCATGAATTATAAGTTTTAATGGACTTTTAAAAAAATCGAAAAAAGTATAGTACAGCAAAATCGCACGATTCTGATAAGTAATTTACGTCACCTTCACGGTACTAAATCAAAACCCTTAATCATTCATGCAGAGTATCTGTTGTCCCAACAGTCAAACTAAACAGAAATTGCCGTATTCATAAAAAATACTTTAGGTTTATTGAAGGCTTATTTGACAAATTTCTGAGCAACATCTGTCAAATAAGCCTTTAATAAATTTAAAATATTTTTTATGAATACGACAATAAGCCTCAAGGCGAATTCATACAGGTGAAATTATCAGCCCAGCTGATTGTGAAACATTTTGTCAAAACTGGTTGAATTCGCTTTGATTTCATTTATTAATGCAGGGATAGAAAATGTGATTTTGGTTTCGGTATTAAACAATTAACTTGAGTGTACTTTTTTGACAATAAATGTGCTTAATTTATGTATATTTTTTGCTTTTCCGTCATTAATAATGTGTTTAAAAAATTTATATTTTGTTTTTAATCAAATTTTATTATATTTAATATGTAAAAACAACTTTTCCATCCCTGATATACGAATTGGCCTTGACATAAAACATCCCATGAAAAGTTGCTTTGTTGTATCAATTCGCCGTTGCATATACCTTATGGATATGCCTTGATAAGCCTTTAGCATCTGGTGAACCAGGTCTGATTTTTCAATTTTGTTTTTTCAAAATCTCTTTTTTAATCGGCAATGTTTTTGATGGGTGTTAACTCATTGTTTATTTTCGAGAGTCTTCATAAAAAGGCCATGAAATTATGAACTATTTTCGAAGGCAAATTAATTTAGAAACTCATTTATGCATAATCCTAAAAAAAGATTTTTTCAAATTAATTTTCTTACTTCCAAACTAGAACTAAAACGGGTCTAGAATCCTAGGCATCACAATGTCTGTCGACCAGTGTCATTTGGATTTACATTAATATCACGACGATTGTACTTAATACAATTTATTATTGTTTTCTAGTCATCAATCTATGCATGATGGTATTTGTTGTGTCTACTGACGTCAGAGTATACGAAAGCAAAAGATTTTAAATTTTTTAATCGTCATAGAGAAAGTAAACGAGTAAAAATGTAAAATGCTTACAAATATACATAAAATGAATAAAAAATCCGCGTGTTAAAGAAAGGAAACGGAAGAAATTTGAAATGTGTTTAAATTTTATAGATATAATTAAATATTGCTGGGGTATTTCTTCTAACTTTTTAGAACAACTAAAATAAATTCCAAAAAAATATTATTAAATTATTGAACTATTAAATTATTAGCAATTGAAATTACAATATTTAGGATTTATATTACGAAATTTGAGAACAACTTTAAAGGTTTTATCACAATATTTTAAAATAATTTTATTGTAAGCTGACAGATTTTTCCTGCAATTTATTTATTTATATTCTCGTTTTATAAAATTTTGCAAATACATTGGTAATTGGCATCCAATGTATCAACTTTAGTTCTATGAAATGAGAAATTTTTAAAATTTTTACTATGACAATATGGCAAACAACTGATAGCACACCTTGTAAATTTACTAATAGCATATCAGTGGAAAGCAAATTATATCCAGTCAGTGGTAATTTATAATTAACGAATTTTTGTTTACAATTTAAAAATGTATAAATTACTAGCAGAACCCGAATTGCCCTGCTGGTCCTAACAAATTTTTTGCATTTGCCTTGTTTTTATCCCCCTTTCTAGTTCCAATTATAAAGACCGAATGTCATTGTACACATAACACATTACGAAACATAGTTTGTGACAATTAAAAATCATAATATGGAAAATGGAAAGCATTTTATTGATATTTGTATATGGGAATATATGTATAGGAAAATCTAAATCCTATATCTTCGGAACCATGAGGCCGATTTCATGCAATCTTCACATAACCATAAACGCACCATTCCCAACGTAAACTTAAATTTTGAAATTCGGTTAAAATCGGTCCACCCGTTCCCCAAATAGTGGTGATTTGATTTTGTGATTTCATAGCTGAATTCCTTCACTGAGTCATTACTATTATTTTCTCTGGACTAGAAAAAGAATTCACATTGCTAGCAACCCTAGTCACATAGTAGTTAAAAACGAGGTCCTATCCATATTTGTGCGATGCAGCCCCTCGGCCATCTTCACTCGACTCATGCACTTCCTCGGCATCTGAGTCTCCCTATCATTTTTATGATTGGGTCCAGTATTCTCCTTTGCCCCAGCAAGAGGAGTTGATAACACCTCCATACTCCGGACTAGCAATAACATAAAGGAGTAAAACGCCATCAAAGTAACATGGCGCATGCCAAAATTTTTAAAATGTTTACTATATTTTCAGAAAATGCTAAATAATATACACAATCAAGGCATATTTATTCATCAGGTACTCTTGATTCGCCAGCTTATCATTTTTTCAACACTTATTTTAAATTTCAGCTGTCAAAATGCATAAATAAAAAACAATTTTCTCTCTTTTCTAATTTATTTCAAATGTCAAACGTTATATAAAAAAAATATAAACAAAAAAATTCTCTCCGAACTGCAATTACCTGATGAATAAATATGCCTTGATACACAGTATAAATTAAACAAGTAAAAGTGCTATGTTTTGGCGTGCCGAATCATGAACATAAATATAATCCTACATATTAGCTTAAGCGATATTTTATGTTATACTCCATTTTTCCTTATTATTTTCGACGCCATCCTTAATTTTGAACTTTTACGTAGTTCACTGTATTCTACTAGTCAAGCCCTTTAATTGGATACCCATATTGATGGGGTTAAAAAAATTGATCCGCCATTTGTTTGAGACGCCGTCTTGGATTTTACATTTCTTAATAATTTACTGTATTCTTCTGGTCAAGCCCTTTCATTTGATACCAATATTGGGGGAGTTGAAGAAGTAACATTTTAAAATACCAGATTCGACTCATATATAAATTTATTGTCCGCCATTTTGTAGTGGTGGCCAACATGAATTTTAATTTTTTATAGTGCGTATATTGCGCTAGTGAAGTCCTTTCAGATGATACCAATATTGAACATCTCGGTTGTCTAGATCTGAAAAAATTGGTTTTCGTTTGTAAATTTTTGGAATATATATTTTTAAAACAAAATGTTTGCCTATAACTTTACCGATTAGAACCCGCTTTATCCAAAATTTTTCACGAATATCTCTAGAGGCATATTATATCTACAAATAGTATTAGTAGGTACCCTATAAATTATTCTATGTCTGAAAAATTTTAATTTTGGTGTTAAAAATATGGGAAGAAACAGAGGCAGTCGTGTTTATTTGCTCATATCTCAGAAAATTATAGGGCGATTGTGCTGGATTTATTCCTAGATATTTCCAAAAGATTGATACCATACTCAGATCTGAGGAACATATGGTTGTTTCTAAAATTTGATTTCTATCAACACACGGACAGACGGTCAGGGCTCCTCTATTCATAAGCTTTCAGAAAATATATACTTTATGGAGTTAAAAATGAAAATTGTAGAAATTAAAAACGAAATGACAAAACTATATATACCCTTGTGCACCACAGGTAAAGGGTATAAAAAAGTCAAACATGAAAATGAAAAAAAAAATTATTTTTAAATCAGTAATCTCTTTAACTATGAAATGTTGGATGTTATTTCCTAAGTTTTCAAATCAGAACTAAAAACTGTGTCATGTTCTAAAACCGATTTAAATTTTATTACATTAACCGAAAGGTTTTTCTCACCCGAGATAATCAACTTTGTCCCACTGTAAACAGTATTTTGGACACCTGTCAAACTTCTTCTACGCTTTAATAAATCATTTAATTTCCAATTTATTTAACTAAATCCAAAATTGTCTATTTTTAATTATTATTTCACTTTATTAACAATTTTTTTTTAACTTATTAAGCAAAACAACTTCTCAAGAATTAATGTCATTTGTACCTTGTTTCCCACCTAAACCTATTTGGTAATTGTGAATTTCCCAAAAAAATTAAAGCAAGTGAGAGTGTTATATTTGGCCATGCCGAATCATATAATCCCTTTAACATCATGTATATACTACTCAAGCCCTAAATTGTGATACCCATATTTATGGGATTAAAATAAATATTATTTTGTATCCAAATTTAAGGGTTTAAACGCGTAATTAGTATACTTTACGAATATATCCGCCATTTTATTTCTCATACAATCTCGGATATTACACTTTTCCATAGTTTACTGTATTTTACTGGTCAGGTACATTTTTTTTGACGGCTAATACGGATTTTAAAAATCTTTCATAATATAGTTAAGACCTTTCATTTGATATCTATGTTGAACATGTTGTTTCGTTTGTAAATTTTAAGTAAAACACAGAAGCAGCTGTATTACTTTTAAACTGATTTGTCAGTCGTAATTCAGCTCTAGTCAGATCGAGAGCTCGCGCGAGTTACATATACAAATCCCTCTATACACACATATATACGAAATGACCCTATAGATGATTTTTTAAATAAAATACAGAATATAAATAAGTAATGAAAAGTAATGTAAAACTCATTTCCTGTTTGTTTAAAGAAATTAAAACAAAATTTATAAATCAGACCTATTTTTCGGTCGCAATTCCAAGAATTGCAACAGCCAAAATTAAAATAATAATTTGTTTAATAAATTATATGTAAATCTATTGTATCAGCAAATTTAACAATAATGCGCTTCCGCTCCAATAAGAGTTCATTTAATTCCAGACATTTTTCGTAAGAATTGTTTTCGACAAATAAATTAAACAAAGAATTACAAATCAATAAACTGCAAGTTGGCAATTTATTAACTTTAATAATTTTAACCAATCAAAATTATGCTAATACAATGGATAATAAAAATAATAACAGTATAAACAAGAAAGATAGAATTGTAAGAGTCAGTCTTAGTTTCCCCATTAAGTGTTTAAGTCAAGTGTTTTTAAATAAAGATAATTTTTGTCGTAACAGAAAAGAATAAACGGTTTTTTATTTTTAATTAAAATCGAATCCGGTTATTTAAATGGCGCAGTCGGTAGGATCCTTTCTCGTTATAAAAAGGATCCAGTGAAACAAACCTAAAATAAAAATAAAAATAGTGCAGTGAACAATTTAAAAAACATTGAACGCCACTATAAAAATAAAAATAGTGCAGTGAACAATTTAAAAAACATTGAACACCACTATAAAAAATAAAAATAGTGCAGTGAACAATTTAAAAAACATTGAACGCCACTATAAAAATAAAAATAGTGCAGTGAACAATTTAAAAAACATTGAACGCCACTATAAAATAAAAAAAAATAAAAAAAAAAATAGTGCAGTGAAAAAAAAAAAAAAAAATTTTTTTTACACCACTATAGAAATTAACACCGCTATAAAATTGTGTAGTGAACATTAATGCCAATTGGATACCACAATCCTTGGTTGAATCTTTCTAAAAGACAAAAAACCTTTGACCAACACAGACTAATGGAGGAACAGGCTCAAAATCAGATCAGCCTAGCGGAGGAATTGGTTAGAAAAGACCAACAGTTAGAGCGGCTAAGGACGGCGTATCTGGAACTGCAACAATTGAATTTGCAGCAACAACAACAAGCGCAACATGCAGTACAAAACCAAGATAACAGCTACAGGGAAAATATTTTAAAAACAGTGAATCACTTACCCACATTCACCGGAACGGGAGAGGTAACAATCAACAGTTTCTTCAGTAGTACACAATTTCTATTGTCAACTATACCAGATGAAAACATACGAAAGGAAGCAGTTAGAACAATATTTTATAAAATAATACAAGGACAAGCCAAGGATGTAGTAATAAACATCCCCACGCCAGACAACTGGGAGCTGATAAAAGAAACCCTAAAGCTAAGATATCGTCCCAGCGTGGAGCCACACCAGCTGTACAAGATGATCGCCAACTTAAAAGTAAATAATGTAAGTGAGTTAATTATTGAAATCCAAAACATAAAATACAAATCGGACGAACTAATAATTTATTATAAAGATGACCATTATATTAATTTATCAAACATAGACAGTTTGTTAGTTAACACTATTAAAGAAATGACACAAGGTACATTATTTGAAAAGATATATGAGGAAAGAAATATAAATGATATATTAAAATTATTAACAAAAAGAAGATTTGAGGACACTTGTATTCGACCTGAATACAGAAAATTTAAAACTAATAAATTTAACAATGTAAACATGAATTATAATAGAAATCTGAATAGAGTACAAGGCAATTTCAATACTAACTATAATAACAATAATAATAACGATAGAAACAGATACAATAATAATTATCAGTCTTTTAATTCAGGACGCTTTAAAGGCCCAAATAATTTTAATAAATTTACAAATTCAGGAAATTTCCATAGACCACAGACAGAGAACCCTAGACGGGATTCAGGCCAATATCGCCAAAACCAGTATAGGCAGGGTCCGGTCGAACCTATGGAAATCGATAATATTGATTTGAATATGAATAGACCTCAATTGGCAGGACACCCTAATCCGCAGATTGGCCAAAATCGCTTAATCTCGGGTAGGCAAAGCCAGGAGGGAATTCCCGCGAATAATAATATGAGAGAAGAAGTAAATAATTGCGTTTTTTTTATGAAGGGTCCTCGGAATGGCTACCCAAAATGAAATTGAGTATTAATAATAAAATTTATAGTGCACTAATAGATACAGGAGCTAGTTTTAGTTTAATTAATAGTGAAATAAAAGATTTTCCAAAGGAAAAATTGAAAGACCCGATATTATTTAGCACAATCACTAATAAGGATATAATAAATTATGAAGTATGTACAATAGCACCGGAAGAATTTAATTTGCCAAATAACGCTAGAGTAAGATGGAAGGCAGCACCATTAACGGGAAGGAAGTATGAATTTATAGTAGGTATCGACATTTTAACATTTCTTAATGCACATATAAATGTAGAGGACGGAAGGATAATTTTAAACCAAAAAGAAAGTAAATTTCTTAATAATCCTGACAATTTTGGCCAAATTTACGCTCTTGAAGCTACCAATTTTGATTTAGATAGACTAAAGTTAGATCATTTGAATAAAGAGGAATACACAGAGGTAAGGAAAATTCTGAACAGATTTAATAAACTATTCTTCAAGGAAGGCGACAAGTTGACCAGTACAATGAACATACACCACGAAATCAGGACAACGACTGACGAACAGATAAATTCTAAATTATACAGATACCCTCCCCAGCATGAGACGGAAGTTAGGCGACAAGTTAAATAAATGGAGGAACAGGGAATAATCAGGAAAAGCTGTTCACGTTACGCAAGTCCCTTAATAATAGTACCGAAAAAGATTGACAATTCTGGTGAAAGGAAATATAGACTAGTGGTAGACTATAGGAAATTGAACGAGATAACAATTGACGACAAATTTCCATTACCAAATATAGACTCAATCCTGGACAAACTCGGACGGGCACAATATTTTACAACAATAGATTTAGCTAAGGGATACCACCAAATTTTGATTAGGGAAAAAGATAGGGAGAAGACGGCTTTTGTTACACCACATGGACTGTATGAATTCATGAGAATGCCATTTGGGTTGAAAAATGCCCCAGCGACATTCCAAAGACTTATGAACGAGACACTAAGGGAATTTATTAACAAGACCTGCGTAGTGTATCTAGACGACATATTGATATTCAGTACGTCCCTGAGGGAACATGTAAAGGCAATAACGGAGATTTTCAAGGTACTAGAGGCAGCGAATTTGAAAATACAAATAGATAAGTGTAACTTTATGAGGAAAGAAACAGAGTTTTTAGGACATATTCTAACTAAGGAAGGGTTGAAGCCAAACCCAAACAAAATAAAGGTTATTCAAGAATTAGAAATACCAAAGACAGCAAAGCAAATAAAAAGTTTTTTGGGCCTAACGGGCTACTATAGGAAGTTTGTGAAGGACTATGCCAAAGTGGCACAACCAATGACAAAATATTTGAAGAAAGGCGCCAAAATCAATACAAAGGACCCCACATACATTGAAGCTTTTGAGAAACTAAAATTATTAATAAGCTCCCATCCTATATTAAGATATCCAAATTTTGAAAAGCAGTTTACACTAACCACTGATGCGTCAAATTACGCGATTGGAGCTGTTCTTTCACAGGAAGGACACCCAGTTTGTTTTGTTTCCAGAACCTTAAATAACCATGAAAAAAATTATTCCGCGACTGATAAAGAATTTCTGGCAATAGTATGGAGTGTCAACTATCTTAGACCATATGTTTACGGTAGACATTTTAAAATTTTAACTGACCACCAACCAATTAAATTCTTGCATTCAAAATACAGAGGAAAGGATATGTCCCCAAGACATCAAAGATGGCTACTGAAATTGGGGGAATACGACTATGAAATCGAGTATATCAAAGGAAAGGAAAATAGAGTAGCAGATTTTCTAAGTGGACTTGAAAATGAGAAGGACGAAAATAATTGGAAGGATACTGAATCTAATTTAAATTCAATACACAATATCGAGGAAGATAACATATCAATGATAACAATTCACTCTGCCGATGAAAATCTTTTAGATCACTTCTTCATAAAAGAAGAAATAGTTAATAAATATAAAACACAAATAATACTAACGAACAATAAAATAGAAGAATTTAAAGAACTACATGGGAAGAGAATAATTTTTATTGCGGAAGGTGACTTCGGTCAAATGGGAGAAATATTTAGGAGATATATTACCAAAGGAAAAGTAGGAATATATTCAGAGTTATCAGATCACAGTTATAATATAGTTCAGGAAAAACTAATGGAATTATTTTCAAATGATGAACAAATTAATTTTATTAAATGCACAATGCGAGCACAGGATATAGAGACTGAAGTGGAGGCAGTTAGACAAATTTCACTCTATCACGTAAGAGAAAGTCTGCACTCCGGCATACTTGAAACATATAACAAAATTAAATATAAGATATATTTTCCAAAGCTCCTGGAACTAATTCAGATAATAATTAATCAGTGCGAAATCTGTCAACAAGTAAAGTATGACAGAAATCCTATTAAAAATAAATTTCATAACACAGAAACACCTTCAGATAAAAACCAAATTATACACATTGACACATATATAATAAAAAGGTTTTATTTCTTAACAACCATAGATAAGTTTTCTAAATTTGCAACAGCATATTCGTTGCCTGACAGAAATCAACTAACCTTGATAGAAAAACTAGAAGAGCACATCTCTAAATATGGAAAACCGACTAAAATAATAGCAGATAATGAGTTTAATACACTTAGGATAAAAGAATTTTTAACAGAGCAAGGCATCGAATTACACATAACCAAACCCAATAGTCATACAGGTAACGCAGATATAGAAAGACTACATAACACTATTGCAGAGAAATTCAGAGTCCTATATCAAGTTAACAAATGGTTATCCATACAACAGATAATTCAACGAAGCATTAGAAACTACAACGATAGGTATCATTCAGGTATAAAAAGTTCACCAAACGACGTACAAGATGGGCGGGTAGACCTAGAGAAAATTAAAAATAATCTAGAAGAAGGTAAAAGGAAGAATATTGACAAACTTAATTTGAAAAGAGAAGAGTACAGGGAAATAAGACAGGAAGGTTTTGTAAAAAATTACAAAGCTGTTAGACATAAAGAACAACCGAAATATAGGAAATTAAAACTGGAAAATATTCACTCATGTAACATTAAACGACCATTAAAATTTTCAGATGTTGACAATATTAACGATACTAACATGGTTTCCACTGATCACGGGCCTAACGACAACTAGAATGCTAACGGAAAAAAACGGATACATTGAAATTTTTATGAGGAATCAGGAAATAGTCAAGGACTCGGACACAATATTACACATAGTAAATTTACGCGACATAGAATACATCTTGGACCAAATGACGGAGAATGTTATTTTAATGCGAACAGAAAATAAGGAAATACTTCAACTAGAATTGTCAGATGCTAGAAGTAAATTCACGACACTAGTACCTCAGCAAAATGGACAAAGACGCGGACTAATTAATGGAATAGGCAGTGTATCGAAATTTTTATTTGGAACAATGGATGATGAAGACAGGCAAAATATTCAAAAACATTTATTCGATATTAATGAAATTAAGGAAAATAACAATCAACAAATAATAATTAATGATTATTTTAATATTACTTTAAACCATCTGAAAATGATTGTTAAGAATGATAGGAAATTAATAGAGGAGGAATTGAATTCCATAAACAAAAGATTAGAGGAAGAATACGATAGAACAAGGTATTTGGAACAATTAACAAATATAAAATTAATTAAAAGTAAAATAGAGCACCTACAGGATAACGTGATATCCGCAAAACAGGGAATTGCTCATCCAAGTATTTTAACTTACAATGAAATTAACAAATATAAAATTGATTATAATAAATTAAAATATATTCAAATGGGAACAGCATTCTATAATAATTCATGTCTAATTTTCGCTATAAAAATACCTAAAACATTTATTACAGCTAGATTAAGATTTATTGTACCACTACCCAATGAACACAACCAAGAAATAGATTATAAGATGGAACAAATTTTGGAACATGAAAATAAAAGTTACATATTTGAAGAAAACAGACATTTGAAAGATTTAAAATTAAGTAACCATTGTATAATAAAAAATGATTGTCAACTAGTAAAAAATAGAGACTTAGAAATAATTCAATTAGATATAGACACAGTTATAATAAAAAATTCAATAAACATAAGTATCATACAAAACTGTAATTTGGAAAATATTACTCTAAATGGAAATTACTTAATAAATTTTAATAATTGTTCAATAAGAATAAAAGACTATTACTTTTCAAATATTGTGGAAAACATAAAAGAAACACAAATTATAGAAAACATTAACACAATTAGAAATTTTACAAACAAACTATCATTTCAAGAAATAGAAATTGAACATAAAAATAATGTAAAGAATATTAATGTATTAAAATACCACACTAAGTTAACATACGGATGTAATATTGTCATTATATTTGTAATACTTACTTTAATTTTAATAATTGTAATAAAACATAAAAATATTAAAATAATATTAAATAAAAGAATTCAGGAGAATTCTAATCTAAAGGAGGGAGAAGTTACATATACAAATCCCTCTATACACACATATATACGAAATGACCCTATAGATGATTTTTTAAATAAAATACAGAATATAAATAAGTAATGAAAAGTAATGTAAAACTCATTTCCTGTTTGTTTAAAGAAATTAAAACAAAATTTATAAATCAGACCTATTTTTCGGTCGCAATTCCAAGAATTGCAACAGCCAAAATTAAAATAATAATTTGTTTAATAAATTATATGTAAATCTATTGTATCAGCAAATTTAACAATAATGCGCTTCCGCTCCAATAAGAGTTCATTTAATTCCAGACATTTTTCGTAAGAATTGTTTTCGACAAATAAATTAAACAAAGAATTACAAATCAATAAACTGCAAGTTGGCAATTTATTAACTTTAATAATTTTAACCAATCAAAATTATGCTAATACAATGGATAATAAAAATAATAACAGTATAAACAAGAAAGATAGAATTGTAAGAGTCAGTCTTAGTTTCCCCATTAAGTGTTTAAGTCAAGTGTTTTTAAATAAAGATAATTTTTGTCGTAACAGAAAAGAATAAACGGTTTTTTATTTTTAATTAAAATCGAATCCGGTTATTTAAATCGCGCGCGTTATTGTCGTTATCGCTGTCGAATAAAGACAATCAGGCCGTACCTTTTCATCTGACTTCGAGAGTTTTGCGTCTCACTCTCGCATTGGTTAATTGCGTGGCGTGGGTTAGCGGTACTGAGGTACAGTTTCCCGGGGTATCAATTAACCTTTGCAAAACTTTTAAAAAGAATTTTATTCGCGTTCAGCTCCGACTCCCTATATGAAGGTATAGGTCGACCATCGGATACTGAACCTGTGTGGGATAGCCTGGCTCTATAGTTTTAAAACCTTGCCATTAAAAATAAAATAAAATAAATAAATAAATAATAAATAAAAATGAGGCGCTATAAAAAAAACAATGTGTTGTTATTGTGAATACTTATTACACAAATTTGGAAAGTTATGCTGAGACTGCTCTCAAATGCATCAACCTTCCGAAGAGTGGCCAACAAATTTTAAGAAACTGGACATTAATACTCCTGTACGTCAACTTGCCATAGTTGTTGTAAACCATAGTGTCGCTAAAAACCCGTGATTGGCATCGTTCTCAACAATTACAAATTTCACTAAGCGAACAAAATTTAGCTTCATAAAGACCTCAAACCAGCAGACCATGGAAAGAGCCGACAATTTGTTCAGTGGTTAATGGAGCAAAGTTAAGTGAGTGACAATTTTATGAAAAAAAAATAATCTTCTCCAATGAAGCGCATTGCTATCTGAATGGTTTCGTGAATATACAAAATTGTCGAATTTTGAACTCAAAAAATCGTCGTTCAATCATTAAGAAAGAAATGCAACTAAAACGAGCCAAAATCTGGTGCGGATTTTGTTTAAGTACAATGATTGGACTGTAAACGGCATTCGTTACAGGGACATGATATTGGAGGTTTTGTAGCCTCCACTGGACAGCACAGATCTGGATGACTTGTGGTTTCAGCAAGACGACGCGACCTACTACACCGCGCATGATGCAATCTACTTTTGCTGAAACGATTTTCAGAACAAAATATTAGTTAACCACCAAGATCATGCGATTTACCGCCCTGCGTTTTTTTTTTTTTTTTTGGGTTTTATAGAATCTTGGGTTTATGCGAATAAACCAAAAGCAATTGCTAAGCTCTAATGCGAGATTTAACGCGTTATTGATGAGATACATCCACATCTCTGTAAAAAAAGTCATGAAAATTCTTAAGAAAAGAGTAATGACCTGTCACTAGAGCCGTGGAAGCCATTTGACGGATATTTTTTTACTCCATACATAACCGTAACAAGTCTTCTTTACAATCCAATAAAAAATCAGAACTATGCGAAAAAAGCGTATTTTTATTTTAATATGAAGAAGTGCATTTTTACTGAGAGACCCTTTATTTTGTATGTTAAACAACTAACCGAGTAAAACTTTGATGGGATCGGAACAAGAAACATGTTACAAATTAAATATGAAACTAATCAGCACTGTTTTATATTTCGAGTGGAATAATAAATATATTTTTGAGTCGTCCGTGCAGTGTTGTAATTTATAACAGCATTGCTAAGTATGATAATCCGAACATTTTAATTCCATTCTGCGTTCCCGCAAAACTTTTTTGTAGTGAATTTTCCTCGATATTAACACGAAACACAATAGGTTTACGGAAAACTTAATTAGTTATTCTCAAGCGAATGCTTTGCCTAAAGATAAGTGTAAAACTATTATTTTATTTATTTATTTATTTATTTTATGTTACCAACATCAGTATAAACACATAATACTCTTTGCACATAGAATTATGGCGCAGGGTATACTGAAATATAAAAAAATACCTTTCACTGACAAAACAATTAAGTAAAGACACAAAAACATCACCAAAAAATATTTTAGAAGAAGAACTACAAACATAAATATTTAAATACAGGGAAAGAAGGAGATACGCTTAACATAAGCATGACTAAGTGTTGTTGTGTTGCTTCCAGTGATGATGACTATTTACTTAAGCAATGCCCAAACACATTCATTAATTTGCCCTCAAAAAAGCACTTGCTGCAACAAAAATACTTCGTTTAATTGTGTAATTGAAAAAAGGTAGTGTTGATATACAATATGTATATCAATGGTTTGCATTCTTAAGGTAAAAATCTATTTACTTTTGGTTTCACAGAATTTTACAATACATAAATACATAAGTATGTCTTATTTATGTGACATATTTTGTAAGCAAGTCAATAGCAACATGATTGAAATCCTACAAATAACTACTCAACATCATAAAAAGTTGAGTAATAGGCAGAAAAAATAATGTGTGTAGGTTAGGTAAAATTATTTTCGTTGTTCATACCGTGTTCCGACGCCTCTGTCATTCTATTTAGGAATATTTGTCAATTTTGTCAATTCAATTGTATTTTCACTTTTGTTTTTAAGTAAATACACTGCTAAAAATAAGAAGATATTCAAAAATACCATTATACAGATGAGAATTCACTGAATATGTATACTGAATATAAAAGTCAAATAATGATGGTATGATGTAGACAGTTTTTAATATCTCACTTTAACAGAACGAAAATTATATCCCAAACCTTAAATTTTTGTACTGAGTTTAAATTTTTCCTTGCTTTCATTCACAGGGTGGGCTTAAAAATTAAATACCTTTTTCGTTTATATATTTTTTCAGATTATATAAATCTGTGGCAAAAAAGAATAACTACTTAAGTCGACATAAGCTGAAATTGAGATAATAACACCATTGCAATTCCACAATTTAAAACTGCTTAAGGGCAAATTTTAAATTTTTTGAAAGGAAGTTAGAAATCCTATTTTCTTTATTTTCAAAAATCAATTCATTTTGTATAACAACTTATTTCAATTTATAATTTAACCAAATATACGAAAACCGCTACGATCTTTAAATAATACAGGGTGGAATTCATATAATAGTCTTTACCTTAAATGGAGTCAATTTATAAAAATCAACTGAAAAACTATTAAACAGACATAATCAGTTTTTATACCTTTCACAGTTAGTGTAAGAGAATATATATGTTTGTCTTTCCTTGTGAAATTTCTACAATATTCATTTCCGATCCCATAAACTATATATTTTCTGAAAGCTTATGAATGGGAGGTCATTTAAGCATTATCCGTCTGTCTGTATGTCTGTCTTTCTGACCATCTGTCTGTCTGACAGTCTGTCTGTGTATGTTGAAATCAACTTTTTAAAGCCCCCCGACATCGCCAATATCCGTGTAAGGTATAAAAATATCAGAAATATTCGGGAGCAGATCGGTATTGGAAATCAGCATAATCACCCCATAACTTTCTAAACACGACTGCCTCTGTTTTTTCGCTTTTTTTAACAAAAGTCAAAATTTTCCACCCCTATGATAATTTATAAACACGGTGGTTACTATTTATAGATATATGCCTCTGGAGAAATTCGTGAAAAATTTTGGATAAATTGGTCACTTATCGGCAAAGTTATAGGCAAAAATTATTATTATATCAAATTGAATTTTTATTTTATCTATTTATTTAACTAAAGTCCCGGGAGTTAAATAGTTGATATTTACAACCAACATGTAACCACTGATCAAAGAGTGCCGATGATGAAATCGTAGCTGGTTTTGAAAATGCATTCCACTCGGCTAGTGTCGGTAAAAATATAATTTTTTCAGATTTTCATTTCATTTATCACAATTAAAAAATTCTTTGTAATAATAAGAATTTAAAATCAAATTTTTTAAACATCTACAACGCCAACAAGTAACAGTGCTATATTCGGCCGTGCCGAATCTTATATACCCTTCACAACGTGTAGTCATGCAATAACAATTGTTTGTATCACCATTCATCTCATATAAAATACGTACTGTGAGCGTCAAAAAAAAGTGTACACAAATATTTTTCAAAAACATTGTTTTTATATCAGTATTTTCATTTACGATAAAGTTTTACATTTAGGTACTTTTAAATCAGTATTTAGTTCTCTACCTTATTCTAAACAAAACAGCAAAAATATTAACAACAACAAAAAATTTACAACAAAAATAAAAAATAATTCATTATTTACGCGTCAAAAAAAAGTGTACAAACTGTTTTTAAATGAAAATAAAATCGATTTAGTATTTAGTTGATTTTGCTTTTGCCTTAATTACAGAATTTAGTCTTCTGGGTATCGATTCTACTAATTTTTTAGTTATATCGGATGAAATTTTCTGCCATTCCTCCATTATAACGGATTTCAGCATATTCTTATCGCTAATTGTCCTTTTTCGGAGTTGGCGGTCCAAATGCTCCCACAAATGTTCAATTGGATTTAAGCCCGGTGATTGTGGAGGATGATCCAATGTTTTGGGAGAGCGGTACAGAAGCCATTCTTTTACTATATGGGATGTATGTTTGGGGTCGTTGTCCTGTTGAAAAATCCAAGATCCTTCCAACCCCAATTTCTCCATACTGAATGGCACGTTGTTTTGCAAAATGTTCAGGTAGTCCATCTTATTCATTGTACTTTCAATAAAAACCAAATTCCCTACTCCGTTTGCCGCCATACATCCCCACACCATCACCGAACCCCCTCCATGCTTAACCGTGGTTATTAAATTTTGGTCAGCATAATCATTGTTTTTTGTTCTCCATACTTTAACTGTTTTTTTCTGGCCAAACACCTCAAATTTACTTTCATCAGTAAAATGCACATTATTCCAGAATGAAACATCTTTATTTTCATACTTTTTGGCGTATTCTAGGCGTCTTTTTTAATTAGCTGGTAATATTAGTGGTTTCTTTCGTGGGAATCGACCATGTTACCCGTTTTCGTGTAATGATCGTCGTATTGTACTGGCACTTACGGTAGTTTCTGATGTTGCCGAAACTTCCTCTGATATTTTAACGGCACTTTTAAAAGGATTCTTTTTTACATCGCGCACTATGGATCTTATTTCAGCCTCCTTTAAAAGTTTTCGCCGGCCCGACCCTGGACGATTTTCTATTTTGCCGTATTTTTCGTTTTTATCAATAATTTTTTTTGCAGTATTGTGGCTTCTGTTTAATAGAGCCAATTTCTCTGAAAGTTTTTCCTTCATTCCGAAGTTTTATTACTAATTCTCTAATATCACTAGAAGTTTGTTTTCCCATTCCAAAAAAATTAAAATTTACTTCACACGAGGAGATCTTACTCTGCAGATCACAATTAATTTACATAAAACAATAAAAACCTTTCATTAGAATGCTAAAATAAAGAAAACAACCAAATATAACGATATTCTTTTACAGTAGCACACCGCTGAAATGATGCATATGCAACAACTTTATTTTGACGCGTAAAATATGGATTCGAATTTGTTTTTGCTCCATCATTTATGTATTTGTAAGAAATTTCTCATTGATTTTCTATAGCTAACTAGAGATTAGTATACTAATATTAAAAACCCTAGAATGATAAATTTAGTCATATCTTAAAAGACTAAAAAAATACTTTATTGTAGAAAAAGTTTTTGTACACTTTATTTTGACGCTCACAGTACATATGTATATACTGGTTAGACTAAATGTGGCATCGAATCCCAGCTGAGCCAAAAAAATTTTATCTTATTTTATTTAAGATATTATTTATATTTTATTATTTTTTTTATATTTCTTTTTAAATTTTTTTTTCATTTTTTTTTTGTAATTTTTTTTATTTTTTTTTTATTTTTAATATATTTTTTTTTTTAATTTTTTTTTTTTGGCATGTTTTTTGCATGTATGTATATAAGTATGTTGTTGTTGTAATTGTGTAAAAAACGAGGTGGTCGTGGTTTTTTGCTCATATCTCAGAAAGTTATGGGGCGATTGTGCTGAATTTCAATAGCGATTCATTCCTGGATATTTTCAAGAGATTGATACAATATACAGATCTGAGGAACATATAGTTGCTTCTAAAAGTTGATTTCAACCAACACACGGACAGACGGACAGACGGTCAGGGCTTAATCGACTCCTCTATTCATAAGCTTTCAGAAAATATATACTTTATAGGGTCGGAAATGAAAATTGTAGAAATTACAAACGGAATGACAAAGCTATATATACCCTTGTGCACCACAGGTGAAGGGTATAAAAATAGATATACAAAGCTAAAATTTCGTCAGTGTGATTTTCTGGCTAATCTTCTCTCAAAATCAAAAAAAAATAAAATGATACTCCCTCCTTATTGTGGTCTACAAGTATTACTCAAACCTGAAGATGGATATCTAAAATTCCGCATAGCCCAATATAATACTCTTATTTGTTTAAATTTATTTTTTTAGTTTTCTTAGAACAAAATTAATTAAAAACATATTTTATAATAAAAGTTATTTGATAATTAAAGCTGGTTAACTGTTTTTTTTTTTAGTTTTTAAGAAAGCAACCAATTTCTGTATTGTATTATTGGAAAACCGGGTTTTGAAAAAGTCGAATAATCGATCACCCTAATATGTAAGTATGTTAAGCATTAACTTACATTAACATGTATTATAAATAGATATTTTGTATGCGTGCGTAAACTTGTCTTTAAAATGTTATTGAACTTTACTAATTCTAGACAACAGCAACAACACAATACGACATTTATTTATCTAAATTAAAGACGAAAACAAGTACCCACTTGTATTTGCAAAAACAAGGACATTGTTTATTATTGTATGATATTTGTATACAGTAGAAAGCAAAAGAGACAATATTATTGTATGCCATTTTTGAAATTTTTTATAAATAAAAATACGCTTATATTTTTAACAAAATTATGATTATATTTATATTATTTATATACTTTTTAACAAAATATATTATTTAAAAAAAATTTCAGATTTTTGCAGTCATAAAGACTGAATCAAACTTAAATAATAGCACATTCATACTATCGCACAATGATGCATTTCATAGTCAAACATAAACAATTAAATGCTTAATACTTGAACTTTTTAAAGCACATATCATGTAATTAAAAAAAGGAAATTAAACAATTATCAAGTTCATTTTAGTGCCACAAGAGGGAGCTGTTATAATGTAAGTAAGATTTGCCATCATTAAAACACTTAACAAACCTAAGTATCGCAAGATTAAAAACTCGATTTATTTGGGACATAAGTTATTAACAATTTTAAATAAAAAACAATTGTAAAGAAATAAAATAAGAAAGATTTACAACAACGGTAAAAGACTTTAGTAGTAAATTTCGTTCTCAGTCACCTTTGGTAGGAAATATAAATAAAATAACCATTTGATTATCGAATTCTATTTCTCAGCAGCTTTTGAGTTAAATAGATGATATTTACAACCAACACTGAAATACAGGTTAAAGAATGCTGACGATGATACCGCAGCTGGTCTTGAAAATGCATTCTACTCGGCTTTTCTAGATTATTCTTTCATTATCGCATTTAAAAAAATAAATAAAATTCTTTATAATATAAGAATGTTTAAAAATGAATTCAAGCCTGTTTAAAAATGTAAATATTTGTTTAAAATTAAAAAAATGTTCGACAAAAAATATAAAAATTAAAATTATTTAATTTTACAGTTACATAGTTTTATTTAAAAAAAATACAAAAGTAAAAAACATTGTTATTGTTTTGCTCTCAACTGTAAGTTATTAATAACAAAGACGAACAAAGAAAATAAAGAGGACTTAATTCAATTTGTTTTTGAAAGGAGATTATATTCTTTTCATTTCAAAGCTATTTTTAGCTTTCCAAGAATATGTGTGTCGAGTTTTCCATAAAAGACTTTTTTTTATTTCATTTTTATTTTTAACAAAGAAATTAAATAAATTAATAACTTTAGAGTAAGTAGTTTAAAAAAGTAGTTTTTAATATTATTAGCAATAAGCTGAAAAAAATATCGAAAACATTCTATTTCATAGATTATTTTTAATAAATAAAACATAAAGGGTCCGCCAAATAACTTTTTATTTGTTGGAAATGCTATAAAAAAGTGTAGCTTCGGCTGTGTGGCGTATGCGTGCGGGTTTTCTGTGCCCCAAATGCGACAATTTTGCTTGTTAACATACCCGCCAAGATCAAAAAGAGCTTCATCTGAAAGATGATTTTTTTGGCAAAATCGGCCAAAGTAATGTCGCAATATTTCCCAGCGTTGTTCAAGCGTATACACAACTATATTCGTTCAGCGGAAGGATAAAACTAATTATCTGTCAAATCACACATGAGCTAAGTGTTACCATTCACGAAACAATCACTAATTGAAAAAAAACGTTAGATGGCGGACCCTTTGTAATGAATGTTAGTAGACTTGTGTCCGACGAAAAATTTTTTTAAGCGAGAATGCGCAATCTTGTTATATCCTTTATAGAGAGTGTAAGGTTTGTCTACAATATTTACTTCCGACCCCATAAAGTACATATTTTCTGAGAGCTTATGAATAAATAGGATGAATGAGCATTGTTCGTATGTGCTTGTGTATGTTGAAATCAGTTTTTAAAGCCTTTCCTCTATTTTCCCTTTCCCTTATTTTTATCACCTTTATTTAAATTTTCAGCTTAAGTATAATTTATAGACCCGCTTGTGACTATTTTGGCGCCCTATGCTCCAATGGGAGTTAGAGGAACACATATATATATTGTGACTATTTATAGATATAATATGTCTCTAGATATATTCGTGAGAAATTTCTTCGTGACAAACCTGTCACTAATCGGCAAAAGTTATTTGGAAAACTATATATTTTTTTTAATACATCAAATTTTTCGAGCTCCTAAATAATTTTTGGACACGTGAAAGACATCATATAATAAGCCGTAGACTCAAAATTTATTTTTGAGAAGAACTAATAAATAATAAGTTAAAAGCACCAAAATACATCTGCTTTGGAGTTTTTCATAAAATATACAAACTAAAATGGATTTTTTTTTCAGTTTCTACATATAAAAGGAGTCAAATATAGTAGTTACGGCTTTGTCCCCTTAACCCCCACAAAATTAGTATCAAATGAAAGGACTTGACCATTAAATACAGTAAACTACATATTAAAAAAGTGTAAGATCAAAGATTTTTTAGAATTTATTTTTACCCCATTAATATTAGTATCAAATAAAAGGGCTCGACTAAATCAATGGTGGGCGTTGGTTTGCCTGAGTTACAAAGTTGTTCGGGTATTTAGTAAATTATCCTACATACATGATTGCTGAAAAGTTTTTAAAACAACAGTAAGAAATATGCTCTTCCATGGCTACGTAGATTGGCTTTTGTTATTTTTTGTTTTTTATTTTTTTTAGCAAAAATAAAAGTTATTTTTATACCCTTCACACAGTGAAAAAGGGTGTGTATATAGGTTTGTCATTACGTGTGAAATTTCTACAATTTTCATTTCCGACCCCATAAAGTATATATTCTCTGAAAGCTTATGAATAGGGGAGTCGATTAAGCTCTGTCAGTCTGACCGTCTGTCCATGTGTATGTTGAAATCAACTTTTTGAATCCCCCCGACATCGCTTGGACCCGGGTGAGGTATTAAAATATCAGAAATATTCGGGAGTAGATTGCTATTGAAAATCAGAAACAGTAGTACATAAACAACTGAGATTTGAGCAAAAACCCATGACCACCTCGATTTTTTTCACAAAAACAATATTACAACAACATACATACAAACGTGTATACTGGTTAGAGTAAACGTGGCATCGAATCCCAGCTGAGCCAAAAAAAAATTTTTTTATTTTTATTTTATATATTATTTATATATTTTATTATTTTTTATTTTTTTTTTAATTTTTTTAACATACATACGTAAATTTATAATTTTACAATGGGATGTTTTTATGTATGTTTTCCGAATGAATGGCGACACAAACTACTGTTATTGCATGACAACACGTTGTGAAGGGTATATAAGACTCGGCACGGCCGAATATAGCACTCTTACTTGTTTGTTTTAAAATTTTAAAATATATGTTATTTTCGGTCCTTGATAAAAATTCAAAATCAAAGATGGCGTCGGAAATAACAAAGCAAAATTGCGTATAAAATAAAACATTAAATCTAGATTACGCTATGATGTGGTCATTATACATACATACATATATATACATGATGGTAACGGCTATTATCAGATTCGGCATGATCGAATGATTTACTCTTGTTTTTATTATTTTTGTGTAAGTATGGTAAACTTTATAGGTATAGCATATATTACCCACCGATAAGGACATACAAACTACAAACAATTCAGTTTGTGCAAAGGATTTTTTTCTCGTATAGATCAATTTTGCTCAAACTGCATTAGCAGAACATTTTTTCGGACAGCAATGGGTAATATTAATAAAAAAAGATGTTTTCAATATGAAATAATAATGACACATTAAAAAAGCAACATTACGTTTTCTCCACACATAACAAAATTGTTGATGTTTTGTTTTGGTGCGAACAACTTCATGGCTAACAAAGACGTTTAATTATAAAATCTTTTATTAAATGATAATTTCTATGCAACCAATTCTAGTTCAATGAAACTGTGAAATGAAAAGTTTTTGTGCAGTAAAAGGTATGGTGACACCACACAGGTTGAGAGTCTCATTTTGTGAAATTCATTGTTTACTTTGTTAATTTAAAACACAGACTTGAACATTTTTATTGCTTGTAAATTAATTTATGCAAACAATATTTTATATAGAAAAAAATTAATTACGGAATAATTTAATTAAGCTTTATTGGTTTATTGGCTTGTCATGAATATTGGGACAACTCGAACAAAAACAAGTAAAAGCGCTATATTCGGCCGTGCCGAATCTTATATACCCTTCACAACGTGTAGTCATGCAATAACAGTAAATTCACGTATGTATGTTAAAAAAACAAAAAAAAAATTAAAAACAAAAAATTTAAAAAAAAAATTAAAAAAAAAATTATTATATACATATATAATATATATAAAACAAAAAAAAAAATAAAAAAAATTAAAAAAAAAAAATTAAAAAAAAAATAATAATAAAAATATACATAATATATTAAATAAAAAATAAAAAAAAAATAAAAAAAATTTAAAAAAAATTAAAAAAAAAATTTTTTTGGCTCAGCTGGGATTCGATGCCACGTTTTCCCTAACCAGTATACACGTTTGTATGTATGTATGTTGTTGTTGTAATGTTGTTTTTGTGAAAAGAAAATCGAGGTGGTCGTGCGTTTTTGCTCATATCTCAGTTGTTTATGTACCGATGTTTCTGATTTTCAATACCGATCTACTCCCGAATATTTCTGATATTTTAATACCTTACCCGGGTCCAACCTATGTCGGGGGGCTTCAAAAAGTTGATTTCAACATACACACGGACAGACGGTCAGACGGACAGACTGACAGGGCTTAATCGACTCCCCTATTCATAAGCTTTCAGAAAATATATACTTTATGGGGTCGGAAATGAAAATTGTAGAAATTTCACACGGAATGACAAACCTATATATACCCTTTTTCACTATGTGAAGGGTATAATAAGTAGTTATTCAGATTACTCGTTTATTTATTTTATTCCAATTACATATCATAACAACTTTTCCATTCCTGATAGACGAATTGCCCTTGACAGAAAACATCCCTAAAAAGTTGCTTTGCTGTATCAATACGCCGTTGCATATACCTGTATGAATGTGCCTTTAGTGGATGTTTTCTGTTAAGGTGAATTCATATAACAGGGGTGGAAAAGTCGTAATGCACCGTTTAATTAAAAAAAAAATTTACCTACATATATATACATGAGTAAGGGTTTACAAATTACAAATATAATAAAAACATTTGTTATCAAAAAAGAATACTAAGTCAGTTTTTCAATACAGAAACGAAAATATCATTTTTTATCCCTGCATTAATTAATAAAAATCAAGGCAAATTTAAATAATTTTAAATTATGCTCCCCGATCAGCTGTTGCGACGAGGTTAACTGTATAGATATGCTTGGTCAAATTCAATATTAATTCAATTCACAACCCTAGTTGTATCTATGTGTTTACAGTATTGTATGCTTGTTATTGGTAATTTTCATAGAAACATTTTGTACCTATAATACAATTTCATTACAAACAAGTCGAATTCACTATCACTATTTTTTATTAAAAATTGTGAAATATTTTTTGTAGCTCTGCAAAAAATGTGATCAACGTTCTAATTTTTATTAACCTGACGTTTAATATTATTGGACATTTAGCAAAACAAGCATATACCGTTACAACAAAAATTGTTTTACAAGTAAACTACTCAATACGAAATTATGAACTGAACAATTATCTTTTGTGTGGACTATAAATTAGTGTCAAGCTCCGCGGCGACATAAAACTGATCGATCAGGGATGCCAATTCAGCACCATTCGGGCCCAATTCAGCTCGTTTCAACAACCCAAAAGTCGCAATTTGTTGGTCAGTCTTTTTCAAAACATGCACCAGGTTAGTGCGGTTACTTTAAAATTGTCAATATTATGCAATATTTCTCCAACATTTAATAATTTTAAAATAATGTACCTATTGAAGTCCCTAATTATCCGATAATAAATATTGTTTGAAAGATGTATCTGGAACTTTACTAATATTACGAAAAACCTTTTTTAAATGAGTAATTCTACGAATACTTACTTATGTATTTGATTAAAAATTCTAGGCAACTACAAGAAAATTAAAGAATACAAAAGTTTACCTCTATAACGTACTCATAGATTTCAATTATAAAGGGTGTCCACATTTGAAGTATCATTGTCAATGGAAATCGCAGCAGAGATAATCCGAAGCTTTCTTTTGAGAAAATTGCTTATTTAGACGTACAGTATGTATTTGGTTTTGACAGGAAGGTTTTTTAAATCGACAGTGTACAAAGTTTGTACTACAAACATATGTAGCTGAAACACATTAAATAAATATTGCGCGCGGAGACGCTCACATCTAGTTACACCATAGTAGTATTCTTCCCACCAATCTACCACTTTAAAACTAAAACCATCTTTAATGCTGATTCGACACACCCTGTGACACATATGCATCAATTTCATTCTTAACGTTAGAACAGCTGTTTGCTAACTCAACATTTTTGCCATTCCTCTATCCAACAAGATGTGTGTATAACCACCCTGTCACGCCTTTCGCATATTTTTGCGTTCGGTGTGCTTTTTTCTTCAAGTCTGCATAAAAAATCAAAATTCTGTTAATAAAATCAACAAAACCTCGCAAAAACTGAACACTAACGACCTCGAGCCTAATATAATGTCGAATTATATGAAGATAACTTGTTTTCTTTGTTAAGAGCTCAGAAATTTTTCTGCGAAAAAAATTACGAAAATTCCCACAACCAGCGAACGAACGACGGCCAACAGCAAGATAGCACAGCTACAGAAACAACACAACACTAGGCGAGGTAAGAAACAGAAAATACAAAACGACTGACAACAAATGTCAAAAATTAGTAAACATGTTTGACAATTGCTACTGTGTTGAGAATGAGCAAATGTAATGATTTTGTTAGCAACATATAGTGAGGTGTATAAATAAAGAAATATTGTGATGCCAGATGAGGAAATTAGGCAATGTATATTTAATTATAAACATGTTGCTAAAGACTTTGGATTTAGTTTAGCTTGGGCGTAATTTTTTCTATGTTGAAAATTTAAAAAAAAATATATATAATAAATATTTTTTTTAATTAGCAAAGACTTAAATGACCTTTATTTTTAATAAATAAAAAGTAAAAAAATATTTATGTATATGTAAATAAATTTTCAATGAATATTTTTTTTTATAAAAAACATTTAAAAAAAAAAAAAGATATTTGCATTGATTAGTAACTTGACTGACCTTTATTAATTTTTAATTTTTCAATAAATAATAAAAAAAAACAAATTTAAAAAAAATATTTATTTTTAACTATATTTTCAATAAATATTTTTACAAAAAAAATTTACGTACACCTACCTAAACATAAAAAACTGGAAATGAAAATTCTTCTAACCATGGTACCACGACTTGCTTACTTAATTTTTACATTCAAGTTTAAACTAAAAAAAGATTCATTAATACAAGTGAAAGTTATACTTATCTTTTCAGTCCTTACTCTAATCTTATTTCAAAATGTCTTCTGCTCCCGCCTCTTCCTCTTCGACGAGTAGTGAAGTCAAATATGTCACAGAAGTGCCTAGTAGTCTTAAACAATTAGCGCGATTGGTAGTGCGTGGCTTTTATACCATCGAAGATGCTTTAATTATTGATATGCTGGTGCGTAATCCTTGTATGAAAGAAGACGACATAGCTGAATTACTGCGTTTTGAAAAGAAACAAATGCGTGCTAGAATATCTACCCTGCGTAATGATAAATTCATACAGATTAGACTAAAAATGGAAACGGGCCCTGACGGCAAAGCACAAAAAGTCAATTATTATTTCATCAACTATAAAACATTCGTAAATGTGGTCAAATACAAACTGGATTTGATGCGAAAACGTATGGAAACAGAAGAGCGAGACGCTACGAGCAGAGCTAGTTTTAAATGTTCAAATTGTAATAAGACATTTACAGATCTGGAAGCAGATCAATTGTTTGATTTTGCTACTCAGGAGTTTCGTTGTACATACTGCGGTAGTACAGTAGATGAGGATATTTCGGCCATGCCTAAAAAGGATTCACGTCTAATGTTAGCTCGTTTCAATGAACAGTTGCAGCCTTTATACGATCTACTGAGAAACGTTGAAGGCATTAAATTGGCTCCAGAAATTCTGGAACCTGAACCTGTCGATATAGATACTATAAGAGGGTTGGTTTCTAAAGTTGTCTATAAAAATTTGTTTCGAAAATTATTTATATTTATGTATATTTATATATTTTTTTATAAATTAGTCTTAACAAGCCTGCCAACCAAAGAGGTGAGGGTCAAATGTGGTCAGGTGAAGCTACACGAAATCAAGGTTTTGCGGTAGAAGAAACTCGTGTGGACATTAATATCGGAGGAGATGATGTGTCAGAAGCAGTAGCGGAGCGTAAAGCTCGACCCATATGGATGACTGAGAGTACAGTTATTACCGAAGATAATGGTGATAATTCGGAAGCCATACTAAACGAAGCTGCGATAAATTCCCAACAAATTGGTGGGTCTAGCTCATCAACTTCTACTTCGAACAGCAATCGCAAGAAGGAACAAGAAGATATCATGGCTGTTTTGCTGCAACATGAAAAGCAGCCAGGACAAAAAGAAAACCACATGAAAGGCATAAAATCTAATGCTAATTCAAGTGATTCTAGTGATGATGAAAATAACATAGATAATGCCAAAAAAAGTAAGTTTTTTAACGCATACAATATTTAAAAAAATACTTTTTCTTAAGTATGCTCTATTGCAGCCAAAACCGAATACAATAATTTCATTAATTCCGAATCTGAAGAGGACGCTGACGATGATGTTCCTGCCGTTTTAGTGGCAGGGCGTCCCCATCCTATTGATCAAATCAGTGATGATTTAATATCGCAAATGTCTCAACAGGAGAAAGAGAACTATATACATGTCTATCAACAACACTATAGTCATATTTATGATTGATAGAATTTTATATTTTCTTCCCAATTCACTAGTTAATTATGTAAAAAAATAATAACAAAGAAAAACTAATTTAAAATTTCTTATATAAAAATAAATTGAAAAATCAAAATTTTTAATTAGATTGTGTCAAATTTCTATTATTTTAACACCATTTCGCACTTTATATGGATGTTTGTTAGTTAATCACGTAAAAATGGCTTAAAACTGAAAGAAATTTGGAACACAGATACACAACAAGAAAACCTATGTGAACACTTAGGTTACCCTTTATCATGATAATCAAGCAATTTCGCGCGAATATGCAATAAAGAAATGTTTGTATTTAGTTAGTCGGTTATTTAATTAACAATTATTCACGAACAAAATTAAATCATTTAACGTCATCTTTAGAAATATTTTGTATTAAATACATTTTTGCATTAAATTCTATCCCACCAGTATAATAAATATAAATGTTTGTATGTGTAATTTTAATAAAATAACAACCTGAATTACTACATAAACAGCCTACTTTAGTGCCGATAACTACGCAGGCGAAGCCAGTCGCATATTCATAATTAATTTATATTTAATATGTCGAATTTTTTTTTTAAATATTATAAAATAAAATTCGCCTTATAAACCTTTGATAAATTTTAAATTTGTTATAAATATGGTGGTAATCCTTTGAACGATAAATAAGATAATTCTTACATTTTTTTTTATATTTTAAATACATAGACGGGAGAGTTTTTTAATAATAGTACTAAAATATTAAAAAAAAAAAATATTTGAATGTCGACTACTTTCTGCCGGCTTTATACACTTAAGATGTGTAGCTAAACATGTGTTTATATGCATTATATAGTTTTAAATCTGGCAACTATTATCTTATTTAAATTCTCTCAACATTTGTGTTGAGGTTGAATTTCCGCTAAAAAAAACAGTTGTCAAAATATTCTATTCAGTTGTTTTTTATTAAGAAGACTTATTAAACGCGTTCCATTAATTAACTTTATGCAACAGATACGTACAAAATGTGTTAATAATAAAGTGAAAAATTTAAATTTTTAAAGTAAATAACTAAAGAATAAAACTAAATTTGAAATGATTTATTAATATTAAAAAAACCTTGATTTTTAATTGAGCGATACTTAAAAATTTAATAATTACCTACTAGAAACCAAACACTAACACTTATGGTGACAATAAAAGAAAAACATGTTCATGACAATTAAATAATTAAAATTTTTTTTGTTACCAATTAAAGAAAATATTTTTAAATAAGTTTTAAGCTGAATCCCGAAAATTTCTTTTAATTTAGTTCATGTTTCTTGAGAGTTTTGTATATTTTTTGTTTTGACATGCTAAATTTAATCATTCGACATAATAATTTTTGTTGTAGTAGTGTTGTCGTCGCCGTTCAACTTAATGTAAAAAAATTGACCCCGTAATTATTACAGAGTGATTTTTATTGTTGCTTTGTAGTAGTATTATAATTATTGCAGTTCACTCGCCACTTATGCCCTTTTATAAAAATATATACATTCATCTGGGAACTATACTTGTATTTGCAAAGTTTTGTTCATATTAGGCAAGTATTTAATGGGATAGACAAAAATGCATATGTATAAACGTTAAATTATTGCAGCCTTATTAATAAAAAATAAAAATGAATAGGTAATTAAAATAAAAATTGTTGCGTAAATAAATTGAATTATTTAAAATAGGTATAAATCCTCAATAAACCTTTGTTAAATAAAAGTAATTACCTTTTATTATTATATATTTCAACTACTTATAACTATTTATTTTACAAATTTACAAACCATTAAATATTTGCCAAAGTTTTTACGCTTATTTGGAAAAATATTTGCCAAATGTGAATGTAGATTTACTATTGTGTAGTTAGTTTTAACATGTTAATATTTACATTTTATTTATAATAACGGTAATAATTACACGCAATTTCCTTGACCAAAAAAAAATATTTAAATCAACAAAGAATAGAAAAATAATCATCAAATTTACAAACACACCAACAAAATAAGACTTCAAAATGAGACCAAAAATTGACAAGGATTTACTGCCCATGAAGGCACATTATTTTTTATTTAATGCGGGTAAGTTTTAACAATTTTAAATATTAGTTACCTATTTTTTTAGAGAATATTAATTAATTAATTAATAAATTTATAACATAAATTAGGAATTTTCCAAAAATCTATTATGGTTAAAGGATTTAAAAAAAAAATAATTCAAATTTTTTTTACGAGGCAGTCTTTTAAATTTTCCTCTAATTTGTTTATAGAATAGGCAGAACTATTGGAACAGCATTTCGCAATAAAATTGCTTTATGTCTATTTTTTATAATCTGCATTGGTAAAAAATTATCCTCACATAAAAATGCATTTGACAAAAATTTTGTGTGACATATCTCGTCTCACTTTTTCACTTTACCAACATCCTTTGGAACTTTAAAAAAGTCTCTGTTCCACTTACATTATTTTTTGCATAAAAGATTTTGCCATGACTAAAAACTAGGTTAAGTTTTAGTTTTAGCACAAACTTTTTTATAAAATATTTTCAATATAGCACTTTGAACACTATTGAAATTTGATTAATATTTAAATTAACGGAAAAACAAACAAAAATGTAAACAAAATTAACATCTGAAATTCAAAACAGATGAACAAAAAAATAGTCTGCTGTTCAAATAAAAGAACCTGATGAATAAAACAGTAAAAATATTTTTAAAAAATTTATAATATGAAAACACAAAAACTAAGCATTTCCGAGATTTTTATAATTTTAATTTTATAAATAAAATGCTGGCGGAACATTCGTTTTCTCTAGTTCTAGGCACATGAGTGAAATTTTAGTAAATTCTTTTTGTTCTGAACACATCGTCAATTTAAGTAGAAAAAATACAATGAAACCTCGAACGGAACGGAACGGAAGAATCCTGGATAATAAATTTTCCCGTTTAATTGAATAACAATTTTTTAAATGTATATTTTTATTAATTTAAAAATTAATATTCATCAGATTTTATTGCATTTAAAGAGTAACACAATCATTCGATGATTTAATGAACTTGTGAAAATAAAATGAAAGAATAACAATTTTAGCAGCAAACAGCAAACCATTCATAAGAATTTCATGTTAAGAAATTTCTTAAAATTATTTTATAAGAAAATTTTAACACAAATTATTTTGTTGAATGAACATCTTAACTTTGTCTTTAATAGCTAAAGTTTTCTTTGTGTTTAACCGCTGATAATGGATGACATTGTAAAAATAAACACTAACAATCCGCGGTTCTCAAATTGTTAAATTGAACTAGGTTAAGCACGTATGCGTGCATACATCCTTCTGGTTCATCGTATGCAAACAAGAGAATTCTCCTTTTTTGGTTTATTCAGATTGTGTTTAAAAGTACTTTTAAAAAATTGTGTTTATAATCCCGGATAATAAAGATAATCACGGTTGATCGATACAGAAATTAAAACGACGTAAAAAAAATAATTTTAGTTTTCTTTTCCGGATAACTGATGTTTCCGGTTAATCGAATTACGGATAGTCAAGGCTTCAATGTTATTCTGTTCTTTTTGCATTTGGTTAAGCTGATGTTCTTTTATTTTATAGTGATGCATGCAAATGTTTAACGTGATTTTTTAATTTGATGATTTTTTTCTTTTTTAAAACATGAAACAAATAGAACAAAATCACAGAATTGAGAGTAAAAACATATTGTTTGCAAAACATTATAACTGGGTTTGCTAAATAAAAACTTTTGCTCACTTGAACAAAGTCCTTCTCTGGTTAGATGGAATTTTGTCATTCTTACTTAAGGGTGTCCAAACCTTAAGTATAATTTTGATTTTGAAATCGCTACAGACAGATAATTGGAAGCTTTTTGTGGCATTAAATTTATGATTTAGACAGAGAGAATTTGTTGTTTCAACTTGCCACTCATCAGGAGAAACAATGGAACTAATGAAAGAAAAATTCTAAAATCGCATTATATCTCATACAGACAAGTAAATTGACCAACAAGATCGTGGCATTTGACATCTTAAGACTATTTTTTGTGAGGTTTTTTGATATCGAAAGTGTACAGCAATAATCCCACAACAGTTAAAGAACTTAAAAACATCATTATCGAGCAGATTTTAACCATTGAAAATTTTGGTAAAATAGTTGCAGCCTGCCTGTGGTGATGTCGCTTAACCAACATAATTTTTCATTTTTAACCGGAACCAAACCCTTTACTTGATATTTACAAAAATGTCATTATTTTGTAAGTAAAGCAAAAACATTTTTAAACGAGAAGTCAAAATGATGAAAAGGATTGAAGTTTTTTATTGGAATATAAGTTTAAATATTAATTGATTAGTATTTAATTGATTTAATCCTCAAGTCAACAAATTTTTTTTTTTTCTTTTTCTATCTCTCTTTAAAATTTTTCATTGTTTTGGTTTTCTCATTTAAAATTGCAATCACTTTTTTCAAACAGACCTAAATACATACAATGAAAGAGATGATAAGAAATTAAATTGTTTCAAATATCATTTTATTAAATGTGGGTGTTTACTTATGAAAACATTTAAATTTTATGCATCGTTGAAATACCTAAATATTTAATCAGATAAAGTAGGGAAATTCTTATTCAGCTAATAAATTATTTTTAAAACAACACTTTATTTCTGTCGTCATAAAAAGAAAATACTTAACAAAGATAAAGAAAATATTATCTTGAAAGTGATAAAGTTACTTTGTTTTTTGCAATTAAATCATTAAATCAATTATTTGTACAGCTAAATAGTTTGGTAGAAATTCAAAAATAAATAAGAAATGTGTTTAAAATAATAAGAAATACAATCAGTTAGCTGAATAGCAAATAACGCGACACATGTTATTGTTGGCAATTTACCAGATGAACGAGAAAAAAGTTTATATTTTTTTTAATGTTTTCAAATACAAACTTACGCTAAAATATTTTGCTTCAAAATAACTACTTTATTGGGTTAATTTTTTTTACATTTAAATTCAGCTAATTAATTAATATACATATAATATAAATATTTATTATCAATAATGTTGAAATTAGGTGTTTATTGCTTCATCTAGGTGAATTTTATTGAACTTAACAAAATCAATAAATAAAGAATAATTTCTCTCTTCTTTCATTTATTTTAAATGTCAAACTTTCATAGATAAAAAACATAAACAAAAAATGCTCTCCGTACTGCGACTTCCTGATAAATAAACATTTCTTGATTTTTCTATTCCTTACTAATAAAATTATTTGTATAAAACTAAAACAAATATAAATTAGCTGAATTTATTAAAAATAAATAATAAAATTCATAATTTCCTTAAAATCTTCAAATTCAGCTTAGCTGAATTGAATTAAAGTCTAATTTTGTAGCTAACCAAATCAAATTAGTTTTTTATTTAAAGTCTCCCATTTGCCTAGTTAAATTATAATCCAAAATTATGCAACACAAATTATAAAATTTTTTTGTCCTACAATTATAAAAAAATAATCAACAAATTCAGCTTAGCTGAATTGCAGTAAAATCTAATTTTGTAGCCAAACTAATCAAATTAGTTTTAAATCTAAAGGTACATCGGGACCTTGTTAAATTATAATCCAAAACTATGCAATACAAATTATAAATTATATTTTCATGCAATAATAATAAATACTATTCAGCTAGCTGAATAGTATTAAATTATGTATTTACGAGATTTTTTAACGTTAAAACTAACTGTTTTTCTAACTCAGCTGTACAACTAATCGTAAAAATCCTAATATCATCATACAAAGGTACCAGTAAAGTATAGACCTTTTTGTTCTTCTGATATAATAATTCATTATTTACATGAAAATCTTTTGATTTATATTTTTTGTTTGTTTATAATTAAAAGATTACCATTTTTATTGTTTACTAATCACATGTCTTTAAATTCAATATTGCCACACAAAAAACTACATGCCATTTTAGTTTGATTGGATTAAAATTAGTAGATTTTTTTAATGTGTGCACTATTACTAAGTTGGTTTGTTTCATTTAGTATAATACTAAAGGAACCATTACCGTTTTGCTGGCCCCAACAAAGTGTTTGCATTGTATTCTTTAGAGATAGATTTTAATAGTATCTGCCACAAGTTGTTAGGTATGCAATAACTGTCATATATAGAACTTAATTAGTCTGAGGCCATCACTCCCCCTTCTTCAAAAATATATAAATATATTTCTTTGTATGGTGGGTGGCATGCCCGTAACATTAAATTATAAAATATTATGAATAGAGATAAAACAGTTTTGATTGCGATATGTTAATTCCTTTTTTGGTTCACTGTATGTGTCCATCGTAAGATCATAGGATCTTCAACTGATACTACTTACCAATTACATTCTGAAGAAAAAAAACACAATTTTAAAATTATTAATTTTAACTTTCAATTCTAATCACTTAACTTACATTTTTCATTTAATGTTATTCACGAACTTTACAAGTGTCTTGAAAATACCGTTACATAGAGGTAACAATTGCGAAATTGATGTCCTAAGAAACTTCAAACTTCTTAATAATATCACATTTCTTTTCTGATTTTCATGTATAAAGTTTTACTAATTTGCATTAACAAAGAGCAGCAATTTAGTGGCACAAAGAATGTGTCAGCAAAAATCACTAGAATTTCCGCTAATAGCTAAAACGTCATTTTGACCGCTAAACTGGTTTTGAAATCGCTAGATTTGACGGGAAAAGCTAAATAGCTAAATTCCCATCACTGAATTCGACACTTAATACACCTTGTGCATTACCTTAATATTAATTTTAATAAATACAGGTAAAGCTCGACATAACGAATCTTGCTTTAAATAACATTTTTGTTATTGACTACCTTATATAGCAAACGTTAACAAAATTGTACTCTATATAACGAATGGTAAGAAAAAAGCAATAAAAACAAAAGACAAACGTAAGTTTGAACAATGCAAATGTTTGCTCTATATAACGAATGTCAAAAAAACAAATCAAACAATACAACAAATTATATTAAAGCAATTAAAACGTTAGAGTAACGTTAATTTTTTTGTTTGACAACTTTTTTCAAACAAACTGCTTCTAAATTTTTAATTACAATTTAAGCTGTGCACGTATTAAAGTGAAGTTTAAATATGAAAAATGAGAAAATTTCGCAAACCTCCTGAGCAACAGTCAGTAAAAACTACAAGAGGTTAACATTTGGGCTACATTCTACATGTCTCCTAGTGTTACATCGCTTATTCATGCAAAATTTTTATACCCGCCACCAAAAAAAATGGAGGGGGTTTATTTATTTTGTCATTCCGTTTGTAACACATCAAAATACCCATTTTAGACCCCATATACACCTAAATATACATATGTATTCTGAATCGGGGTTTAATTTTATGACGATCTAGCTATGTCCGTCCGTCTGTTGAAAGCACGATAGAGGTCGGACCAAAAAAGCTAGGGGGCTAAAGTTTTGCCAAAATAATTCTTATATACAACGTTTGTTGGTATTGAAAATGGGCTAAATCGTTATAAAGCGTGATTTTTTAAGAGCTATAAGAAAGTTAAAAAAAACACATACAATTCAGAAAAATGCATGAAATCTTTATTTGAATCGAGAGAACGGTTCATATAATTTAATGTTTGAAGATTATATCCTACAAATGTTGAATATGACTGCGCCTAGAATGGTCCATCCGCTTAGTCCAATTTTGGCATACTCTTTCCAACATTTCGGCCTGTATCTCATGAATAAATGCTTCAATGTTGAAGCGAGCATGTGTGTATAGACATGAGCTTTAACATAGCCCCACAAAAAAAAATCTAAAGACGTTAAATCGCACGATCTATGCGGCCAATTGACCGGTCCCGAACGTGAAATAAAATGTTCACCGAACTCGCCTCTCAATAAGTCCATTGTTAAGCGTGATGTGTGGCATGTGGCACCGTCTTGTTGAAACCACATGTCATGCAAGTCAAGCTCTTGGTTTTTTGGCCAAAAAAAAGTTGGATATCATCTCACGGTAGCGCTCACCATTCACAGTTACGTTACGATTCGCATCATCTTTGAAGAAGTTCGGTCCAATGATGCCACCAGCCCATAAACCGCACCAAACTCCAAAATCGACAATTCTGCTTATTAACGTACCCATTGAGCCAAAAATGAGCTTCGTCGCTGAACACAATTTTTTGATAAGAAGCGCGCGATGAACTTTCTTAACAGAGCACGCATTTTCATAATAAAATTCATTAATTTGCAAGCGTTGTTCGTTTGTAAGACGATTCATGGTTGAATTATAGACCAAACTGAAGATGTTTGACAGTGAAACAAAACACGAAACGTGCGTCAGCTTTTTAAACCTGTGTTGCCAAAATGATAATAGCTAAAAAATCACCCTTTATTAGGAAGAGAGTTATAGCTCGTAATGCAAGAGAAGGTAAAACAAAATCATGTCCTTCCAACATCGAAAAAAATGGAGTTGTATCCAAACGCATTAACGTAGACTTATGAAACTTCGAATATATATTTCCTGAGTAAAAACAATATGTACCGCACAGTGTATTTTTCAGTATATTTAAAATTAAATACCTAATAAAACTGACTAAATTAGATGTACGATTCTGAAATCTTGCAAACATTGCTTTTTGAACAAAGGCTTTGTTCTGACGAAAAAAAATGTGACCCATTTTTACGCCCACCTCCCATATAACGCTTTATCTCAAATTCATATAATTTCTTTATGAAAACAGATTTTGGAATAATTGGTGGTGGGTATAAAAGAGTCGGGACAGCCGAATATACATGTTACTTGTTTATATTCTACTTATAATAGGAAAAAGTTAAAAAAATTGCGATAAAACGAATTTATCGATATAACGAATGGGCCTGGCATTATATCGTTTGTTATACGGGTATTTGCCTGTATATGTAAAAAAATCCATCTACTAGCTTGATTTTTATAATGAGAAACTTAGTATTTATTTTTTCGTACTTTGTAAAACATATGCACAAAATATGAAAAACAATATCTTTCGTAATATTAAAGCTAACTTGCAATTGAAACACAACACTAAAATATTTTGTTAATAATATTTATTTTAAGTCAAAAACTTGTAATCTGATTTCGATGTTATAAGAAGCAAATCTATACACATACAAACATCCATACATATGTTTGTATCGGGTGTCCCAACTAGAACGCAATTTTTAAATTTTAAATAAAACACAGATATTAAAAAAAAAAATCGTGAAACTTTATTATATCGTAAAGTAGACAGAATGAGGTTATGTATGGAACAATATATCGTGCAGATGGCCGCCACGGCTTTGCTGGCACACACGCGATCTTTTAATGAAATTTTCAATACCCTTTTTGCATAAATGCTGCGATATTTCATTAATGCAGCGTCCAATTTCCTCTTTTAAGGCTTGAGTTGTCGTCGGCTTATTCGCGTAAACCATCGACTTCAAAAAACCCCAAAGAAAAAAATATAAAGGTGTTAAATCACACGATCTAGGCGGCCAATTCTGGTCTCCAAAACGCGAAAAACCACGACCGGGAAATGACTGATGCAGCAATTGAATTGCTTCTCTGGCTGTATGACATGTGGCGCCATCTTGTTGAAACCACATGCCCTCCACATTCATTTCTTCAATTCTAGGCAAGAAAAAACTGGTTATCATTTCACGATACCGAATACCATTGACTGTTTGCGCTTGACCTGCCTCATTTTCATAAAAAAAGGTCCAATGATTCCTCCAGCACAAAAACCACACCACACAGTGACACGTTGAGGATGCACTTACTTCTCGTGAATCACTCGAGGATTTTTCTCACCCCAAATGCGACAATTCTGCCTATTGACAAAGTCATCAAGATGGAAATGGGATGATCGCAATTTGCGAACTGTAGCCGCAAAACTTTCACCATTTTGGTAAAACAATTTCACAATGAGAATGCGTTGTTCATTCGTGTAGCGCTCCATTTTTACTAACCTCGTACCTTCTACTAGCAAACAATAACAATTGTTCAAATTTCAAACAATGACACTTCGAATGGCGCGAAATTTAAAAATTGCGTTCTAATTGGGACACCCGATATATACCCTGCAGGAAATATCTATAGTGAAACAGTACAGATTTCCTGTCGACTCTCAGCAGTCAGCAGTACTACTGATTAATTATATCCCAGACAATGTTCTTTGCTATAGACATTTAACTTGTGCTTGTCATGAAAAATCCACTAGTAACATTAGAGCTACTGATTAGGTAGTTCTTATGGGACCATACAGCGACATTGGAACCAGGTATTCACCAGTTCATTGAAGTAATTCTAATCTTCATTAGTGGTTCTTTTTACTCCATTGAATTAAAATGTTATTTTTTAATGTTAAAGTTAACCGCAGTTTATCATTGTTAAACTGGCAAATTTTGTTGCAGATTTTTGTTTGGCTTTAGGTCATAAAAATTTAATTTTGTTGTTTTATTTTTAAAGCAAATATTTTAAATTTCGTTATTTATTTTATTCCAATATTTCGACCTACTTCGTAGATCATCATCATCAGGGGTATTTAAAAATATTTTAGATATAATTGTTTATCGAGTTGAAAAACAATCTTATTTATTTATAAGTTAATTAACAACAACAATTGTTGAACTTTTTCTGTTATTTTTTTCTGTTTTTCGTAATATTTTAAAGTGTTAAAAAAGTGTAGACGCTTTGTTGACAATAGCACCAAAATAGTCGAAAAAAGTGTTGACCGGGTGACACTAGTTTCCAGGCTGCCTGCAGGGTACACACATACATACATATTAATATAAAAATAATAATAATTTGCTGATTAAGGAGTATTTAAAATTAGAAAAAAACGTGATAGTGTCTTATATCGTAAGCTGATTAAAACAGAAAAATGTTTTATTTTGTCTCTCTTTTTTTTTAAATTAGAACCTGAGCACATTGAGTGATACACATTTTAAAAAAGTTAAAAACAAGGCATAATCAGACAATCTCAGTTCGGAAAGAATTTTTTGTTTTATTTATGTATACCCTTCACAAAACAGTGTAAAAGAAAATATATAGGTTTGTCATTCCGTATAAAATTTATATAATATTCGTTTCCGACCCAATCTATATATTAAAAAAAAATTGTTGCAAGTGCGTTGTGACTTTATAACTCAAGAACGGGCTCACTTATCCGAACCAAATGCTTAGGCTTTGTTCGGACTATTTAGTAGACAGTTTATGTGAAGTTTGCACAATTTGTGCACTTGTTATTCATCGCAAATCACTTTTACAGATATGCCCCTTTCAAGCTTGTTACGAATATCAGATTTTTGTTTAATTGAAAGTTTCACAAATTTTGTAATCACCGGCATTTTTATTCAATGTAAATATAACAACCTTATACGAAAAGAGATTCTTTCAACTGAGTACATATCTACAAAAACAAGTGTAACACGCATATTTCAGTATTCTTGGAATAGCGGTAGATCTAAAACTAAAAAATCTTAATAAAATATAATTTACTAAATTTTTTGGGATATGCTCCCATAATTTTTCAATTATATTTCTTTGGTTGTTGGGTTTAAGCTGGTTTATATGCATTTCACTGGTGCTTATGCCAGATCATCAGTAAACCTTTACCCAAATTCTTGAAAAAGTTTAAAATTTTTTATAAGTTATATTTTTAAATTCTCATTAACAAAATGAGAATTCAAAAATAAAACAAAAAACTATAAAAAACTTTTTCAAAAACCCAACCAACAATTTTTTTAATTTTGAATTTATTTTATTTTTCTAATCCCTTTAACATTTGGCTAACCGTTGGTTAACACTAAATGCTTATAAGGGCAACCGAAAAATAAAATCTTTTATTAGTTAATTTACTAAATTTTTTGGGATATGCTCCCATAATTTTTCAATTATATTTCTTTGGTTGTTGGGTTTAAGCTGGTTTATATGCATTTCACTGGTGCTTATGCCAGATCATCAGTAAACCTTTACCCAAATTCTTGAAAAAGTTTAAAATTTTTATAAGTTATATTTTTAAATTCTCATTAACAAAATAAGAATTCAAAAATAAAACAAAAAACTATAAAAAACTTTTTCAAAAACCCAACCAACAATTTTTTTTAATGAGAATTTAAAAATATAACTTATAAAAATTTTAAACTTTTTCAAGAATTTGGGTAAAGGTTTACTGATGATCTGGCATAAGCACCAGTGAAATGCATATAAACCAGCTTAAACCCAACAACCAAAGAAATATAATTTAATAAAATATATTTAAATAAAAATGCCTAATTGATAATTTTGGGAGAAAAGTTGCGATAACAGGTTTTTTTTTTTAAATTGCGTTAACTGAGTCAACAATGCAAACAATTTACGAGTTGCAATAATCGAGGAGTTACGCTTATCGAGCGTTGCGTTAAGCAAAGTGGCACTATATATATCGTATATAGTATCAAAAAAAGCTTTACCAGTACAATGTAGTTAACTATTAAATGTAAAATCCAAGATGGCATTTGAAACAAAATGGCGGAGGGGATTTTTTTAATCCCAACAATATGGGTATCAAATAAAAGGGCTTGACTAGTAGAATACAGTAACTATGTTAAAATTCAAAATCAAAGATGTCGTCGGAAATAATAAGGGAAAATGACGTAACATGAAATATAGGTTAATCTACGTTGTGGGATTATACCTATGTACATGATGGTGAAGGGTATTATCAAATTCGGCACGGCCGAATATAGTGTTCTTACTTATTTTTCCTTATGTTTACAACAAAAGTCAACGTTTTTTTTAATACCCTATATATTATCTTCTATTCCACAGTGTGGAATAATTTAAGCTCTGAAACTTATTACCTTTTTTATAATTTTTGCACATAGTGATATCTAATCAGAACACTACATAGTTAAGAGTTATTTATTAAATACCCTAATTTTTAAAAGCAATCACAATTCGGTTTATACCCAGTAAACAAATTTGGAGTAGTGCAAAGTAAATTATATTTCCAGGACTTTAAACAAATTTTACAAAAAGATTCATTCTAAATGATTCGCTCAATGTAAAATAATTGTTCATAAATTATTTGCTTCAAAATAAAAATGTAAAATATGTTAAACGATTCATTTAAAGAAACAGCATTAACTCATAACACATCGATTTCCTTTTACCTAATATGCATGAGTTCTATGCGCTTTTTTAAAAAGGAGTGCAGTTAATTAAAATATTCATGTGAACACATGATCTCCAATAAGTCACCGTTTAGACAAGGAAACATTTGGAAGGGAAACTTTTTGTTTGTAAGAGAGGGACAGGTGGGGAAGAGAATATGAAATTTGTTTCCCGTTCTCGGAGGCACGCTTTGTGCTTTCATTCTTATTGTTTACATTTGCTATGCTTTTTGACATTTGCTTTATTTCTTTTCGGCGTGCTTTGTTCTCTATGTTTTATATTTGACTTTGTTTGAATAAAAATAAAAAAATAAATAATGTACTAAATAAAATTAAAAATTAAAATATAAACTGGAATGTTTCCGACAACAATTTTTTTTTATTTATAAAGGCTGGTTAAATTTTAAGGGCCGATGTTGATTTTGATTTTTGTCATTTCTTTTTATTATGATAATATTGGTATGGTTCAATTATGTATGGAACAAAATATCGGCCAAATGGCCGCCGCGACCTCAACGGCACACCTCCATCCGATGGTCCAAATTTTCGATGACGCTGAGGCATAATTGAGGTTCTATGCCGTCTATGTGCCGAATTATCTCATCCATTAGCTCTTGAAATGTTGCTGGCTTATCGACGTACATCTTTTATTTCAAATAACCCCAAAGGGAGAAGTCCAACGGTGTCAAATCACATGATCTTGGCGGCCGATTGATATCGCCACCACGTGAGATAACACGGCCATAGAATTTGACGCGCAAAAGAGCCATTGTTTCGTTAGCTGTGTGGCAAGTGGCACCGTCCTGTTGAAACTACATATCGTCCACATCCATATCTTCAAATTCGGGTTTAAAAAAGGGCGTTATGATCTCACAATAGCGAACACTATTCACAGTAATTGCCTGACCGTCCTCATTTTGGAAAAAATACGGCCCGATGATGCCGCCAGCCCATAAACCGCACCAAACAGTCACTCTTTGTGGGTGCATTGTTTTTTCGGCAATCACTCTTCGATTATCATTCACCAAAATGCGGCAGTCCTGCTTATTGACGAATCCACTGAGTTAAAAATGTGCCTCATCACTGATATTTCAATTCTTCCAAAATTTTTATTCATAAAGAAATTATATGAATTTGAGATAAGGCGTTATATCGAAGGAAGACGTTAAAGTGGGCGTGTCAAATTAATTTTCTGGCATAACAATGACATAGACTAGGAAGCTATAAGTACGAAATTTCATCATCATACCTCTAATTTTGTCGGTTTTATGAGCTTTTGAATTTCATTGACAGTAGATTATGTGAAAAGTGGGCGTTATAGTAGGCGTGTCGAAATAGTTTCTGCATATAAACTTAACTTAGATATTTCAATATAGAGTCCTTTATTCTTTCAATATCTTTATTCATAGAGAAATTATATAAAATAAAACGTTATATAAGAGTTGTGTCATATTTATTTTCCGTTTGAACAAAGCCTTTGACCAAAAAGCAATGTTTGCAAAATTTCAGAAACATACGAAGCATTTTGTTAGTTTTATAACGTTTTAAATTTTGCATATACCGAAAAATACACTGTGCGGTATAAATTTTCGTACATTTTGATCTATAACTCATTTCCTAATGCATAGATTTAAGCAGTTTTCAGGGGAAAATGTGTTTTTACTCAGAAAATATACATTCGAAATTTCATGGCTCTACATCAATCCGTTTGGACACAATTGCATTTTATTCGATGTTGGAAGGAAATGGTTTTTTCGACCTACTCTTGCATTACGAGCTATAACTCTCTTCCTAATATTCCGATTTAGCCCATTTTCAATACCAAACAAACCTTGTCTATAAGAAAGATTCTGGCAAAATTTGAGCCCCCTAGCTTTTTCGGTGCGGCCTCTATCGTGCTTTTAACGGACGGACATAGCTAGATCGCCATAAAATTAAATGCCAATTCTGAAAATATGGGCTAATCCTGCGTTACGGACGTTACATTCGCACGCAAATTTGCTTGTTAAGATTGACACAGCTGGCGGTAACATTGGAATATTTTCATGAAATTTTTTGCAAAATGCAGTTCTTTGGAAGTACTTTAAAACTTGTTTCAAGCTTAAAGGTTAACTGTTTTCAAAGAAAAGTAATGCTAGTTTAAAGTTCCGTTACGGACGTTATAAAAAATGGAAGTCGATTTTGAGGCTTATCTGCATTTAAACATTTTTTAGCTAATTTTGCATAATAAACAAAAAAATTCCATTTTCAAAAAATTAAGTGGAATATATGACCATATCAATCCAGCTTAGAAAAGACGGCTAAGTAGTCCCGTTAAACAAAAATCTTAATTTTTGTCTGTTGCGGACGTTACGTTACGGACGTTACACTTTTTCCATTAAACCAAATTGTGTATATAAAAAAACATTCACGCATTTAAAAATCTTTTTAACCTTGTAATTATTAATTTATTAGTTACAAAAAAGTTATAGAATATTTCATTACTCTTATATTAGCTTATATTCATGTATTTATTTCTTTATTTAACTGTTTAACATTGTATCTTATGATATAGACCCAGCTGTTCGAGCTACTTTATAGTATTGTCACTGGAAAAGCCCAAAAAATAATGATATGATTTAAGAGCTGGAATATTTTTTACATTTATCCATGTTTTTGATATTTCGTCAGATATAGTTTTGACATAATTTTACCAACGTAAATTAAGAAAACGCCGTTTATATTTTCTTTGCTAATTTGTGAAAATCTCAAGCGTTTTTTAAGATGAGATTTTGGGCTTTTACTAGTTGCCAAACTTTTCGCTTAACAACAGCGCCAACACCGTCCACCACTCCTTTTCCATGCGAAGTAGCAAAAAAAATTCCTAATTTCTAACGGAAAATCCAGTACGTAAACATTGCAAGCATGGGCGTACCGCCAAATATTTGAAGGGGGACATCGTGGTTGCGGTTTACAACATGGTTATTAATTACTTATTATTGATTTTTAGGAATTATTTTAGGTTTTCGAAGAATTTGAAATTCATCTCAATTTAAGTTGCAGATTGGGGGATCGCATGTTATTTAAACACACTTTTTGTTACTTTGAGGTGAAGTTTTTCGGATTCTCGGCAACCTAGAGCAATTTTAAGCCCAGATTCAGATTCAGCAGGTAAAAACCCATTATAAACACTTACTTCCACCTCATAATATAAAAATAAAATTTTTGGGTTTTTTCATGCCGTTACGGATGTTACACACTTTGTCATTTATATTTAAAAAAAAAGTGTAATAAAAGTATTTATTTTTTTCCATCAGATTAAAGTGCATAAAAAACTCTGTTTATAAAGCTAGTTTGGAAAACAAAATTATTAAAATTCATTCTGTTAAACTTAAAAAACCCTATTTTCCGTAACGGACGTTACACACAGAATACCCATTTTTAGTTCAAATTGTTAATATATATTAGATAATTAACAAATATGATTTTCATCTTAAATAAAAGAAAATTAAACAAATTAAAGTTTTGCCAAACGCTAAATACTGAAACGACTGTTTTGCCCACTTTTTTGACCATGAAAAATACCCTTTTTTTACAAAAATTAATGAAAGCAAGAGGTACGTTTAGGTTAGCCTCTGCCAAGGACAAACAAACCACCGTAAAACCTTATTGCTTATATATTTTTAAGCTTGAATATGTATCCTATTATTCCATTAACAAACATTTGGATTTTGTGCAACTTTAAATTTTTGCCTTTGGTTTAAAAATTTTCGGATTAGCCCATATATACTTTCTGGGGTATAAAATAGATATTTCGATGTGTTACAAAAGGAATGACAAAATGAATATACCCCCACCATTTTTTTTTGGTAGCGGGTAGTGATGGGACAAGGGTAAATACCCAAATGGTAAATTGGGTATTTAAATGTAAATACCCATGTATTTACCCAAGCACCTGGGTATTTACCCAAAATGTGTGTATAAATCAGAATAAAGAAAAATGTAAATAAATTAAAAGAATTTAATTTTTTATTATGAATTAGATTTTTTAATAACCTATAAAATAATTTTTAAATTTATTCCTAATCGCTGTCGCTGTCCGTAACCGATAAAAACTCATTTCGAGTAGAGTGCGTGATTCCTGTTGAAATTGATTACCTTCTTGTGAAGAATTTATGGCATTTTCAAATTGAGTGGAGTGCGCGCTTTTTGCTGAAGGTGGTAAACCATTTTTAAAAAGCAAGTTCCAGTTGCACGATATATATATTATTTTTCCTGCTCTCTGTGTTGTTTAACGGTTCCTTTTTTTTAATGAATGAGGCTGTGGGTGCTAAGGGAACGTTCAGTAGCAGCTGAAGTACAGGGAGCTGTTAAAATTCGAATAGCTAATTTGCTTAATTGCTCGCTCCCACTCATAACATTGAATTCCCATAAGCACGCTGATCAGCGGTTCTTATTAAGAATTGTTGTTGTGTTTGATGTAGTCAAAACTACATTATCTGAGCAAAACGATTAAATACACTTTAAAAAATATGTTCAAAATAAATTCGAAAATTTTCAAATTTCTGTTACTCTACGTTAAAACGATTATGTGTTATTCAAATGAGTACTTACCCGAAATTAGATAATTTCCCGGGTATGAAAGTGGGTATAAATGGGTAAATACCCAGGTCCAAACCCATCTCTAGTGTCGGGTATAAAAACAAAACGGCGAGTGTAACAACTTAAACTCCCATTTTAAATATGCTTTTTGTTTTATTTTTATACCCTTCATCTACGGCATCTGTGGCAATTAATAAAAACTGCCTATGTCTTTTTTTATAGTTTTTTAGAAAAGCTTTTTTAAATTTTTGAGTTTTTTTTTAATTGATTCCCTTCGAAATAAAGACATATGAATTCCGCGCTGTATAAATTAAAGAACATATTGGTTTTCATATAATTAGTTAAGTTCGAAGTTAGAATAAGTTATTATTGCAAATTATATTGTAAATGCTAAATGTACATAAACTACTACAAATTAAACTACTGAAAATTAAACTAATGAAATTATCATGTACATATATTAAGCTACTTCAATTTTAATCTGTAACAATATATTGAATATTCATGAGTTATTCCTTTTTATTTCCCGTCGTACCCACACTTACATACATATTTATGTTGTTTGATTGTTGTTGTTGTTTAATTGATTGATCTAATAATCTTTAAGTATGTATATAATAATCTCTGTAAATTTTTATTTATTTATTTATTTTTAGGTACTGCACCTGTTGTACCATTTATGCCCACATTGGCAAAACAACTGGGCTACTCCAGTGTTGTTGTAGGTACAATGTATACAATATTGCCTATAATAGGCATGTTAGCAAAACCAATATTTGGTTTCATAGCAGATCGGTAAGTAAAGAGTAGAAAATGTAAAAAAAAATAATAATTGGGGTATGTACAAAGTATGATATCATGTCATATTTTAATGTCATAATTTTTGAAAATTTAAATTGGTTTAAATGTATGTATTGATCATTGTAAAGTTTTAAATTTTAACCATTTTATTTTTTTAACTGTGGCAATATGTCATGATAACAATCTTTTTGAATCCCCCAGATGTTTTATTATTCATTTTCTTATCAAATTATTCATGTATGTATTTAGTAGGTTGTGTGTTAAAACTTTTTATTAATTTATGCATTCATGCACTTTATAATGAATTTAATTGGAAACAAATAGAAAAATAAATGTAATTCAAATCTACCCCCTCTCTAAACTTAGATTTTTTTCTTTTTTGTATTCAGTTATCAACATCATCGTACGCTATTTATTATTTCCGAAATTTTAACCGCCGTTGCCTTTTTCCTCATCATGTTCACCCCCGCTGTACCCAAAGAACCAATAGCTGTGGAATTTCACTGTCATGCTGGGGTCAACGATTTACGCTACTGTTCCGAATTCGATAAATGTGTGGATAGTGATTTGAAAGAGCACTATGGCAATCAAACCCTCAATTGCAAGTTGCATTGTCAAACTAAACCCTATATGTGGGATATTATCTGTGAAAATTGGTTTAACTCCACCGAGTGTTTATCCAATACCACCACTACTATGGACCTAAAGACCTCGGTGAATATGAACCACATGAATGTGGAGGGCGCGTGTATGTTTTTGATGATACCCCATTCACAGGGTCAAATAAACGATAGAAATGTTACTATGTTTTGTCCAAAGAATAAAGATTATTTTAATGCTTCCTGCACGTTAGACTGTAGCGACAAGTATTTAGACGGTACATTGGGTCTTAGCCCCGTAATAAATAATAAGTCCGCCATTGGTCTTTATCAGTTCTGGTGGTTTTTTGCAATGTTAATAATATCGTGGATGGGCATGGCTGCCGTTGTTAGTATAGGTGATGCCATTTGTTTTGGTATATTGGGTGAGAGGGCTCATCTTTATGGTAAACAACGTTTATATGGCTCTGTGGGTTGGGGTATATTTTCCATAATTGCTGGTGTTTTGGTGGATAAAATGTCAAAGGGCATTGATAAGGATTATACAATCGTATTTTGGATGACATTGGTGATTATAGCGTTAGATGTGGTTGCTTCCATGAAGTTAAAGGTGAGTATAAATATAAGTTTAAAAAAAAATTTAATAATGATCAAATATTAATTTTGTTCTCGTTTTAAAAGACTTGTTGAATATAAAATTAACTTTACAATAAAGTTGTATAGCTTTAGTTTTTAGTTTGGTTGCCATAGTTAAGCCAAAAAGATTAGTTTTATTATTTTTTTACTAATAATTATTAAATATAAAAAAATTATAACAGTTTTCTGAAACTGTAAAAAATTATAACAGTTGGTTTTTTAACTATTGGAAACATACAAAATTTTCAAGTAGTTTATAACATGAAAAATCAAATTTTATTGGTATAACAGTTTTTACTTAAAGTGTTATAAATTTATAACAGTTTATCCAACGCAAATTTTTCTTAATTCTGTTTTGAAAGTATTACTTTTGTATAAAGATTATTCACAAAGAATGTATCGGTATAACGGGTTTTTTATAAAGTGTTATAAAATTATAACAGTTTATTTTTAACTACATATGTACAATTTAAAATATAGAAAAGTTTTTTTTATGAATGTTAATACTTGTAACTCGTTGGCACATTGGTTTTAATGCTTTGAAAAAAGCCTAGGACTATCTATGTATCTTTATTGCACAAAATATTTTTATACCCGCCACCAAAAAAATGGTGGGGGTATTTTCATTTTGTCATTCCGTTTGTAACAAATGGAAATATCCATTTTAGACCCCATAAAGTATATATATTCTGAATCAGGGTTTCATTTTAATACCATCTAGCTATGTCCGTCCGTCCGTCTGTCCGTCTGTTAAAAGCACGATAGAGGTCGCACCAAAAAAGCTAGGGGGCTCAAATTTTGCCAGAATCTTTCTTATAGACAAGGTTGGAGTTGAAAATGGGCTAAATCGGAATATTAGGAAGAGAGTTATAGCGCGTAATGCAAGAGTAGGTCGAAAAAACCGTGTCCTTCGAACATCGAATAAAATGCAATTGTGTCCAAACGCATTAACGTAGAGTCATGAAACTTCGAATATATATTTCTCGAGTCAAAACAATATTTCCTTCCTTTATGCATTAGGAAAGGAGTTATAGATAGATCAAAATTTACAAAAATTTATACCGCGCAGTGTATTTTTCAGTATATTTAAAATTTAAAACCTAATAAAACTGACAAAATTATATGTACGATTCTAAAATTTAGCAGACTTTGTTCTTTGGTGAGAGGCTTTGTTGTGACGGAAAATCAATGTGACACGCCCACTTCTACGCCCACCTCCCATACAACGGCTTATCTTAAATTCAAGTAATTTCTCTATTGACAAAGTTTTTGGAAGAATTAAGGACTATTTTGAAATATCTTAGTTGTATATATTAGCAGAAACTTTATTGACACGCCTACTTTAACGCCCACTTTCATTGAAAGACTAAATTTACGAAAACATTTTACTAGCATATCGAAGTTATAAAGGCTGGTTAAATTTTAAGGGCCGATGTTGATTTTAAATAAATCACAAATTATTTGGGAAATTATTATCATTTCTTTTTATAATGATAATATTTGTATGATTCAATTATGTATGGAACAAAATATCGGCCAAATGGCACCCAACCCCTAACCTCGGCGCCACACCTCCAACCGATGGTCCGAATTTTCAATGACAATATTGGTGCTCAATTGTTAGGCACGATGATGAGTCGAGGTTGACTGCTCTTTTGCAAGACTATCACAAGACACAGTAATGGTTCCCATTCAACGAACTAAGAAGGCATTCACAGACGTTCTAACATTTCATACAGACCTGTTTTCAGAAATTTAAATATTTTTTAAAATTCTCTCAATTGTGGACGAATTTGAACGATTATGATGACCAAAAGAATCTCTTAGTGCACAAAATGCATTTTGATTTGAACGCCCATTTTCATAAAAAACCTAAATAACTTTAACGCGTTGCTCATTTGCGTATCTTTCCACTGTTCAAATTGAGGTAGTCTGAGATTGAGAAATGTCAAATGAAATGCAGAAAACAAATTTGACGTCTAGGTGTAGTTCACCTTCAACATTTGCCCTTAAAATTTAACCACCCTCTACAGAGAAAGTGATACATATTTTTTTATAAAGAGATTATTCCATAGCGATTAACAAAATAAAAAAATTGTGCTTTAAATGTACACAAAATTGGTGGTGGGTATAAAAGATTCGGCACAGCCGAATATAGTGCTCTTACTTGTTTTAGGGGCAATACATTTTACACAATGATTTATTTAACACAGGGGTTACACAATCAAGTTTTGTGTATCAAGTTTCAATACACTCACACTTTTTTACTAGTACACTCATACTTTTAGAACTTGATGCGAACTTGCTTTTGAAATTTCCTTTCCATCGAATGTTGCAATTTACAGTCAAGAAAACAGCTGAGTGCAATTGTTGTGATGGTTTTTTGTTGTTGTTTTCTTGACAAAGACATTTTGAATAAAATTGCTTTAAAATTTGCGTGCCCTACGTCACAGCAATCAATTTAAATTAATTTTGACAAGTAGTGTGTGTGAAAAACTTGACAGAAAAACATGAACGTGTGGCTGCAATGTAATATAAAATTGAAGACAACTTTGAACTTGTGTAAAACATTAGAATACTTAATTTTTAAACAATGTGAAAGATGTAACAGTTTTCTACATATTATTAAGTACATAAAAAAATTAAGATGAATTTTTGAATTTAAACCAAATTTAATTTGTTTTTCTAAAAAAAATAAAGACAATTTCTGTTGAAAAGTTTTTAAGTCAAGTGAAATTTTGCAGTAAGTTATATAAAGCAATTCATTTAAAATATTTTTTTCTTCTAGCACACCCAAACTCATCTCTCTCCCAACATCCTGAAGGATATCGGTCAAATGTTCCTCTCCGTACGCTGTGTAGTCTTCTTTTTATGGTGCATTCTAATTGGCCTGGGCACAGCGCTCATATGGAATTTTCTTTTTTGGCATTTAGAAGAATTGGCCGGCTGTGAAGAAACCTCTATGAAAACACTACAGGGTGCCGTCATGTCTATACAATGCTTTTGCGGTGAACTACCATTTTTCTTTTTCTCTGGATGGATCCTTAAGAAGATAGGTCATGTTAATGCCATGAGTGTGGTGCTTTTTGGTTTCGGTGTACGTTTCATATTGTATTCTATGCTACAAGATCCCTGGTATGTTCTACCCATAGAACTATTGAATGGTGTGACATTTGGATTGTTCTATGCCACCATGGCTTCGTATGCCAGTATAGTGGCACCGCCAGGAACAGAAACAACCATGCAGGTGGGTTTTTTTTATAACTTATTGAAATCTATATTTATTTATTTTTTTAAAATTAATTTACAGGGTCTTGTGGGTGCCATTTTCGAGGGCATTGGCGTTTCTATGGGCAGTTTCATAGGCGGTCTTTTATTCCAGTCCGTCGGACCTGGTCATACTTTTGAAATATTTGGCGTTAGCGCCTTTATAGCCTTTATAGTTCACGTTTGCTTGCAAATGTATTTGCAGCGTCATCATTCTAGTACAGATAGTGATAATGGTAAGCAAATTCTTCCAGACAATACCACTGACTCTTTAAATGTTACTAATACAAATGAAAGCAATGATAGTCAATTATTAACCACGATACCACCGCAATGACTACCAACAATACATATTTCTAACCAGCAAACTATGATTATTAAGTTTAATTTACCAATGTTGATGCAAACTCTTTAAGTATTATTGTTTAGGTTTTTTGTTTTGGCAAAATTTATATTTTTAGTTTATTTTTGTTTAAAAAAAAGACATTTAAATTAAGAGGCATTTTGTGTATATTATGGTGTGAATTTATTTTCTCTATATTAAGCATTTTTTACTTAATTTTTCTTGTAATTCTAAGACTTTGATATGCATAATTTTTTATTTTTTTTTTTCTAGTATTATTATTAAAATATTTGCATATGCAATACATATGCACCGATAACCTGTACAATAAACATTTGTAAAATAAAACTCGTATTCATATACATATAACAATTTTTTAATAGCACGTTTATGACAGTGATAAACACTTTCGGTTTTTATCAATTTGATTAAAAAAAAATACATTGTTGCAATCATGCAATCACGCACCTATACCACGAAAAACAACATCATTATTCCTGAACACAATCGGGTATTGTAGCTATATTTATTGCTTTTCTAGATATAAAATGAAATAAACAAGATTTCTTTCTGAACAAAGAAAGATAAATTTGAAGAAAAAGAAGCTTTAATATGTATTTAGTTGTTACCAGTTGCAGTTTAAGGAAAGCACTTTTTGTTGTTATACTACATTATAACAGTTTGAATTGAAAACGTTTTAAAATTATAGTCATTTATACGTACATACATATATTAATATTGCGACAATATTTCCTATATAAAAAACTTCTAAAATTATCTATTTATATTTTTTTTAGACTTTGTTGTCGGCAAATAAGCTGTAAAACAGAAACACAAATTATACAGGGTGGCTGATGAATTTTGCTACATTAAGAAACTCAAAGATCTTTTTGTAAAATTGTTGTAATTTATTTTTTATTAATCCATTTGAAAAATGCTTATTAAAGTAATTCATGAAATTTAAAAAAAATTTAATTCAAATGGCCTCTGCCCTAGGTGACACATGTGCGACATCTTATCAAAAAGTTATTCACTACTGCCTGAAGAGTTGCATCGGGAATTGCCTCAATTATCGTTCGAATGCATTACTTTTAATCATTCAAATTTGTTGGTTTTCTTTTGTAAACTTCCTGTTTGCAATAACCCTACAAAAAAATATCATGTGCAGTAAGGTCAGGGGACCTGGGGACGAACGAAATGTGGAGTTCTTTGAAATCAGCTTATTAATGAATTTTCGCCGCAATTCTGTCATAACAGATGTGGCTATGCGACAAGTTGCCCCCTCTTGTTGAAAGCACACAGAGTTAAAGGGTATTCTTTTTCGACGTAGTTCTGGAAAGAAAAACTCTTTTAAAATTTTTAAGTAACGGCCTCCATTGACCGTAACAGTAAGAACGTTTTCTTTAAAAAGGTAAGACCCGACAATAAACCTTGATAAAACTGCACACCACACTGTGACGCAAAGTGGATGCAATTTCATCTCATGGAGTATCTGTGGATTAGAACTACTCCATAATCGATAATTTTGTTTGCTAACATTGTCATTTAAATCAAAATGTGCCTTATCTGACATAAAAATGCAGTTCAAAATGTTTTTATCCTGTGTCGCCTTTTGAATGATCTCTCGCAAAATTCCAAGCGAATTGGGAAGTCTGTTGTGTTAATTTTGCTTGTTAATTACATCTTATCTGGAAATAAGCTTAAATCTTGATGCAAAATTGTCTGCAGTGACTGTCTGCTGACGACCCATTCGAGCAGATAAGCTCTTTGTAAAAAATCTCTAGGATCGGATTGTATGGCATCATCTACAGCAGCGATAGTTTTCTGCGTTCGATCTGAGGGATCACGATGATAAGACCTTCTTGCGGTTGTGCCACGTTCGGCAAAATTATTCACGAGCCTCATTATACTTCACGTGCTAGGAGGAGTGCCGCCAAACGTGCGCCTATATTCTCTTTAAACGGAAACTACGGAATCTAAAACGTGAAAGCGGCGCACTATCCAAATTCTTGTTTCATTGTCCCAATTCTCCATTTTCGTTAAATCTAAAGATCAATCTATAAAATATAATAAAAATGGAACAAGTTGGTTACACCGAAAAAAAGTTATTACGTTTTTTTTTTGGTAGCAGCTTTCATCAGCCACCCTGTATATGTATGTTGAAAGTTTTTTTAACATTTAGAGGTTAAAATGCTTTAAATTCTATTAGTTTTTGCTTTCATATAGCAACTTTTATACCCTTCACACAGTGAAAAAGGGTATATATAGGTTTGTCATTCCGTGTGAAATTTCTACAATTTTGATTTCCGACCCCATAAAGTATATATTTTCTGAAAGCTTATGAATAGGGGAGTCGATTAAGCCCTGTCAGTCTGTCCGTCTGTCCGTGTGTATGTTGAAATCAACTTTTTGAAGCCCCCTGACATCGCTTGGACTCGGGTTAGGTATTAAAATATCAGAAATATTCAGGAGTAGATACGTATTGAAAATCAGAAACATCGGTACTTAAACAACTGAGATATGAGCAAAAACCCACGACCTCCTCGATTTTTTTTTTCACAAAAACATTACAACAAAAACATACATACATACAAACGTGTATACTGGTTAGAGAAAACGTGGCATCGAATCCCAGCTGAGCCAAAAAAAAATTTTCTTATTTTTTTTATATATTTTTTTAATTTTTTTTTTATTTTTATTTATTTTTTTTTTTTGTTTTATATTTATTATATACATATATTTTAATTATTTTTTAAAAAATTTTTTTTTTAATTTTTTTTTTCCTTTTAACATACATACGTAAAGTTATAATTTTAAAATGGGTTGTTTTTATATATGTATGTTTTTTATATATATTTACGTATTTCATATGGGATGATTGGTGATACAAACTACTGTTATTGTATGACTACACGTTGTGAAGGGTATATAAGATTCGGCACGGCCGAATATAGCGCTCTTGTTTTCAATGGTTTTGATCAGCAAAAAATTACATGACAACTTACAAAAGAACAACATTACTAAACAGCGCTTATCTAGTGCTTAGCTTCTTCCAAGAGCGCTTATAGCAGGTATGATTTCTATATGTGATACCCCACTCTTTATCTCTGCCTCTACTTTGCAATTAATAAGCGCTAATTTAATTCATATCAGGAGCCATTTAAATCCTACCACAAGCCAGTTATTCATGTCTTTTCCTTACGTACTGCAACAAGTAAGGGTGAAATATATAAAAAAAAATACTACTAAAGGAATGTTTATCATTTTTTCTGCTGTTGAAGTAATAAGCAGTACCGAAGACATTATTTGCTGAGCTTTCGTATGCCAACAATTTTAGCATTTTGATATATGCAAAACAATAAGCGAATCAAGTCTGTACTGCTTACAAAATTAAACAATTAAATTGAATCATTCAAAATTGTCATGTCATAGATATCATATAATTAAGATTGTTAGCTTTGTAGGTACTCATAACGCCGACTGAATTGAATTGCTAATACCGGTGATGTGAATACCTTTATCTTTACTAATCTTAAAGTATGTATATACATTATTGAAGATATTTTAACATTTAAGTCTTGTTTGATTTAAATGAAATATATATGAAAAATTATTTAAAATTTAAAGATGCATTAAGAATTAATTTTAATACACTATTGTTAAAGATGGCTTAAAAACGTATTAAAAAGGGTGACACACAAATTGTGCTACAAAAAGAGATTCAAAAAACATTTTTATTTATTTTGATTGTATAGAAAATTCAATTTGTTTTAATAAAACTGATTGATTTTGAAGATGGTAAACCATAAATGACCTCTAGGCTCATCCACGACTATGCGTTACCTGATCAGAAAATTATTAATTGCATGCTGAAGGGAAGAAGTAGTGATCACCTCAATTGTTTTAATCGACTGTTTCATTTCATAAAAAGTCTAATGCAGTCAGGTCAGATGACCTTGAGGGCCAGCGGAAAGCGGAATTTCTGGATATTTATATCTTTGGGAATTTTCGTTGGAGTTCCGCCATAACCGATTTGACTATGAATACATCTTTGGCACAGTTCTGGGTAAAAAAACCTTTTTACATAACGCTCCCCACTGACAATTAGTGTTACACCGTTTGTTTTTTTTTTAAGTATTTTCCCACAGTGCATCTTGATGAAACTGCGCACCACACAGTGACTTATTATGAGTGCAGTACTCATGCAGTATTTTTTGATTAAATTAAAATTGACCTCATCAGTCATAAGCAAGCAATTAAGCAAGTCCTCTTTTTATCATTTTATGGCTAAATGCCAGACGAATAGGCAAATCCAGTGGGTTTAACTTTGGACTTTATAGAAAAACAATTCTAAGTCATGCCACAGCCGCGTTTGTGTTTTAAATTGAACATAAGTATTTCGATGTTACGGTCTTCTTGCTGTGCTTCCACATTTGGCAAACATATTTACCAGCGTCATAATGGTGCATCTACCCTTAAGACGGAAATACATAAAGGACTGCAAAGCATGGTAACGCTGCACTATTTAAATCTGCTTTTAGGTATCCCAATCATTCATTTTAATAAATCTAAATAGTAGGTTAGGTTAGGTTGAAAAGGAGGGGTATAAAAGCCCTAACCCATGACAGGTATGCACTTATGCCCAGTTGGCATGTTGTGCGCTAAATAGTAACTAGCCAAATAAATAATTGCATTTTATGTCTGTAGCACGATTTGCAAGCCACCCTGTATTTGAGTTTACAATCAATTATTCTGCTCGTTATATTAAGTTAGAATATAATTTGTAATTTTATTTTAATATTTAATAGATAAATATCATTTACTAATAAACCCCAAGGAACTAGATTACATGAAGGCTTAAGTAATGTTTTATTACCCATATTAAAAGACAACTTTTTATAGTTTTATTTATTTAATAGCTTAGCACGGTTTACGGTTTTGGATCTTAGGTAAATAATAATAATAATAATAATAATAATATTTAAAATAAAAAACTAATATAACATGAAGCGACAAATGACTAAAATTACAGATGGATAGATTTTATGAATCTAAAACCACAAGTTGTTACTATCAACGGTTTTAAATATTGCATAAAGATTTTATTTAATCTACAATACTCGTGCAGAACGCCTGTAGTCCATGCACGATTGTAATGTAAACCATGACTTGTTACTATCATCGATTTAAAATTTTGTATTTTTATTTTATTTAATCTTAACAATACTCGTACAAAACGCCTGCAGTCCATGCACAATGGGAAAGTATGCTCCATAAGGCAAGAGAAGTACGCCAACGGCAACCCATATACACTGCGGTTCATCAGAATAGAACCAACAAATTTTTAAGCAAAATCTATATATATAAAAGTGAAACTCTGTGTGTGTGTGTGTGTGTGTGTGTTAGCTATAGACTCTGAAACTGTAAAACCGATCGGGCTCAAACTTTGGTAAGTTGTTGTACACATACCGGGAAGTGTTTATGGATGAAAAAAAGTGGGCGGGGCCACGCCCATAAAAAATTAATTATCAGTTTTAGCTACTTGCACTTGACCGATTTTTCTGAAACTTTGCACACATATCGAGCTGTCATGACTGAATAATTTCGTGATAAGAAAAGTGGGCGGGGCCACGCCCCTAAAAAAGTTTTAATTTTGAGGTACTTGCACTGGACCGATTTTTCTGAAACTTTGCACACATATTAAGCTGTCGTGACTTTATAATTTTGTGATTAAAAAAGTGGGCGGGGCCACGCCCATAAAAGAAGGCTATTATTTTGAGGTACTTGCACCAGACTGATTTTTCTGAAACTTTGCACACATATTGAGCTGTCATGACTAAATAATTTCGTGATTAGAAAAGTGGGCAGTGCCACGCCCATAAAAAAAAGGTATAATTTTGAAGTACTTGCACTGGACCGATTATTCTGAAACTTTGCACACATATTGAGCTGTTATGACTTTACAATTTCGTGATAAGAAAAGTGGGCAGGGCCACGCCCATAAAAACAATTTTAATTTTGAGGTACTTGCACTGGTCCGATTCTTCTGAAACTTTGCACACATATTGAGCTGTTATGACTTTACAATTTCGTGACTAGAAAAGTGGGCAATGCCACGCCCATAAAAAAATTATAATTTTTAGGTTTTTTCACTTGATATTCAATTAAAATTCAGAATGCATTTCGATTCATTAAGGGGCGTAGCAACGCGCGCCGGATTTGGCTAGTTAGTATATAAATTTCGATTATAAGAAAAATAAACAAGGTTAGCTTTGAATAAAAATACAAGAAGATACAAATACAACTGACAAATTAAAAAAAAAAATACATATAAAGGGTGGTTAAATTTTAAGGGCCGATATTGATTTTGACTAAAACATAAATTATTGAGGAAATTATTATCATTTCTCTTTGTTATGATAATATTGGTATGGTTCAATTATGTATGGAACAAAATATCGGCCAAATGGACGCGGCAACCTTGGAGGCAAACCTCCATCCGATAGTCCAAATTTTCGATGACACTGTTGATGTTGAATTGTTGGGCACGATGATAAGTCGAAGTTGACTGCTCTTTTGCGACACACTATCGCGAAAAACAGAAACAGAAGTTTTCCGTTCAATGAACCAAAGAAGGCATTCGCAGATGTTTTCACATTTCATACAGACCTGTTTTGATGAAATTTAAATATTTTTCACAATTCTCCCGATTGTGGACGAATTTGAACGATTATGTTGACCAAAAGAATCACGACGTGCACGAATTAATAAATTAATTAATTAATTAAATAAATAAATGCGTTTTGATTCGAACGGCCATTTTCATAATAAGTCTTAATAACTCAAACTCTTTCACTAATTTTTCAAACTGTCTGTGCTTTGTTATTTTATTTTATCCTTTTTTTTTACTTTATTTGCACTTTTTTCTATTATATTTTGTATTTTTATTTTTTTTTTTTTTTTTGTACACATGACGGCACCAAAATCACACACGACAATATCAACGGCAATTTAAAGCAATATTAAGGTAAACATTTTTTTACAAAATACCAAACATGTGTTGACAGTTATCGAAAATATTGCCAACGAGAATACGAATTTAAAACAAACGATAAAAAAACGACGTCGTCTTGTATTGCCGTCGCCAAACATAATAAGGGTAAATATTAACGGCAATTTTAGGCAACATTAACGTCAAATTTTTTTACAAAATACCAAACATGTGTTGACAGTAGTCGATAAATGGCAATATTGCCAACGAGAATATGGATTTACAACAAACGATAAAAAAACGACGTCGTCTTGTATTATAATGTCTATTATTGGCTGAGGAATAGAAATTTGTGATTAGGCATACCAGAGAATATTTGAGGTTTTACTGCAGGAAATAAGTGGCTTAACGCCAGCTAGTAATCTTTGGAAAGGACTTATTTCCATGTTGAACTGAATGTTTTAAAGACTTTATTATTTTTATTCTGGCTCAAGTTCATTTTAATGCTAAATTTCTTTTTTTTTTCATATGAAGAAATCAATTTTTATTTGTGATAATGAAAGAATATACTGGAAAAGTAAGTTTTAATCCCGACACCAGCTGAGTGGAATGCATTTTCGAAACCAGCTACGGTTTCATCATCAGCACTCTTTGATCGTAATGTCTTAGTGTTGGATGTAAATATCATTTATTTAACTCACAAGTTTATATGAAACTTGATTTTGTAAATTAAACTTCGCATACAAATTCATATTTTTGCTGTAGTGAGTTAGAACGAAATTTACCAAACTTAAGCTTTCGCTCTTTTGTTATTCTTTTAATTATCACATTTTTTTATTGTTAATTGTTAAATCATTAGTCTGATGGTAATGAAAGCTTTGTTGGTTGTGATACTCACAACATTTCTCAATCATACATGTTTTTGTTTAGTCAGTTATACAACGGAAAATTGGAACTGACCGATCTATATGATCGATACACCGTGCCATGTGTAATTGTTAATTTCTATTTTATTGTTGAACTAAATGTTTTAAAGACTTAATTATTTGTATGCTGGCTTAAGTTCATTTTAATACTAAATTTTTCATTTTTTTTTCTCCTATAAAGAAATAAATTTTTATTTGTGATAATGAAAGAATATACTGAAAAAATAAGTTTTTAATCCCGACACCAGCCGAGTGGAATGCATTTTCGAAACCAGCTACGCTTTCATCATCAGCACTCTTTGATCAGAATGTCTTAATGTATGTATTTAAACGCTCGACCTTTTCTTATTTGAAAACCATTTAAATGGAAATATTCTACAGCACTCGCCAGACATTGTTTAATTCAACCCAGCAATATATAAAGAAGCCGTTTAAGTGTTATTTCAAATCTGAAAGTTTAAAATTTAAAAGTACACTGAACCTGTAAAGATTTCTTTTGCAAAGAAATTGAAAGAAAAAATTCTTTCAATTATTATTAGGATCGTAAGATTTTATAAACTGTTTTTGCATGTTTGTTGTCGCACTTATTTTTTTGATTTAATGCAGTATTTGTTGTTTAATTTAATAACATCGAAAAATGTCTAAAAGTGTTTTAAATTTACGTTTTTCTAACACCTTATGTAGTACATTTTGGCTTTTTTTTGTCTATTTTATTCTCATAAGAGCTTCTTTATTTTTGATATAAAATTTAACTTTCCTAGGGCCATTATTACAACTTGCCGTTAGTTAAAGGCAGTAAATGGCTTTGCATTAGAAAGCCTTCATTTATTATTTTTTTATCTGTTAAATATTTTTTAGTATTAATAATAATAACAATTAAAAATTGAAGTTGTAATAATGCGAAGCTATTTATCGGGCACAAAAAATCCTACCTTTAACTAAAGGCTAGTTGTAATAATGGCCCTTAATGTTTTAAATTTTTTTTTTTTTTAATCCTCCTTTCCTTCCATCTCCCATTCTTTTGTTATTTTCAAAAATCAAGGTTTAGTATTAGGATGTGAGTTTTTACAAAATATTGCAACTGATTTGAATATACGACGACCCGTTGATACCTTCATATTATGAGTTACTGCGCTCACATTTGCAAATACTTTTATAAAAACCCGAATATTTATTTTTTTTTAAATAGATTTTAAAATAAAGTTTGTCTCCTTGTTTCAAGCAGTTTTTTCCATAGTTGTATTACGAATGTTACTTCTGCCTGGAGTGATTCTTAAAAAATCTAAAACTATTCGAATACGTTTTCTAATAAATACTTGGGAAGGTGAGTTACCATCAGGAGCACTAGGATTTTGGCTTTATACAGCGATAAAAAGTTTAATAAGTTGTGATCTCTTAAGTCCTTTTTTAATTCATTTTTCTACACAGAACTGTTGGAAAATTTTACTGGTAAATTAGGTGCCGATTTGAGGTTATTAACTTCGAAATCCTCAGTTTTACTGTTCACCTCTTGAACAAAGAAAGCAAGGATATCTCATTTATTGGCATCCCCATTCGAACGGTGCAGAATCCGAAAATTCTAGAAGTAGTGTTTGACAGTCTCCTTCAATTTACCTCGCACACCACCGCATCAACCAAAGGGTGAGAAACAGGAACAAGGTTCTCGCTGACACCTGCTGCGCCATGGCCAAGGAGACAATTTTAGGCCTTAGTTCACTCCTTTATAAACTATATCACCCCAATATTGACTTCGTTCCTCAGTGATACCCAATTTAGTTTATAAACGTCCCTAAATAATAAACTCCGTATTGCAATCGGTTGTGTCCGAATGACGAATGTGAATCACTTGCATGAGGAGATCAGCTACAGCTCAAGAAAACTTTAATTTGTGCTGGTGAGAGCTACTCTTAATTGGCAGTTTTCGGTTGTTTTGCTAGTTTGGTTTGGCAAACTATCATGAATAGACTCACCCCAAAGCAAAATTAGCAAATTTTTTAATATTTTTTTTTAAATCATACTTCAAATCGACAAACTCATCATCGAGCATCGGAAAAGCACAATTTTGGTTTAAGCCAATCTCACTGTTTAGTGCGATTTGTGGGACGGTGGAATCATTGAAATATGTCTTCACAACGGTGAGCGGTTTAGAGAGATGTTAACTAACTTTTTCGTGTCTCAATTTGAAGCGATAAGTATTGGGGACAAATTGGTTTAGTAGGATGGTGCCACATGTCGCAAAGCGGATTAAACAATTTACTAAGAAAAACATTTGACAAACGAATAACTTAAGGAATTTTTCCTCATTATAGATCTCGTTCATGTGATTTGACGGCATTTGATTTTTTTCTCAGGGCATACGTAAAGTGCCAGGTCTATGCAGATAAATCATAAATGATTAAACACTTGGAAGCAAATATTTCATGCGAAGGATGTGTTTAAATTGGTTCATCAGAACACGCCATGTACGCACTAACTGCAACGTCTACATGTCTGAATGCATATTTAAACTTTAATGCCAAAAAATTATTTAATTAATAAAGCCAATCGGGTTAATTTTAAAAACACCCATTTGACTGACCACATCCTGAATTTTAATTCGCTAATACATGTTGTATTTCATCAACTGAAACTATCGACGTTTGCATACCTAAGGCTACGGGACTAGCGATGTCGATATACATTCGATTTAGAACAGCTCCTAATTTAAACCACGAGCTCAATTGGGACCTGCTCTATCGTTTCTCTTGATGTCTGGCAAGTTTGGTTTGTTTACAAAATAAAAAAATTTAATGAAAATATGGTAACATTTTCCACAAAGTGGCTTAAAAAATAATACCACAAGAAAAACACTTTGAAAATAAAATAGATTCTACTCTAGACCGATTTCTGCGACGTATTTTAAATGCTTATTTGTAAGAAAGATCTAATCGGAATACTGTTACATCATTAAAAACGTCGTTATATTAACCATTTTATAAATATATATAATGGCTAACAAGCAATCTTATTATATTTAAAATAGTATTACTTTCTCATATACATAAATCCAAAAACACTGAATGTAATATATCAAAACTTTAATAAAACAATGTTTTAATAGAATAATCAGAACAAAGATGAAATAGAAAATTAAAACTGAAATAGAACTTTAAAAACATGTTTGAATATTTTGATAGCAGATCTAGACCAAAGAAACCCTAGCAAAATAGACTTTAACTTTTAAAAATAGACTTTAACCTTTTAAAAACGGCTTTTAAGAAATTGTTTTCTCTTTAAACTGCCCTAAATGTAATTATTTAGTAACATTGCTGCTCAATATTTTTTTTTTACATTTTTTACCCGCCACCAAAAAAATGGTGGGGGTATATTCATTTTGTCATTCCGTTTGTAACACATCGAAATATCCATTTTAGACCCCATAAAGTATATATATTCTGAATCGGGGTTTGATTTTATAACGATCTAGCTATGTCCGTCCGAAATAATTTTTTTTTTATACCCTTCACACAGTGAAAAAGGGTATATATAGGTTTGTCATTCCGTGTGAAATTTCTACAATTTTCATTTCCGACCCCATAAAGTATATATTTTCTGAAAGCTTATGAATAGAGGAGTCGATTAAGCCCTGACCGTCTGTCCGTCTGACCGTCTGTCCGTGTGTATGTTGAAATCAACTTTTTGAAGCCCCCCGACATAGGTTGGACCCGGGTAAGGTATTAAAATATCAGAAATATTCGGGAGTAGATCGGTATTGAAAATCAGAAACATCGGTACATAAACAACTGAGATATGAGCAAAAACCCACGACCACCTCGATTTTCTTTTCATAAAAACAACATTACAACAACAACATACATACATACAAACGTGTATACTGGTTAGAGAAAACGTGGCATCGAATCCCAGCTGAGGCAAAAAAATTTTTTTTTTAATTTTTTTAAAATTTTTTTTTTTACTTTTTTTTTTATTTTTTTTTTTATTTTTTATTTAATATATTATATATATTTTTATTATTATTTTTTTTTATTTTTTTTTTTTTAATTTTTTTTTTATTTTTTTTTTTGTTTTATATATATTATATATGTATATAATAATTTTTTTTTTTTTTAATTTTTTTTTTAAATTTTTTTTTTTTTAATTTTTTTTTTATTTTTTATTTTTTTTTTGTTTTTTTTAACATACATACGTGAATTTACTGTTATTGCATGACTACACGTTGTGAAGGGTATATAAGACTCGGCACGGCCGAATATAGCGCTTTTACTTGTTTTATTTTTAGGTTCAAATTTTCATAAATTACCATTTTTAATGCACCATAACTTCTAGAGAACATAAGATAAGAAAAAGAAATTAGCACCATTTAGTAGATAAAACTCTCCTCTATACCCCTATACCCCATTGTATACCCGGGACCAATTTTTGTGACGCAAGGTCAAATATTTTTTGCAAAGTTTTAGTAAAAGAGCTAAACAAATTTTTTTGTAAAGTGTTTTTTTAAGTACTTTAGTTTTTATACCCGCAACCAAAAAATGGTATATATATATTCTTAATCAGGGTTTTATTTGATGACGATCTAGCTATGTCCGTCCGTCTGTCCGTCTGTTAAAAGCACTATAGAGACCCCATCGAAAAAGCTAGTGGGCTCAAATTTTGCCAGAATATGTCTTATACACAAGGTTTGTTTGGAATAAAAAATTGGCTAAATCGGAATATAAGAAAGAAAGTTATAGCTCGTAATGCAAGATTAGGTCGAAAGAACCGTGTCCTTCCAACATCGAATAAAATGGTGTTGTGTCCACCAGCATCAACGTAGAGACATGAAACTACAGATATAAACTACCTGAGCAAAACAATATTTTTACCCAAAAATTGTTTAAATGCATGAATTAGGAAGGGAGTTAGACATCAAAATGAATGAAAATTTATACCGCGCAGTGTATCTTTCAGTATGTTCAAAATTTTAAACCTAATAAGAGTGACAAAATTTGATCTACGATTCTGAAATTTTGCAGGAATTGCTTTTTGGTCAAAGGCTTTGTTCTGACGGAAAATAAATGTGACACGCCCACTTTTACGCCCACCTCCCATACAACGTTTTCTCTCAAATTCTTATAATTTCTCTATAAATCGAGATTTTGGAATAACAAAGGACTATATTAATATATCTAAGTTGTATTTATTAGCATAAATAACTTCGACACACCTACTATAAGGCCCACTTTTCACATTATCTACCGTTAATGTAATTTAAATTTATAAAACCGACAAAATAAGAGGTATGATGATAAAATTTGCTATGGAAATCCTTCTAGTCAATGTTATTGCTATGCCAGAAAACTTAGGTGACACGAATTCTCGAATTCAGATAATTTCTCAATGAATAAAGATTTTGGAATAAAAAAGGACTATATTGAAATATCTAAGTTATATTTATTAGCAGAAATTTTACTGACACGCTTACTTTAACGTCCACTTTACCTGAAACACTAAATTTACGAAAACATTTTAGCAGCATATCGAAGTTATAAAGGGTGGTGAAATTTTAAGGGCCGATGTTGATTTTGAATAAAACACAAATTATTTAGGAAATTATTATCATTGCTTTCTGTAATGATAATATTTGTATGGTTCAATTATGTATGGAACAAAGTATCGGCCAAATGGCCTCCGCGACCTCAACGGCACACCTCGATCCGATAGTCCAAATTTTTAATAACACTGTTGATGCTCAATTGTTGGGCACGATGATGAGTCGAAGTTGACTGTTTTTTTGCCACACTATCGTGAAAAACAGGAATGCTTCTCATTTAACGAATTAAGAAGGCATTCATAGATGTTCTAACATTTTATACAGACCTGTTTTAAATTTAAAATTTAACCACCCTCTACAAAGAAAGTGATGTTTATTTTATTATAAAGAGATTATTCCAAGCGATTAACAAAATAATAAATATTGTGCTTTATATGTACACAAAATTGGTGGTGGGTATAAAAGATTCGGCACAGCCGAATATAGTGCTCTTACTTGTTTGTATATCATTTATACTCGATGTTTTTGCTTTGACTTAACGTTTCTTTATATCATTGTCGCATTTTGTTTTGATATTCTACATTGTTTGAAAACGCCAAACACTATCAAAACTGTAGTGATTGAATTAAGTATGAAATGGAATACATAACATTTAGAACATTTTGCGCAGCTCTTTAATATATAACAGGAAATGCCATGTCAGATAAAACTTCGTCGCTTTGCGTGACTTTTCTAACTTTGTTAGAAAAGCGCGAGGGAAAATGTGTATTTAACAATGAAAACTTTTCCAACACATACACATTGTTTGTTTACCTATAAAGTTGGCAATTATTTTTCTATTTTTGCACTATTATTTCATTATTAAATAATATATTCTGTAAATAAAAGCTAAAAGTGTTATTTAATAATAGTTTTTAAAACTAATTAATTTTGAGTTTAAATTTAAAAAGAAAAAATTTAAGAAAATTTGTCAAATCGTGCAAAAAGATAAGAGTTGCCTAACTTTAAGCTTCGCTCTGCGTTTAAAGTGCTTTATGTGACATGTTGTATAAAAGAACAGCTATTTCATCGTAAATGTCAAAGCGAATTTCTAAAGCTCGATGGCCACGTTCAAAATGATTTGACAAATAATATGTATGTATGTATGTATTGGTAATATTTGGTTTTGCTTAACACAGCAACGTATCAAACTTAAACCATCAAATTTCATTTCAAAGCTGTTTTTAAAAGGAAAGGACGTGTGGTTAATTTGGTCGCAAAATATTTTTAATGTTCACAAATTATTTTTTTTTTTTAGAAATATGAATTTTTCTCATCTCTGTTGATGTATTCCTTGGATTTAACCTGCCATAAAGCAGGCACGGTATACTTCAATAAATTCAAGTATAAATTTTTTTTCCTCCATATTTTATTTAACCACAAAATTGTTACCGAACGGTGTTGTCGCTGCGAAAACTGAATAAAAATTCCATCATCAAATCATGTAGCGACGGAAGTGAAAATCTAAATTGTTTTGATTTTCGTCAAACTCACATCGACATACATATACGTGTAAGGCCCATACCTAAACAAGAGCGTTGAGCGTCAAGCGTTGCAATTTTGCATGTATTTTGTTATTGTAACAAAAACAAAACACATGTAAAACTCCAACGCTTGACGCTCAACGCTCTTGTTTAGGTATGGGGGTAAGATTTTTTTCACTAACACAATCAAAAAAAACTGAGTTTGACAAATCAGTTTGATACGTGGCCATCGTGCTTAACGCAACGCGAAGCAAAAGTTTTATCTGACATGGCCTGAAGATTTTTAATGTTTTTTTTTTAAAGACAACATACCAACCTTCTTTCGCTTTCTGTTTGAATAGCCGCTATTACAAAATCGTCGTTAAAGCTTCTGTACTTATTTTTCTGCTGTGTTATTAGATTCTAGACAGTTTTGCGGTTGGAATTTTTTGCGATCACATAATGTTTGGCAGAGCTTTTATAAGCTTTTGCTGTTATTTAGCTTTACGCTGGGTCTCCACATAGCAATTTTTATTGCTAAGCATAAGCAAAAACGTCGACAGAACAACGGCACTTTATTGCTAAATTATATCTATTTTTATTGGGTGATAAACACGACACAAGTCATTTATTTATAAAATTTAATATTTTTATTTAACTTTTATGTGTTTTTTAATAACTCTCTCTAAATTATTATTGTCAGATAAAATTATTTTAATTGCCTTTGTTTATGCAAATAAAAATAAAAAATTCAAAGAAAATGAAATAATTTTGACAGCTCATTGCGGCAATAATTGCCCAAGCAATCAGCAAAGTAATGATTGAGCAATAAATTGCTACATATGGCAATTTGCGGTATACACATTGTAATTTTTATGGACGCAATCAAATTTGATAATTGCGGCAATAAATATTGCTACGTGGAGACCCCGGGTTAGGTATGCTATTTAATTTTTAAATATAACAAGATTTTTTCGCAATTTCTAGCACTTTATTTAGATTTTTTTTGGCACTTTTAAAAACTAACTAACTGGTCACATCTTAACTTGTTAATAAGAAATGCAAATTAAATAGTTATACTTATAATTACTTAATCATGCATCTTTTTAACCAACCCCACACATTTTTCACTAACAAACTAACGGCAAATTTATGGCATTCCTAAGGCTATCGAAATTTCACTCAAACAATCGAGTTTACGGAGCTTCGATCACATTCGAATGCCGTACTTTGGCCTCTGATTTAGAAAAAAAAATCAAAAACCTTTAAGAATATTTTTTGATTTATTTTTCTCTTTTTATATCGATTAAACTGGTCGGTAAATTAACATGATTCTTTATTACATTTAATGTTTTTATTGTTTGCCTTCAATGTTACTAACAACTTTAATTAATTTCTTGTTATTTTTCTTTAATTGTTGTACTTTTTTTTAGGAACAGTTAAATATTTAGCGCCTACTGATGCCATGCATATGCTTAATGATCAAGAATATATAATAACGTAGATGGACTGTGTTATTTTTTTATTTTTTTTTTATTAATTTTTTTTATATTAATTCATATACTTTCCTTATAAGTTGAGTGTGTGCAAGCGTATTAAATATTTAATTAAAATTTGTGTGTATTGTAGTTGTAATAAAAAAATTTTTAGTTAAGTTTAAAGCTTTTTAGAAAAATAATTACGATTTATAAAAAACAAAAATAGCGGGTACTTTTAAATATATTTTTTAATGATTATTACAAAAAAAACAAAAAGCATATAAAGAAAAGCCCGTATTATATTAAAAACATAATAGTTGTTTAATTATTTATATATCAATAAAAAAAAAAAAGTATTTTAGTTATTTATCAACAAAACAAACATAACATAAGGTGTGTTCACATTGGTCAAATACTTGCCGTAATAGACGTAAACACTAAAACGTAAGGAGTGAGATCGTAAAAGTCTTAACATACATGCAGATATAAAATTCAATAATTTGGAAACGGTTGATCTTAGAGTTATGATTTTTTTTTCTTTTTGATAAATTAATATTATATTACAGATCACAGAAAAATAATAATAATAAAAATAATGAATAAATATGCCTTGAATTTTAAAAATCTTAGCACGTACCAAGGCATATTTATTCATCAGGTACTCTTGATTCGCCAGCTGATTATTTTTTTCAACACTTATTTTAAGTTTCAGTTGTCAAAATGCATAAATAAAAAACAATTTTCTCTCTTTTCTAATTTATTTCTAATGTCAAACTTCATATATAAAAAATATAAAAAAAAATTCTCTCCGAACTGCAATTACCTGATGAATAAATATGCCTTGAGCACGTACTTTCGTCACTCGTTTTGATCAAAGTCATAATACCAACTGATACATTTTTCAAAGATAACTAGTTCAAAAATAAATTTAAATATTGCTTTCAAAAAAGTTAAGCGGCAACATGTGTGTTAATATTTTTTCGGTCTCACTCCTTATTCATTTTTACTCTAATAAGAAAATGTTTATTTAATTAAAAATATTAATAGTTCCAACAAATTGCAATTTCAATTCCATGTTTTATGCCTTCAAATATTTGGTGCAAAAATGGACACATAATTTTAAATTTTTTAATTATTTGCCAAATACTACACTTAATTGGGCAAATATTTACCAAATGTGAACATAGCATTAGCATGTTTTTTTTTAAATACGTGTACAAAAAACGAATTTTTACATGCGACCTTGTTTTGAAAATCGAATCTTCTGTTAAAGGGAGTTTGTTTAAAAAAACTTCATTGAGGCTTTGAGAAGCAAATAAATTTAATTTTTTTGTAAAAAATTTTTTCCAGCATAAAACTTTTTGATAAAAATCTATAAAATTTTAAAGTTATTTTTAATCATTTTTAAAAATTGGCAATAATATTAAACAAAAAATAATTTTTTACTTATTAACGTGCGCGAACGAAAAACAAATTAGCGTAATTTACAATCTTGTGCAAACGGTCTTGCATAAGTGCATTTGCAAAATAGTAGAGTATATTTTTACTTTACGCTGACAAAGTATACACAAATAGAATATATTTGCAATGGTTCAAATTTGCAATGACAAATACACAAGATTGTGAATTGGACTATTATTAAATTACATCGTTAAGATTTACCAACACCAAATACAAAGGTGGGTGCCTAGTACCTTGTAATAACCCTTTTATGAGTAGTCGATACTTCGAGCGCTGGATTTTTGTAATAAATTAAAAGAAAAACGTAACGCATAAAATACAACCCTGTTTAAAACTTACACCTGGGGGTAAATTACGGCATTCGAACGTAATCGAAATTGTAAAATTCTTATAAGAATCTCTATACCTAAAGCACTGCAAACTCGATCGTTCGAGTAAAATTTCGATCGTGATCGAATGCCGTAATTTGGCTGCTGGAGTATGTACTATCTGTTAGAATTCTAAATTAAAACTGGGGCCGAATTACGGCATTCGAACGTAATCGAAATTGTAAAATTCTTATTAGAATCTCTATACCTAAAGCACAGCGAACTCGATCGTTCGAGTAAAATTTCGATCGTGATCGAATGTCGTAATTCGGCCCCTGTTGTCAACAAGACCAATCAAATTTGTAAAATCTTATTCAAAGGCAGGGGGCAAATTACGGCATTCGAAGGTATCGAAATTTGAAAATTCTTATTAGAATCTCTATACCTAAAGCACAGCGAACTCGATTGTTCGAGTAAAATTTCGATCGTGATCGAATGCCGTAATTTGGCCCCAGCTTTTTAGTACAGTTTTTTTTAAAGGCATACTCTTATATCAGAGATGGAAAAGTTATGGTTTATTAAAAAATAAAAATAAATTTTGATAAAAAAAACAAATATCGTTGGCTTAATATACAAACCTGCTTACTCCTTTTCAGCAAATTTTACAGGAGATATAAAAAACTTCTTATATACCATATTTGTAGCTTGAGAGGAAAACCAACAATATAGTTGGTTTATTTTATGGTATTCTTCATGTATGACTACAATCTACAAAAGTAAAAAAAAACAATAAAAAAAACAAATTGGAGTTAGTAAAAAACACTGAACTTATAATGAACTGGATTTAGCAGTTTTTCTTTGAGAGGATTAAGCAGTTTTTCTTATCAAATCTTTTTACACACTTCAAGACCTAAATTGAAGAAAAACTACATGCTGGTCGATGAGGCGTATCTTTCTCTACCACATGGCATCTAAATCTCAATTTACTTAAAAAATGGATTTAGCAGGTTTGCATATTAAGCCGACGATATGTTAGTGAAATCCATTATAAAGAATGCAAAAACAACAAATATACATCAATTTAGTAAATTTAATTAAAAAAGGAGTGCACTTAATTGTTAAATACCGAAACGAAAATCTAATTTTTTTATCCCTGCATAAATTAATGAAATAAAAGCGAATTCAACAAATTTTGAACTGCTTCCCGATCAGCTGTTGCGTAGAGTTTTTTTTCGTATGAATATGCCTTGGTCTTATTCAAATTAAAATTATTTTTTTAAGGTTTTTTACTAACAAGCTAATTTAAATGTTAACTTATTTGTTCAATTCGCAAACCGTCTATTCAATGCAGTTTTAGTTTATGTTGTATCGGTTGTATGTTGTCTTGTTAAATTTCAAGGTAATAAAAATCAGAAACGGGAAAGTTTATTAAATGTTTTTTTTTACTAAGTTGCAAAAAATAATAAATTGCAAATTGGTTAAATAATCAAGCTCAAGGTCTGTTTTTAATAATTTTCTTTATTATTAATTTCGTTCAATATTTCGCCATCCAACGGTTGGCATCTTCAGGAATCTTAAAAAACGAGTGACAATAATTAAATTAACAACACAACATAATTGTAACACATTTAATATTGCACAGTGCAAATATGGCGAAATATTGAACGAAATTAATAATAAAGAAAATTATTAAAAACAGACCTTGAGCTTGATTATTTAACCAATTTGCAGTTCATCAACAGGTCAAAAAAACATATATAAGTATATCATTTTAAAAAATAATAAAAACAACTATAAGTAAAATTTTTTTCTAAAAGTTTAAAAATCAACAAACAAAATTGAGTTAAAAAAATATATAATTTTTTATTTTATTTTGGAAACAAGAAAATATTATAAACATATTTTTTTATTATAAATTCCCATCCCTGTATGAATCGATGGAACATGCAATTTATATTAATTCAATTCACAATTCCCTTTGTAATGTAAATTGGTATTATTTTTGTATGTGTTTACGGTATTGCAAGGCATCAATTATCAGGTAACCCCAGTTCAAAAATAAAATTTTTGTTTATATTTTTTTAAATTTAAAATAAGTGAAGAAAAAAATAATCAGCTGACGAATCACGACTACCTGATGAATAAATATGCCATAACGGTATTGTATACTTGTTGTTGGTAATTTCCCAAGGCATATTTATTCATCAGGTACTCTTGATTCGTCAGCTGATTATTTTTTTCCTCACTTATTTTAAATTTCAGCTGTCAAAATGCATAAATAAAAAAACAATTTTTTCTTCTAATTTATTTTAAATGTCAAATAAAAAATATAAACAAGAAATTTCTACGAACTGCAATTACCTAATGAATAAATATGCCTTGGTAATTTCCATTAAAGCATTTTGTATAACAACACAGTTTCATTTCATATGTTTTTAAAGTGTGTTCTAGATTCATACAGGGATGGAAATGACAATTTATCCAGAATCCAAAAATAACTCTGAATTAGAAAGATTTTATCATCTTTCCCTTTCCAGACTTTTTGTGTGCTTAACGTTTAACAATATGTTCTCTCTGGTTCATTCATTTACTGGATTGCGTTTGGGCTTTAAAGTAAATAAAGTAAAACTATGGCCAAATTACGGCATTCGATATCGACTGAAAATTATAGGATTCTTATTAGAATCCAATACTAAATGCAAGCAAAACTTTAAAGTTCGATTGAAATTGCGATCGAAATCGAATGCCGTAATTCGGCCTCTGTATTTTCAAAGGCGTTAGAAAATACAATGAGTAGTTGCAAGGCATATCCATAAGGTATATGCAACGGCGAATTGATACAACAAAGCAACTTTTCATGGGATGTTTTATCTCAAGGCCAATTCGTATATCAGGGATGGAAAAGTTGTTTTTGCATATTAAATATCATAAACTTTGATAAAAAAAAAGGATATAATTGTTTGAAACACATTATTAATGACGCAAAAGCAAAAAATATACATAAATTAAGCACATTTATTGTCAAAAAAGTACACTCAAGTTAATTGTTTAATACCGAAACCAAAATCACATTTCCTATCCCTGCATTAATAAATGAAATCAAAGTGAATTCAACCAATTTTGACAAAATGTTTCACAATCAGATGGGCTGATAATTTCACCTGTATGAATTCGCCTTGAGTAGTTGTGAATTGAAAAGTTGTAATATTTTTTGAAATCTTTTAGTTTAAATAGCCAACAACAAGCATATAATGCTGTAAACTGCTACCAAATTAGTACCAATATTAGATTACAAGGAGGTTGTTTGTGAATTAAAAAATATTTCTAAAGTTTTACTTATTAAAACTTAACTGTTTGATGTACGTAGGTATATCAAAACAATAAATACATTTTTGTAACGTTCCCTCATTCGTGGTTTGATATGTGTATTCTAAATATAATTTTCTTTTAAATTCGAAAAGTCCGTTTAAGGCATTGATAAGTATCGAGTACCCAAACTAAAGAAACCAATTTATGTTTTTTTAATTACACCAATTATTCAGTTTACAAAATAAGGTCGCTAAATTAAAATAAAAAATTCTAACTTTTTAAAGCCAAACCTGCATGTAAGAACTGGTCATTTTGTTTATTAATTTATTTAAAAAGTTTTAATTTTCGTTTTTAATATTTCAATGTTTTAAATGTAGCTGCTTTTAAGCATGTGTTTGAATTTTGATCATACTTTCCATTTTCATCCTTTTTTTATTTTTACCATTTAAAAAACCAAAGTATTTTTTTGTTTTTTTAATGTAAAAACAAAAACATTTATATTAAAAAATAATTTTTGAACTATAAAATTAAAAAAAAGTATAATTAAATATATATTGTATAATTATTGGTTTCTACTATTACTATTTATTTTTATTTATTCTACTATTTACTATTAAACATATATATATTGTATTTATTAAATTGTTATAATCGGTATAAATATTTGTATATATATAAAAATGGGTAACAATAGAATTTAATACATAAAAAACCTTACTTTAAGTTAAAATCAAGTCTTAATTTTTTATTAATTATGTACTTTGTATTATTGTGGTTGTTTACCAATTAAGGATTCTTCCTGTCGCTGTTTTTGTAATTTACGCTGTAATTCTTTTTCCTTGCATGTTTGTATATTTACGGCTCTTTTCTACAATAAATTTAAAAATAATTGTATAATTTTTAGTGTAATTCCAAAAAAAAAAAAAATTAAATAAAAACTGATTTTTTTATTACTAAAGCGTTTTTGTTTATAGAATAAAATAATAATAAATAACTGTTTTGTATTAAAAGAAAAACACTGGCGAATTAATCACTTTGTGCTGTTATAGTTTTTCGTTTTTATATCAGCCATTCGCTACACATTTTTTTTTTTTTAATTTTAATACCAAAAATTCGCCCGAACTATGTCTGATAAAGCATTGTTCTTAAAAAATCCAGTCATACAATCAAAAAACAAACAACACAAAGTTTGATGGCGTGAGAATCAAACCCAACTTTCGAACTTTCGAATATTGTGAAACAAACCTTTTTTTAGTTAAAAATTTTTATGGCGTAAGTATAACATAAAAGCAGAAAAAATTTATGAAAATTTAAGAAAATAAAGGAAAGAAATTTTAGTTGGGTTATAAAGGCAACGCAAATTTATTAACATAAACTAAATTGTTAAACAAATTTTAACCGCAAAGGGGGCATTAATTTCCACAGTATTTTTTAAATACATTTATTAAATACGGTAAAATCTAAAATTAATAAAACAGCATTTGTATTTAACGCTTGTGTTCTGACAATCACGTGATTTCAAATAACTTGTTTCGCAGTTTATGCGTTTTCACATTTTAGATTTTCACTAAAATTGTTTAAAATCATTAAAAATTTATGTTCAGTACACATTATTTGTTTCGTTTATACATTATTTTTTGAAATCACAGTACACCATTTTTTTAAATCGCAATAGTTAAAATAATGCGATGGGGGGTAATGCCAATAATAACACTGGTAGGCCCGTAAGTTCACTCGAACTACCCGACGGCATGAACAGCTTCGGGGCCATCTTGGCCATTTTTATCAAAAAAGCTCTTTGTTTTATTCTCCTTTGTCCGGATTTTGTCCTGTGGCAGTTCTGTCAGGGTTTCCACTGCATCCTGACGAAATATTTTACCCCCACGATCTTCTGCCACTGCCGTAAAACTACTTGCCCATCAGCAACATCAGAGTCTGAGGTCGAACTAGGAACAAAATCCAGATCCTCGTCCGAAATCAGTATGAGATCTCCTAAACTCTGTGTGTTGCCAATATCACCCATGGAGATCTCGACTGAGTTAAAAACGACAATAGCAGCATTAGTATTGTTTTTAATACACTCCACTTACCTTCAATACTTTTGTTCGCTGATAAATATTTTGCATGTGCTTTTTTATTTTCAATAACTTTTCTCTGCACATTTTAACGTTAATCATCTGTAAAGTAATAAAAATAAATAATTATACTGCATATGTGTATTCATATATGTATGTATTACACCATATAATTGTTAAAATACAGTTAAACTAAAAGTTTTTGATAAAATACCGTATTAACAATAAACTTTGACACATCCAAGCAAAAACAAAAATTTCTTTTCACCTAATTTGGATTTGTTTAATTGGCTTATTAGAATGAGCCGCAATTCAATAATATATTTATCATCTCCAGTGATACAAGGTTAAAATCATTGGTATTGTCATATAACTTAACGACTATCAATTCAATCAACCCTTCACACAAAAGTAAAAAAGGATATATAAAGGGTGTTTTTTTAAGCCCGATAGAACTTGAAATTGTAAAAAATAACACAAAAAATTAAATTGTAATCAAAATTTTTTTTTATTCGAAAGATTAATACGTGACATTAACATTTGAAAATGATTTCGGGCATATGGGCACCGCGGCTGTTCTTGACGAAGCGCATTCTAGACGTCCAATTTTGGGCCACTTTTTCGAGCACTGCTGGCCGTATGTCACGAATAACACGAACAATGCTGGCCTCCAAGGCGTCAATTGTTGCTGGTTTATCAGCAAAACCAGTGACTTCACGTAGCCCCACAGGAAATAATCGAGAGGTGTCAAATCGCACGACCTTGGAGGCCAATTGACAGGTCCATTTCTCGAAATCAACTTATCGCCAAATTTTGATTTCAATAAGTCGATGGTTGCGTTCGCCGTATGGCACGTAGCGCCATCCTGTTGAAACCACATCTCCTCCGGATCAATGTCATCTATATTTTCAAACAAAAAATCATTGATCATGGTGCGGTAACGATCTCCATTGACCGTAACGCGAGCTCCGGCCTCATTTTGGAAGAAATAAGGTCCGATGATGTCACCAGCGTGAAAACCGCACCAAACGGTGCATTTTTCTGGATGTAATGGAGTCTGTAGGGTCTCTTGTGGATTGGTCTCGCTCCATATGCGGCAATTTTGCTTATTAACAAACCCGTTAAGCCAAAAATGCGCCTCATCGCTGAACACAATTTTGCGATAAAATTGGACGTCCAGAATGCGCTTCGTCAAGAACAGCCGCGGTGCCCATATGCCCGAAATCATTTTCAAATGTTAATGTCACGTATTGATCTTTCGAATAAAAAAAAAATTTTGATTACAATTTAATTTTTTGTGTTATTTTTTACAATTTCAAGTTCTATCGGGCTTAGAAAAACACCCTTTATGTATAGGTTTGTCATTCCGTGTGAAATTTCTACAATTTTCATTTCTGACCCCATAAAGTATATATTTTCTGAAAGCTTATTTAATTACGGCATTTGATATCGACTGAAATTTTACTCGAATGATCCGAGTTCGCTGTGCTTTAGGTATAAAGATTCTAATTACAATTTTCAAATTTCGATCACGTTCGAATGCTGTAATTCGGCCCATGAATTCATATTCAGTATTCTTTTCCTTAATGAGAATAACTTTGGCAATTTTCCAATCAGAATTAAACTGTGAGTTAGAAATAATGGTTTTTACCAAAAGTTATAATTGCTGATAAATAAAAGAAAAAAAATATCTTAACAAACTTTAAAGGCAAATCATTATATCCAGAGGCATTCGATTTAATATTAGAGAGCATACCACAAGTCCGCAAAGTCGATGCTTCGAAAAGAAAACAGGTTTTTAGGAAAATTTATATCGAAGGGGTTAAACGAATCAACAATTCTATAACTTAAAAACTTATTATTCAATATATTAGAATTGAAATCCTTAACAGACGAATTATTATTCACATCCCTTTAGAATCAAGATGATTAAATATTCCTATATGATTTTTACGTTTTACACGCCTAATAATAGATTTTGATTTATTACGAACGCTACAATAAATCCTCCAATTCGCAGGTGATGATTGACTTAGATATTTACTGAAAGCTAAATCTCTCAAAGATAGATGATACCCTCTTATTGGCGTGTTAAAACAATTTTCACTAGTAGGTGAAATCCTAAACTTTTTTGTAGTTATCAAGGAGTGTAACTCTGTAAGTGTAAGTGTAAACATACAAACATTCATATTTATTATATTAGAATAGGATTTAATAGATATATTTAAGAAAAATACTTCTATAGAAGACGTTGTAAGATTTAATTTTGTCCAAATACTTGTAAATTTTGGACAGTCTAAACCCTTGAACAACCGATTAACTAAATACAAAAATATATTTTTCGCATAATTTCGCGAATGCCCCTGATTGTGATAAAATGTAGCCTATGTGTTAATCTAGGTTTTTGTCTATCTTTGTGCCAAATTTTATCCCGTTCAGCCGTTTTTGCGTGGTTGAGTAGCGAATATCCAAACATTTATTATATTAGTAGGATTTCTTTACATACCATATCATGTAATTTTGCTACCTCAGCATTGTCCAGCTTAAATTTTTCCGCCGATAAATCTATATAGATTTTATTTTGTTTCTGTCTAAAATAGAATATATTTATTTGTTCAGCATTACAAATTCTATAAGCAAAATGTTCTTTATCTTACATTAATTCCTTAAGTTGCCCTTTGGCCCTCGCTATAGGTAGAGCATAGGATTGCAGTACTCCTGCAGTGAGTTGTAAAGCAGCTGTGGTTGTCGCCTCCGGTACGGTAGTTTTGGCAGTTTGTGTCACAGCATTATCGCTTTTTTCAAACTTTCCAGTGTTAATGTTTGTTTTAGTTTCATTTAAATCTGTCGAATCACCAGTATCACTATTTTTTGTATTTGATTGACCTTGTAACGTTGAAAGTGTTGAAGCTGTTGAACTTAATGCTGGTAAATCATCGACGATACTTTTAAAATAAAAATAAATTCAAGAAAAAAGAATATAACTAAGACATTTTATCTATACATTTTAATTGAAACTAAATGGTTCACGTTTCACCAATATTGAATTTTTTTTTTTTTTTTGGTCACAAAATTTAACATTTACCTATTAAAATTATTACTTTTCAACATATTTGATTGCGTTTTTTCTACTTAAAAAATAAAAAATTTAACAAAAATACAAATGGTTTAAGTATTTAAAAGTTTCTAACAAAAAAGAAAAAAAATATTAACAAAAAAATTTATTATAAACAGCTGTTTTTCCCATTTGACAGTTAGTATAAAATTCACCACCGTAATTGTTTATAAGCATGTGCTTATAAACATAGTATAAAAAAAACATGTTTATGAGTTTAAATACATCATATATTGCTGATACATTGACGAATTTATACATATCGATGGTCAAATGTTGATAACACATAACTGACAGTTTTATCCACAGACTATATTATGTGGTTTTATCTTGGCATATGATTGATATGGATGAAAGAATTGCTGTTTTAATTTTAAGTTAAGGAAAAATATTCTGTTATGTTCGCTGTAAACCCATTTTCTTTTATTAGCTTATTTAAGTAGAAGGCAGATAATATTCACCATAAGCAAGTATATACATATCTACATATGCATGCATATTTTTATTTCTTAAAGATGATGTTCGATTACGATGTCCCTCTGCCTGTCAAACAATCTTTTTAAGATTCAAAACTATGTATGTATGTATTTTAATTTCATAAGACAAACAAATATATTCGGTACAATTGCGCTAATAAAAATTATCAAAATAGGTGATACCTACCTATCACCCTTCATCCATTATTCATGTTTTAAATAAAATATCTTTAATTTCTAAGCAATTTTTATAATAAACTATTTTTATTTATATTTATTTTTTGTATACTGTATAAAACTATATTTAAAAAGCTATACTAAAATTTAACTAAAAGCTTTATAGTTATAAAATAGTGAGAGAGAGTGACGACAAAAATTAAAAATAACAAAAATTATTGAAAAAAAAAATAAATAAAAGATGTTTGAATGACAAACTTACATATATGTATAGAGGTATATTTATATACAGAACTAAAACTTAAAAAAGTTTTTGTTTTCGTTTTTTGGGGGAAAAAATCATCACAAAATTTTTATCTTCGAGTAAAGGATCCTTTCGTTCACATTAGTCAAATAATTAACGAAATAGACGTAAACACTAAAATTTAATTTCTGTTCTAATATACATACATATATATAAATATTCAATAAATATAAAATTATTTTATTTGTAACAAACTAAATCATCAAAACATTTTTATGTTTTGACTACATTTGGTGTAACTAGTGATTACGCCTATTTGAAAAGTATTTACCAAATGTGAACGTAGCTTAAGGAAGTGGACACGTTGATTATAGAACACTGGTTTAACCCTTTTTGAAATCCAAAAAATCGTCTATATCTAAAACTTTTACTACAGATTTACCATCATCATCTTTTTCCAAATCGGCCCGTGTACAACGACCACAACAAGCCGCCGAAGGTTTATTTTCACATTCTCCGAGGGCAGGAGGTTTAAAATTGGGTGTCCAAGGTCCTAAGCTACCGGTAGCATAAAAGTCCATGGGATAGGAGTCTTGTTTAGGTGCTAAATTATGTGGCGTGTATTCTACATCGCCCAGAACTACAGACAGTTCGTAAGGATTAAGAAGAGGTTTAGCGAACGCTGTACCCCAATCAATGGATAAGCGAGGACAAGCGATTTGTACAAATGCGTCAATATCTTCGAATAACGCAAGCTTCTGGGGAAAAATTTCCGAGAGAAGGATGGTAGTAGAATCAAAGCCTTTGGCACGTATACGTTTCTCTAAAAATTTATGTACCCTTGAGCTTCCTTGGCGGCCCAAAGTGCCCAAAATAATACCAATTTTCTTAGCTTTCATTGCTTTCTCAATTTCTCCATAACGCATAGACTGCATAGTTTTGTGATCGTATTCTTCGATGGTGAATTTCTTCTCATAGGGATCATATTTATAAGCCTACAAAAATAATAAAGATTTGTAGTAAATTAAATTGAAATTAAAAATCAAAACATATATTAAGTAAATGTCTTCGATCTTTTTAATTTCTATAAATATTTATATTTATAAAAATAATTTTATTTTGTTCCTATTTTTATATATAAAAAACTAATCACAAGCTTGTAAAATAAAACAACTATTGATATCAAAAACAAGTAAAAGTGCTATATTCGGCCGTGCCGGATCTTATAAACCCTTCACAACGTGTAGTCATGCAATAACAATAGTTTGTATCACCATTCATCTCATATGAAATACGTACATACATATATAAAAACATCCCATTGTAAAATTATAAATTTACGTATTTATGTTAAAAATAAAAAAAAATTAAAAAAAAAATTAAAAAAAAACAAAAAAAAATAAAAAAAAAAGAAAATAAAAATTAAAAAAAATATATAAAAAAAAAACAAAAATTAAAAAAAATTAGAAAAAAATATTAAAAAAAAATTTAAAAAAAAATAAAAAAATTATATAAAAAAATTATAAAAAAAATTTTAAAATATTAAAAAACAAAAAAAAAATTAAAAAAAAATTTAAAAAAAAATGTTTGGCTCAGCTGGGATTCGATGCCACGTTTACTCCAACCAGTATACCACGTTTGTATGTATGTATGTTGTTGTTGTGAAAAAAAAACGACTTGATCGTGGTTTTTGCTCATATCTCAGTTGTTTATGTACCGATGTTTCTGTTTTCAATACCGATCTACTCCCGATGTCGTGGGGCTTCAAAAAGTTGATTTAAACATGCATACAGACAGATTGACAGAGCTTAATCGACTCCCCGATTCATAAGCTTTCAGAAAATATATACTTTATGGGGTCGGAAATGAAAATTGTAGAAATTTCACACGGAATGACAAACCTATATATACGCTTTTTCACTGTGTGAAGGTTATAAATATATTTAATTACTTTAGACAAATTTAAAATAGCCTTTTTGAATTTTTGTCTTAACTTTTTTATTGTCTATGTACATACTTTCTATTAATGAAAATTGTGTAAAATGTTACCTTCAGTTTTGGATTTGCTATCATAGCTGATTCTAAATGAAAACGTCCGTCTCCTAAATAAATAATCAGCCTGGCGGTCTCTGGTAATGTTGGCGAAGTACAGCCTAAAATCTCCCCAGGACTTAAAGGTTTTGCTTGTGGTACTATTACATTATAACCAGATGCCTTAAGTTCTGCAGAAGCGGCCTGTAATGTAGTCACAAACTGTATGGTACTAACTAAAGCCATTTGTCCATCTTCCGGCTTAAAATTCAGCTTTACGGAATCCAAAAAGTGTAAAGGATCAATTTTTATATCAACAAAAATATATAAAACTTTAATGCCTTCTGTCTGATCAACGGGAATTAAACAACTATGTCCATAATGCACTAGTAATTCAGCGCCTAAAGCTTTCGCAGTATAATCGTCAACACAACACGCGCCATAAGTAACATCGCCCATTATTACCGTATCGGCTTCAGTAAAACGTTCAATGATGTCACTGATAATCATAGCATACATCAGAAGACCTTCAGGTAGTTGTAAAGCAACACGTTTCGCCTTTATTTGCTTAATACGCCAAATAGTTTTGTGTATTTCGAAATTATAATTCGAAGGCAAACGTTCAATAGCCTTTTGCAGCTGAGGATCATCAAGAAGACTTTGGGGTATCTGATTTAAACGTGCTTTAGGTTTGAATACTTTTTTGGGTTTAGCTCGTACCACCACTACATCAGTTGATGTTGGAGATTCATTTTTGGGTTCAGCGCCAGTGATAGCGGAATTAGGTTGGACTGTATCCAACATATTGTCTAGAAAATAAATTGAAAAAACATAATTATTTATAAAAAAAAACACAAAAAAAATTAAGAAATTGCTAAAATGTTTTTCTTAAATACATAGAGTCTATTATATTAAATGAAATTTTTAGTAGACCAAAAAACTATTTTTAATAGTTTTGAAGACAAAAAAAATATATATATAAAGAAAAATAATTAAATCAAGGTATAAATATGTATATGCTGCATTCTACTAGCTAAACAAATATATCCGTCACTTTGCTTTAGACACCTTCTTGGAATTTACACTTTTTTATACTACTGATCAAAACCTTTCATTTAATACCAGTATTAAGGGTGTTTAAAAAATAAATTTTGTTTATTTGTTTGTTTGGAGTTACTTCGTACCCCCACAGCTAGCGTTTGGGATAGAAGATTTGCTTGGCCGAACCATAGGTTATAACGCCATCAAAATTACGGCAAATGCCTGATGAGCCTCCTTCAGCAACTGCCAATCGACCTATACCTTCGTATAGGAAGCCGGAATTCCCGAATTCGACTCCTTTATATATTTCAAAGAGTTTTGTTTGGTACTCCACCATCAAAATTGAAATTTTCCTTTTATAAAGAGTTTTGCAGAGGTTAGCTGTACCTCGGTACAGTTAACCGACGCCACGCAATTAACCAATGCGAGAGTGAGACGTGAAACTCTCGAAGACGAATGAAAAGGACGGCCTGATTGCCCTTAAGAGATAATGGCAATGACGCGCGAGCTCTTGACCCGACCAGAGCTGAATCACGACTCAAACATATATTTTACCTATACTAACCCCCATACCTAAACAAGAGCGTTGAGCGTCAAGCGTTGGAGTTTTACATGTGTTTTGTTTTTGTTACAATAACAAAATACATGCAAAATTGCAACGCTTGACGCTCAACGCTCTTGTTTAGGTATGGGCCTAAACCTCTCGGTCAAGGTACATTCATACAGGTATATGCAACGGCAAATTAATACAACAAAGCAACTTTTTAGGCGATATTTTCTGTCAAGGCTAATTCGTATATCAGGAAATTTAATAAAATTTGATTAATAAAAAGATTTACATTTGTTAAAACACATTATAAATAGTGAAAAAGCAACAAATATATTTATAAATTTGGCACATTTATTAAAAAAGTACACTCAAGTTAGTTGTTTAATATTAAAAAGATCTCAATTTTCATCCGTGCATTAATAAATGAAATCAAGGAAATTCAACAAATTTTGACAAAATGATTTCCCATCATCTGGGCTGATAATTTCACCGCTCGGTTGTCCAAAAGCTGAAAAAAATTGATTTTGTTTGTAAATTTTTGTAAAAACAACAAACAATTGTTCCAAATCAATTTTTTTTTTTTTTTAAATAATTTTTGAGGATATGACTTGTAATTTGGTGTCAAAAGCGTGTCTAAAACTTATTAAGGAGATTGAAAAACTTGATAACTATATTTAAGAAATATTTTTTTGAAATAAGTTTTTCATATAACTTTGCCAACCAGTGACCGATTTGTCCAAAATTTTTTTAAGAATATCACTAGAGACGTATGTATCATATCTATAAATAAGTAAAAAAATGTGTATAAATTATCCTAAGGCTGATTTTTTTGTGGTAAAAATATTTAGGAAAGTTAAGGAGGCAACTGTGTAATATTTACGACAATGTAAAATGAATGAGACCTTGTCGTTTATATCGTTTTCGACACAAAAACGACACGACAACGGCACTGACAATAAGGCTGAATGTTTTTTTATGTTTTCAAGTATTCAGAAGTTATTTATAAAAAGGTTCCGATATTTTACCTTCATTTCTATCTTTTGTTATCAAAATGTTATTTAAAAATTATTAGGGCAAATATTTTTCACAAAGGTAGGAATATTGCGAATAAAATAAGCTATAAATCAAAAATCGCTTGACAAATGTAGACTTTATTCACGATTAAGTGAAACAAATGTATGTATTACACACGAACAAGACACCTAAAATATTAGCATAGTACTAATAGCTAAAACTAAAACGAAATATTCGGTAGGTAACTAAATTTACTACCACTAAACATTAGTGGTAGTGAAAATTTTGCACTACAATAAAATAGTGCAAATTTTTTTTTGTATTACCTACTATTTCCTTTTGTTTTTTAATTGTTTTACTTTAATATTAGTATTAATTAATTTAATAAATAATAAAAAAGTATAAAACAATTCAATAAGATACATATGTATTTGAGTTTCATTAACATTAGTAAATGGTTATATTTTTCCGCTATTCTGTTAGTGGAGAAAAAAAATTTGCACTAAGATGTAAAAAACTGGTTTTTCACTATCACTAAATTAATTTTAGTGAAAAACTTTCTTGAACCCTTACCACTATTGCTTAGTGAGGCTGTTATTTTTCAACTCACCACTAAATAGCTATTAGTGAGTGAAAAAATTTTGCACTATCACTTTTAGTGGAAACTGCAAATTTAGTGCACTACCCCCAACTCTGATATGTACAGTGGCTCACAGCTTATTTTATGCAGTGCACTTTTTTATTTTTAAAGCTCTGTAAAAAAAAAACTAACAGGAACTGAAAACAGAAGTTCATGTCATTAAAAAGGGAAACCTTATTATTTAACAAAAAAATTTCATTTATTTCAAAAATGTACATTTTAATATATTACAACTAAAAAAAAACAGAAAACACTCCTTTTTTCATCTCACAGCTTATTGTATGCAGGCACGTATGGTTTTCAGAAGATCAAAATAAAACTGGAAATTAACCAATTTAATATTTTGTGTGATAGCCTTTGTTATCTATTACAGATTTAAGACGATTTGGCATAGAATCGACCAGTTTTTGCGTAACATCTGGCGAAATATTTGCCCACTCCGTCAAAAGAGCTTGTTTCAAATAGTTTTTGCTTGAAATTTTGTGTTTTCTTATGTTATTTTCTAATATCGACCATAAATTCTCTATAACATTAAGGTCTGGCGACTGTGCAGGCGGTGTCATCAAATGTGGGCAGTTATATATCAGCCAAGTTTGCACAATACCCGATTTGTGCTTTGGATCGTTATCCTGATAAAATCGAAAATCGGATTTTATACCCAGGTTCTCAGCGCTCTCCAACAAGTTGTCTTTAAGTATCTGGAGGTACTTAAATTTATCCATGGTTGTTTCAATAAAAGTTAATTTTCCAGTACCAGCAGCCGACATACAGGCCCAAACCATGACACTGCCACCCCCATGCTTTACTGTTGCTTTAAGGTTTTCTTTGTTGAGTTCTGTATTTGGTTTCCGCCATACATACGACATGCCATCGGAACCAAATAGGTTAAACTTAAATTCATCTGCAAAGATGACCGAATTCCAAAATGCAGATTCTTTTGAGACGTGCTCCTTGGGGCAATTTAGCCTCTATAGCCTATTTTTCGGGTTAATAAACGGCTTCTAGCGTGCAACTCGGTCATTAAAATCATGTTGGCGCAAGACGCGACGAACAGTTTTCACGCAACATTGTTTGCCCAGTTCAGCTTTAACTTCAAACGTCAATTTTGGAGCTGAGAGCTTTGGGTTCGCCCTTATTTTTCGCAAAATATGTCGCTCGTCATGTTCCGTAAAAAATTTATTTGGTGGTTTTCTGCCTTTGTTATGAACCCGATTTTCACGGATGAAGCGCTTAATGATTTTTTGAACTGTGGAAGCATTAATATTAACCATTTCTGCTATTTTTCGCTGTGAGTGGCCATTTTTAAAATGGTTTAAAACCAATTTTCGCTGCTCTATCGTTGTTCGCGTACTCATCTCAATTTTTCTTAATTGACACTTTATATAATCAAATCAGACTAACAATTCAACGCAAAACATTACTAGATTTATAAAAAAGAATAAAAAAAAAACAACAAAGTTACATTCAAGTACCGTTACAGTAGAAAATAACTGCATAAAACAAGCTGTGAGATAAAATTAAGGACATTTTTTGTTTTTTTACTTTTAAATGGTTAAAACGTAAACTTTTGCAGAACATGATATTTTTTTGTTAAATAATAGTGTTTCGTCTTTAAAATGATTCCAAGTTCTTTTTAAAGTTCCTTTTAGTTTTGTTTATACAGAGCTTTAAAAATAAAAAAAATGCACTGCATAAAATAAGCTGTGAGCCACTCTATATACAATGTAGATAAAATCTAACTAAAAATTTGAAAGAAAAATAATCCTTCAACACTAAAACAAACGTTACAACAATTAGCTCTGCATACTATATGTAGGTACCGTTTATGTAAAAAAAAAAAAAAAAAACACATTGAAAAAAAACTTTTTAACTCCTTTGTTTAGATTTTTTGACACAGCCAAATGGCGCAGACATAATGAATCATGAAGTAATCAAAACAGGGCTTGTTATTGTTTTTAATACGATTTCTCGTTTTAAGTTAAAAAACATTTGTTTTTTAATATATGCTAGTTAACCATTAACAGAAACAATGGTAAGAACAAATGCATATTTTAATAATTTATAAAAACTTCGTAATTTAGACTGCACTGTTAAAAGTGTTATTACAATTTAAATATAATTTTACTTATTTTTATAATTTACTAGATTATTCGGGATATGGTCCCATAATTTTTCAATGATATTTATTTATTTTTACAATTATTATTTCTTTATACTTAATTGTAATAAATTTTTCCTTAAAGGGCAATTATCAAATAACGCCAAATGCATGCCCCTTATATACATACATACATATATACAAATGTTTCTGTTCTTGCATCTCTAGTTTTTCTTTGTTTTGTTTATTTTTTAGAAAACTCAGTACATGCAATGCCACCATTATCATTGAGCCGTTAGTCACGTACACCAAGTGTTTTTCATATATACACATATATGGATTAAAACAAAATTTCCTGCTTTAATTTAACGATTTTCATTTATTTATAATTGTAGATTCTTTGTTTACCTGTTGATTTGTTTAAAATATCACTATTATTTATTTTTTATTGTAATCGATTTATGCAATCTAGTTTGCGTATTATATCAGTTATCGTGGAGCACGTTTGTCAACTTTGTCAACGTTTGTTGATTTTATTTTAATAGATTGACAAATGGAAAGGTAACTGTCATTGATAAGGTCAAAAACAGAGTAGTTCACACTAAACAGACATATGTTTATTCAATTTGTTGCCAAATGAAAAAAAATCAGAGAACTGCAACTAAAACCATAATACCGAGGTCTACAAGACGAATTCACATCAGGTGGCAACATCCTTACAACAAACACAAAATGGACCGGAAAACCGGTCCATGGTACAATTATAAATGTACCTTGCAGTGGTGCCAGAACCTTTGTAAGGAAAATCATCATTTTGCAAATACAAGATCATTTTTAAGAAAAAAAAATTATCACGTTTTTTTTTATTTAAAAATTTTATTGATTATTGAAATGTATATTTATAGATAGCTTTTATAAAATTATCCGATATTTGAATATATAGGCGTTGCATTTCATCATACATTCTTTGATTTTGAAAAAAAACTATACCTACCTACATTAAGAATCATAATTTTTAAAAATACGAAATCATCATTTGAGAAAAAAATTAAATCATATGCTATGGACAAATTCATCAAAAATATGATAAAATCATTATTCTCGCAACACTGCCGGAGAATGTTTTAATTAAAAATTTTATTTTTATAAACTAAAAATAAATCCATGATTGGTGTTCTTAAGTTCACAATCGCTAGAACATATTGAAGTAAATTGATGTATAGGTATATCTTAAACTATTATTTAAAATAATAATGAAATTATACTCAAATTAAATTTATCATATTTTCTTTTATATTCAACAAAAATCAGTAATATTTATAGGCATTTAAGTTTTGTTATGGGATATAAACAGCAATTTATATGAACCATGCTTTTAAATGTAATTATACTTAGCGAGAACCCAGATGGCATTTTTGTGTTTTTCTTATCGAAAAAACATATTTTTTTAATTATTTGAATTTGTTTGAAACAGCAAATCGTCAGTAAAACGCGTGAACTACTACAAAACATGCGTAGAAAAAAATTTCGATTTTCCAATAGGATATATGTATGTAACGTCATCTTAAAGACCTAATAAACTATCTGCAAAAATTTTAAAATTTAGTTTTTTATGGATTATTATTCCCTATGTCATAACTCATATGTGTGCAAAATTTTGAACAACTAATATTACAAATGACTAAGTTTTTTCAAAGTTAGTTCCTAGAGGACCGTTACGCACTAAAAAAAAAATAAATCAAATATCAAGACAAAAGTTTAATTTTGCTACATAAGTAGTTTAATTTAAACAAACATTAAGTACTTTTTTGCTTTTTTTTGTTTAATGTATAAAATATTCATATGTACCTATAAAGAAATTGTTATTTATTCATACTAGTTAGTACTGCTGATAGGTTATTTGGTTTTAGAATTTTACAATTCCAAACATAACATGCTGTGAAAAATAAAATTTTCTCAAACGATATATGCACATAGGTATACTTTTGATTTCATTTTAATCAAAATAGGACTGTAATTTTCGTTTCAATATTGCAAATAATTACAATTCTATTATGCTTTTTCCTCTCCTGTAAACTTTTGAAAACTGCAGATAGGTTATTTTGTCATTAAGGTGACGATATGTACATACATGATGGTTAATCGGCACGACCGAATATAGCATTCTTACTTGCTCTACATTTATAACGCATTGTATTCAAGGTGACTAATTTAGTCGCCTTAATGAATATATCCTGAATCCACCATGAAGTTTAAAAAAAAAGGCAAAACCGAGTCAAACTCAAAAACATTTCATTTATAAAGAAAACAAAAATTCACATAGCAAAACATGACTTAAATCTATTAAAATAACATTAAATAGAATAGAAAAAAAACAAAAATAAACCTTTTCTTCACTCAAAAATTCACTCGCATCGATACAGATGTTATAAAAGCTTGAACATCTTTCCAAACCTCCAGCTCATGTAGAGTGAATTTTGTTTTATTACGTTTTTCGATTATATCATCCAATATTTTAAAAATATCTTCTTTCATTTCTTGATAGAGCTCTTCGGCGTTGTACAGGTCCAAAGCCATTTTTCCCTTATTTTTTTCTTGTCCACTGATGTTATGCAAATCATAGCGCATTTGCAATATCATAACCTTCATTTCGCAAAGAAATTGATTCACCTGTACCAAATTCTCATAAAGTACACAAATTTTTAGTTCCAGTGTCGCTTGCGACTTGCCTGAATCAATGCCCTTCAATAAATCATCGATATCTTTTTCAAATGAAGCAGATAATTTTTTAGTTTTTTCTGCCAATCCCTGAAGTTTTTCCATTTTTAAAGATTTTTTTTTGATTTACCTTAAACGACAAATTGAATCTGAAACTTTTTAACAAATGCAACACGAATGCACAAATAAATATTCTCTGTGGCACAAAACACGTATCGAAGCTCAAACCAGCTCAAACGGCTCAAACAAAATTAATAAGTTCTAGGATTCCAGTCAAATAAACACTTAAGAAATGCATACAGATTGGTAAAAAGATTTTTGTTCTTCAGTAATCAAAAAATTGACATTATCAACGTTAGTGGGCTTATTTTTTTGTAAAAAAGTAATAATAGAAGCATTGATACTACCAATACCTTTATTTCTTTATTGGAATACGGGGGTTTTATCATTTTTGATAAAGTTGTGATCACTGTTGCCAGATGCGCATAAAATGTTAAAAAATTAAGTTCATGTCGGGATATGGAACTTTATTTTGCGAAATGATTTTAACCCTGGATGCTTACTCCTCATTTTTGTACATTAAGATTACTCTTCGTCAATTTAAAAAAAACATTCTAGCGGAATTATTTTTAAAGTTAAAAATAAACAAAAATATTTCTAGTTTAGCATTTTATTCAAGAAATAAAAAATATATAATATAAGAATTTTTTTATCTTAAAATTCGATACTAATATGAACACTTTTTTTTTGTTTTTAAAATTTATCTTTTCTACACATTAAAAACTTACAACATAAAAATAAAAATGACTTCATACACAGTCTTTAAAAATATTCAGTCAAGTATTACAAAAAAAACAAATATTTGGTTATAAGCTTTATTTTACGCATGCGACACAAAGTTCAACTTTTTGTTCACCTCAGATACTTTTCTTAGATATGTATATTGCATGTAGTTTTTGTCATTCTACGCTTGCTATACAGACAGAGGTGACAAATTTTACGCTTTTTGGGCTCTATATCAGCAATCTCTCTCTGTTTCTAAATTACTATTTTTGCTACCTTCGTAACAGCTACTAACGTTGTTGACGAAAAGAGCTAAATTTGAGCAAACATAAAACAGTTATATGATGTAAAGTAAATTAGCTTCATCGATTCGACGAACATTAACCATCCAGGGTTAAGAACTGTCAACATATTTAAACAATCTGTCATTTTTGTTGGTTGCAAAATATGAAGTCCTGTTTATGGTTTCAATCTAGGCTTCAAAAATATCAAAATGTTATGATGTTTACCGTTGTCTAGTTTTTTTCTGGTTTAATGTATTGAATGCCAGCAAACTTTGAATATGAAAAAAAAAATAAATGTGCTAATCGTTAAAAAAAAACAATAAATGAGCGGAATAAAAAGCAAATGGCGAATGATAAAATGAGCGTTTGGTAAGTTTCAATAATTTATACTGTATTAAAAATGTACAATAATTGTTTAACGTTTATTTTATCATGATTTGATAATAACTAAATAGCAATAATTGTTGAACGCTCATTTAATCAAATGTGTTTCTTCTGCGTTGTTCAATGCAAATACAAAGTAAAAAAAAGAATATCAAAAAATGCAAAATGAAAGTTAAGCGTATTGCAAAGTGTGTACGTACCAAGGCGAATTCATTATCAGGTGAAGTTATTAAAGCAGCTGTTTATTAGCTGAGCACTCTTTTTAATATTGAAATGTCAAATTTTGTTTGTGTTTTTATGTGTGCTTCTACTCTTTTATTGTTTACATTTGTGGGCGCCATTAGTTGAATAATTTTTAAAATTGTGAAAAATTGTGCAAATTCTCTTAAAAATTGTAAAAAAAGAGATAAAAAAATTGTGAATTGTGAAAAATTTAATAAAACGTTAAAAAAATAAAATTAAATAAAACAGAGTATTTTTATTTGTGAGTAATGCGTGTGTGCTCTTTGTGCAAAAATATTTGAAGGGCAATGGAACTTTGTTCTATGTGCCCAGAGAACAAGGCTTGTATTAATTACACCCCTTTCTGACTAGGCAAGTCACTTGCTCAAATTAGTTTTTTATTTTCTTTTATTTTTCTTTGAACTTGCTTTCATGTTCAGACTCAGCAACTGACTTGCCCAAGTTTCGTTCTCTTTTACTTATTATACTCTTCACACAGTGAAAAAGGGTATATATAGGTTTGTCATTCCGTTTGAAATTTCTACAATTATCAATTATCTACACATACATACAAACGTGGTATACTGGTTAGAGTGAGCCAAAAAAATTTTTTTTTTTTTATATTTTATTAAAATTTTTATTGTTTTATTTTTAATTTTTCTTTTAATTTATTTTTTTTTAAGCACATAAGTAAACTAAATGTATAATATTACAATGGGATGTTTTTATATATGTATGTTTTGTATGTACGTATTTCATATGAGATAAATGGTGACATAAACAATTGTTGTTGCATGACAACACGTTGTGAAGGGTATATAAGATTCGGCATGGCCGAATATAGCACTCTTGTTTGTTTTTATTACTCTTTTGTTTTTGGTTTCTCAACAAAAACTTGCTCGTACTTGCCGAGTACAGGCAAGTGTGTACTCAAAAATGAGCAAGTTTCTTCCTCTTAACCCGACCTTACCCCTTTTGACTATAAACACAACACTTGCGCAAGTCACTTGCGCAAGTGACTTGCCTAGTCTGAAAGCCGTGTTACCAATGTATTAATCCATGCAGGTAAATGTGGTTTCGGAGTAGTGAAACAAGTCGACCGGCTCAGAGCCGACGGCGCGCCGCCGCCGAGATTTTTTTCAATGTCCACGCCGCCGCCGTTTTTGTCGGCTTAAACCGGATCAAGAAAGCCGCCGTTTTGATCAGCTTCAGTCGACTCAAGAAGAAATTTTCTTCGAAACAAAGATGAAAAATTTAGTAAAATATTACCGTCAGATTTTTTTAAAAATTTATTAGTGACGTCACTTTGAAATTTTGAGCCGCCGATTTCAACTTGGTTTAGCCGCCGCCGCTGAAAATATTACCTCGGCTTGTTTCACTGTTTCGGAGCCGAATGTGAGCCAAAAGCTCATTTGGCTGTCTGCAAGTGTCCTCACGGAACATCAGATGATGCTCTTGTTTCTTGCCGTCAATCTCGTACTTATCCTGTTGCCAAGTATCATGGTTCATCATCTGGTTCTTGTAATTTTTATTTAACTGCACCTTTTTAATATTTTATTTTATACAAATTATTATGTATATGTAAACAAACGTGTTTTTTATTTTTGATTTCGTAAACAACTTTTTGACAGTTCAAGTTAGTTTACACTTACAAAATACAAGTTCAATTTTTTCACTTTGTAGTTGTTTTAGCGACGAGTTCACCTTATTGAATTCGCCTTGGTACGTACCATGAGCATTTTTGACAAACAAGAAACTTTTGTTTTGGATTGGCTGTTACTACAAAAGTGGAGTTTCAAACGTGCGTAGAACAACCAAATTTTAATGTTCATACACACCTCATATTGACATTATTAAAAAATAAATTTGTATATATAAATAAAAAAGAACATTGTACAATGATGTAAACACAAGCAATGTCTAGACGATACATAAATATAATAAAAGTAAAAAATATATAGCTTATCAGCTAGGGCTCAAGAAAATATTTACAGGCAAAAATCACAACATTATTACTATCGTACTGCTACATAAGTTTGCTTGAACAATTATTGCCGCAAGTCGTCAAAATCGTTTAATTTTTTTAAAGTTTTTTTTTTGTATAGAAACAAAGAAAATTTATAACAATTTTACTTCATAATAATAATTTAGAGTGAAAAATTCCAAAAAACCATAAAAGTTAAAACAAAAATATTAAATTTTTTAATTAAATTACTTGCAACGTGTTCTCCACCCAACGACAACAGACTTACTTTAGTAATAAAATGCCGGTATTCTGCCAATGTTTTAGCTTATGCTTAGTAATAATGGTAGTTACACACTTTACAACATGTTTATACAATTTGCCATTTTTTGTTATTGGTTTCAAAGTGTGTTTAATACTCGATATTCAATGCGAATTCAATGTAACGAAATAATTTTGCATTTATGATTAAATTGTTGGTTGCAATGCAACATGAAAGTTTAACGTGTTTCAAAACAGGTTGCAAAGTGTGTACGAGCATAAAAATTTCTACGTGGAGACAGAGCTTTGACACTTAACGCGCAGTTAAGCACAAGAGAAACAAAAAAAAAAATTAAAAATTTATTCTGGCATCACAAACTTTAATATATAATTGACTCATTCATAATAGTCGATCTTATTTTTTGCCATAAAAATAGCAAATTTATCAAAAAGAAGTAAACTTTTAGCAGAAAAAAATAAAGAAAAAAGTGTACAAATCATTAAAAACATAATAATTTATATACATATATATCTATCTGTTAAACAATTGTAAAAAAGAACATATGTAAAAGTAAACATAAACTTCACTCCATAAAAATTGATTTTAAGCAAAAATAAGAAAATGTTAAAAAAATTATAAACTGAATAAATAAATAAAATTAAACCATGATTTTTTATAGTATTAACTACTTGCTTAGCTCTTTTTTAGTGTTTTTTGTTTTAAATGGGTTTGTTCAGGCCAGTGATATTACCAATGAAGTCTTTGGTGTAGTCAAGGAGGGTATTGTAGCTGCGTTTGGTGATTTTAATTCAGATGAACTGACTGATGTATTTCTTATAAGGGATAATATGAAAGTATTGCAAATATTATACGGTAGGTTTTATGGGCTTAAATCTAGTTTACCACCGCACATGTAAATTGAAAAAAATATCCTTAAATCGATAGAAAATTTAAAATGGTAACAGTATCGAAAACTTGTATGTACAGTATGTAGCTTTTAATTTGGAGGTGCGTTAGTAAATTAGATTTGTTACGTTTTGTTTTTTCGAAGGTATTTACACATATATGTACATACATATATAATTTGTTGATTTCTTTAGGTGCGGAAACGGAACCCTTTTTAAGAAATGGTCCCTATTGTAGTTATGAAAATCATCAAATTACCAGCGTAGTACCCGGAGACTTCGACGGCGATGCCTTGATGGATGTGATGGTAACGATAAAGCCTATGAATACTAACTACGATTATTATAATGTCTATGTACATTGGGGAGGTCCAGAAGGTCTTAATTGTACCAAGGAATCGGAGTCTCCTTTGTTACAAACTCGAGGAGAACCATTGGCTTTAGATTTTAATCGTGATATGATAATAGATTTGTATGGTCTCGATCAACATGAAAATCGTATGTTTTGGATATTCCAAAAATCACGAGAGCCTCCTAAACAACTGACCCAAGCACCACCTACTGGTAGTTCTGCATTTACTTCCAAAATTAAGATACCGAATGCTAATGCTTATTTGGATTTAAATGGTGACTTCACGGCTGATCTCTTCATACAAACTGATACACATTATGAAGTGTGGTATGGACGTAATGGTGATCAAAAAGAAGATTTCACATTTAATCATACCATAGACATTTCTATAGTGGGCTCTGACTATAAATTGGGACAGGCAGTCTTTGCCGACTTCGAATTGGAGGGTGTAGAAAATATTATTTTACCTGTGTGTTTTCAAAACGACTGTACAAATTCAACCATATTGGTGCACGACGGTACTAATCTTCGTGATGTCCATGTCAATTTTAAAGATCCTCAGGCCGTTTCTTGGGGTTTTGTACCACCCATTGAGAATGATGTTTATTTGAAGACTATTACTGCGCGCAGTGGTGATTTCAATATGGATGGTTATCCAGATCTTATAATGACGCTGCAGACCTTAACTGAACCAAAACGTATGCAAACGTTTCTGTTAGAAAATGTGCCATGTAAAATGTGCAATCCGCCTTTGAAACGAACTTTTGAAGTAAAATGGCACGCTCTTAATCCTTTAGGCAATGATACCGTGGCTGGTGCTTTCTATGACTTCTATCAAGATGGTGAGGTTTTGATTTAAATTGTATAAACTGGGTGTTAACTTATAAGCTACTTCATTTTTATTTGTAAATTTCCATAAGGAAATGATAACAGCTCTTGAGTTAGCAAGCAGTTTTTTATTACAAATAACACAGTTACTGATTATACCAAAATATCAAACTATTCAGGTGTGCTAGATGTCATTCTAATACAAAAAACCAAATCAGGCCAATACAGACCTTTGGCCTTCCGCAATACCCTGGACTATGATGCTAATTTTGTCAAAGTTATTGTGTTAACGGGTCTGGTAAACAAAAAGAATCCAACATTACATACAGCTTTGGGACGCAAGAAACGAACTTATGGTACTAACTTACCCGGTCCTCGTATTACCTATTTTACTACCACCCAAGATGGCGATTTACAACGCGGCTCTTCTGTCCAGTTGCCGCAGTCTTCTTATTACGCTTTGCAATTGCCCTACACAATTTTTGGCTTGGGCCGGACACCAAATTTTGTAGACTCCTTGACAGTGGGCTTAGGACACATGTCACGCACTTGGACACAGCTTATACCAAATTCACAGATTATCGTAGTCCCCAAACCTATTGAAGATCCTCAACGATGGAAAGCTCAATTGTTTGTGACGCCAAGTAAACTGATTCTTATGAGTGTAGTGGCCTTAGGTGGCACATGTTTAGTGATTGTACTCATTATTTTGGTACTGTACATCAAGGAAAAGCGTGAAGACAAGCAAGAAAAATTACAAGAAGCTCATCGTTTCCATTTCGACGCTATGTAGGAGAAGCAAATTGCATATAAATGTACTAAATTGTGTTTAGAGTGATATTTTTAAGTTTTATTTTTTGGCTCTTTTTTAGTTTTAAAAAAAAAATTCTCTAATTTTTTAAGTTAAAAAATAATATTTTATTTGTTTGTTTGTTTTGTTTGATTACAGATAAACTATTTTAATGTATGTATGTTTTTAAAACAGCGTTTTTCTGTAAAAAATAAATAAATTTTAACAAGCAAAATAAAGCTTAACTGAGTTAATAATACAAAAAAACTTAGTTATATAAAAAATATTCAATAATATATTTTTGATTAATTAAGGAATTATAATTTTAGCGTATCGGAATTCTATATGTATATATCGACTTGGAAAATAACGGCATTCGATCACGATCGAAATTTTACTCTAAAGCTGGAGTTCGCTACGGTTTTGGTATAGATATTCTAATAAGGATTCTAAAATTTTGGAAGCACTTGGATGCTGTTCCCGGCATTAAAATTTATAAGTTTGGATTATTACCCGAGTGCCATTACATAAAAACGTATCTATTCGGCAACACATTATCCTGCCTGAAAACAAAACTTTATACCATGCGTCTTGATTAAACTTTTGCTGATTAATGTAATTAGGGATTGTTATAGTTTGAAACGGTTCATACCTCTTATGATACTATCTCTCAAAAGATATATCTAAAGGTCAGGCCTGGGCAGTATTTGAAATACTTTTATTTGAACTACAGATAGAAGATACAAAAACGTATTTTGTATCTGTATTTGAAATACATGGTTCGAAAGTATTTTGTATTTCAAACACACACCTTAAGAGTTTTTTGTATTTCAAATACATGTGGCTCAAAGACACATTTATACAAAATACATTTATTTTTTACAATAAATTTAAAAATAAGTTGTGTCATACAAAAGCGAAAATCGCTGAAAACTATAACCATTAAAATTTTAAATTTGACAAAAATACTATTCAGCTTTAAATTGTTTCGTCTGAGGCGAATTCATTTACACTAATCATGTGATATCAAATGAAAAGCTAGAGAGTTATATTTGCCGAGGCATCTGAGATGTGTCAGCCACACATTAAGTCTTAGCCACAACAGATATGAATATTTTCATAAAAAATTCTCGTGCCTGTAGGATTCACTACTCGGCAATTGCTAAATGTACTTTATTATGGAATTAATGCAGAAGACCCAAATAAGCTGAAGTCATAAAAGATTGCCTCGGACATCAATTAGTATATCCATGTCCCACAAGATGGAACTCTTTTTTTCGATTCCATAGTACAGCTAATGAAAATAAAATCAATTAAATGGATTATTTGTTAAGTTTGATAAGGCTAACACGTTCTCAGCCATAGAACTGGAGTAATTAGAGGAATTTATTAAAATATTGAAACCAATAGCTATGGCTTTAGACTACATACAGGGAAATAATTGCTATTATGGAAAACTTTTGCCTACTGTAATATATGTAAAAACCAAATTAGATCGGCTGCAATGTAACAATTTGAGACATTTCAGTTGTATTTTGCCAAAACTAAGGGAGAGCGTTGAGAGAAGATTTGTAAAGTTTTTCATGCTGGCACCTGAAGCAAATAGAGGCATATTGGCGTCATGTTTCCACCCAAGTTTTAAAATGCGTAGGCTGCCAGAAAACATCACTGGAAACGAGAGGCAACAAATTAAAAACTTGGCAATTGATACCTTAGAAAAAAATTACAAAAAACGTGAAGCAATGCTTCGATGCAGCAGATGAAGTACATGAAGATTTTATTGTTTTTGCCGACAAGAACATTGATCAACCTCGCACATCAAAATTGGAATTAGAGTTCATCAGTTTTATAAATGATAAGAGCAAGGAGATTTCCGTTTTGGAAAGCTATCCAAATATTAAAAATGCATAAAGAGAATTTAACAGTAGCTTGTGTTCCTCAGGACCTGTATAAAGATTATTTTCCTTAGCAGGTTTTATATGTACATTCCCCAACAAGAGGCTGTTTATCTGATGATTCTTAAAAAAATCTAGTTTATATTAAAGGAAATACCTGTTTTATTGAATAATTTTTTTTATTTACTAACTATTAAATTCTAAATATGCTTTTTTCACTTACTTCCCCAGTAAAAACTTGACGCTAGAAAATTAAACGCAAATTTACAAAATAAGTCTCTCAAATGTAACAAGTAAGAGCGCTATATTCGGCCGTGCCGAATCTTATATACCCTTCACAACGTGTAGTCATGCAATAACAGTAGTTTGTATCACCATTCATCCCATTGTAAAATTATAGATTTACGCATGTATGTTAAAAAAAAAATAAAAAAAAAATTAAAAAAAAAAAAAAAATAAATTATATATAATAAATATAAAACAAAAAAAAAATAAAAAAAAAAATATTTGAAAAAAAAAATATTAAAAAAAAATAAAAATATAAATAATATATTAAATAAAAAATATAAAAAAAAATTTTTTTTGGCTCAGCTGGGATTCGATGCCACGTTTTCTCTAACCAGTATACACGTTTGTATGTATGTATGTTGTTGTTGTAATGTTGTTTTTGTGAAAAAAAATCGAGGGGTCGTGGGTTTTTGCTAATATCTCAGTTGTTAATGTACCGATGTTTCTGATTTTCAATACCGATCTACTCCCGAATATTTCTGATATTTTAATACCTAACCCGAGTCCAAGCGATGACGGGGGCTTCAAAAAGTTCATTTCAACATACACACGGACAGACTGACAGAGCTTAATCGACTCCCCTATTCATAAGCTTTCAGAAAATATATACTTTATGGGGTCGGAAATCAAAATTGTAGAAATTTCACACGGAATGACAAACCTATATATACCCTTTTTCACTGTGTGAAGGGTATAAAGAGTAAATGAACTTTTTACTAATGAAAATTTTACACTTTAACAATTTAATTGATTAAATTGCGTTTCATATGTACGTACATACTTATATAATAAGTAAATAAAATATTGGGTGGGCAACTAAGTAATTGCGGAATTCTTTTAGAAAATCAACATATATATATATAAATATATATATATGTGACAGCGCATAGAGAAAGGGACCTAAGGGTAAAAACAGGTTTTGTTCAGGAGAGCCATTTTAAAGATTAAATGATTTTTTTTATTTGTTTAAATTGTTGTTGTTTCGTAAAATCAAGTTATTTTGTTAATTTAGTAGGGGGAAAAATGTAAAAAAAAAAATAAATTTTACCGTTAGGTCTCTTTATTTTTCGCTTAGAATCGTAGTCCTCACTTTTATAAAACGCGTCTCTCTGGGAGGGAACACTTTTGGGGCATGGGATTGGTCTCATTCGATGCTCAGATGTTGTCCACATAAAAAAAAAAAAAAATAGCTTTTTTTACCTTCAGGTCCCTTTCTCTATGCGCTGTTACATATACTTATGTATGTAAAACTTAGTTTTATTAAATAAAATATTTAGAAACAGAACTAAGAAGAGATACATATGTATGTATGCAAATACATATGTAAATTTTTATGAGACCGAAATTCAAAAAATATTTGTATTTTATATCTGTATTTTGTATTTGAAATACACAGCTTAAAAGTATTTTGTATTTTGTATTTGAAATACACAACTTGAAAGTATTTGTATTTTGTATTTGAAATACACGCGGAATAGGGATAAAGGACTATATGCTGTTCGTCACGCCCACGAATTATAAGGTCAGTACATGCATACTTGCTAAAAAAAATTTTAACTTTGTTTTAATATCTTCTTTAAGCACAGGTGACATAACTGTCGTTGGAAGAGAGGCCAAAGGTCAACCAGCTTTATCATTGGCTTTGACTCCAACGCATATCACAGTCACTGGGAAAGTAGTGACATAAATGAAAAAGGTGAGTCAACAATTTCATAACTACTAAAAATCTCTATATTTGTAATTAGGGCAGTATGCCCACATTTAGAACAAGGGATAAAGAGGCAGTTAAAAAAATCACTTTGACGAATAGGGGTAATAATTTTGTAATTAGATTGAAGGTTGTGAGTAAATACTCGTTTTTCAGACCACAGTAGGATCAATTTTGAATTAGATTATACCAGATTTAGTAGGGAACCCTATTAAGGGTTGAGCGAATTCTAGGGAGGCTACTATGTATGGCATAGGGAAAATATCAATGAGGGGTGGTGAGGAAACTTACCAATACTCTTATGGAGAGATATGTATAAGATCAGTTTAACACGCAATGGGGCTCGAAGGGAATCTGTATTTCTTTCTTCTATTCTATTTTGTACTAACTATTTTTTATTTTCATTTGTTATATCTTCGCAACCCTCTTTTTCTAATCAATCCTATATCTTTCTTAAATAAAGGGAAACACAATTGACCATATTGGTCTCCGAGTGTGGGTGTTGGAGGTGACTTTTGCTTCCTGCATCCCTCTTTCCTACCTACGTTCCTAACCCAACATTAACACATGAAAGTAAATGCCTGAATTTCGCAATACATTCACTCTTCTTCACTAGCACACTCACATTTTTTTACTTTCCACTCAGATTTCAACGATATTTTCAAGAAAGTAATTTTTTAATTACTCTCTACGCTTCAACGACGTTTTAAAAAATAAAGTTTTACTCTACTAGGTAAACGAAGAAGAAATTTTCATGAAAGTGGTCTATTTCATTGAAATTTGTATACATAGAAATTTCAAGAAAGTACTTTCATGTAAATGTAGGGTAATCATATTTGCTGTTAAAATTAAATTTTGAAACTCTAGTAGTATTTTAATTACCATTCACTGTATTTAAATGACATTTAATTTAATTAAATTGTGAAAATTCAATTTTAATTACTCAAACCGTAAGCCCTGAAAAATACGTGCATATATTTCTAAACGTTAATAATAAAAAAGAAAAACAAACGTGAAAAATGCCCGATATCCCTGTCGAACAAAATTCATATTCGAATCTCAATGAAGTTCAACATGTAGGCGTAACAGCCAAATTGCAATCGCCTCTTAAAAGTTTTATGCTGAGCTATTGTTCTTCCACCGATTCTGAAAACAGTCTGTATCGCGGAAGTCATGGCAATAGCAAATTGGATAAATTTATCAATGAGGCATGTAATGGAACCGACACCACTATAACGGAAAATTCAAAATCGAATCTCGTAGAAGTCCAACATGTAGGCGTAACAGCCAAACTACAATCGCCTCTTAAAAGTCTTATGCAAAGCTATAGTTCTTTCACCGGTTCTGAAAACAATCTGTATCGGGGAAGTCATAGCAATGGCAAATATGATCAATTTCCTAATGAGGCATCCAATGGAACTGACACCACTATAACGGAAAATTCAAAAATACTCTATGAAATGAAGTCTGTTTCAAAAGAACTAAGAAAAAAATCAAATAATAAATTGACGGCACCTTCGAAAATAAAATTTCAATTGTATACCAAAGCTAATAAAATATTAAAAAATAATGGATTTGGCAATTCCAGAAAAAATGAAAATTTAAAAATGAAAGATTTAGAAAGTGGACAACATCCAACAATTAATAAAATATTTGAGAAATATCCAGAACCAGAATTATTAAACCAAAAAAATAGTTCAAATAGGGAAATTCAAATTGGCATCTATCCATTTGAACATGGTTGCGCCGAATATTTAAAAGCTCACGATAGCCCACCCCAAATATATTCCCTAGTTTTGGCTGAAAAAGCTACTCAATATGCTACACGTTTCTGGGTAAAATTTTTCGGTAGTCTACAAATAGGTGTCGCTTTTATAGTTACCTTTCTATTGCAAAGTTATCGTTTTGCCTTATATACAATTATTAATGCTTTATTAGTGGAATTTTTGCATATGACTTCAGATTATCTGCTCAAACCTTTGCTTACTGTTTTATTTAATGGCTTCCTACAGCCTCTGTCAATATTTTGCTTTAATATTTTATCAACGTTACGTGATGTTTTGCAACCCATAGCGGATACGTTAGACAATTTTATGAAGCCTATAGCCACAGTGGGTCGTAGTACACTTTTGATACATGCTACATATATCGAAAAAAATTTAACTAAAAATGTTTAATAATTTATTTTAAGTACTTCATAATTGTTCGTTAATATATGTATACATACATATTTACAAATGTTTTTAATATTAATTATTTGTTAAATAAAACTTATTTTATTGAAAATTTTAAATATGTGCATTTGTGTATTTCTTTTGTTACTATATAGGCAAAAATCCTAATATTTTTATCGTCGTTATAGGATCAATATTATAATTTCCTTGAATTGCTGCTTTCTTTATATAAATGTAAATGCTATTTAAAATATTAAAGAATATTGCATAATCTCAACTATTTAACTTACTTTAAGTCTTAGTTTTTTTTTTTTATTAATTTCTGTTAATCCCACGCATGGAGTCCGTTAATCCGTGTGGAGTCGTTTGCTTATTTTTACTCCCATCGGACGCGTCCCCAGGTGGCGGATAGGGGGGGTGGATGTGGTGTGGGGGGCCTGAGCGCTTCATAGAGTGGGAAAGACCTACCCATCTAAATGAGTAGAGATTTGTCGCATTATGTAGTGATCAGATCCCGTACACTACCTCTGACCCTAGGGGTTCCTAGAACTCCTCGCGGACCAAATAAAAATAAGATAGGGCGGTTCCCAAAATAAACCAAATATGAACGAGAAAATTAAAGAAATAAAAGTTACGGTGCAGAGCCTAATAAACTCAGTACCGGCGGCTAATGGTGGTGAGCAAGCAGGCCCCGAGTCATCGTCATCAAATGACTGTAAGGAAACAATTTCGGAGGTGGGCAACTTGGCTTCCGTTATTGATAAAGCATCAAGAAGAATAGAGAACGAGGGATCGGATCCAAGGGTGAGCTTTAAGCATCCCCAGCCACACAAGACAGGCGAGGATTCCGACACCTCTGACTCAAATATAGAAGATGCTGACACTACGGTGTTATGCACAAAGGATACCTCTGAGGTAGATAAAATGGTTGAGGAAGTAAGCGCAAGCATTGCCAAACTCACCACAGACAAAATAAGAACTCTCTCCGGAGCGCAGCAAAGGAAGACTGCCAAAAAGAAACAGAGAGTAAATAAGAAAGGTCAGCGGGATGTCCCTAAAGAGAAAGACTCATCTACACCCATTTCTACCGAAAAGGGTAAGAGGATTCGATCTCCGGAGGAAAAGAAAAAAAGTTACCAGCAGGGAAGTAAAACGGTTAGCATTTCCCAACTCCCGAAAGAAGACCCTCCGGCCAATCTGAAAGGAGAAGGTAATGAACCAATAGCTTCAACCTCAAAACAGGCGAAAGCGGTAGCTAAAAATATAGGTGATGGTGAAACAGCCGGAAAAAAAACCCCACCATCACGTAAAAGAAAGCCGGAAGAAAAATCGGCTAAGGAGCAACCCACGTATGCGAAAGTGGCCAGAAGGAAGATGACAGAGGAGCTATGCTATGCTGTTATCGACTCCAATAGCGCATCGGGCAAAATTCCAATGGCACATGAGAAGGAAGTAGAGAATGCCATAAATGAGAGGATTGTGCAGTATGTCCTGGAAGCAGATGATAATGCTCCACAGATCCATATAGATAGCTGTAGGTTCGCCAGGGAAGTACTGTTTCTGCAACTAGAATCAGACACCTGCGCACATGTTATGAAAGACCTAGTGGGAGGCATACCAGCCCCATGGGAGGGTGGCAAACTTGCCATGGTGAAAAAAGCCGATATCCCATCCCTAACCAAGGTTTCATTTTTCGTTAAAGGTTGGGGCAGCAAACTTGATAGCAAGGCCATGCTTAGGATCATTGGCAAGCAAAATAGAGGTCTGGAAGTAGACAAATGGGAGGTTTTCCATCGTGAGGAAACTGACGATGGCACCCTGGTAGTTGCAGGAGTGGATAAACCCTCCATGTCTTACCTCGAGGAGCAAAAAGGGAAGGTGTACTTCGCGAGTACAACTATTTTCTTCAAAGTTGGTAAGACGCCCATTGGTTGGACACATAATCCAACGGAGAAGAAAGACCCTGACGAAGAAGCAAAGGAGGCCAAAGAGGATGAAGGCCACCCCGTGCCAATGAAGAGGGAGGAGTTGGAGATAACTCAATCCCAAGAAGAATCTCTTTTAGCCGAACAACAATGATACTGCTCTTGCAGATCAATCTCCATCGAAGCAGAACGGCTACACAAGCTTTGATGGAAAATATAACTAAAGGTAAGGTACACATAGTTCTCATTCAGGAACCCTGGACTGTTAAAGACAGAGTTACTGGATTGAATGAGTGTGATTACCAATTATTTTATGCTAAAACTGGGTCTCGACCCAGAACATGTATACTTTGTCATAAGGGATTAAATTTTCTTTTTTCCCCAGATTTATCTACAGCGGACGCCACTACCTTAATACATGGCTCACGCAATTTAATGCTGGCATCGGTGTACCAACCTTCTGATGCTCCGACACTACCACCAACGTCGGATTTAAGAAGTATGATAACATCGGCAAGGAGAACAGGTAGGAATATTTTAATAGGTTGTGATGCGAACTCGCATCACCTCTCTTGGGGCAGCACGAACTGTAACAGGAGAGGAGACGCCCTATGGGAATTCCTAAATGCTAATAACTTATTTACCCTTAACTCAGGTAATAAACCTACATTTATTAACAGAATTAGGGAAGAGGTAATTGATGTGACTATATGTTCAGAAAATTTAATTGATGAAATTTGCGATTGGCACGTATCTGATATGCACTCTTATTCGGACCATCGCTATATTTTTATGACCTTAACTCATCCGCCACCGGAACCGGTGACTTTTAGGAATAAGGCCAGGACGGACTGGCCAAATTTTAGGTTAAGTCTTCAACATAAACTCGAAAATTATCCAGAACCGGATGAAAATCTGGACACGATAGATTCGATGGTGGGAAGACTGACTGCCGATTTTAGGGAAACTTTTGAGGAGCATTGTCCACTCCGACAAAGACGAACCCCAAGGGAAAAGCCCTGGATGACAGGTGAACTGATTAATCTCAGGAAAGAAACCCGAAGGCTATTTAACAGAGCCTATCGAAAGAAACAATCAGTATACTGGGACGATTACAGTGAGAAGCTCAGAATATACAACAAAGCAATAAGAATCGCCAAACGCAGATCCTGGAGGCTTTTTTGCAATCAGGTGGACAGCGTGAATGACGCTTCTAGAATTAAGAAATTCCTATCGAAAACCCACACCCAACCGGAAACCCTCGTTGACTCGAACGGGAAAAGGTCGGAGACGATGGAGGAGACGCTAGGAATACTGATAGAGGCACACTTCCAAACGGAAATGGCGGATGACGGAGAAATTCCACACCCCCATGACGGTAGTGCCACGACGGACATAATTATAACCACAAAGATGGTAAGAGAGGCGGTAAATAGTTTCTTGCCATATAAGGCACCAGGGCCGGACGGTATTTTTCCGGCTCTCCTACAAAGAAGCATTGACCTAATCGACATAAGGCTGGCGAATATTTTTACTACTTGCCTGAAATATGCGTATACCCCTGTGGAATGGAGGGAGGCGAGAGTCGTTTTCATACCTAAACCAGGGAGGGAAAATTACGCAAATCCTAAAGCTTATAGACCCATAAGCTTAACATCATTCTTATTGAAAACCATGGAGCGTATCGTCGATGGAATGGTCAGAAGACGATTACCAGGCGATTCAATGAGATTTGGACAACACGCCTATATCAAGGGCAGATCTACTGAGACTGCTCTTCAGGAGGTTGTTTATCATATAGAGAGATCCTTCGACCTGGGTGTGTATACCATGGGCGTATTCATAGACATAGAAGGAGCTTTCAATAACGTAATGACCTCGAGTCTTATCGGTTCCTTGGAAAACTTAGGGTTAAGCCATGTCTTAATTGCATGGATTAGCAATATGTTAAGGAACAGATGGATAAATTGTGAGGCAAATGGAGTAAGAAGAAGGGACAAAGTATGTCGAGGAACCCCGCAGGGAGGTATTTTATCTCCATTAATATGGGTAACTACCATACATAGTCTACTGAGGATTCTATCGAACGAGGGATTCAAGCCTATCTGTTACGCAGATGATGTTGCGATACTGATCAGGGGGACGAATCCAAATTCTTTATGTATGAGAGCAATGGAGGCTTTGAATATATCATATAACTGGGCGAAGGAGCGAGGGCTCAATGTCAACCCGGAAAAGACTGAAATCTGTTTGTTTACGAGAAAGAGGAAGATACCGGTGCATAGCTATCCCATCTTTCGGAATAAGACAATTGAGATTGATAAAAAGGTCAAATACCTAGGAATAGTACTTGATTGGAGACTATCCTGGAAGGACCACATTCAATGTAAAGTGGAGAGAGCTCAAAGAATATGGGCCCTCTGCAGAAGAGTGATTGGCTCAAAATGGGGCTTAAGCCCAAGGATGACACATTGGCTATATACGAGTGTACTGCGGCCTACAATTACGTACGCTTCGTTAGTATGGTGGACATCCTTAGAGAAGAAGGTGAATATAAAACCTCTTCAAAAGATTCAGAGACAGTGCTGCATTAGTATTTGCGGCGCCATGAGGACCACATCGACAATGGCCATTGAGAATATATTATCCATTTGGCCTATTGAGATACAGGTAAAATATGAAGCGGCCTTAGCTGCCACAAGATTAATGGCAATAGATGAGTGGCTTATAAGAGAACATAAAACCAGATACCAAAGAATAACGGATATCTTACCGATAGGAAATATTACAGAATTAACATGTGATAAAATCCCGATGAGATATGAGAATATTAACTGCATCACCATTATACCGGAAGAGGGAGAATGGGATGAGATAATCAGGATGGGAAACACCCACGGAATCGATCTTTATACAGACGGTTCAAAGATTGGTGACCAAACTGGAATGGGCTTATACGACATAAGCCGAAATAGAGGCAAATACTTCCGTCTACCAGATCACAACACTATTTTTCAGGCTGAGATCATGGCGATTACGGAAGGAATTAAATGGATAAAGGAAACGAATAGCGAAACTCCGATTCGTATCTTTACGGATAGCCAATCAGTGATTAAGACATTGAGAAAGGAGAAAGTTGAATCCCGGAACGTTTTGCAATGCAAGAGTGAGATAAACTCATATGCAAATTGTGAACATCTGGAGATAATATGGATACCAAGCCATCACGGGCTGATCGGAAACGAGAAAGCCGACAAATTATCCAAAATGGGAGCTCTTTTGAGTACTATAACTTTGGAGAACGCCAAACCCCTTAAACGATTTAAGGATGAACTTAAACGTTGGACAATGGAAGAACATGTCAGAAAATGGCAAAGCACTGATGTCGGTAAGGTGACAAGAACACTCTGGGGTGACCCAAATCTTGGGAAGTCAAAGGAGATTTTGAGACTAAGTAGACCTACACTTAGGAAATTAACCGGTGTAATTACAGGTCATACGGAGTTGAGAACTCATTTAGCACGCATGGGATTATCTGAGGAGACGACATGTAGAGCTTGTGAGGAAGAGGATGAGACCCTGGTACACTACCTCTGTCATTGTCCTGCGTTTGGGCATATTAGGCGCGAAAATTTTACAGTAGATAATATGCCGAACTTGGAATACCTGGGGAACTCGAACTGGAGATCCATAAGGCGTTACATTGAGGGGACTGGTTTCTTGGACTAGTCCGATATTTATGGGAAATTATGTTTATGGTTTTTTGTTTGGGAATTCCGTTTTCCACATGGAGCGCACAACATGCCAACTGGGCATAGGTGTATACCTGTCATGGGTTTGGGCTTTTATACCCCTCCTTTTCAACCTAACCTAACCTAACCTAATCCCACGCAATAAACCTCTCGAAAATAGAGCAATCTATATAAAAGAGTAACGTGACTGACTGACTGACTGACTGATTCATAATCACACAGCAAAAACGCAAAGAGCTAGACATGAATTTTGGACAACCGGTTTCTCTTTCGATATATAGCTCCACTTAGAAGGGATTTTTGAAATTTCGTTCTTTAAGGGGGTAAAAATGGGTAAAAACGGATAAAATCGGTAATCTTTTATCTGCTAAACTAGAAATGATACAAATTAAGTTGAAAAAGTATTGTAATTTGCACAAAATATAAGCTGACAGGTGTCTGGCTTTTTAATTTTCAACCCCTAAGGGGAAAAACGGGTGAAAACTATAATTTCGTACTTTTTTGGTACCCTATGTAACTTCCAAACACATTAAGCTAGGAAAAAGTTTAAACTGTATTAGTTAATCCGTGAAAAATATTAATAATATTTCAGCACTTTTTTTAAAATCGTATGTATAAGGGGTAAACATTTTCCCTATTTTTGGTACTTTTTTAAAAGAAACTTCTCTAGTATTATTCAATGGGAAAAAATTTGATAAATATTATTGCCTAATAGAATATGGACAATTATTTAGGTAACATTTTCGGAAACTTTTAGGGGTACACAAAAGGTACCAAAAAGGGGGAAAAAACACCGGAAAATGTGTATAATTCCTAATTATACGGTGAATTTTCACAAAATTTTTAATAGGGATTTCACCAGACATACAAAATAATGTAATTTGGTCTAAATTTAAACACATTCATAACAGGGTAGAAAAGCGAAAATTCAGAAAAACAGTTTGGTACTTTTTAGAACATGATTACTTATATGCAATATAGAGAAGATTTACTTACTTTAAATCATGTCTACGGAAATATTTCTTTGTTGCATAAATATTTAAACATTTTAAACTTGGAATTTATACATTGATATGGAAAACCCAAAAAATGTATTTTTTTGGGTGCTTTTTGTATTTTCCACGTTCGACATTAGTGACTATTGATCCGAGTTGAGGTTGAAAATGTTACGAGCGACTGTGAAGCTACTTTTCGCATTTGTATGGTATTTTTGTATTTTCAACGTTTGCGAAGCTAGAATTGTACTATTAAGGACTATTAACTTTAGGTGAGACTGAAAATGTTACGGGCGATCAAAAAGGTACTTTTTTTTTAATTTTTATGGTACTTTTTGTATTTTCTACGTTTATAAAGGAAGAATTGTAAAATAAAGGACTATTGATTCCAGGTGAGACTGAAAATGTTACGGGCGACCAAAAAGGTACTTTTTGTATTTTCTACGTTTATAAAGGAAGAATTGTAAAATAAAGGACTATTGATTCCAGGAGAGACTGAAAATGTTACGGGCGATCAAAAAGGTACTTTTTTTAATTTTTATGGTACTTTTTATATTTTCTACGTTTATAAAGGAAGAATTGTAAAATAAAGGACTATTGATTTCAGGTGAGACTGAAAATGTTACGGGCGATTGTAAAGCTACTTTTCGCATATGTATGGTATTTTTTGTATTTTCTACTTTGCGAAGCTAGAATTTCGAAATTAGTGATTGTTATTACAAGGTGAGACTGAAAATTTTTTGAATTTTTTGGTACTTTTTGTATTTTCTACGTTTATAAGGGAAGAATTGTAAAATAAAGGACTATTGATTCCAGATAAGACTAAAAATATTATGGGCAACCAAAAAGGTACTTATTTGAATTTTTATACTTTTTGTATTTTTAACGTTTGCGATGCTAGAATTTCGAAAAAAAAGTGACTATTGATATAAGGTGAGACAGAAAATGTTATGGCGACCAAAAAGATTCTTTTTTGAATTTTTATTGTACTTTTTGTGTGTTATACGTTTATGAAGATAGAATTTTGAAATAAGGTGCTATTGGTTCAAATTGAGAATAAAAATTTTAAGGGCGAAATAAAAGGGCCTTCGCATTTTTATTTTACTTTTTGCCTTTTCGCATTTTTATTGTATTTTTTGTATTATTACGTTTGTAAACATAGATTCTTAAAATTATTGATTATTTATCCGAATTCTAACTCTAAGTGTTATGGACGACAAAAAAATTTTCATTTTTATGGCATTTTTTTTGCAGTTTTTATATTTTGTATACATAGAATTATGAAAGTAGGTACTAATAATCCAAGTTAACTTTGAAGATTATAGTCAAGGACAAAATGTTATTTTTATACCCGCCACCAAAAAAATGGTGGGGGTATATTCATTTTGTCATTCCGTTTGTAACATATCGAAATATCCATTTTAGACCCCATAAAGTATATATATTCTGAATCAGGGTTTGATTTGATGACGATCTAGCTATGTCCGTCCGTCTGTCCGTCTGTTGAAAGCACGATAGAGGTCGCACCGAAACAGCTAGGGGGCTCAAATTTTGTCAGAATCTTTCTTATAGACAAGGTTTGTTTGGTATTAAAAATGGGCTAAATCGGAATATTAGGAAGAGAGTTATAGCTCGAAAAGCAAGAGTAGGTCGAAAAAAACGTGTCCTTCGAACATCGCATAAAATGGAATTGTGTCCAAACGCATTAACGTAGACTCATGAAACTTGGAATATATCTATGCATTAGGAGAGGAGTTATCGATCAAAATGTACGAAAATTTATACCGCACAGTGTATTTTTCGGTATATTTAAAAACAAAAACGTAATAAAAGCAACAAAATTGGATGTACGACTCTGAAATTTTGCACACTCTGCTTTTTGGTGAGTGGCTTTTTTGTAACGAAAAATCAATGTGCCACGCCCACTTTTACGCCCACCTCCCATATAACGTTTTAACTAAAATTCATATTATTTGTCTATTAATAAAGATTTTGGAAAAATAAAGGGCTATATTGAAACACCTAAGTTTTTTTTTTTTATGTGTACAATTACACGGTGAATTTTCATACAATTTTTTGAATTTTTATGGTACTTTTTGTATTTTTAACGTTTGCGAAGCTAGAATTTCGAAATTAGTGATTGTTGGTACATGGTGAGACTGAAACTTTTTTGAATTTTTTGATACTTTTTGTATTTTATACGTTTATAAAGGTAGAATTGTAAAATAAACGACTATTGATTCCAGATGTTATGGGCGACCAAAAAGGTACTTTTTTGAATTTTTATGGTGCTTTTTGTATTTTCTACGTTTATTTTCAACTATTGCCTTTTTAATTTGTGTATTAAATATTCTTGGTAACTCTAAAGGTAGTACAAAATGGAGGCAAACTTAGCTAATCAATGTAAAATGTTTAGCAATTTTTACGACTCTACGCTTCAACGACGTTTTAAAAAATGAAGTTTTACTCTACTGGGTAAACGAAGAAGAAATTTTCATGAAAGTGGTCTATTTCATTGAAATTTTTATACATAAAAATTTCAAGAAAGTACTTTCATGTGTAAATGTAGGGTAATCATATTTGCTGTTAAAATTAAATTTTGAAACTCTAGTAGTATTTTAATTACCATTCACTGTATTTAAATGACATTTAATTTAATTAAATTGTGAAAATTCAATTTTAATTACTCAAACCGTAAGCCCTGAAAAATACGTGCATATATTTCTAAACGTTAATAATAAAAAAGAAAAACAAACGTGAAAAATGCCCAATATCCCTGTCGAACATAATTCATATTCGAATCTCAATGAAGTCCAACATGTAGGCGTAACAGCCAAATTGCAATCGCCTCTTAAAAGTTTTATGCTGAGCTATTGTTCTTCCACCGATTCTGAAAACAGTCTGTATCGCGGAAGTCATGGCAATAGCAAATTGGATAAATTTCTCAATGAGGCATGTAATGGAACCGACACCACTATAACGGAAAATTCAAAATCGAATCTCGTAGAAGTCCAACATGTAGGCGTAACAGCCAAACTACAATCGCCTCTTAAAAGTCTTATGCAAAGCTATAGTTCTTTCACCGGTTCTGAAAACAATCTGTATCGGGGAAGTCATAGCAATGGCAAATATGATCAATTTCCTAATGAGGCATCCAATGGAACTGACACCACTATAACGGAAAATTCAAAAATACTCTATGAAATGAAGTCTGTTTCAAAAGAACTAAGAAAAAAATCAAATAATAAATTGACGGCACCTTCGAAAATAAAATTTCAATTGTATACCAAAGCTAATAAAATATTAAAAAATAATGGATTTGGCAATTCCAGAAAAAATGAAAATTTAAAAATGAAAGATTTAGAAAGTGGACAACATCCAACAATTAATAAAATATTTGAGAAATATCCAGAACCAGAATTATTAAACCAAAAAAATAGTTCAAATAGGGAAATTCAAATTGGCATCTATCCATTTGAACATGGTTGCGCCGAATATTTAAAAGCTCACGATAGCCCACCCCAAATATATTCCCTAGTTTTGGCTGAAAAAGCTACTCAATATGCTACACGTTTCTGGGTAAAATTTTTCGGTAGTCTACAAATAGGTGTCGCTTTTATAGTTACCTTTCTATTGCAAAGTTATCGTTTTGCCTTATATACAATTATTAATGCTTTATTAGTGGAATTTTTGCATATGACTTCAGATTATCTGCTCAAACCTTTGCTTACTGTTTTATTTAATGGCTTCCTACAGCCTCTGTCAATATTTTGCTTTAATATTTTATCAACGTTACGTGATGTTTTGCAACCCATAGCGGATACGTTAGACAATTTTATGAAGCCTATAGCCACAGTGGGTCGTAGTACACTTTTGATACATGCTACATATATCGAAAAAAATTTAACTAAAAATGTTTAATAATTTATTTTAAGTACTTCATAATTGTTCGTTAATATATGTATACATACATATTTACAAATGTTTTTAATATTAATTATTTGTTAAATAAAACTTATTTTATTGAAAATTTTAAATATGTGCATTTGTGTATTTCTTTTGTTACTATATAGGCAAAAATCCTAATATTTTTATCGTCGTTATAGGATCAATATTATAATTTCCTTGAATTGCTGCTTTCTTTATATAAATGTAAATGCTATTTAAAATATTAAAGAATATTGCATAATCTCAACTATTTAACTTACTTTAAGTCTTAGTTTTTTTTTTTATTAATTTCTGTTAATCCCACGCATGGAGTCCGTTAATCCGTGTGGAGTCGTTTGCTTATTTTTACTCCCATCGGACGCGTCCCCAGGTGGCGGATAGGGGGGGTGGATGTGGTGTGGGGGGCCTGAGCGCTTCATAGAGTGGGAAAGACCTACCCATCTAAATGAGTAGAGATTTGTCGCATTATGTAGTGATCAGATCCCGTACACTACCTCTGACCCTAGGGGTTCCTAGAACTCCTCGCGGACCAAATAAAAATAAGATAGGGCGGTTCCCAAAATAAACCAAATATGAACGAGAAAATTAAAGAAATAAAAGTTACGGTGCAGAGCCTAATAAACTCAGTACCGGCGGCTAATGGTGGTGAGCAAGCAGGCCCCGAGTCGTCGTCATCAAATGACTGTAAGGAAACAATTTCGGAGGTGGGCAACTTGGCTTCCGTTATTGATAAAGCATCAAGAAGAATAGAGAACGAGGGATCGGATCCAAGGGTGAGCTTTAAGCATCCCCAGCCACACAAGACAGGCGAGGATTCCGACACCTCTGACTCAAATATAGAAGATGCTGACACTACGGTGTTATGCACAAAGGATACCTCTGAGGTAGATAAAATGGTTGAGGAAGTAAGCGCAAGCATTGCCAAACTCACCACAGACAAAATAAGAACTCTCTCCGGAGCGCAGCAAAGGAAGACTGCCAAAAAGAAACAGAGAGTAAATAAGAAAGGTCAGCGGGATGTCCCTAAAGAGAAAGACTCATCTACACCCATTTCTACCGAAAAGGGTAAGAGGATTCGATCTCCGGAGGAAAAGAAAAAAAGTTACCAGCAGGGAAGTAAAACGGTTAGCATTTCCCAACTCCCGAAAGAAGACCCTCCGGCCAATCTGAAAGGAGAAGGTAATGAACCAATAGCTTCAACCTCAAAACAGGCGAAAGCGGTAGCTAAAAATATAGGTGATGGTGAAACAGCCGGAAAAAAAACCCCACCATCACGTAAAAGAAAGCCGGAAGAAAAATCGGCTAAGGAGCAACCCACGTATGCGAAAGTGGCCAGAAGGAAGATGACAGAGGAGCTATGCTATGCTGTTATCGACTCCAATAGCGCATCGGGCAAAATTCCAATGGCACATGAGAAGGAAGTAGAGAATGCCATAAATGAGAGGATTGTGCAGTATGTCCTGGAAGCAGATGATAATGCTCCACAGATCCATATAGATAGCTGTAGGTTCGCCAGGGAAGTACTGTTTCTGCAACTAGAATCAGACACCTGCGCACATGTTATGAAAGACCTAGTGGGAGGCATACCAGCCCCATGGGAGGATGGCAAACTTGCCATGGTGAAAAAAGCCGATATCCCATCCCTAACCAAGGTTTCATTTTTCGTTAAAGGTTGGGGCAGCAAACTTGATAGCAAGGCCATGCTTAGGATCATTGGCAAGCAAAATAGAGGTCTGGAAGTAGACAAATGGGAGGTTTTCCATCGTGAGGAAACTGACGATGGCACCCTGGTAGTTGCAGGAGTGGATAAACCCTCCATGTCTTACCTCGAGGAGCAAAAAGGGAAGGTGTACTTCGCGAGTACAACTATTTTCTTCAAAGTTGGTAAGACGCCCATTGGTTGGACACATAATCCAACGGAGAAGAAAGACCCTGACGAAGAAGCAAAGGAGGCCAAAGAGGATGAAGGCCACCCCGTGCCAATGAAGAGGGAGGAGTTGGAGATAACTCAATCCCAAGAAGAATCTCTTTTAGCCGAACAACAATGATACTGCTCTTGCAGATCAATCTCCATCGAAGCAGAACGGCTACACAAGCTTTGATGGAAAATATAACTAAAGGTAAGGTACACATAGTTCTCATTCAGGAACCCTGGACTGTTAAAGACAGAGTTACTGGATTGAATGAGTGTGATTACCAATTATTTTATGCTAAAACTGGGTCTCGACCCAGAACATGTATACTTTGTCATAAGGGATTAAATTTTCTTTTTTCCCCAGATTTATCTACAGCGGACGCCACTACCTTAATACATGGCTCACGCAATTTAATGCTGGCATCGGTGTACCAACCTTCTGATGCTCCGACACTACCACCAACGTCGGATTTAAGAAGTATGATAACATCGGCAAGGAGAACAGGTAGGAATATTTTAATAGGTTGTGATGCGAACTCGCATCACCTCTCTTGGGGCAGCACGAACTGTAACAGGAGAGGAGACGCCCTATGGGAATTCCTAAATGCTAATAACTTATTTACCCTTAACTCAGGTAATAAACCTACATTTATTAACAGAATTAGGGAAGAGGTAATTGATGTGACTATATGTTCAGAAAATTTAATTGATGAAATTTGCGATTGGCACGTATCTGATATGCACTCTTATTCGGACCATCGCTATATTTTTATGACCTTAACTCATCCGCCACCGGAACCGGTGACTTTTAGGAATAAGGCCAGGACGGACTGGCCAAATTTTAGGTTAAGTCTTTAACATAAACTCGAAAATTATCCAGAACCGGATGAAAATCTGGACACGATAGATTCGATGGTGGGAAGACTGACTGCCGATTTTAGGGAAACTTTTGAGGAGCATTGTCCACTCCGACAAAGACGAACCCCAAGGGAAAAGCCCTGGATGACAGGTGAACTGATTAATCTCAGGAAAGAAACCCGAAGGCTATTTAACAGAGCCTATCGAAAGAAACAATCAGTATACTGGGACGATTACAGTGAGAAGCTCAGAATATACAACAAAGCAATAAGAATCGCCAAACGCAGATCCTGGAGGCTTTTTTGCAATCAGGTGGACAGCGTGAATGACGCTTCTAGAATTAAGAAATTCCTATCGAAAACCCACACCCAACCGGAAACCCTCGTTGACTCGAACGGGAAAAGGTCGGAGACGATGGAGGAGACGCTAGGAATACTGATAGAGGCACACTTCCAAACGGAAATGGCGGATGACGGAGAAATTCCACACCCCCATGACGGTAGTGCCACGACGGACATAATTATAACCACAAAGATGGTAAGAGAGGCGGTAAATAGTTTCTTGCCATATAAGGCACCAGGGCCGGACGGTATTTTTCCGGCTCTCCTACAAAGAAGCATTGACCTAATCGACATAAGGCTGGCGAATATTTTTACTACTTGCCTGAAATATGCGTATACCCCTGTGGAATGGAGGGAGGCGAGAGTCGTTTTCATACCTAAACCAGGGAGGGAAAATTACGCAAATCCTAAAGCTTATAGACCCATAAGCTTAACATCATTCTTATTGAAAACCATGGAGCGTATCGTCGATGGAATGGTCAGAAGACGATTACCAGGCGATTCAATGAGATTTGGACAACACGCCTATATCAAGGGCAGATCTACTGAGACTGCTCTTCAGGAGGTTGTTTATCATATAGAGAGATCCTTCGACCTGGGTGTGTATACCATGGGCGTATTCATAGACATAGAAGGAGCTTTCAATAACGTAATGACCTCGAGTCTTATCGGTTCCTTGGAAAACTTAGGGTTAAGCCATGTCTTAATTGCATGGATTAGCAATATGTTAAGGAACAGATGGATAAATTGTGAGGCAAATGGAGTAAGAAGAAGGGACAAAGTATGTCGAGGAACCCCGCAGGGAGGTATTTTATCTCCATTAATATGGGTAACTACCATACATAGTCTACTGAGGATTCTATCGAACGAGGGATTCAAGCCTATCTGTTACGCAGATGATGTTGCGATACTGATCAGGGGGACGAATCCAAATTCTTTATGTATGAGAGCAATGGAGGCTTTGAATATATCATATAACTGGGCGAAGGAGCGAGGGCTCAATGTCAACCCGGAAAAGACTGAAATCTGTTTGTTTACGAGAAAGAGGAAGATACCGGTGCATAGCTATCCCATCTTTCGGAATAAGACAATTGAGATTGATAAAAAGGTCAAATACCTAGGAATAGTACTTGATTGGAGACTATCCTGGAAGGACCACATTCAATGTAAAGTGGAGAGAGCTCAAAGAATATGGGCCCTCTGCAGAAGAGTGATTGGCTCAAAATGGGGCTTAAGCCCAAGGATGACACATTGGCTATATACGAGTGTACTGCGGCCTACAATTACGTACGCTTCGTTAGTATGGTGGACATCCTTAGAGAAGAAGGTGAATATAAAACCTCTTCAAAAGATTCAGAGACAGTGCTGCATTAGTATTTGCGGCGCCATGAGGACCACATCGACAATGGCCATTGAGAATATATTATCCATTTGGCCTATTGAGATACAGGTAAAATATGAAGCGGCCTTAGCTGCCACAAGATTAATGGCAATAGATGAGTGGCTTATAAGAGAACATAAAACCAGATACCAAAGAATAACGGATATCTTACCGATAGGAAATATTACAGAATTAACATGTGATAAAATCCCGATGAGATATGAGAATATTAACTGCATCACCATTATACCGGAAGAGGGAGAATGGGATGAGATAATCAGGATGGGAAACACCCACGGAATCGATCTTTATACAGACGGTTCAAAGATTGGTGACCAAACTGGAATGGGCTTATACGACATAAGCCGAAATAGAGGCAAATACTTCCGTCTACCAGATCACAACACTATTTTTCAGGCTGAGATCATGGCGATTACGGAAGGAATTAAATGGATAAAGGAAACGAATAGCGAAACTCCGATTCGTATCTTTACGGATAGCCAATCAGTGATTAAGACATTGAGAAAGGAGAAAGTTGAATCCCGGAACGTTTTGCAATGCAAGAGTGAGATAAACTCATATGCAAATTGTGAACATCTGGAGATAATATGGATACCAAGCCATCACGGGCTGATCGGAAACGAGAAAGCCGACAAATTATCCAAAATGGGAGCTCTTTTGAGTACTATAACTTTGGAGAACGCCAAACCCCTTAAACGATTTAAGGATGAACTTAAACGTTGGACAATGGAAGAACATGTCAGAAAATGGCAAAGCACTGATGTCGGTAAGGTGACAAGAACACTCTGGGGTGACCCAAATCTTGGGAAGTCAAAGGAGATTTTGAGACTAAGTAGACCTACACTTAGGAAATTAACCGGTGTAATTACAGGTCATACGGAGTTGAGAACTCATTTAGCACGCATGGGATTATCTGAGGAGACGACATGTAGAGCTTGTGAGGAAGAGGATGAGACCCTGGTACACTACCTCTGTCATTGTCCTGCGTTTGGGCATATTAGGCGCGAAAATTTTACAGTAGATAATATGCCGAACTTGGAATACCTGGGGAACTCGAACTGGAGATCCATAAGGCGTTACATTGAGGGGACTGGTTTCTTGGACTAGTCCGATATTTATGGGAAATTATGTTTATGGTTTTTTGTTTGGGAATTCCGTTTTCCACATGGAGCGCACAACATGCCAACTGGGCATAGGTGTATACCTGTCATGGGTTTGGGCTTTTATACCCCTCCTTTTCAACCTAACCTAACCTAACCTAATCCCACGCAATAAACCTCTCGAAAATAGAGCAATCTATATAAAAGAGTAACGTGACTGACTGACTGACTGATTCATAATCACACAGCAAAAACGCAAAGAGCTAGAGACATGAATTTTGGACAACCGGTTTCTCTTTCGATATATAGCTCCACTTAGAAGGGATTTTTGAAATTTCGTTCTTTAAGGGGGTAAAAATGGGTAAAAACGGATAAAATCGGTAATCTTTTATCTGCTAAACTAGAAATGATACAAATTAAGTTGAAAAAGTATTGTAATTTGCACAAAATATAAGCTGACAGGTGTCTGGCTTTTTTTTAATTTTCAACCCCTAAGGGGAAAAACGGGTGAAAACTATAATTTCGTACTTTTTTGGTACCCTATGTAACTTCCAAACACATTAAGCTAGGAAAAAGTTTAAACTGTATTAGTTAATCCGTGAAAAATATTAATAATATTTCAGCACTTTTTTTAAAATCGTATGTATAAGGGGTAAACATTTTCCCTATTTTTGGTACTTTTTTAAAAGAAACTTCTCTAGTATTATTCAATGGGAAAAAATTTGATAAATATTATTGCCTAATAGAATATGGACAATTATTTAGGTAAAATTTTCGGAAACTTTTAGGGGTACACAAAAGGTACCAAAAAGGGGGAAAAAACACCGGAAAATGTGTATAATTCCTAATTATACGGTGAATTTTCACAAAATTTTTAATAGGGATTTCACCAGACATACAAAATAATGTAATTTGGTCTAAATTTAAACACATTCATAACAGGGTAGAAAAGCGAAAATTCGGAAAAACAGTTTGGTACTTTTTAGAACATGATTACTTATATGCAATATAGAGAAGATTTACTTACTTTAAATCATGTCTACGGAAATATTTCTTTGTTGCATAAATATTTAAACATTTTAAACTTGGAATTTATACATTGATATGGAAAACCCAAAAAATGTATTTTTTTGGGTGCTTTTTGTATTTTCCACGTTCGACATTAGTGACTATTGATCCGAGTTGAGGTTGAAAATGTTACGAGCGACTGTGAAGCTACTTTTCGCATTTGTATGGTATTTTTGTATTTTCAACGTTTGCGAAGCTAGAATTGTACTATTAAGGACTATTAACTTTAGGTGAGACTGAAAATGTTACGGGCGATCAAAAAGGTACTTTTTTTTAATTTTTATGGTACTTTTTGTATTTTCTACGTTTATAAAGGAAGAATTGTAAAATAAAGTACTATTGATTCCAGGTGAGACTGAAAATGTTACGGGCGACCAAAAAGGTACTTTTTTTAATTTTTATGGTACTTTTTGTATTTTCTACGTTTATAAAGGAAGAATTGTAAAATAAAGGACTATTGATTCCAGGAGAGATTGAAAATGTTACGGGCGATCAAAAAGGTACTTTTTTTAATTTTTTGGAACTTTTTGTATTTTTTACGTTTATAAAGGAAGAATTGTAAAATAAAGGACTATTGATTTCAGGTGAGACTGAAAATGTTACGGGCGATTGTAAAGCTACTTTTCGCATATGTATGGTATTTTTTGTATTTTCTACTTTGCGAAGCTAGAATTTCGAAATTAGTGATTGTTATTACAAGGTGAGACTGAAATTTTTTTGAATTTTTTGGTACTTTTTGTATTTTCTACGTTTATAAGGGAAGAATTGTAAAATAAAGGACTATTAATTCCAGATGAGACTAAAAATATTATGGGCAACCAAAAAGGTACTTTTTTGAATTTTTATACTTTTTGTATTTTTAACGTTTGCGATGCTAGAATTTCGAAAAAAAAGTGACTATTGATATAAGGTGAGACAGAAAATGTTATGGGCGACCAAAAAGATTCTTTTTTGAATTTTTATTGTACTTTTTGTGTGTTATACGTTTATGAAGATAGAATTTTGAAATAAGGTGCTATTGGTTCAAATTGAGAATAAAAATTTTAAGGGCGAAATAAAAGGGCCTTCGCATTTTTATTTTACTTTTTCCCTTTTCGCATTTTTATTGTATTTTTTATACCCTTCACACAGTGAAAAAGGGTATATACATATAGGTCTGTCATTCCGTGTGAAATTTCTACAATTTTCATTTCCGACCCCATAAAGTATATATTTTCTGAAAGCTTATGAATAGGGAAGTCGATTAAGCTCTGTCAGTCTGTCCGTCTGACCGTCTGTCCGTGTGTATGTTGAAATCAACTTTTTGAAGCCCCCCGACATCGCTTGGACCCGGGTGAGGTATTAAAATATCAGAAATATTCGGGAGTATATCGCTATTGAAAATCAGAAACATCGGTGCATAAACAACTGAGATATGAGCAAAAACCCACGACCACCTCGATTTTTTTTCACAAAAACAACATTACAACAACAACATACATACATACAAACTTGTATATTGACTAAAGTAAACGTGGGATCGAATCCCAGCTGAGCCAAAAAAAAATTTTTTTTTTATTTTAAAAATTTTTTTTAAAAAATTTTTTTTTTTAATTTTTTTTTTATTTTTTATTTAATATATTATTTATATTTATATTTTTATTTTTTTTTTTTTTGTTTTATATTAATTATATATATTTTAATTATTTTTTTAAAAATTTTTTTTTTTTAATTTTTTTTTTTTAATTTTTTTTAAAATTTTTTTTTTTTAATTTTTTTTTTTATTTTTTTTTAACACACATACGTAAATTTATAATTTTACAATGGGATGTTTTTTATATATGTATATTTTTTATATGTATGTACGTATTTCATATGAGATGAATGGTGATACAAACTACTGTTATTTCATGACTACACGTTGTGAAGGGTATATAAGATTCGGCACGGCCGAATATAGCGCTCTTACTTGTTGTATTATTACGTTTGTAAACATAGATTCTTAAAATTATTGATTATTTATCCGAATTCTAACTCTAAGTGTTATGGACGACAAAAAATTTTAATTTTTATGCCATTTTTTTGCAGTTTTTATATTTTGTATACATAGAATTATGAAAGTAGGTACTAATAAATAATCCAAGTTAACTTTGAAGATTATAGTCAAGGACAAAATGTTATTTTTATACCCGCCACCAAAAAAATGGTGGGGGTATATTCATTTTGTCATTCCGTTTGTAACATATCGAAATATCCATTTTAGACCCCATAAAGTATATATATTCTGAATCAGGGTTTGATTTGATGACGATCTAGCTATGTCCGTCTGTTGAAAGCACGATAGAGGTCGCACCGAAACAGCTAGGGGGCTGTCTTTCTTTCTTATAGACAAGGTTTGTTTGGTATTGAAAATGGGCTAAATCGGAATATTAGGAAGAGAGTTATAGCTCGAAAAGCAAGAGTAGGTCGAGAAAAACGTGTCCTTCGAACATCGAATAAAATGGAATTGTGTCCAAACGCATTAACGTAGACTCATGAAACTTCGAATATATATTTCCTGAGCAAAAACATTATTTCTCCCCGAAAATTGTCTAAATCTATGCATTAGGAAAATTTATACCGCACAGTGTATTTTTCGGTATATTTAAAAACAAAAACGTAATAAAAGCAACAAAATTGGATGTACGACTCTGAAATTTTGCACACTCTGCTTTTTGGTGAGTGGCTTTTTTGTAACGGAAAATCAATGTGCCACGCCCACTTTTACGCCCACCTCCCATATAACGTTTTAACTAAAATTCATATTATTTCTCTATTAATAAAGATTTTGGAAAAATAAAGGGCTATATTGAAACACCTAAGTTGTTTTTTTTTAGGTGTACAATTACACGGTGAATTTTCATACAATTTTTTGAATTTTTATGGTACTTTTTGTATTTTCAACGTTTGCGAAGCTAGAATTTCGAAATTAGTGATTGTTATTACAAGGTGAGACTGAAAATTTTTTGAATTTTTTGGTACTTTTTGTTTTTTCTACGTTTATAAAGGTAGAATTGTAAAATAAACGACTATTGATTCCAGATGTTATGGGCGACCAAAAAGGTACTTTTTTGAATTTTTATGGTGCTTTTTGTATTTTCTACGTTTATTTTCAACTATTGCCTTTTTAATTTGTGTATTAAATATTCTTGGTAACTCTAAAGGTAGTACAAAATGGAGGCAAACTTAGCTAATCAATGTAAAATGTTTAGCAATTTTTACGACTCTACGCTTCAACGACGTTTTAAAAAATGAAGTTTTACTCTACTGGGTAAACGAAGAAGAAATTTTCATGAAAGTGGTCTATTTCATTGAAATTTTTATACATAAAAATTTCAAGAAAGTACTTTCATGTGTAAATGTAGGGTAATCATATTTGCTGTTAAAATTAAATTTTGAAACTCTAGTAGTATTTTAATTACCATTCACTGTATTTAAATGACATTTAATTTAATTAAATTGTGAAAATTCAATTTTAATTACTCAAACCGTAAGCCCTGAAAAATACGTGCATATATTTCTAAACGTTAATAATAAAAAAGAAAAACAAACGTGAAAAATGCCCAATATCCCTGTCGAACATAATTCATATTCGAATCTCAATGAAGTCCAACATGTAGGCGTAACAGCCAAATTGCAATCGCCTCTTAAAAGTTTTATGCTGAGCTATTGTTCTTCCACCGATTCTGAAAACAGTCTGTATCGCGGAAGTCATGGCAATAGCAAATTGGATAAATTTCTCAATGAGGCATGTAATGGAACCGACACCACTATAACGGAAAATTCAAAATCGAATCTCGTAGAAGTCCAACATGTAGGCGTAACAGCCAAACTACAATCGCCTCTTAAAAGTCTTATGCAAAGCTATAGTTCTTTCACCGGTTCTGAAAACAATCTGTATCGGGGAAGTCATAGCAATGGCAAATATGATCAATTTCCTAATGAGGCATCCAATGGAACTGACACCACTATAACGGAAAATTCAAAAATACTCTATGAAATGAAGTCTGTTTCAAAAGAACTAAGAAAAAAATCAAATAATAAATTGACGGCACCTTCGAAAATAAAATTTCAATTGTATACCAAAGCTAATAAAATATTAAAAAATAATGGATTTGGCAATTCCAGAAAAAATGAAAATTTAAAAATGAAAGATTTAGAAAGTGGACAACATCCAACAATTAATAAAATATTTGAGAAATATCCAGAACCAGAATTATTAAACCAAAAAAATAGTTCAAATAGGGAAATTCAAATTGGCATCTATCCATTTGAACATGGTTGCGCCGAATATTTAAAAGCTCACGACAGCCCACCCCAAATATATTCCCTAGTTTTGGCTGAAAAAGCTACTCAATATGCTACACGTTTCTGGGTAAAATTTTTCGGTAGTCTACAAATAGGTGTCGCTTTTATAGTTACCTTTCTATTGCAAAGTTATCGTTTTGCCTTATATACAATTATTAATGCTTTATTAGTGGAATTTTTGCATATGACTTCAGATTATCTGCTCAAACCTTTGCTTACTGTTTTATTTAATGGCTTCCTACAGCCTCTGTCAATATTTTGCTTTAATATTTTATCAACGTTACGTGATGTTTTGCAACCCATAGCGGATACGTTAGACAATTTTATGAAGCCTATAGCCACAGTGGGTCGTAGTACACGTTTGATACATGCTACATATATCGAAAAAAATTTAACTAAAAATGTTTAATAATTTATTTTAAGTACTTCATAATTGTTCGTTAATATATGTATACATACATATTTACAAATGTTTTTAATATTAATTATTTGTTAAATAAAACTTATTTTATTGAAAATTTTAAATATGTGCATTTGTGTATTTCTTTTGTTACTATATAGGCAAAAATCCTAATTTTTTTATCGTCGTTATAGGATCAATATTATAATTTCCTTAAATTGCTGCTTTCTTTATATAAATGTAAATGCTATTTAAAATATTTAATAATATTGCATAATCTCAACTATTTGACTTACTTTAAGTCTTAGTTTTTTTTTATTAATTTCTGTTAATCCCACGCAATAAACCTCTCGAAAGTAGAGCAATCTATATAAAAGAGTAACGTGACTGACTGACTGACTGATTCATAATCACACAGCAAAAACGCAAAGAGCTAGAGACATGAATTTTGGACAACCGGTTTCTCTTTCGATATATAGCTCCACTTAGAAGGGATTTTTGAAATTTCGTTCTTTAAGGGGGTAAAAATGGGTAAAAACGGATAAAATCGGTAATCTTTTATCTGCTAAACTAGAAATGATACAAATTAAGTTGAAAAAGTATTGTAATTTGCACAAAATATAAGCTGACAGGTGTCTGGCTTTTTTTTAATTTTCAACCCCTAAGGGGAAAAACGGGTGAAAACTATAATTTCGTACTTTTTTGGTACCCTATGTAACTTCCAAACACATTAAGCTAGGAAAAAGTTTAAACTGTATTAGTTAATCCGTGAAAAATATTAATAATATTTCAGCACTTTTTTTAAAATCGTATGTATAAGGGGTAAACATTTTCCCTATTTTTGGTACTTTTTTAAAAGAAACTTCTCTAGTATTATTCAATGGGAAAAAATTTGATAAATATTATTGCCTAATAGAATATGGACAATTATTTAGGTAACATTTTCGGAAACTTTTAGGGGTACACAAAAGGTACCAAAAAGGGGGAAAAACACAGGAAAATGTGTATAATTCCTAATTATACGGTGAATTTTCACAAAATTTTTAATAGGGATTTCACCAGACATACAAAATAATGTAATTTGGTCTAAATTTAAACACATTCATAACAGGGTAGAAAAGCGAAAATTCGGAAAAACTGTTTGGTACTTTTTAGAACATGATTACTTATATGCAATATAGAGAAGATTTACTTACTTTAAATCATGTCTACGGAAATATTTCTTTGTTGCATAAATATTTAAACATTTTAAACTTGGAATTTATACATTGATATGGAAAACCCAAAAAATGTATTTTTTTGGGTGCTTTTTGTATTTTCCACGTTCGACATTAGTGACTATTGATCCGAGTTGAGGTTGAAAATGTTACGAGCGACTGTGAAGCTACTTTTCGCATTTGTATGGTATTTTTGTATTTTCAACGTTTGCGAAGCTAGAATTGTACTATTAAGGACTATTAACTTTAGGTGAGACTGAAAATGTTACGGGCGATCAAAAAGGTACTTTTTTTAATTTTTATGGTACTTTTTGTATTTTCTACGTTTATAAAGGAAGAATTGTAAAATAAAGGACTATTGATTCCAGGTGAGACTGAAAATGTTACGGGCGACCAAAAAGGTACTTTTTTTAATTTTAATGGTACTTTTTGTATTTTCTACGTTTATAAAGGAAGAATTGTAAAATAAAGAACTATTGATTCCAGGAGAGACTGAAAATGTTACGGGCGATCAAAAAGGTACTTTTTTTAAATTTTTATGGTACTTTTCGTATTTTCTACGTTTATAAAGGAAGAATTGTAAAATAAAGGGCTATTGATTCCAGGAGAGACTGAAAATGTTACGGGCGATCAAAAAGGTACTTTTTTTAATTTTTATGGTACTTTTTGTATTTTCTACGTTTATAAAGGAAGAATTGTAAAATAAAGGACTATTGATTTCAGGTGAAACTGAAAATGTTACGGGCGATCAAAAAGGTACTTTTTTTTAATTTTTATAGTACTTTTTGTATTTTCTACGTTTATAAAGGAAGAATTGTAAAATAAAGTACTATTGATTCCAGGTGAGACTGAAAATGTTACGGGCGACCAAAAAGGTACTTTTTTTTAATTTTTATGGTACTTGTTGTATTTTCTACGTTTATAAAGGAAGAATTGTAAAATAAAGGACTATTGATTCCAGGAGAGACTGAAAATGTTACGGGCGATCAAAAAGGTACTTTTTTTAATTTTTATGGTACTTTTTGTATTTTCTACGTTTATAAAGGAAGAATTGTAAAATAAAGGACTATTGATTCCAGGAGAGACTGAAAATGTTACGGGCGATCAAAAAGGTACTTTTTTAATTTTTTGGAACTTTTTGTATTTTTTACGTTTATAAAGGAAGAATTGTAAAATAAAGGACTATTGATTTCAGGTGAGACTGAAAATGTTACGGGCGATTGTAAAGCTACTTTTCGCATATGTATGGTATTTTTTGTATTTTCTACGTTTGCGAAGCTAGAATTTCGAAATTAGTGATTGTTATTACAAGGTGAGACTGAAAAATTTTTTAATTTTTTGGTACTTTTTGTATTTTCTACGTTTATAAGGGAAGAATTGTAAAATAAAGGACTATTAATTCCAGATGAGACTAAAAATATTATGGGCAACCAAAAAGGTACTTTTTTGAATTTTTATACTTTTTGTATTTTTAACGTTTGCGATGCTAGAATTTCGAAAAAAGTGACTATTGATATAAGGTGAGACAGAAAATGTTATGGGCGACCAAAAAGATTCTTTTTTGAATTTTTATTGTACTTTTTGTGTGTTATACGTTTATGAAGATAGAATTTTGAAATAAGGTGCTATTGGTTCAAATTGAGAATAAAAATTTTAAGGGCGAAATAAAAGGGCCTTCGCATTTTTATTTTACTTTTTGCCTTTTCGCATTTTTATTGTATTTTTTGTATTATTACGTTTCTAAACATAGATTCTTAAAATTATTGATTATTTATCCGAATTCTAACTCTAAGTGTTATGGACGACAAAAAAATTTTAATTTTTATGGCATTTTTTTGCAGTTTTTATATTTTGTATACATAGAATTATTAAAGTAGGTACTAATAATCCAAGTTAACTTTGAAGATTATAGTCAAGGACAAAATGTTATTTTTATTATTTTTATAGTCATTTTTGCATATTGTGAATTTAAAATATATCCCCGATATATCCTCACTTTACTTTTTTTCTAACTAAAATGAATCAGAGAAACAAATTTTAATAATTTTTGCCAGAAAACATGTAGTAATTTAAACAAGTAAAAGTGGTATATTCGGCCCTGCCGAATCTTATATACCCTTTACAACGTGTAGTCATGCAATAACAATTGTTTGTATCACCATTCATCTCATATGAAATAAAAAACATACTTATGTATACATATGTATAAAAACATATCATTGCAAAATTATAAATTTAGTTAACGTATGTATGTTTAAAAAAAAAATTACAAAGAAAAATTTTTTAAAAAATTAAAAAAAAAAATTTTTGTTCAGCTGGGATTCGATGCCACGTTTACTGTAACCAGTATATATGTATGTTGTTGCAATTGTAAAAAAAACGAGGTGATCGTGGTTTTTTGCTCATATCTCAGAAAGTAATGAATGGGGCGATTGTGCTGAATTTCAATTCCCGGATATTTCCAAAAGATTGATACCATACTCAGATCTGAGAAACATATAGTTGCTTCTAAAAGTTCATTTCAACCAACACACGGACAGACGGTCAGGGCTTAATCGACTGCTCTATTCATAAGCTTTCAGAAAATATATACTTTATGGGATCGGAAATGAAAATTGTAGGAATTACAAACGGAATGACAAAGCTATATATACCCTTGTGCACCACAGGTGAAGGGTTTAAAAAGAACTTGAGTATTCAGTAAATAGTAGGAACTGCGCTATCGAAGACGCGCGTAATATGCTAGTGTTTTATAAACAACAAACACCAATATCTTAAATAAACTTAAATTAAAAGTTGTAACTTTTTGCAAACTGCTGGCAGTACTGTACAAATGTTTCAGATAAAAATTACGGGGCCATATCGCGACATACGAACGCTATTGTAATTTTACTTGAACTTTTCAGTTTTCTGTGCTTTTGATATAGAGAATTTAATTCCCCAGAATAAACTAAAAATGTAAAATATTATTTGATCCAGTGTTTTTATGCTATACTAGCCAAACCTGGCGCGCGTTGCTACGCCCCTTAATGAATCGAAATGCATTCTGAATTTTAATTGAATATCAAGTGCAAAAACCTAAATTTTATAATTTTTTTTATGGGCGTGGCATCGCCCACTTTTCTAATCACGAAATTGTAAGTCATAACAACTCAATATGTGTGCAAAGTTTCAGAAGAATCAGACCAGTTCAAGTACCTCAAAATTATAATTTTTTTATGGGCGTGGCCCTGCCCACTTTTCTAATCACGAAATTGTAAAATCATAACAGCTCAATATGTGTGCAAAGTTTGAGAATAATCTGTCCAGTGCAAGTACCTCAAAATGATACATATTTTTTATGGGCGTGGCACTGCCCACTTTTCTAATCACGAAATTATTTACTCATGACAGCTTGATGTGTGCAAAGTTTCAGAAAAATCGGTCCAGTGCAAGTACCTCAAAATTAAAACTTTTTTAGGGGCGTGGCCCCGCCCACTTTTCTTATCACAAAATTATTAAGTCATGACAGCTCGATATGTGTGCAAAGTTTCAGAAAAATCGGTCAAGTGCAAGTAGCTAAAACTGATAACTAATTTTTATGGGCGTGGCCCCGCCCACTTTTTTTCACCCATAAACACTCCCTGGTATGTGTACAACAACTTACCAAAGTTTGAGCCTGATCGGTTTTACAGTTTCGGAGTCTATAGCTAACACACACACACACACACACAGAGTTTCACTTTTATATATATAGATATATTTTTATTGGCATTCATATTATCTTTTTTATTTTATTGAAAATTTAGTGTTAAACTCTATTAATAATTATACATAGTACGTATGTATGTTATATTTATTGTTGAACTAAAATTAAGAGCAGTTTAAATTAAATCGATCCTGCACTTGAATTTAATGTACAACTAAATATTCTTAGGGACTTACATTTTATAATTTATTAGAATAATTTAAATGTTTATTATTTTGTTTTTTTTTTTTAATATTAAAGACAGGTGAGACTTAAAAAAATATATGTTTCTATATATTTATAATAAATTAAACCCTTTATGTACGAGAGTTAAGGTTTATGAACGTAGACTGGGCTTAAAGGCTATAATACACGGCATGTTTTTTAACATCTGACTTTAAAATTTGTGAGACATGTGTAAATCTACATGTCTGTCAAAATTGTACTTTTACGCTGACTGCTTTGCAGCAGCAGAGATTTCTGCCAACGGCTGATGTCACATGTTTTGACAGAAGAAAATAGAGCGCGCTCTACCCTCATACCTAAACAAGAGCGTTGAGCGTCAAGCGTTGCAATTTTGCATGTATTTTTTTATTGTAACAAAAACAAAACACATGTAAAACTCCAACGCTTGACGCTCAACGCTCTTGTTTAGGTATGAGGGTAATTGAAATTTTGTCAGATGTCTCAACTCATGTTTTTTTACAGAAGTAATGTTTTAAAGGTAACACGCGACATGTTCGTATTAGCAGTGGAGAATTTGACACGTCAGATGTAAAAAAATGCCGTGTATTAGCTCCTTAAATGAGAATTATATATATTTTTTTGTTTTATTGTTTGCAACAAAGTAAAGCGTAGTTTTAAAAGTATTTTTGCAGGTAAGCAAAAAAGTTTTCAAATTGTGCTTATATATTTATGCTTCAGTAGTTTTTTTTTAGAAACAATTTTCCAATAAAACACTAACCAAAATAAAAAATAATATATAAAGATTATTGCAATTCATTGTAGAACAAATTATAAATTACGTTTGTTTGTTTTCTAAGAAAGTGAAAGAAAACTCAAATATTTACAAATATTGTCTAAGATAGCTTGAATATGGCAATTTGTATTTTTCGGCTTGGTTTTTGTGTGGGGAAGTATGTATCAGTGTTGCTGTTTTTTTAACTATTTGGCTTTTATTCTTGGTTTTCTTATGGTTTCGAGTTTTTTTCTTTTGTATTTATTATATATAATTTAACAAATTAGATTTGAAGTTTTATAGTTTTACATATTAATTTATAGAAATGTTTTTATTTTTTCTTTATTTAGTTAAGAGTAAAATTGAAAATTTTGTTTCTTTATTTTTATTTTTTGCATGAAAATTAACTTAATGTTAAATTTAAAACTGAAAAAAATTCCTGATATTGCTAACAGACATTGTCTTTATCCAAAAATTTAGAGAAAACCTCCTCCTTGGATTTAAGCCTAAATTAAATTACGTCAACCACAGGTAATAATCTAATGTAATGAAATTAATAAAAAAAAAATATTAAAAACACTTAACCACCTTTTTAAAATGTATAAAAACTAACCTTTTATTTGGTTCTTTTTTATGTTGTTTCACCTTTGCCGCTATCATTAGCGTTATCATCATCGTCCTCATCATCGTCGTCTTCGTCATCATCATCGTCTTCGTCGGTTGGCAGATCATCTTCAGTTTCTAAATCGAAGACATCGTCAAAGAAATTAGAATCCAGTGTTGGTTCGTTTGTTTCTTTTCGTTTTGGCTTAATGCAATAATCTTCGAGGGTCATGGGTACAACAATGCCTTCTTTTTTGGCTTCAGCATTGGCCGCTAAAGCTTGTTTACGTATAATATTGGGATATTCATTATCTTTGCCCTAAAGAAATGATTTAATAAAAATTAATAAACGGTCAAAACATTATATCGGATGATTCGTGGTGGGGTTTAATTTTTTAAGTAAAAAAAAACACATAAATTTGAAAGTGAATTAAAAAAAATGTTTATTATCGGTTAAAAGAACAATTAATGGCATTTACTGTTTAAAAATTATGTTATATAAATGTTGACCACGGCTACGTCCGAGGTGGTCCATTCGGATGGTCCAATTTTGGGCGACTCGTTCGAGCAAAGCGACTGGTATCTCGCAAATAACTCAAGTAATGTTAGCTTCCAAAGCAATGACATCAAAATTATACATCAGAATCATGCATCTAATTTTGCCAGTTTTATAACGTTTTAAATTTTGAATATACCGAAAAATATACTGCACGGTATAAATTTTCGTCCGTTTTGATCTATAACTCCTTTCTTAATTCATAGATTTTGGTATTTTTTTAAGAAAAATATTTTTTTACTCAGGATATATACATTCAAAATTTCATGACTCTACGTCAATGCATTTGGACACAATTTCATTTTATTCGATGTTTGAAGGACACGGTTTTTTTGACCTACTCTTGCATTACGAGCTATAACTCTCTTCCTAATATTCCGATTTAGTCCATTTTCAATACCAAACCTTGTGTATAAGAAATATTCTGGCAAAATTTTACACACCTAGCTTTTTCGATTCGACCTCTATTGTGCTTCCAACAGACGGAAGGACATACCTAGATCATCATAAAATAAAACCCCTATTCATAGTATATATACTTAATGGGGTCTAAAATTGATATTTCGATGTGTTACAAACGGAATGACAAAATGAATATACCCCCACCATTTTTTTTGTTGGCGGGTATAATAAAATATTGGTATGGAATATAAAGGATGGTTTAATTTTAAGCGCCGATATTGAATGTGAACTACACCAAGACGTCAAATTTTTTCTCTGCATTTCATTTGACATTTCTCAATTTCAATCTAACTCAATTTGAACCATGGAAAGTTACACAATCGAGCAACACGTTAAAGCTATTCAGGCTTATTATAAAAATGAGCGTTCAAATCAAAATGCATTTCGCGCACTTCGTGATTCTTTTTGTCAACATAATCGTTCAAATTCGTCCATAATCGGGAGAATTGTAAAAAATATTTAAATTTCAGCAAAACAGGTCTGTATGAAATGTGAAAACATCTGTGAATGCCATCTCAGTTCGTTGAATGGGAAACATTGCTGTTTTTCGCGGTAATGTGGCAAAAGAGCAGTCAATCTGGACTCATCATCGTACCCAACAATTGAACATCAACATCGTCATTGAATATTTGGATCTAATAGAGGTGTCGCGGCGGCCATTTAATCGATATTTTATTTCAAAAATAATTGAACCTTACAAATATTATCATTATAAAAAGAAATGATAATAATTTCCTATATAATTTGTGTTTTATTCAAAATCACCATCGGCCCTTGAAATTTAACCACCCTTTACAAAAGAATATATAGATAAAAATATAATTTGGTTAAAAAATGTATTTTAAATATTCAAATACATATTTTAAATCTACTCATGAACATTTTTTTTAAAATATTTTTAAATCTTTAACCTCTTAAGACTGGGTACACCTATATGTAAAGTTGGGTACAAATCATTACTCTAGTTAATTTTTGTAAACAACCTCGGTCATTTTCGTTTTCACAAACCCCTATAAAATTCCTTTGTGGTTTGTGCAAAAAATTAAAGAGTTTGTTAGCAAAAATGTTAATAGTCATCTAGTGTTCTAGTTGATATTTAGCAAAAACATCGTCCTCATTGATTGCAAAAATTTATTGGCTTCATCTAGGTTTGAATAGATGACATAGATTTAAGCGATTTTCAGGGAAAATATTGTTTTTACTCGAGAATTTTATATACAGTCGAAATTCCATAACTCGAATCACCATTATCCCAAAAAAAACTTCGACTTACGGAGACTTCGAGTTACCGAATTTTTTTTTGTTAAAATAGAGTAAAAGGTTTTTTATTATGTATTTTTATTTAAAATAGCCTCGAATGGAAAACTACATACTTAAGAATATAAAAGAACAAGCATATGTACTCATATATGTATGCAATTAAAAAATTACAGTTAAGTAAAATATTCTGAAATAAGTGACTGACATTTTACTTTTTTTATACCCTTCACCTGTGGTGCACAAGGATATATATAGCTTTGTCATTCCGTTTGTAATTTCTACAATTTTCATTTCCGACCCTATAAAGTATACATTTTCTGAAAGCTTATGAATAGAGGAGTCGATTAAGCCCTGACCGTCTGTCCGTGTGTTGGTTGAAATCAACTTTTAGAAGCAACTATATGTTCCTCAGATCTCTATATGGTATCAATCTCTTGGAAATATTCAGGAATGAATCGCTATTGAAATTCAGCACAATCGCCCAATAACTTTCTGAGATATGAGCAAAAAACCACGACCACCTCGTTTTTTTACACAATTACAACAACAACATACATACATAAATATATGTAAAAACCATACAAAACAAGAAAAAATTACAAAAAGAAAAAATATTAAAAATAAAAAAAAAATAGTAAAAAAAATTACAACAAAAAAAATTTAAAATCATTTTAAAAAAATTAAATAATATGTTAAATAAAATAAAACAAAATTTTTTGGCTCAGCTGGGATTCGATGCCACATTTATTCTAACCAGTATATACATACATATGTACGTATTTGATATGAGATGAATGGTGATACAAACAATTGTTATTGCATGACTACACGTTGTGAAGGGTATATAAGATTCGGCACGGCCGAATATAGCACTGTTACTTGTTTTTGTTATTTTCAGTTAAAAATTACTACAATGTGCTTTAAGCTTTGTAGTGCTCATCAGTTGTTGTGTCATTTGTCTGTAAATAATTATTTAATGTTTGAAAAGAACTTTCTACATAATTTCTTGTTGGCTTATGAGTAGTTTCTCATGCATGTTTTGGCTTCTAGTTGCTGAAAACCAATCGAGGACTGCTTTGCTGATTTTTTGGAATTTTGGTGTCCTAACTCTTTTACTACATAAACAAAATTCAAATGAGTTGATAATTGATTCCTTATTTTTGAAAATTGTTGAGACCGTGCTTGACGGGATACCATATTTATCATCCGCTTCCTTTTCCTTTAATCCATCTTCGACGTCTTTTATAAGTTTATATTTTTTTCAACATTTTAAAACACGTTTAATTGCCATAATAATTTAAAAAAATTATTTCAACATTTATCATCTACCCGAATTATGCATAGAACTGATACTTACGCAAACAAAAAGAAACAAATTTGTAATTCCCCAAGAAAAAATAAAATTAGCACGTAAAATAGGCAAACCAGCTCAAGAAACAAACGAGAGTAAAACAAACAACCAATTACTATAACAAAAACCCATTTAAACAAGCAAAATTCTTCGAGTTATAGAGTTCATGTGTATGTTTTTTGTTTCGAGTTATGGAGAACTTCGACTAATGAAAGTTCAAGTTACGGGAGGAAAATTGTATGTGATTTCTTCTTTTAACGATACTGCCAACCAAATTAGTTTGAGTTAGAGAAAATTCGAGTTAGAGAAGTTCGAGTTATGGAAGTTCGACTGTATGTATGTTTTTATATATGTGTGTACGTATTTCATATGAGATGAATGGTGATACAAACTATTGTTATTGCATGACTACACGTTGTGAAGATTTGACATGGCCGAATATATCACTCTTACTTGTTACCATTTATTTTTGTTATACGTTTAAATGTATGTCTGGGGAGAGTATGTGATTATTTGATGATACTTTCATAAGGAATATTTACATAATTTTTTTATTTTTTGTAATTTAGTACTTAGGTTTTTTATTTTATTTAATATTTTTATTTGGCCTTATTGGCTTATATAACTTTGTGGAATTTAATAAATAAATAAATAAAATAATCTTTAGTTTCGCATATGCATATAAGATTACCGAGTTTTCGCTTCTTAGTGGAGCTATATATTAAAAGAGGAACCCATTGTCCAATTTTAATGTCATTAGCTCTTTGCGTTTGGGCTGTGCGACTAGGACTAGCTGACCCGGCAAACGTTGTTTTGCCATATAAATTATTTCTAGGAAATATTTTTTTAGTTCAATAAAAATAATTAACTAACTCTGAGTTCATTACAAAAACGTAAATCATGTGTTCTACGGTACGCAGATCTATCTTAGTTTAAAATTTCATTTTAGTCATTACGTTATTTAGGTGAGCCACCCTAAATATTTAGGAGTATGAAAAATAAACGTTGACCGATTCTCACACCTACGAAAATCAGTCGTGCCATTTCATGCCACTTTAATTTTTTAGATGTATTTAAAAAAAAATATGGACTCACCTGAGAATCTCTCCATCTTCGATACATTACGGAGGCATCAACATTTGCCGGCGAGTATGTATTCGGTTCATTGAGCAACGAAATCACGGACAACAATATGGTTCTAACATTTTGAGTGGGATTCCAACGTTCGCATGGTAGCTCCCCACTCTGTGGATCATCGACCGGCGGGTGTAAAATTGAAATACACAAATCTCCGTTTTCATATACATTAGGATGCCAGACTTTGGTTAAAAAACGTATGGAAGGTGGCGAGTAGGGATAATCGTGAGGAAATTTCATGTGAGCCTTAAAATAACCACCCTGATAAAGGGTATCGGGAGGACCGAAGATGGCTACCTCCCATTCAAAAAGATTGTCATCATTCACCAGCTTGACGCGAAAACCTTCGACAGGTTCCTCTTGGAGAGATTTATATTCTAAGGCCAAAGCTCGTACAGCCGAGCTGCTAGGTGTGGCCAATGACGAGGAATTTGTGGTGGAAGTGGAGGGCAAAGAATGTGACATTTAGGATATATAAAATATCTTTTCAACTATTAATAGCTTATTCACGTCAAAAGTTATTAGGTCCACAATAACGGAAGAAATTTTTAGTAGAAATGAGTGTAATAATAAATCCAAAAAAAATTGACGTTTTCTTTTGCTCCACTAACAATTTACAATGTAGCTGAAAATATAGAAAAAGGGATAAAATTAAAAAAAATATATATAAAGTTAATGCACTTTATTTTTAAATTATATGTAATTTAAAGAAAACAAAAATAATAAACAAAAAATCAAGATATGAGGCCATAGCCAGCCAGCATCTCTGCCAAGGTGAACTAGCCAGCCACTTAGAAAAATCAACCTCAATTTCGTTACATTGTTGTTGTTTTACACTCTTACTTTACGCAAAAATAATGCGATTTTTTCAGGTTTTTAATTAAAATTGCTTTTTTTGTTTGGAATTATTTTTATATATACATACATACATACTTTGTTAATTTATTGTTTTTATACATGTATGCATTATAATAATTTCTTTGACAAATTTTTTAATTTGATGATTATTTTTATTCTTTTCTCCCCACCAATTTCTGAAAATATGACCATACATTTTTGAAAAACACTTTCATGGCTGCGTCGCAGATTTATCCTTCTTTTTATAAATTTTAAATTTATTTTACTCACATTTATATTTAAAATAATTTCTACACAATTTTTATAGTTAACAATGATAAAATGTTAATATATTCACTTAAGTTATAAACGAAAAAATGCAATTTGTATTTTGCCGATATATTCCATTGGTCGAAACAAATTTATAAGAAAAAAACCATAAAGCAAACGTAAGAAGAGAGAAAAATAAAGTCAATAGAAAAGTATTGCCAATATAAAAACACAAAAGAGTTTACCAAAATCCAAATATTAGGACCGTTCTCTTACTTTTTCGGTAATGTTCAGAAGCAAGTTAACATTGAGTAATTGAAAAAAATTACAAAAATTTTTTGAAAACAAAAAGTACGCAATCGGAAGTTTTGCAAAAAAAAAAAAAGAAATGCAAGTTATCAAAACATTGATTACTCAGTGAATTTTTTACTTAATACTGTACTTTTTTACAATATCAAAATTTTTAAGAAGAGATAAAATTTGTGATTGGGTAAACTAACAAAACTTTTATTTATAATTTTGTTCACATTTGTCGAAAAACATTTGTATTTTTAGCGATAGTGTGGCAAAAAAGCAGTCAACCTCGACTCATCATCGTACCCAACAATTGATTATAATTTTAGGTACTTGCTCTATACCGATTTTTCTGAAACTGTGCACACATATTGAGCTGTCATGACTATACAGTTTCGTAATTAGAAAAGTGGGCAATGCCACGCCCATTAAAAAAAGTTAAAATTTTTAGCTTTTTTCACTTGATATTCAATTTAAATACAGAATGCATTTTTATTCATTAAGGGGCGTTGCAACGCTCGCCGGGCTTTTCTAGTAACATATAAAAGCAGCATTCGATTTTTTAAAATACGTATGTATATTAAAAAAGCTATTTAAATACAGTGTTTTTACTTCTTTTAATTAAAATTTTCTATGGTTCTGAGTTGATTTATTGTTACTTTTATTTGTTTGTTTTCGTTTGAAATAAATGTTTTTTTTACAGTTAAGTATACAAGTTAAAGCATGAACTTTAAAATATTCAGTTATACACCTATAACTTTACTCTTTCAATTTAAATTTTCGCTTACTAGATTTTGTGTAAATGAACGCAATACAGTAAAAACTTTTGAAAAGTATCACAACTTCCGAGTAAAGGAACGATCCTATTAATATATTAAAAAAATTATTTATAAACAGAAAAATTTATAACAAACATGAACATATCAAATAAATTTTAAAGTTTTTTCATAAAACATATTGAAAGTAAAATTTTCTTAAAATTGCCATATGTCATAATTTTTAGGAATGTAAAAGGTTTAAAAATTTAATCATTTAAAAATAACTAGAAAATTATAATATAATGACAATACGATCCTTACTTTACGTCTAGACGAGCTATCGATTTGTTTAGATTAGAACTGTCAAAAAATTGTTCATGTTCTTTGATATGGAGAAAACGAATAAAGTGTATTTTGTTGATATTTTTGTGTGTCTTCTCTTACTTTCATATTCAAAATGCCTTTTGATATCTGACATCGCTGTTCGAACAAATGTTCTGACAACGCTGTTTAAACAAGAACAAAACATCGACAACAGCGGTCCACACCAGAAAATTATTGTGCGAACAAAAATTTGTTCGTTGTTCGAACAAATCGATGGCTGGTGTGGACCGTACATAACGTACGATGGCTCGTCCAGACGTAAAGTAAGGACTGCATGGTACGTATCCGGGTACATTTATAACAAGTAAGAGCACTATATTCGGCTGTGCCGAATCTTTTATACCCACCACCAATTTTGTGTACATTTAAAGCACAATATTTATTATTTTGTTACTCATTATGGAATAATCTCTTTATAATAAAATATGTATCACTTTCTTTGTAGAGGGTGGTTAAATTTTAAGGGCCCATGTTGAAGGTGAACTACACCTAGTATTTAAATTTGTTTTCTGCATTTCACTTGACATTTCTCAATCTCAAACTTACTCAATTTGGTCCGTGGAAAGATACGCAAATGAGCAACGCTTTAAAGTTATTCAGGTTTTCTATAAAAGTGGGCGTTCAAATCAAAATGCATTTTGTGCACTTCGTAATTCTTTTGATCAACATAATCGTTCAAATTCGTCCACAATCGGGAGAATTGTAAAAATTATTTAAATTTCTGCAAAACAGGTCTGTATAAAATGTTAGAAAATCTGTGAATGCCTTCTTAGTTCGTTGAATGGGAACCCCTGCTGGTTTTTGCGATAGTGTGGCAAAAGAGCAGTCAACCTCGCCTCATCATCATGACCAACAATTGAGTATCAACATTTTCATTGAAAATTTGGACCATCAGATAGAGGAGTGGCGCCAAGGATGGGGGGCCATTTGGCCGATATTTTGTTAAATACATAATTGAACCATACAAATATTATAATTACAAAAAGAAATAATAATAATTTCCTAAACTATTTGTGTTTTATTTAAATTCAACATCGGCCGTTAAAATTTAACCACCCTTTATAACTTCGATTTGCTACTAAAATGCTTTTATAAATGTAGTCTTTCAATGAAAGTGGGTGTTAAAGTAGGCGTGTCAATAAAGTTTCTGCTAATAAATACAACTTAGATATTTCAATATAGTCCTTTATTTTCCCAAAAACTTTGTCAGTAGAGAAATTACATGAATTTAAGATAAACCGTTATATGGGAGGTAGGCGTTAAAGTGGGCGTGTCACCTAAACTTTTTGGCACAACAATTACATTGACTAGAAGAATATATGTAGCAAATTTGATCATGAAACCTCTAATTTTGGCGGTTTTATGAGCTTTTAAATTTCATTAACGGTAGATAACGTGAAAAGTGGGCGATCTAGTAGGCGTGTCAAAGTTGTTTTTGCGAATGAGTACAACTTAGGTGTTTCAATATAGCACTTTATTATTCCAAAATCTTTATTAATAGAGAAATTATATGAATTTTAGGTAAAACGTTATATGGGAGGTGGGCGTAAAAGTGGGCGTGGCACATTGATTTTCCGTTACAAAAAAGCCACTCACCAAAAAGCAGAGTGTGCAAAATTTCAGAGTCGTGCATCCAATTTTGTTGCTTTTATTACGTTTTTGTTTTTAAATATACCGAAAAATACACTGTGCGGTATATAGGTAGGCGTTAAAGTGGGCGTGTCACCTTAACTTTTTGGCACAACAATTACATTGATTAGAAGAATATATGTAGCAAATTTGATCATCATACCTCTAACTTTGGCGGTTTTATGATTTTTTAAAATTCATTAACGGTAGATAACGTGAAAAGTGGGCGTTATAGTAGGCGTGTCAAAGTTATTTTTGCGAATGAGTACAACTTGGGTATTTCAATATAGCCCTTTAATTTTCCAAAATCTTTATTAATAGAGAAATTATATGAATTTTTGGTAAAACGTTATATGGGAGGTGGGCGTAAAAGTGGGCGTGGCACCTTAATTTTTTGGTACAGTAATGACATTGCCTATGGGGATATACGTAGCAAATTTGATCATCATATCTCTAATTTTGGCGGTTTTATGAGCTTTTAAATTTCATTAACGGTAGATAACGTGAAAAGTGGGCGTTATAGTAGGCGTGTCAAAGTTGTTTTTGCGAATGAGTACAACTTAGGTGTTTCAATATAGCCCTTTATTATTCAAAAATCTTTATTAATAGAGAAATTATGTGAATTTTAGGTAAAACGTTATATGGGAGGTGGGCGTAAAAGTGGGCGTGGCACATTGATTTTCCGTCGCAGAAAAGCGTCTTACCAAGAAGCAAAGTGTGCAAAATTTCAGAGTCGTACATCTAATTTTGTTGCTTTTATGACGTTTTTATTTTTATATATACCGAAAAATACACTGTGCGGTATAAATTTTCGTACATTTTGATCGATAACTCCTCTCCTAATAGATAGATTTAGATAATTTTCGGAGCGAAATATTGTTTTTACTCAGAAAATATATATTCGAAGTTTCATGAGTCTACGTTAATGCGTTTGGACACAATTCCATTTTATTCGATGTTTGAAGGACACGGTTTTTTCGACCTACTCTTGCTTTTCGAGCTATAACTCTCTTCCTAATATTCCGATTTAGCCCATTTTCAATACCAAACAAACCTTGTCTATAGGAAAGATTCTGGCAAAATTTGAGCCCCCTAGCTTTTTCGGTGCGACCTCTATCGTGCTTTCAACAGACGGACAGACGGACGGACATAGCTAGATCGTCATCAAATCAAACCCTGATTCAGAATATATATACATTATGGGGTCTAAAATGGATATTTCGATGTGTTACAAACGGAATGACAAAATGAATATACCCCCACCATTTTTTTGGTGGCTGGTATAAAAAGAGATTTCAGTGGCAAGAATTGTCAAAATCCATATATAAAAAAGAGAAACAAAGAATATTCTCTCTTTACGATGTCACCTTATGTAATTACACCATGGGTGATAGCGTATAGGAGAGCAATTTTTGTCTCTTTTTTTATGTATGGAATTTGACAATTTCCGGAGTTGAAATAATTTTTTTAAATATGTAGTTTGACATACTGCAGAACACAAAAAAAAAGTCAGCTGGCTGGCACCGCCACCTTGGGTAAGTGTACCTGATTACACCAAGCTTGATACGTATTTACATTTTTTTATGCTTTTTTTCTTAATTTGTAGTGGGATATCATTTTGAGTGATTGTTTAATCAAAAAGAAGAAGCTAATATTTTTATTGCGAAGTTTTGTTAGTGTGTTTTAAGGACAACCATCAGTTGTATATTTGACAATTTGCCAACGCATTACATTTTTTACGAATAAAATTATTAAACAAAATGTTGCCTAAATTGAAAATCTCTTCGTTTTTATTAAAGGTAAGCTTAATAGAAAGCAAATATATATTTTTTTATGTTGTAATGTTTTTAGCGCTTGGAACAAGTTAAGCAACAATGTAGTGGCTGTTTGTTTGGGGTATTTTATGCTGAGGGTACTCTGCTTTTAATGGGTTTTAATGTCGAGTCCACCATAGGCCAATTAAATTATGAACAAATACAACACAAGTTTCCAGCTGAACTTGATTTATGTGGACTTGTAAAGTTTGGTCACTGCACGGATGCCGAGGCTCATTTATCGGAAATTTTTAAAGATGTTGACATCACCGATAATCCCATATTGTTGAACTGTGAGCTAGGCACATTAGTAGGCTTAAAAGCGTCGTTTTTAATGCATGGAAAACTGGAGCAAGTGCCTTATGAGATTTTATATGCCGAAGAAATTTATCGAGATTTCTGTTTTACCCGTTTAAAATGCAATTGGACTATATACACAGAAGATAATCCCCTGGCCGTTCGCAAAGACGTGCATGCTTTGCGTAAAACTATATCAGGCGGTAGTTTAGCATTTAATATTGCACCCTCTAAGATCTACATTACTAATGGTGGTGCTCAAGGCTCTGGATATACGGGTTCAAAAAAGGTCATAAACAATGATTCCCAGATCAAAGATATTTTAACATCTTTGCAAGAAGCCATACATTACCAACAAGAAGATAAGGAGAATGCAGGAGAAAAGAAGCATAAAAAAACCTCCTCGGCAAATATACAGTTGAATAATATTTTTGGGGCCTTGGGTTGTGATTTTGATATTTTGAATATAGATGTTTTACGCTGTAAAACACGCGAACTCTCTGAGGCAGATGCAACCAACAAGACCTTGCCTTCGATGAGTATGTGCTTAAGGCCGGCAGAACGTAAATTTAGTATACCTATAGATGTGGAATCAATGGCAATTTTAAGTAAATCAACTAAGGTGAGTAGACTGTACGATATACTGATTGAAAGTATCTGCCGTGCTTTACGTTTATGTGAGAAAAGTATTAGTGAACATTTAGAAGAGAGCGAATCAAAGCAGTTGATGGCTCCAAGAATGTACAACTTCATTCCACAGGTGAGTTAAATAACAAAATAAAAATAACGATTATTAAAATTTTAACTCAATAATTATTTTAACTAGGAATTTGGCCACTTCATATCATGTTGTTATTTAGACGGCCTAACAGATGACAACTCTAGCATGCAAGATAAGCGTAAACGTTTACATCGTCACTTCGGGTTGAGTGCAACACGTCCCTACTTTAGACGTTCCAATGCTTGTATATTCCGTAATGATATTTGCACCGATGCTCCACTACTCAATACTCATATTGGTCTCAAACATAGTGGTGTTCAAGATGGCAAACTCTACCTAGTTCAGGGCAACTATCATTACTACCATTACTTACAACAACAAATGCAAGATAAGGGCTGGGGTTGTGCCTACAGATCTTTGCAGACTATATGCTCTTGGTTTTTGTTGCAGGGCTATACGGAAAGGTCAGTGCCAACACATTTGGAAATACAGCAATATTTAGTAAAAATTGGTGATAAACCACATAATTTTAAAGGGTCTTCTCAGTGGATTGGTAAATTTATATTTTAGATACAGATATAAATAAATATTTGATTTTTATAAACAAAAATTTATTTTAATAATAAAAAATTTTTATTTTTAGGTTCCACTGAAGTTAGCATGTGTTTACAAGGTTTCCTAAATGTAGACTCTAAAATTCAACATTGTGCTTCAGGAGCTGAACTCGAAAACATAGCCTCAGATCTGGCCATGCATTTTCAGACTCAGGGTACTCCCATTATGATTGGTGGAGGTGTTTTGGCTCATACAATCATAGGCATTGATTATTGTGTTCAATCAGGTCAAGTGAAATTTCTTGTTTTGGATCCTCACTATACAGGTGAAGATGATTTACATGTTATTCAGACAAAAGGATGGTGTGGATGGAAGGGTATAGATTTTTGGGACAAAAAGAGCTATTACAACTTGTGCATGCCCCTTAGGCCCGTTACGTTTTAGATATTAAATTTACATATTAATGGAGTTTAGTTATTTTATTTTTTTAGTATCGGTTTTTGCTATTTATTTACAAAATTTTTCGTTGTAATGTAAACTTTGCACTTAAGATTTTAAACAGTGTTCTTCTTATGATTTCATTATTGTATACATTTTGAAGATCTAGAGTAAACTGTATTTTTTTGGATTTTGTACAACACTTTTTTGTATTAAAATAACATATTTACGATAGCGTTATATCGGATTAAATAAAAAAAATAAAATGCCTACAAAATTATTCAGCATGTTGAAAATTATTAAACTTTTGTTTATATTAATAAAATGCCCAAAATTTAAAACAATTGTTCATAATTCCTTATTTTATTAAGAGCAACTAGATACTTGTACTTAATTTTTACTTACCTTTAAAAGTTTATGTTGTAATTTAAGAATTCAAACGTTTCGAATAATATTCGACTTGACATTGTTTAATGACGTTTTGTGGTTTATAATTATTATTTCAAATCGACAGCATATACCGAGATGAATTGAGATAGATATTTGTTGCTTAATCAGAATTTAAAGGAATAAAAAACACAAAAAAGTTAAATTTTAGAAAAATAAGTAAAAAAAATTATCAAATGCGTGAACTCGGAAATAAACAGCAATTTTTACAAACCGCATGCGATTTAAAATTAATTGAATTTCAGAACATAGGTTATAACCGTCCATATCTAAGGTTTCTTAGAAATTTAAATAAAAAACTTGTTTCTTAAATCTAGATCTTAGTATAATTTTATTAACCACCACTTTTTGAATATCTTTTCCAATATTTCTTAACATCTTCATGACCGTTCTTAGTCACTACCATTGTGCGTGTACGATCATTTTGCCAAACCAACACATTTATGGACTGCGCATAATCGCGCAGAGTAACAAAATCAGCCTGTGACAAAAATTGATTATATACCACTCCTTCGGTATAAGTAAAACGGTTACGCTCCATTTCCCATAATTTGATTTGGTCTACTACCGTTGGTGGCAAAGACGATTTAGACTTAATGGCCGATTCGGTTAGTTTCATATTTGGATGGGCATATTGCTCCAAATAGCTAATAATTTGGTCAGCTGTAATGCCACCTCTAAGAGCTTGCCGTACCGAGTCTCGGGTTAGTACACCAACCACCAAGTTGGGGAACCGATATAGCAGTTCTGTAAACAAACCCAAGACGGCCACTTGTAATGGTGAATCGGTGTATGCATAAACACGATAATTAGTCTCCACTACTAAATAACCACTTTCTTGAGACTTATCCTCATCCAGTACGACCGCTGGCACAGTAGCAGCTTTATTGGTCACATTGAGTGCCAAGCGGGTAGGATAAAATCTGCCCTCTTTGCGCTTACGCTGAAATACCAACCCAAATTCTCTCAAGTGCTGCAAAAAAGTTAACATTTTTTGACTCAAGCCTTCGGAACTGTAATCTCGGCCTAAGGTTGAAAAACTAAGTTGAAATAACATACTTAAGCACTCGGGCAGAGAAAGTCCTCTTTCTTCACACGTGTCTAAATACTGCAACATAAAATGCCATACTTGTGACTGAGTATCAAGCAAAAGAAACTGAAAACCTTGACGTGTTATAGTTATAACAGAATCTTCCCGTTTCATAAGATTCGCATGTAAAAGAATTCTGACAGCATCCGGGCTAATGACCTCACTTTCTAAACTCTTACTTGATCCTCCCGTGCCCACCATATAGTGTAGTACACAACGCCATCTGGACATGGCATACTGATCCAAAAATGCAATATCACGAGCCTTGGAATCTTTATCCAACGTATGTGACATTGACCACGGTTTACCACCTCCTAGCAAAGCGATTTTCAAATTTTTCTTAAAAGTTGGGCATAACTCCCAGGCTGATAAGCCACCTGGTATTGCTGTGGTCCGCCAAACATTTAGTTCTGTCAAAGTATTTGTGGAAACATGTTGCTCTCTAGGAAAAACTGAATTACATTAAAATTTAAAAATAATAAACCAGACTTACTTGGCATAATGTTGGGAACCCCAAGAAGCCACCACCGCCTGTGGTACTGGTTGTTCAGCAAATAGTATACGTATTATAAATTGCCTAGCTATTTCCGGTAGTTCTCTATAAACGGCTAAACATATTGTAGGATAGTTGTAGAGCCTCTCTAAAGTGTCGGCTGAACGTGTTCTCAAGTATTCCTGGAAGTCTTTACACTGCAAATTTGCCGGCTTGTTAGCCAGCAGTGATATTTGTGATGAGGTAGATCGCGATGACTTATCGCCCATTACACTGGCGTATGAAATTCACGATCGCATAACAAATATATTGGTCAATTTTAGAAATACGTATTTTTAAATTTTTATGAGAAAAAAGTTATTTTTCAAAAAAATGACATCTTTGCATTAGTGATGCTAATTAAACTTTTTTCAATCTAATCTTGTGCTCTTAATTAAAATTAGTACAGACCCGGGCACACCTAATAAGTTAAGTCAAAAGCTCAGCTGATCGTTTTTGCTTTCATGCAAGTCAATTTCCAGGGTGCATATTCACACAGTATATGCAACGGAGAATTTGCTGTCATGTTTTCTGTCAAATAACACAAAAAATAATCATTTTTATATATAATGATTTTTTATATATAGAGTTTGACAGTACCATTAGCCATTAGCTGGGCCAATGATGTCACCTGCATGAATTCGCCTTGCTTTTATGTGAGAATTTGATATTAAATTCTTTCAATATTTTTTGTTATGTTTAACATTCTCAGCGAGAATGCGAATTTATAAGCCGAATTCATACAGGTGAATTTACCAGCCCAGCTGATTGGGAGAATTTTGTCAAAATTTGTTGAATTTGCCTCGATTTCATTTATCTATATGAATCCCTTTTTCCCTTGGTCACGGCATCGTGCGTGAATGGCTGGACCGATTTCACTAATTCTTTTGTTGTTGTATTTGTTATTATTAGGAGAAGGTTCTTATGTAAGAAAATAATAATAATGTGTCACTGGCAGTAATATTCACGTAGTTGACATTAAAACAAAGAAACGTAGTTTACATGCTCTTTGCAAATATATCGGTCGGAGTTGATCTGTGATCGGAGTTATAATAACAAAATACCTACATAATTCATTTTCAATTTCTTAGTGTACTTTCCACATTGGTTTCTACAGGATAATTTGTGCTTTGATTTTTTCTGAAGTGTTTGTTCAACAATGTTAGTCACATTAATATAGTGTTGGAAACTTTTGATTGATAATTTTGATACTTTTACAAAAGAATACAAACAACACTATTTATATACGCGCCAAAAAATAAAACTAAGAATATTGTGTATCATAAAGCATTAGAATAATAAACACTTTGTTTTTGAAATAATTTTGATTTATTAATATACCAACAGTAATACTTAATAAATAAATAAACTTAATTCAGATAAAAAGGTAACAGATATTTCTTGATTATAGGGCGGTACGAAGTTCGCCGGGTCAGCTATTTATTTATATATATGTACCTTGTTCAGGCTATTAATCAGTACTTACAGTAAATGTTGCAAAACTAGTGCATATATTTTTATTAATATATTATTTTTTTTTCATATTCGTCTGATGAGGTGGAATTTTTTGTGTTATCCTAATTAAGTTGTCAGAGATGTTATTGTAGTTATGAATATGTATATTTTTAAAATATACTATATGTTGCACCAAATAAAAAGTATTCAGGCATCTGACGAAAATCCATTTCGAAAACAAATTGATTTTAATACCAAAATTATCGTAATATAAAACGAAAAGTTTGTGCGTGTTATATAATATGGTGCCTTATACCATTTACTACACAAACGTTTTTCATTTTACATATCACCCCCCTTTGCTATACAAAATCTTTTTTATATCACAGTATCACAGAACGAGAATTGAGCCCTTTGTTACGAAACTTTAAATTTTAAGCCGCATGCTTAAATTAACCAGCGGCTCTTTTTAGTCGGGTTAGCAAGTTTGCGTCGCGGCATCAATTGAAAAGTATACCGGCGACGATAAGCCGTTTGTGCTAGTAGTTTGTGTTGTTTCCGGCTTGTTTTATTTGTTTACATTTGTTTTTGAATTCCTATGCAAAAAAAATTCGAATTAAAATATTTAATTGTCTGTTGTTTATTTAAGTGTTGAAAAAGTGATAAAATGAGTTTAAGTGATAGTGTTTTTAATAATTTACGCCAAAAATTAGATGTTATGGGATATAGGCAACCACTGCCTTTAGCCGCAATACCACTTGTTGGCTGCTTATTTGAAGATTTTGTCAAAACTACTGAAAGTTTGAGAGATTCGAAAAAGAACATCATGGAGTTATTAGAGGTAAACATTTTATTAAATATTTTTTTTTTTATATTTAGATGGTCTGGTAGAATTTTTGTGTTGTCCTGCTTGGGTTGTCATAGAAGTTTTAGTGGTCACTTTTTTTTTAAAAGGGGACTTACAGTTGGGTGTATAAATATGAGCGTATATTTTTTGTATATGTAGGTATTTAGTTTTATTTGTTAAAAAATTATCTGTAGTTACAGGCTTTGTAATTAAATAATTAAAAACCTTGAATAATTAGTTAACCTGAATTAATACTTGCTATAGAAAAATGTTTAATTAAATGCTAATTTTATGTAAAATTTGTACTTTTTTGAAAGACTAATTTTTAATTATATTTATTAAATTTTACCGCAATTAATAATTATTTAAAATAATACATATTATATAAAGAAATTTGAAACATACATAATTATTAAAATCATATAACACTTTATTCATTCTGATAATATCAAAAGTTTATTTTTATTTATTTATTTATCTACAATACAAAAAGCCGAAGTGTATTGCTAGAACTCTTTAAATACAGTAGACTCGCGGTAACAAAAACACTGCCTTACGTGAAGACCGGATAAGATGAACATAATTTTTATACCCTTCACACAGTGAACAAGTAACAGTGCTATATTCGGCCGTGCCGAATCTTATATACCCTTCACAACGTGTAGTCATGCAATAACAATTGTTTGTATCACCATTCATCCCATATAAAATACGTGTATACGTACACGTTAGAATAAATGTGGCATCGAATCCCAGCTGAGCCAAAAAAATTTTATTTTATTTTATTTAATATATTATTTATATTTTATTATTTTTTTTATATTTTTTTTAAATTTTTTTAAAAAAATTTTTTAGAAAAATTTTTAAAAAATTTTTTTAAATTTTTTTTTTTAAATTTTTTAAAAAATTTTTTTTTGTAGTTTTTTTATTATTTTTTTCTTATTTTTAATATTTTTTTTTTTGTAATTTTTTTTGTTTGGTATGTTTTTTACATGTATCTATGTATGTATGTTGTTGTTGTAATTGTGAAAAAAAACGAGGTGGTCGTGGTTTTTTCCTCATATCTCAGAAAGTTATGGGGCGATTGTGCTGAATTTCAATAGCGATTCATTCCTGGATATTTCCAAGAGATTGATACCATATACAGATCTGAGGAACATATAGTTGCTTCTAAAAGTTGATTTCAACCAACACACGGACAGACGGGCAGACGGACAGACGGACAGACGGACAGACGGTCAGGGCTTAATCGACTCCTCTATTCATAAGCTTTCAGAAAATATATACTTTATGGGGTCGAAAATGAAAATTGTAGAAATTACAAACGGAATGACAAAGCTATATATACCCTTGTGCACCACAGGTGAAGGGTATAAAAAGGGTATATATAGATTTGTCATTCCGTGTGAAATTTCTACAATTTTCATTTCTGACCTTATAAAGTATATATTTTCTGAAAGCTTATGAATAGGGGAGTCGATTAAGCTCTGTCAGTCTGTCCATGTGTATGTTGAAATCAACTTTTTGAAGCCCCCCGACATCGATTGGACCCGGGTGAGGTATTAAAATATCAGAAATATTCGGGAGTAGATCGGTATTGAAAATCAGAAACATCGATACATAAACAACTGAGATATGAGCAAAAACACACGACCACCTCGATTTTTTTTCACAAAAACAACATTACAACAACAACATACATACATACAAACGTGTATACTGTTTAGAGTAAACATGGCATCGAATCCCAGCTGAGCCAAAAAAAAATTTTTTATTTTTTTTTTAATTTTTATTTAATATATTATTTATATTTTTATTTTTATATTTTTTTTAAATTTTTTTTTTCTAATTTTTTTTTTTAATTTTTTTTTTAATTTTTTATTTTTTTTTATTTTTTTTATTGCATGACTACACGTTAAGGGTATATAAGATTCGGCACTGCCAAATATAGCGCTCTTACTTGTTTTTACACTGACTACTCTGTAGCGTGAACACAGTGAGAAAGCCTTATAACGTGAACAAATTTGTCGGTTACCCAAATCGTTTTCATAAAAAATGGGTATCCCCGTAAATGAATTCACAGGTTTAGTTTAGTACGTGCTGCTGATTTAGCATGATTTCATCTAAAGTTTTTTGTGAAAAATGTCACAAAAACTACCAAAAGTCTAAAGCTAAACTTTTTGTGATTGGAAAGGCAAAAAAAATCCTCGCTTTTTTAGAAATTTTAAATCTCCTGTGGACTACAATTACTTCAAATGAATGACAGCTGCCATTTTTGAAAATTGGTTTAACTATTAATGGACGCTATAGGCTATTTAAATTCAACTTTGCACCGTCTTGAAAATAAAACAATAGCAAAATGCCGGCTGTACATTTTTAGCTCAAGGAGATTAGAAAAAATTTGTTTAGCAATTAAAATTTTAAAATCAAAAGATAATCCAAAAAAAGGTAACACATTTTTTAATTAACTCAAACATACTTTTTTTTCTTAACAAAACATATGTACATAACAATCCGAAATACAAAAAAATATATGAATTTGAGTTAAATCACATGTCTAATTTATTTGGAAATTTTCAAGAGTTACACCTTCGTCAACACGAAAAACTTCGCAAACGTGAACACGCTCGGTTTTTAATAGTTCATGTTACCGCGAGTCTACTGTATATTAAAATAAATTTAGTATATACAGTAAAATACGCATATATGAACTCGCTTATAAGAAAGACATCTTCAGACACCATGCACATTTGTATATATCTGCGTTCTAAATAATCCTTATATAAGAAACTCGCTTATAAGAAAAACTCTTCTATAAGAAACAAATTTTGAAGAAAAATTATGCTCATTCCATAGAAAATGGTACGTGTATAAGAAAGTAGTATATATTCTCACAATTGAATTCTTTTTTAACCTCGGTTAAAATAGATTTCTTTTTGTGTATAATTTACAATTTACATCTGGGAACACTGATCGTGATGCCAAATGGCCAAAAAGAGATTATGTTATTAAAGCCTTTTTTATTCTTAAATAATATTTAGACGTTTCTACGATTCTATTTGTAAATTAGAAGATATTGTCTTTAGAACCCATGAAAAGAAGCTCGTCCAAAATAAAATTCAAGATTTTTTTAGTGTTACTTCATAGTATTTTTTAAGTATACACATATTTTAAAACTATGTATTCATTCTTCTTACTGATTTTTTTATCAAACTATGAAATATTATTTTTTTTACCAAATTACTTTTTTTTTGTCAAATGATATTTTTAGTGAAGTGCAATCACCTGTTTTGTTTTTGTTATGTTTCTACCTTTAGTTGTGTACTTATATACATGTGTACTTATATACATGTGTAAAATGTATTAGTATTAAGCAGTTTTATTTCAATTATATATTTCTATAGGAAATTTTTTAAATTTTGTTATAAGAAAGAAAATCGATGCATTTTTAGGCTTTCTTATATGCGTATTGTACTGTACCATTATAAAAAAATATATGAATTTGAGTTAAATCACATGACTAATTTATTTGGAAATTTTAAAGAGTTACACCTTCGTCAACATGAAAAACTTCGCAAACATGAACACGCTCGGTTTTTAATAGTTCATGTTACCGCGAGTCTACTGTATATTAAAATAAATATAGTATATACCATTATTATTTTTATTTATTAGGTCTATAATAAATTACATATCTAATAGAAATTAAAAGCACTAACTGCTAGGACTATCAGCTCTTAAATAAATAAAATAATATGTGCTTTTGAACCAAAAAACAAAATTGAATAAAACTTAAATAATGAATCCTGTATGATTAACAAAGCCATAGATTTTTTTAAATATTATTATAAGTAAGAATATTTCAAAATTTCCCTCGGGTTTGAGGCACCAAAAACAGAATTTCTAATCGTCGAAGTTAAAGGCAAAAATAATACATATATGTATACATATATATACATATATATATATATATATATATATATATAATTTTTTTAATTTTATGTAGTAACTAAAGCTCCTAATTAATTTAAATACACGTTAATAATAAAGGCAACAAGGCAAAAAAAAAAATACAACTACTTCGGTGTTTTTGTTAAACATTACAAAGGAAAATCGATTTTTCAGCTTCTGTATAACATAAAGGAGTGTTACGGGTAATGATAATGACCACCATTACAAAATGGCGTACAATAAATTTATAGTTAGATCAAATCTAGTAATAAAAAATGTATCCTTTCAATATTCCTATCAGACGAAAGGCTTGACCAGTAGAATACAGCTAATTATGAAAAATTTAGATTTCAAGATGGCGTCCGAAAAAAATGGCAGATATTTTCAATATATACATACATAAACGGTGCACAGTGGCGCCTTTTCCTAAAACCCGTGGCAAAAATACAAATGAAAACATCTTATAAGGAACTACTTACTGACCACAATTCAAAAACGTTTTCCTTAATTGCATAAAAATTATAGTTATATATTATAATTATAGTCGAAAATTTTTTAAAAAGCAAAAAAAAGGGTGGTCTTGAAAAAATAAATGCACTTTAGAATTAAAGTGTCAGAAACATTGCCGTTTGATTACCACTTCTTTGGTGCACAAGGGTATATATAGCTTTGTCATTCCGTTTGTAATTTCTACAATTTTCATTTCCGACCCCATAAAGTATATATTTTCTGAAAGCTTATGAATAGAGGAGTCGATTAAGCCCTGACCGTCTGTCCGTCTGTCCGTCTGGCCGTCTGTCCGTGTGTTGGTTGAAATCAACTTTTAGAAGCAACTATATGTTCCTCAGATCTGTATATGGTATCAATCTCTTGGAAATATCCAGGAATGAATCGCTATTGAAATTAAGCACAATCGCCCCATAACTTTCTGAGATATGAGCAAAAAACCACCACATATATACATACATGCAAAAAATATGCCAAAAAAAAAAATTAAAAAAAAAATATATTAAAAACAAAAAAAAAATAATAAAAAAAAATTACAAAAAAAAAATTAAAAAAAATTTAAAAAAAAACTTTAAAAAAATTTAAAAAAAAATTTAAAAAAAAATTAAAAAAAAAATTTAAAAAAATTTTTTAAAAATTTTTATAAAAAAATTTTTTAAAAAAATTAAAAAAAAAATATAAATAATACCTAAATGAAATAAGATAAAATTTTTTTGGCTCAGCTGGGATTCGATGCCACATTTAGTCTAACCAGTATATACATATGTACGTATTTTATATGAGATGAATGGTGATACAAACAATTGTTATTGCATGACTACACGTTGTGAAGGGTATATAAGATTCGGCACGGCCGAATATAGCACTGTTACTTGTTACAAATAAAATAGAGCATATCTAAAAATGGTCAAAAATGGTCTCGCCCATATTTTCTGAGCATATTTGCTACATAATACTTGAAACAATTTAACTAAGTTTGGCTGCCGTAGGTTGTCGCTGTAGGTGAAATAAGAAGAAAACTGTTACAACCTTATAGCGAAAACGAGAATTTCTCATTTTTAAAGAATGTAACAAAGATGTGTGCAAAATGTGAAAAGAAATAAAAAAGGGTTTCCAAAGTTACTTGTTGCATATTTTTATTGCTTCTCCTTAAATAGTAAACAATATTTTACTCTGCCAATCAGGTATACCTGTTATAAAAGTAGGCAGGTAGTTTTAAAACTGTTTTATACTGAATAAAATATAAACTGCAGGTATACATATATTCCAGTTAATTTTTTTTGCTCAAATTAGGTAGTTGAAACCCTTTTTTTTAATTTTTGGGTATATATTAATCCGAAATTGTATAATGCAGCCAGTAAGGTTTTTACTTTCTAAAACTTGTGATCAATAACAGAACTTGTACAATTTTATTTTAAAGTGCGATAATGTCATTTACCAATTTAGAATTGTTGGAGTTATTCACAAACTCAGATAATGAAAATGCATTTAAATTGGCTATTGTGGAAAAACTACACGATTTACCAGGATACCACGAAATGGATGTTCATAGCAAAATTCACTTCGTTTTCCTAACAATTAAAAAAATGGCTTACCTCACACCGTACGAAAAAAGCATTTATGAAAAACAACCCAGACTGGCTAAATGGAGTTACAACTTTTGAAAACATCGAAGAACCACATACATCCTCTGACAGCAAAAGAGGAAGACCAGCAAAAACTATAAACGAGTGTTCTGAGTACACAAGAAAACGTAAACTTGAAAATGTCACAAAGGATATATCTAAATCTCATCTTTCAGAAGCATTATGTCTCAAGTTTGCAAAAGATAAAAATAAATCAAGGTCCGACATTACAAAAGCTGTGGTACTTGCAAACCCAGATCGACTGCAGAGAATCAAAGGTAGTATTCTTCCTGGATACAAAAAGATTACGTCTGCCAAAAAAAAGCAGTGCCACCTAATGTAAAGGTTACTGAAGTATCGATAGAGGTAAAACTGCAAGACTTAATGGATCAAACAGCCAAACGCCTTATTTAAAGTTTGCCTGAAGAGGAAGCAGTATTACTTCCAGATAGGCTTACATTGATAAATAAGTGGGGATGTGATGGATCATCCGGTCCGCGTAACAGCCCGAATTACTGGGGTTGACAATAATATTATAAAAAGGTTGGCAGTTATCTTAAATGTTATAAACGTTAGAGAAATGGTAATTGGCCCAAAGTTTGATGATTATGCATCAAAAACTGCCCAACTTTTAGCTCAAATGTACCCTGAGAAGAAACTTACTCCTACGGTTCATAAGATTTTGACTCATGGTAAAAGTTTAATTGAATATCAATGCTTACCAATTGGAGAGTTGTCAGAAGAAGCCCAGGAATGCAAAAGCAAAGGCTACAAAAAATTTAGATACACGAATACTTGCAAAATTTCACGGATTAGACAGAATGAGGACCTTTTTAATATCCGGCATTTTGTTTTGAACGATCTCCAAATTAGAGCTTTTTGCATTCTACTAGTCAAACCCTTTCATATGATACCTATATTGATGGCCTTAAAAAAATCCGCAAATTTATTTTGTATGCCATTTTGGATTTTAATTTTTTATAGCTAACTGCATTCTAAGGGTCAGTCCCTTTCATTTGACAAAGCGTACTTTCGATCGATAGGTGGCCCTCTAGGAAATTCAAAAATAAATTCTCAAATAGTTCAAACGAAATAGTAATAAATATACGGATATGGAAGATTTATTTTTAATGTCAATTGCTGTTTTATTTTGACTGTCTTTACTTGAATAAATAGTCCCTACTACTACTTATTTCTCATTTTCCATTGAAAATACTTTTTGTGTTGACCCACTTTTTTAACTTTATATCGTATACATGTGTATGTACATAATGCTTGTATGTTTTTGTTTTTTTTTATATTTTGTTAATGTGTGGTTTCCAGGAAAAATCATGTTGGGAAATGGGTGTCGAGCCATACAAGTGCAATAATTCCCGTTTATTACAAGAATGCAATCAATTGCACACACAGAGCATAAAACAACAGGAAGAGTATGAGGAAAAGATACAGGGTAAGTTTTTGACTTTTTTTCTTTTACCTGCTTACCTGCTACACAAAAAATCAATGTAAATGTTATACTTTTACATTTAGAGCTTACTATTAAAATCCGAGACCTACAAACAGATAAAATACATTTGCAACAACAGTGTGAACAATTGCAACAACAGTTGACGTTATACCAAGCGAAGGCTACAAGTATAAACATGAAATATGGCAAGGATAGGGGTAAATTTATTATTAGAAAATGTATACATCTTTTAATTTAAAACTAATGTACTAATTATTTCAGCAAAAAAACCTTTTATTACCACCGTACGTTCTGGCCATGAATTGCCCGCTTTACAGCCTTTACATGAAAACAATAGTAATCTGAAATGCACAAAATGTAATTTAGGATATTATCAACGTATGGAGGGTGGAGGCCTTGCGGGTAAAGTCAGGGACAAGAATTTAGAACAATTGGAAAATACAAATAAGGATCTAATGGATCATATAAAATTTTATCAAAAAAAGGTAAAAGTTTTCTTAAAAAAATGTAAAAAAAAAACGCACATATTCTTTTACCCTTTTCAGATAGAGGCAAGAGATCGTGAAATTTTACGCCTTAATGACTTACTTTCCGGAGGACGGCCTCCTGCAGCTTTGGCTCGCGAATGTTGTTACAAAAATGTTAGCGCTCTCAACGAAGATATTGATTTGCTGCAACGCGAAAAAATGGACACTCTAACACGTATGCGTGAATGTCAGGAACAAATGCATGAAGCTATGCAAAGAGCTTTGGACTTAGAGAAATCAAATCGCTCATTACAAAAACAATTAGATGAACTTAAAGATGCCGCAATTTTAGTGGAAACTCAGGCAAATATTGAAATTGCTCAAAGAGAAGCCGAGGTGGATTCGCTTAAAAAGCAATTAAAAGAAATGATGTCTAAAGAAAAGACTGCTGGACATGATAAGCAGAAAATTGACTTGAAAAAGACTAAGCCGCCGGGCACAAAAGTCACAGTTTCAGGCGTGGATAAGCATAAAATAAATGAAAAACTCAATGAATTGACACAAAAAGGTAATTTTTTTTAAATGCTTAAAAATTGTTTATTGTTTAAACTATTAATGATTACACATCAGCGTAAGATGTAATAATTAAAATAAAATTTAAATTAATATATCTTATTACAAGAGCGGAAATCACCCTTCTTGCAAGTCTAGTAAATATTGCTTTTGAGAGTTTCCAACTGTTTTTAGTATTGGAAATAATTGCTTGTGTGGGAAATGTAATTTTAGTGTATATTGTTTTTGTGGTGTTGCAAACTTTAGAATATATATAGACTTGCAAGATCTGCAACATTTGCATGATATGTAAATTTTTGTTTTTTTTTTAAAATATATAACCTTTATAAATAAAGTAATAATATACAGCTTTGTCTACTTGACATTTTTATTTTTATAAAAATCTTGTTTGCTTAACCTCTTTTACAGAATCTGAACTAAAACAGGAAAATGCTCATTTACAGCGTAAGGTTTCAAAATTAAAAACAAAATTACAGTCTCTGCAAAAAGGTATGATTTTTTTTTTGATTTATAACTAAAACATTAATTTTTAATGCTGCGTACCCACAGAATTTAGTGAGATTGAAATCCAACATGCCCAACATTTAGATGAAGAAAAAATACGCCTCAAATCTGAAAGAGATTTCTTCCAAAAAGAATATTTACGTTTGCTTAGCAAAGCAGGCTCAGACAAAGAAATCGAATTCCTACAGGCACAAATAAAGTCCAAAGATGACGAGCTACGTATTTTACGTTCTGATTTATGTTTAAGACAAAGTTCTGCTTTAGTACCTTGCCTCAAAGATAATGAAAATCTGGTCTCATCTTTTCCCTCAACATCACGCTCTTCTGCTTCTAGTTCCAACAGTGATTGTGTTCAGGCCGTTGTCCTAAGGGTAGAACGGGAACGTGATTGTGCTAGAGCTGAAGTGGAAAGAGTTAAATGTGAAAGAGATTCCTTGAGGGAGAAACTTCTTTGCACCACAAAAATGCACGATGAACAGATGCACAGCATCCAAATGCGTTATGAGGGACTCAATGAACGTTTAAAGCAGTTGGAAAAAGAAAATCGTGAATTACAGTCAGCACGTATGCCATCAGAATCACAAATAATGATGCTTAAAGATGACCTTGAGTGCTATAAGCAACAGCAGTATCAATTGAGAGAAGATAATAATAAATTGCAAACAACTTATAATCAATTAAAGTAAGAAAAAAAACAAAAAACGTTTTTGGTTTTTATACATAAAATCTAAAATAATATAACAAATTTTTTTTTGAATCTTCATCTGTTGCTTTTTTTCGTATTTCAGAATGCTTCACGAACAAACTATACGCTCATTAACAGATTATCAAAATAAACTTTTGCTAGCTGAACGAAAAATAGAATCCTCAAATGTGCGTCTTAATACTTTGGATACAAATCGTGAGTCTTCCTTACAGGAAGCAACTAATTTACGCTCTGAAGTGGCTATTTTAAAACAGACGTATGTTACGTTGGAAAACGAAAAAGATAACATTTTGGTACTTTTTTTTTTCTTTATCACACATTTGAATTTCCTTTTCGAATAACAAATTTTCCATATTTTTTTTCATTGCCATAACAAATTTTTATTTTCAAAAATATAAAATTTGTATATTTTTTGTTTATTTTAGAACTTACTTGATTCTAAGACTGAAAAAGTTTATCAATTGGAATACGAATTGAAAGCCTGCAAAGAAAAACGCAATTGCTTGGAGAAACAGGTCAGCGATTTGGAAGAGCAATTAAGGTAAGTTTTTTTAATAAAACATGATTTGCATATGAATAAAGAAAATATTTTTCCAAATATCAGTAGATACTTAACATATTGTCAAAAAGGTAATTTGATAAATTTTTCAGAAAGCTGTTTGGCCAGCCATATTGTTTTTAAATTTTCAGATACTGTGTAGCTTACATATTTTTATACCCGCCACCAAAAAGTGGTAGGGGTATATTAATTTTGTCATTCCGTTTGTAACGCATCGAAATATCCATTTAGACGCTATAAAGTATATATTTTCTAAGTCGGGGTTTCATTTTATGACGATATAGCTATGTTCGTCCGTCTGTCCGTCTGTTGAAAGCACGATAGAGCTCTAACCGAAAAAGCTAGGGGGCTCAAATTTTGTCATAATATTTCTTATACACAAGGTTTGTTTGGTATTAAAAATGGGCTAAATCGGAATATCAGGAAAAGAGTTATAGCTCGTAATGAAAGCGTAGGTAAAAAAAACCATGTTTTACCAACGTCGAATAAAATGCACATGTGTCCAAACGCATCAACGTAGAGTCATGAAATTTCAAATATATATTGTTACGTTTATACCTTTTAAAAATGTTGGATTATTTCCTTTAAATAACCTTTGAGTTCTTTTATTGCAATTAAAAACAGTTGAAATTCGTTATAAAATTAAGAGCACTTTATTTACTTAAACACACTCAAAGATTGCTTTAATATCACTTTACTTATTGCATTTATCACTTTGATACGCACCTTACAAGCTCTACTGTAATACTGATCATGTTAGCTGTGTTGTTCGGCTATTTATAGTAACATAGTGGTGTTCGGTAACATTCGACAAAGTTCTCGTTTGTACATTCTAGTACATTCGAAAACCGTTACATTTAAATTAAGACGTTAAGTAATATGCACGAATAATAGAAGTGCCTAAAAGTATGCTACACATAATAACAAACATCATTTTCGAACAACCAACGAAATAAACTAATACAAATAAAACTACAGTAACTTAAACTACTACAACTAAAATAAATTATAATGTAAATTAAGCTACTTAAAAATAAATCTGTAACAATATTTTCTGAGCAAAAAAATATGTTTCCCTGAAAATTGCTTAAATCTATGCATTAGAAAATGAGTTATAGATCAAAATGTACGAAAATTTATAACGCACAGTGTATTTTTCGGTATATTTAAAATTTCAAACGTAATAAAAATGACAAAATTAGATGTATGATTCTGAAGTTTTGCGAACATTGATTTTTGGTCAAAAGCTTTACACTAACGGAAAATCAATGTGACACGCCCACTTTTACGCACTCCTCCGATATAACGCTTTATCTCGAATTCATATACCTATACTTAATTTCTTAATTTTGGACTAGTAAAGGACTCTATATTAAAATATGTGAGTTGAATATTATTAGCAGAAACTACTTCGATACGCCTACTATAATGCCCATTTCTAACGTAATCTTTTGTAAATTAAATTTAAAAGTTCATAAAACCGACAAAAATAGAGGTATAATGATGAAATTTCGTACATAAAGCTTTCTAGTCAATGTCATTGTTATGCTAGAAAATTAAGGTGACGCGTTCACTTTAACACCTACTTCCCATGTAACGCTTTATCTTAAATTCATATAATTTCTCTATGGACAAAGTTTTCGGAAGAATTACTGTTAATAACAATATAATAAATTTTGTGCTATAAAAGTACATCGAATTGGTGGTGGGTATAAAAAATTCGGCACAGCCGAATATAGTGCAGTGCTCTTACAAAGAAAAATTAAAATGTTTTGTATTAATTTTCATCTTTATTATTATTTAATTTTTTCGTCTCTTTTGTTTTTTTTTTGTTTTGTCTATTATAATGGCACAAAGTTAAGTTTAGCAGATTTCTTATAACATTTCAAAATTTTCATATATACTAACTAAAACTTAAATAGGTTCTTATTAGGAAGATTTTGTCTGAATTCTAATTGCGTTGGCGCTGATTTTTAACCAAATATTTCTAAAAACCATCTAGAAATTAAAATAAAACATCATCATCAAAATTAATAATTATTGAAAAAAATGTAAGAAGTAGTAGTGACATAAACATGCTATTTGGTTTCGAAACTAGACAGACATACTACGTTAACGTCTGTCTAAGTCTGAAACTGTGAAATAATCAAAGTATGCAAATAAGATATTTAATGGTTTTTAAGGATTTAACAACATCATGCTGAATTAAAAATTTTTTTAAATCATATTGGAAGGTTGAAGTGAACATGCAAAGAATAAATATTTGAAAGTTAAATTTAGGATACAATAGCTTCAAAATAAACATGCAGTCTTGTTTTCTTTTATACATTCCTCAACACTCTAATAATAAGATTAGTGAAAACTCAACTTAGTATTGAAAGTTAGTCATGGTAAAGCTGGGAAAAAACTTAGAATTTTGTCGTTGATTTATAGAATGTTGCATCAAGTACCTGGCTAAACCTAGGGTAGGTGCATTACACTGTTGTAACCCCGCTTTTGTCATATTATTTGATATCTCAATGGGCGTATAACCTGGTCTACATACACATTTAGCTTTAGTTTGTATCGCTCTAGCCGTATCCATGTTAAGGGACTTAATAGGTTCCAACCATTGGCCCGGACCACATGGGCCTCTGCTATATAATTTATAACAGTTGCCCTCTAATTCTACCATACCAGGAGTAGACTCACAAGTATTTGCTATAAATTCTTCGGGTGCTGAACATTGTTGATCTAAATTCATTATTACCCCAGCACAGCCACACATACCATTATAGGAAATACCATCTACTGATGGTCGCGCTGTGAAATCAAATACTACCACCTGATGGAGATCACAGGGTCCCTGGGAACCTATGCGATAACACTGCTTTTGATCTGGAAAATATAAACGATTTTTGCCACAAAAATTTCGTATACAAGTGGTAGCATTTATTAGAAATTCATCTGGACTGCAAGGTCCTCGGGTGTAGAGACGATAGCATAGACCATCTGACCAGGGTACAAAACCATCTTTGCACTGGCATTTAGCTCGAGCAAATATTAGTCCATAGGTTTCGCTATCACTAGAACTTATGTTTTCGGGCACTATAAATACATGGCCCGGTGGGCATGGACCTGGAGTATCTGGAAACAGGTTATATATTTGTTTGAGCACTTTTTAACAAACTATTTTTAAATAAAAATTTCTTAATTTGTACTTAGTTCATAACACATTTGTTGATCTTCATGATAATGTGGCAGGAATCGGTGGCAATCACAATGTCCGCCGGGCAAAAATAAATGACCTGGCGTTGAACAAGGTCCCTTAGTAAAATGTTCATGGCAGGTTTCTTCTAACTCGTAAAAATAAGGACTTAATTCACCAGAGTTTTGGCACTGAAAGACAAGGAAATATTGAATAAAAAAATTAACATTTTATACGAATATGCATGCATACATACTTAGTGCAAACATACATATGTTAGACTATAAAATTTGTGTTTACCTGACACTCAGCCAGACCTTCCTCGTTTAATACCAAAAGTTTTCCTCTCGAACAAGGTCCTTTGGTTAATCTTGTAAAACATTTGCCATCTTTTGGCCAAAATAACATATTCTCTGGACAAGATTTAGGAGTTTTACAAACACCCCAACGATTTGATGATCTAATACATTGGAATAAATAAGATCTTTAATACACTTCTTTTAAAATATGTAATATTTTTCACCTCTTAGTTCCCAACTGCGTCTCAGCTATGGGACTAAAATATTGACCCTTATTACATGGCCCCCTTTCAAATATTTTATAACACCTATTATTTTTAGCACTCAATACTGTACCCGGTGGGCATCTACACTCGGCTATGGCTGCATTAGGCATTGACTTCTTTTTACTAGAACCTATTGAAGCAGTTGGACCCAATTCCATTGTTTCTGGGCAGGGGTAACCAATGGTGAATATTTTAAAGCATTTCTTTAAGGGAGGCCAGTACAGCAACTGCCAACCGCCTGGCATTGAGGCACAAGGATTTTTCTCTGGATCACTCCAGGGCGGTGGTATAATGGCAGTATCGGCCTGTTGTGTTAGTAATAGTGTCAGGAAGGTTACCAAACTTATGCCAGCATGTAGGGCGGACCAATATATTAATAGTTTTCGTCGTTTCATGTTAAATTTTTGTATTTATGTGCTCATGTGTTTAAAGGAGAGGGAGAAACTGTAAATAAAATAATTTAAAATGAAAAATGTTTGAAAATAATGAATCAGTTGTAAGTTCTTTTAAAAAATACTTGTGTATTTGAATTCCATAAAAAATAATAAAATGAAAAGTGTGCAAATCCCATAAAAAAGAAATTTTATATGTAAAGGGTTTTTCAATAAGAGCGCTACAAAAGATTTTTTTAAATAAAACAAAAACGGTTTTGGATATCAATGAAATTCTTTATTTATTTTATTATGAATCCAATTTTCGACGGTTTTCAAGCATAAATTGGACGATACTGCTGCAATTTCACGTTCAATATTCGTACGAAGTTCATCAATCGTCGCTGGCTTGTTGGCATAGACCATAGACTTGACGTAGCCCCACAGGAAATAGTCTAACGGCGTCACATCGCATGACCGAGGCGGCCAATCGACTGGACCATTGCGTAAAATAACACGTTCTCCAAACTTGGTTTCCAATAAATTGATTGTGACATTCGCTGTGTGGCTTATGGCGCCGTCCTGTTGGAACCACATGTCCTCCAAGTCCATATCATCCAATTGGGGCCAAAAATATTCTGTTATCAGTGAACGGTAGCGATTCCAATTTACAGTTACGTGCCGGTCTTGATCATCACGGAAGAAGTACGGCCCAATGACGCCGCCGGCCTATAAACCGCACCAAACCGTAATTTTTTCGGGATGAAATGATGACTCATGGAGTACGTGTGGATTGCTGTCTGATCAATAACGCATATGGCTTTCTTCAACTAAAGCCTCAGCGGCAGCAATATTCCCGACACTACGGGCACTTCTTCTCACTGGCATGGGAACATTTCCTAAAACTTAATTTTATTGAGAACTAATGTGAAACTTCAAGATATTATGAAGTATGTGATCTTTGCTTAGCAAGTTTTGGCACACTGTTTAATAATCGATAAGTAAAATAAATAATGTAGATATTTAGATTTGGATTGACCTTGTAATTTTATAATCTACTACAACGCTTTAAATTAGAAAACATTTTAAAACTGTGCAAATTTTTAGACACATTTGTATGTATTTTACATACATATTTAAAACAGATCTTTTGTTTTCTAAATGTGTATTTTTAACAGTTCGAGGCGGAAGGAATTTTTAAAACATTTTATTATTATTATTTTAATACAATAACAGTTTGTCTTACATAATGTGTTGATTAAGCTTTAAAAACAACGTTTGCTACCATATATAAAACAACTATATACATACATATATACAATGATATTTAATTGAAAGTAATAATAAATAGTCTTAGTAGCTTGTGTTTTTTTAACAAGAAGTTAAAGCCTGGACAAAACAAAACCAAACCAGTAAGAGCGCTATATTCGGCCGTGCTAAATCTGATAATACCCTTCACCGTCACGTATATAGGTATAAACACCACATCGTAGCTTAGCCTAGATTTTAGATTTTATGTAATACGCCATTTCCTTTATTGTTTCTGATCCCATCTCTGATTTTGAATTTTTACATTGTGTATTGTATTCTACTATTCAAGCCCTATTATTTGATATCGATATTGTTGGGGTTAAAAAAATTTTTCCGCCATTTTGTTTTAGATGCAATCTTAGATTTTACATGTTTTTAATCGTTTACTCCATTGTACTGGTTAAGCCCTTTTATTTTATACCAATATTGTAAGGGTTAAAGGAGACAAAGCCGTAACTACTATATTTGACTGATATATTCGCCATTTAATCTAGATGAGATTACGGCTTATAAGTTGATATCTTAAGCGTGTTCAAAAATTATTTAGAAGTTTAAAAAATTTTGATAAATTTAAAAAAATATACGTTTTTTCAAATAACTTTTGCCTATAAGTTTGCCGATTAGTGGCCAGTTTGTCCAAAATTTTTCACGAATATTTCTAGAGGCATACTAAACCTATAAAAAGTAACAAAGGTGTCTATAAATAATCCTAAGGCTGGAAAATTGTAATTTTTTGTGGTACATAAAAAAAGTGAAAAAACAGAGGCAGTCGTGTATATTAGCCCATATCTCAGAATATTTTTTATATTTTGATACTTTACTTGGCGATGTCGAGGGGCTTTCTAAACTTGATTTCAACATACACACGTACAGACGGACAGACTGACGGATAATGCTTAATCGAATCCCATATTCATAAGTTTTCAGAAAATATATACTTTATGGGCTCGGAAATTAATATTGTAGAAATTTCACACGGAATGCCAAACCTATATATACCCTTACATTCACTGTGAAGGGTATAAAAACCCGCTTTAAAAATGTCTATGCAACATTTAACACTGTTTACAGAAACTATCTGGCACTTTCAGCGAATAGTAGCATCAATTACCATGCTAAAGTATGTATGTGATTGCTTATTTCTGCCACCAAAAATGATTAGATTTTGAAATGTCTTGAATGGAAAACCTCAAACCTCAGAAATGAAATATATCGTTAAGTTTAAAACCATATCTAATGTTTACACACTTTTCAAACATGTTGTCAAATGTTGTTTTGCCGTCACACACACAGCAGTGGTAGCAGAGCTAACCTACTAAGTCTTAATAAAAGTTGTTGGACTGTTAACATTTCTTTCGTATGTATACCCTTTACTATGGATGGTCAGTTTATCGTTTCATTTGTTAATTTCACCATTAGATAATTAACAAATTGTTGTATTGTGTACTTTTTTAAATTTTTAAAATTTTTAATATTTGATTTTTATTTAAGCTTGAGATCAACTTTTTTGTTTTTTTATAAAAAAATATTTATTAGAAACCAATATTTCGCTACCACACAATGGGTAGCTAATTTGTATACTTATTTACCCTGAAAAAGCTTTCCATTGATTGGTAGCGAAATATTGATTTCTAATAAATAATTTTATATAAAAAAACAAAAAAGTTGATCTCAAGCTTAAATAAAAATTAAATATTATCAATTAAAAAATATCAATAAATATATATATTTTTTTTAATTTTACTAAATAAACTTCAGTAAAAACAATTGCTTGTATCGCCCCCAAGCTTTTTGTATAGTAAGTAGCATTAAACTATTTTTATAAGTTTTTTAAAAAGAGATGTAGGGTGAATAAGATTTATTTTAACCAACTAAACATACAACTTTTCGTTGTAGTTTTTTTTTTATAATTTCTTTAATTTTTTTCAGTGTGTTTCTGTTTCAGTGTGTTAATGATGCCAAAAATGTATAACATGTTTGTTGGTCATTTTTTTCTATTATTATTGAATCAATAAATTGTATGATTGTTGCTACTGTTTGTTTTATATTTTTCGTGTGAGAAATAAGAGTATAAACACTGCTTAAATGACGTTTAAGTAGGAGGTGGCCACACAGTTTGAAGAAAAAAAGAAAAGTTTAGAGCAAATTAACATAGGATAAATAAAAAAGAAAATTAGTTTTTAGAATATAAAAAAAAAAATGTTTTAAAAGGTTTTTAGTAAGTGCAGGTAGATGCTGACATGTTCTTTAAGTGTCGTCTTTAAAATCTGTTGTTTATTATTAAGTAACTAATGCAAAATATATATAAAATATATATAAAATATTTAACCAAATCATACTAGACAGAATAGCAGAAGCTCTAGATAAAAACATCCGTAACACCCAAGCGGGCTTTCGTCCTGGTAGGTCATGCATAGACCAAATCAATACGGTTCGAATCTTAATTGAACAGGCAGCAGAATTTAATGCAACTATGTACTTGACCTTTGTTGATTACGAAAAAGCCTTTGATGCTCTGAAGAGAGAATTTATTTGGACGGCGCTAGATGCAAAGGGTATTCCTCAAAAGTTAATAAACATTCTAAGGCATAGCTACGAAGGTTCTACGTGTAGGGTTTTACATGATGGTGCGTTAAGCGATAGCTTTGAAACAAAGAGTGGTGTACGACAAGGGTGCGCTCTCTCACCGCTTTTATTTATAACTGTAATGGATGTAATATTTGACGCTGTTGATACCTTATCAGTGGGACTGAATTGGGGTATGTGCAGCAAATTAGCGCATCTAGAGTATGCCGACGATGTAGTCCTTCTGTCCAACAAAAACTCAGAAATGCAATCTCTTTTAACATCCCTTACGGAAGAATCAACTAAAGTAGGACTTAAAGCCAATATAAACAAAACTAAAACTATGAGAATTAATACGGTAAACACATCCCAGTTCGCAGTCAATCAGCAGGAGATCAGTGAAGTAACCAGTTTTGAGTATCTGGGCAGCATTATAAGCACTAATGGGGGAACAATACTTGACGTAGAAAGCCGACTAAAGAAAGCTAAAGGCAGGTTCGTAATGCTGTTTAAAGTATGGAGGTCAAACGCAATTAACACAGCAACGAAGATAAGAATTTTTGACGCCTGCGTAAAATCCATCCTGTTATATGGATGTGAAACATGGTTTCTCACAAAAGTTATATCTCAGAAATTACAGACATTCATCAATAGATGTCTTCGCAATATTTTAAGAATATGGTGGCCTCAAACAATAACTAACGAAAATCTGTTACTAAGAACTAATCAATTAAAGATTGAAAGCGAAATAAAGAAACGTAAATATGGATGGCTGGGACACACACTAAGGAAAGAAAGATCCGAGGTCCCACATGCAGCACTTGAGTGGAACCCACAGGGGTATCGAAGCATCGGCCGACCGAAAACATCTTGGAGAAATACGGTGGCTAAGGAAACAAATAAATCCTACAACCAGTTGCGATACATAGCTAGGGTGGGGGAAGACTGGAAGATATATGTAACAAACATTTGTAAATAGACTAAGTTCTAATTAAAATTTGTTAATGAATTGTAATTAATGAACATGTCTTAATAATAATAATAAATAATGCAAAATAACTATGGCAAGTAGCAGCATATACAAATTTATAATTAAAATTAGTGTTCGAGTGAAATCGACAATTGGCAGGGTTACTTATTAATCCTACTGAATGGGTTTCATAAAATTGCAAATCTATTCCAATTAGCTGCAGTTCACCTAATCTAAGTAAATTATTGGCCACCAAGGTCGTGCGATTTAACAACTTTAGACTATTTTTTGTGGGGTTTTTGAAATCGAAAGTATACAGACAAGTGATTATCAGTTAGGGTTTTCCATAAAGCCAAATACCCTGATGATTTTCAAATACCTGTTAGTGTCCTAAAACCACACTCTTGAGATCTTAATCTGCTTGTTCAAAAAGCCGGAAAATGTTATTATTTAACGTGTGCCCTAAAATGAGCCATAAATTTGAATTTGACAGCATTTGTGAAGTTGGTAACCCTAAAACTGGCAGCTGCTACTAACAGCTAAATTTTCAAAGTCTTGTTTTTACATGACCAGTCCTCCCAAAAAATTTCTTAATTTCCTTACCTGCTTCCAAAAGCACTTCTAGAAGACATGATTTTTTTTATGAAATGCACAACTTCGTAGGCCTCTTTTTTGTAATAAATAAGCGATAAAAGGTAGCAACAAGTAAGGGAGAAAGGGCTGAAAAAGGTAGCAACAAGTAAGGAAGAAGTATAAACAAAATTACTATTAAATTAAATTAGTCTCCTTTTTCCGCTGCTGAAATAATAAGGAGTACAGAAGACATTATTTGTTGTGCTTTCGTATGAACACAATTTAATATTTTCAGCAAAAAAGACATGCAAAAGAAATGGTAAATGCATGAGTTCAACCCATGATGAAATGGTTTAACCAATGGCTTAGGTGAAACATGCATTATTTTTACATTATCGTGTTATTGAAGAGCATGTGTTTCTACGAATGTATTAACAAAATTCACTTCATTCTAATAAGTGCATAGAACGCATGCATAGTAGGTGAAAAGAAACCCGTTTTATGAGTTAAACATGTTTTTGAAGCACATCATCAAAGGCTAATTATTTTGGATATGGAGAATGCATTCTTCTTGCCTCCTCTTGCACGTGTGAATTCTGTGGCTTGGAGCTAAAAGGGCCAATGTCAAAATATTTACTTTTGAGAAAATTGGAATTGAATTTTAACTTTTATATATGCTTTCATAGTGACATTGGCCAGCATTTTATTTATGAAGCTGTTCTGGAATAAGTATGACTTTAGCTGTTTTACCATAATTTAAAAGAGCAAGAAAACAAATCTAATGCAATGATTAACTCAAAAGAGCAAAAAAGTGACATTGGCCCTTTTAGCTACAAGCCACAGAATTATATTTTTTTTGCTGGGCTTCCTTTGATGCAATAGTTTAAGGGAATAAAGTCTACTCTGTTTACAAAATTGGAAAAAATGTTTGTTGGGGTGCATTTAGCATCAACAATTTGCCCAGTGTCCTTGAATTTTTATATTTATTTACAGTCACCGAAATTAGATCAATATTCCAAATTGATTTTCGAATTGTCATCATTAAACTTTTATTATTTTTACAAGATTTTTTTAACTGCGAAAAGCGCTGTCCTCTGATATTATGCTTCATTTTTTATTATCAACACTTTACTGCACAAATGTTGCCAAATAAAGATTTATCGTTCATTTTGAAATGCCCTTTAATAATGGACCTTATCGTTTTATTTCTTCATTTATAAGTATATAAACAATAATACTATTATTTAAACATATTTTCAAACAGCAATTAAAAATGAACATATTTATAATAATAATTAATTTCATTTAATTTGAAATATAAATCAATAAAATCCATTAAAAATTTAAACAAAAGAAATTAAACGTGTTTTTGTTTCTGAGTTATGAATTAATTTGCTTTTAACTTTTTTGTTAAGCTATTTATCATAAATAATTAAACAGCTATTGTTTTTAAGCTCTAAAAATCGCTGCGAATTTTATATAAATCTTTAAACAAACAATTTAAGAAATATACTGTTTTTTAAGTAACAAAATATTCAATATTTATAGTGTTTGGTGGGAAAATACCTCGTAAGTTATTTACTATAAACTGTATTATTTGTATACTTTTATGCAGAAAGTTTAAATAAAGTTTTATATATGCTTAAGTTGACTAACATTTGATCCTAAGTGCTGAATCGTGGTGAATAAAAGTTTGAAGCTTAACATCAAATCATACATTTCTTTTATTTAAATCATAAGTATTTAAAAGGAAATTACCTTCATGGAGAAGTACATTTAAAACAAATAAAAAAAAATAATTTTTTAATAACTTAATTAACTCAATAACTATATTTATGTAAGTTTCTATATGTATGTATGTGATTTGAAGCGTGCATATATTTTTATGTTTGTTTTAACAGTTAATTAGCAATTTAGAAATAACCAAAACAAAACTAAAGAAAATTATATTTAGCCCCGAGATTTAAATATTTCACGTGGTTAATGGTTATAAATTGTTATTTTTGAATAAATGTTTAAATGTTAAACAAACAACAGCAACAGAAAAACGTCGCAAAAAAGGTGTGAATTTAGACACGTAGTTGAACTTAACAGTATATGTTTCCGACGTATGTGTAGCAAATATCAACTAAATACATTTTGTTCAACGTCAAGATAATATTAAATTTCATCATGAATTATAAGGATTTCATGGGGTATAAAAGTAAACGACCAGAAGTGACTTTGTTTTGTAAACATAACTTATAAAAACAAAATTTAAAATTAAACCAGTGCATTTTGTAAATTCGACCTCAATGATAATGACGATGATTTTGTAAAACTAAAATTGGCAACGTCATACTTAAATTAAGAGGTGGATTGCATTGAACATTCGTATACCCTTTACAGTTAATATCATTTCGTTTATAAGTTTTTATAATAATTATTCGCGAACAGATAAAATGTATACAGACATGCATACATTCGAGCTAAGCCCGAACCACATCGCTGATGCCAACTTAAATATATAGAATTGGCTCATAAAATGACTACATTGCAACCTATCGGAATCCAAAAGTATCCTAAAACGCTCTGCAAATGAAGTAAATATTTTGAAAAAAAATATATATACATACTTATATATAAATCAAGTGAGTAGTTCTGGAGAAAAACGGAAAGTGGATACTTATACCCTTCACAATTTCTGCAGTATTCATTTGCGACCCTTAAAAGTTATGTTATCAAATATGCTTTCGAGAATTTTAGTATTTAAAATCAGTTATGTGAACACATTACGATCTGAGATATGAGCGAAAGAACACGATTGTCTCTGTTTTTTTTTTTTTTTTCTTAAATAAACAAAGTTTGATTTTGCAGTTCTTTTAGAACTTCTTGAAACGTTTGTTACGTTTATATAATAAATATATCTTTGGAAACTTTTGCAGAAAATCTTGGTTCCATGAGTCGTTCACCAGCAAAAATATCGGCGAAAAAATATAAATAAAATCAAATAAACTCTAAATTAACGACTCATGTTACACTGATGATTTTGATCCACTGCAAACGTATGTGATTATTATAAGAAGGTACATACTGTGTGAAGAGTATATTTTATGTATATATATTACATATCCTATAGGATGTTTTTAAGCCCGATAGAATTTATGAAACGGTTAACTCTTAATGGTCAGTATACTTCTTCAAATTATCATGAATAGATTGACCGATTTTTTTTTCCGAAGAATTTTGCTCAGCTATGAGGCTAATGTTTGTCTTGATGGGTTTATTAAAAAACAATATTGCTGCATATGTAGTGAAACTAAATCACATCCAGAAAAATGCACCGTTTGATAGCTTAATTGAACTTTATTTATTTAAACAAGTAAGAGTGCTATATTCGGCCATGCCGAATCTTATATACCCTTCACAACGTGTAGTCATGCAATAACAGTTGCTTGTATCACCATTCATCCCATACGAAATACGTACACGTATGTATGTTAAAAAAACGAAAAAAAAAAATATTAAAAAAAAAAATTTATAAAAAAAAATTTTAAAAAAAATTTAAAAAAAAAAATTAAAAAAAAAAAAATTATTATATATATAATATACATATATCAAAAAAAAAAAAATAAAAAAATAAAAAAAAAATTAAAAAAAAAAATAATAATAAAAATATAAATAATATATTAAATAAAAAATAAAAAAAAATAAAAAAAAAAATTAAAAAAAAATTTTTTAAAAAATTAAAAAAATTTTTTTTTTTGGCTCAGTTGGGATTCGATGCCACGTTTTCTCTAACCAGTATACACGTTTGTATGTATGTATGTTGTTGTTGTAATGTTGTTTTTGTGAAAAAAAAATCGAGGTGGTCGTGGGTTTTTGCTCATATCTCAGTTGTTTATGTACCGATGTTTCTGATTTTCAATAGCGATCTACTCCCGAATATTTCTGATATTTTAATACCTTACCCGGGTCCAACCTATGTCGGGGGGCTTCAAAAAGTTGATTTCAACATACACACGGACAGACGGTCAGACGGACAGACGGACAGACTGACAGGGCTTAATCGACTTCCCTATTCATAAGCTTTCAGAAAATATATACTTTATGGGGTCGGAAATGAAAATTGTAGAAATTTCACACGGAATGACAAACCTATATATACCCTTTTTCACTGTGTGAAGGGTATAAAAATGAAGTCGGAGTTCGAGTTAGGGCCAATAGAGTTTGTTATCGCATTATGTCCAATGATTGTGATATTAAGCCACTCGATATGTGATTACCGCAACCGCAACCATCGATGTATTAAAATCAAAATTTATCGTTAAGTGTATTTCAAGAAATGGATCTGTCAATTGGCCTTTAAGTTTGTGCGATTTGACACCTCATAATTATTTATTGAAGACCATGTTATTCGAGACATACTGCCAGCATGCTTACAAAAGTCCAGATTAGTCGCGGTTGCCAAATGCCCGAAATTATTTTCCCATCGATATATGGCATTAGTATCGTTCTTTTGAGAATTTTTTTTTGATTTAAATTCACTGTTTTGTTATTTCTTAATAATCAATTTTTAGGGGGCTTAAAAAATATCCTTTATATTTGTGTATATACAGCGACCTGGAGGGTCCTAAAGTTAGAGATTTTCTTTTTTGGCGCAAACGAAACGATTGTGAATATGTATAGTTAGTAATTCGACTTTTGCGCCACCTTTTGGATCCTATGATCATTTGAAAAATCATCCTACTAAACGCGACTGCTTTAGTTGTCATTTTTTAACTAATAAAACACATTACAACAAAGATAATAGTGTGTTTTTCCTTTCAACGAACGCAAAACATTAAACGCAAAAATGTTACAGAAGTTAGAAAAAACTCAAAAAAGAGTTGCCACATCTCTTAATTCCTTCAAGCGATTTAAAAATTTTCTATTAAATTCCTGTTTAAAGTACCGACATTAATGAGAAAAGATGTATCGTCAAATATAATATTATTATCAAAAATTTATATAAATTTATTATTTTTTTGTTTTTTTCATTTTCTTCCAACTTCTGTAACTGTTATGTTAATAAATAAACATAAATACGTTTAAAACAATAAATTCATTAAATTGAAGCGGCTTTCTTTTAGTTAAAAACAACACTTGTACACTACAGGTGAATTGTACAAAAAGGTGATATTAGGGTAAGTGGGAACCGAGATTTTAAAAGTCAAAAGTAAAAGATGACATCAGAGCCAACAATTATTAGAGAAAGAAATCTAGCTCTCTTAATCGGAATACAAATGGCGGTATCTAGGGGTGTAGTAAAAAAATAAAATATTATTTTTAGAATCGTATGAATCCTAGGGGTGGTGATTGGCTAAACTTTATTTCGATCCACCCTTACAACCGGATTTCATATGAACAATGCTTTCTAACTTATCGTCATGTTTTAAAATTTACTAAAAATACACTACGCAGAAAAATTTATATTATCAAACAATCGTTTGATTAAATTTAATTTTAATTCCTATTGATATTTTAATTATTTCAAATAATTTTTTGTTTGACTATTTCCTTAGATTAACACATGGGCTAAAACAACAAGATAAGTTTTTTTATTTGCAGTTAGTGTGCGTTTTCATTGTCTGTTATTTTTATAATTAAATTTATAATTCCTATTTAGTTAAAGATACTGTAGACTTAAATATTTTAGTTTGATACAAAACTTTGAAGAAGCTTTCTTCTTGCCTGGCGTGTCATACGCCTATTTTTATTAATTAAATAATTATTTTTGATTAACTATTTCTTTGAGATTTTAACTGATTTCATTGATTCATTCTCTGAGATTTTTGTCTGAATTAAACAAATATTTTTTTTTCTTGAACTAATGTCTAAAAAATGTTTGTAAATTTTACATTTGAATAAAAAATTTACCTTTATCTTATTTTTGCATGAAAGTTATTTGGAAATGTACAACATTATAACCAAGTCCAGTTTTTACGAAATTAAGATTGTGACGCATTAAGATAGTAAGTACTATTCAAAATACACAATTATCAAAAAGGAAAATGTCAGAATGTCGATTCTAAGCTGCTATGGTATGCAAATATGCTAAAACCCTAAAAACACAAACGAAGACATGTGGCTAAGTCCAGTTATAAATGACAAATTTATTATTTCATTTAAGTTTTTTTGTCAAAATTTTTGTTTTAAATATTATAAAGAAATTTAATTGTTGCGATTGGAATGTATTTTCGAAACCAGCATGATTTCATTTTACAGTACTCTTTGATCGGTGAATAAGTGTTGGATGTAAATATCTTCTACTTAAGTTTTGTAAAAGTATTTGACACGGACGTGGTAAAGGCAACGCCAAAGTAACTTATATACATGGTATTAAACTTAGATTTTCTGAGAAATGGAAAACTTTACCTTTAAGAAAAAAGAAAAATATGTATACTTTGGCGTTTTCAAATTTGCACCAACTTTGCTTTTAAGGAAGAAAAATAACTATTCGAAAAAACGAAGACTTGCAATTTTTAAAATCAACCATACGCAAAGACCTTAGGTTAGGTTAGGTAGAACAGGCAGCTGTTGTGCAGCTCACTTGGGTCACTTTGTGATACCTGAATAGAAAAGTAAGAATATAATAGAAAGGAAGCAGACAAGTCCAGAGTCTCCGGCGGGAATCGAACCCGCAACCCCCAAACTAGCAGAACAGCCCCATCGGGGCACCCTACGCAAAGACCTTGCTTACAAATATACTGATAAATAAGTAAGAGCACTATATTCGGCTGTGCCGAATCTTTTATACCCACCACCAATTTTGTGTACATTTAAAGCACAATATTTATTATTTTGTTAATCGCTATAGAATAATCTCTTTATAATAAAATGTGTATCACTTTCTTTGTAGAGGGTGGTTAAATTTTAAGGGCACATGTTTAAGGTGAACTACATCTAAACTTCAACTTTTTTCTTGCATTTCATTTGACATTTCTCAATCTCAGACTAACTCAATTTGAACCGTGGAAAGATACGCAATCGAGCAACGCTTTTAAATATTAAAGATTTTTATAAAAATGGGCGTTCAAATCAAAATGCATTTTGTGCACTTCGTGATTCTTTTGGTCAACATAATCGTTCGATTCGTCCACAATCGTGAGAATTGTAAAAAATATTTAAATGTCTGCAAAGCAGGTCTGTATGAAATGTGAAAACATCTGTGAATGCCATCTTAGTTCGTTGAATGGGAAACATTGCTGTTTTCACGATAACGTGGCAAAAGAGCAAGCAACCTCGACTCATCATCGTGCTCAACAATCGAGCATCAACAGTGTCATTGAAAATTTGGACTATCGGATCGTGGTGTGCCGCCTAGGTTGGGGGCCATTTGGCCGATATTTTGTTCCATACATAATTGAAGCATACAAATATTATCATTATAAAAATAAATGATAATAATTTCATAATAATTTTATTCAAAATCAACATAGTCCCTTAAAATTAAACCACCCATTATAACTTCGGTATGCTAGTAAAATGTTTTCGTAAATTTAGTCTTTCAATGAAAGTGGCCGTTAAAATACGCGTGTCAATAAAGTTTCTGCTAATAAACATAACTTAGATATTTCAATATAGTCCTTTAGTATTCCAAAATCTTTATTCATAGAGAATTTACATGAATTTAAGAGGAAGAAAGTGAATTTAAGGTTAAATTTTAAGGGCCACAGGGTGATTTAAAATATACATTCTCAGCATTTTTCTAAAACGGGAAATTTATTAGTAAGATTTTGATTTTTAAACTTCTATAGCATTTTGCTTTTAAAAGATTTTCAAACGAAATAAGTTTTGTATAATTTTAAAATTTGTTAGCCATTAGTACATGAAAATAAATTGTTTATAATGTTTAGAGATAATTTTTTTTTACTTAGGTCAAAATTTTCCTAAATTCCCATTTTTAATAGAGCATAACTTCAGGAGAACATAAGCATAAGTTGTGAGCATGCCATCTAGTAGTTGCTAGTAGAGTCATCTATCTTATCATCTTTATCTTATATTTAGCTACAGTACAATAAATGGCGCAGTGTAAGATGAATAAATGCTAATATATATGACTAATATATTTTTATAAAAATTTAAGGAAAGAAGTGTGCGTGGCACATGTATTTTCCGTTATAACGAAGACTTTGACCAAAAAGCCATGTTTGCAAAATTTCAGAATCGTACATATAGTTTTGTCAGTTTTATTACGTTTTAAATTTGAAATATACACTGTGCGGTATAAATTTTCGTACATTTTTATCTAAAACTCTTTTCCTTATTCATAGATTTAAGCGATTTTCAGGGAAAAATATTCTTTTGACTCGATAAATATATATTCGAAGTTTTATGACTACGTTTATGCGTCTGGACACAATTCAAAAGTGAAAGTGGGCGTTATAGTAGGCGTGTCAAAGTTGTTTTGCTAATGAGTACAACTTAGGTGCTTCAATATAGTCCTTTATTATTCCAAAATCTTTATTAATAGAGAAATTATATGAATTTTAGGTAAAACGTTAAATGGGAGGTAGGCGTAAAAGTGGGCGTGGCACCTTAATTTTTTGGCATAGTAATGAAACTGCCTAGGGGGATAGACGTAGCAAAATTTATCATCATACCTCTAATTTTAGCGGTTTTATGAGCTTTTAAATTTCATTAACGGTAGATAACGTGAAAAGTGGGCGTTATAGTAGGCGTGTCAAAGTTATTTTTGCGAATGAGTACAACTGAGGTGTTTCAAGATAGGCCTTTATTATTCCAAAATCTTTATTAATAGAGAAATTATATAAATTTTAGTTAAAACGTTATATGGGAGGTGGGCGTAAAAGTGGGCGTGGCACATTGATTTGCCGTTACAAGAAAGCGTGTCACCAAAAAGCAAAGTGTGCAAAATTTCAGAGTCGTACATCCAATTTTGTTGCTTTTATGACGTTTTCGTTTTTAAATATACCGAAAAATACACTGTGCGGTATAAATTTTCGTACATTTTGATCGATAACTCCTCTCCTAATGCATGGATTTAGACAATTTTCGGGGAAAAATATTGTCCTTACCCAGGAAATATAAATTCGAAGTTTCATGAGTCTACGTTAAGGCGTTTGGACACAATTCCATTTTATTCGATGTTCGAAGGACACGGTTTTTTCGACCTACTCTTGCTTTTCGAGCTATAACTCTCTTCCTAATATTCCGATTTAGCCCATTTTCAATACCAAACAAACCTTGTCTATAAGAAAATGGCAAAATTTGAGCCCCCTAGCTTTTTCGGTGCGACCTCTATCGTGCTTTCAACAGAAGGACAGATGGACGGACATAGCTAGATCGTCATAAAATCAAACCACGATTTAGAATATATATACTTTATGGGGTCTTAAATGGATATTTCGATGTGTTACAAACGGAATGACAAAATGAATATACCCCCACCATTTTTTTGGTGGCGGGTATAAAAACAGGTAAGAGTGCTATATTAGGACATGCCGAATTTGCTTATTCCCTTTACTATCGTAGTTTAGCTGATATTTCAGATTTCATGTTATATGCCATTTTCTTTATTATTTCGGACGCCATATACGATTTTTAATTTTTACATAGTCAAGCCATGAACAATGATATGCGTTATGATGAAATCGAACTTTAAATGGCGGCGCTATATATAAAAAAAGAAAAAGTGCTGTATTTTGGGGCGTTGCAAAAATTTTTTTTCCTGTTTTAGAAACTTCATTGCCATATCTTTCATTCGAGGGGGTGACTAACACAACTTTTTTTTCGACCCGCCTGAATATACCTTTGGCACCACAGGTGAAAAGTATAACAAGTAAATAACTAGTTACCAATAAACTAATTTTAAGCATTAAACTATTTACTATTTTAAAAAAATTATGTAAAAAGTACTAACGAAGGTTATTACCAACAAGCCATTTTTCTTTAGTTTAAAGTAATGATGTTGCTCATTACTATGTATTTTTGTTTAGTTTTCTTAACAGCAATGAAATAAGACTGTTTTTTGTTGTTATTTATTGTTTAAAATAATATTTTTCTTTACATTATTTTAAAAAGGCTTGTTTGTTTAAAATAATAATAAAAATATTAAATAATAAAAAACCATAGTTTTTGAAAGAAAAAAAGAAACAAAATCATAAACAGAAAATGTTCTAAGTCTATAAATAGGTATTACTCTCTAACGCCTTCTTTTAAATAATTGAATTTAAAGGAAAGAATCTGCGTTTACAGATTAAGCCTTAAGTCTTTTTTTAATAATTTGAATTGTATTTGTATGACTTCAAATAACCCCACAAGAAATAGTCTAATAGTGTTTAATCACAACTTCTTGGAGGCCATTCAATATCACAATTTCTTGAAATAATCGAATCTCCAAATTTCTCTCGTAATAATTTAATTGTTGCATTTGCTGTGTGGCACGTCTTGTTGGAACCAAATATTGTCAATATCAACTTCTTTTAATTTCGGCCATAAAAAGTTGGTTATCATCAATCTATACCGCTTTCAATTGATAATAACGGTGTTACTAGCTTCATTTCGAAAGAAATGAAACTGTCAATTTAGGTAAATGTAATAGTAAATGGCCATTGGTCTTTCAAAATAAACCAGACTCTCTTCAAGCTTTACAAGTCAATATTGAACGTGCCATTCATGACATACCACTTGATTGATTTACTGGAAAAAGTGCTCGAAAATTGCGTTCATCGAAATCGTTCCTGCAGAAGAAGTCGTGGAGGTCATTTGAAAGACGTTTTATTTCGAACTTAATTGTTTCGATTGTACATCACACTAAAGAAACAACTTTTAAATTTCCTTAACAATAAGTGTGTGTTTTTTTAAGAAACCATATTAAATACTCTTAAGTATTGTAAAACTTTTTATATCTAAATATATATATAACAAGTAACAGTGCTATATTCGGCCGTGCCGAATCTTATATACCCTTCACAACGTGTAGTCATGCAATAACAATTGTTTGTATCACCATTCATCCCATATAAAATACGTACATATGTATATACTGGTTAGACTAAATGTGGCATCGAATCCCAGCTGAGCCAAAAAAACTTTATTTTATTTTATTTAATATATTATTTATATTTTATTATTTTTTTTAAATTTTTTCTAAATTTTTTTAAAAAATTTTTTTAGAAAAATTTTTAAAAAATTTTTTAAAATTTTTTTTTTAAATTTTTAAATTTTTTTTTTTTTTAATTTTTTTTATTATTTTTTTCTTATTTTTAATATTTTTTTTTTTTTAATTTTTTTTGTTTGGTATGTTTTTTACATGTATGTATGTATGTATGTTGTTGTTGTAATTGTGAAAAAAAACGAGGTGGTCGTGGTTTTTTGCTCATATCTCAGAAAGTTATGGGGCGATTGTGCTGAATTTCAATAGCGATTCATTCCTGGATATTTCCAAGAGATTGATACCATATACAGATCTGAGGAACATATAGTTGCTTCTAAAAGTTGATTTCAACCAACACACGGACAGACGGACAGACGGATAGACGGACAGACGGACAGACGGTCAGGGCTTAATCGACTCCTCTATTCATAAGCTTTCAGAAAATATATACTTTATGGGGTCGGAAATGAAAATTGTAGAAATTACAAACGGAATGACAAAGCTATATATACCCTTGTGCACCACAGGTGAAGGGTATAAAAATAAGTTGCATTGGGTTAGTAATTAATGTTCTCTGGAATGCGTGAACCGATTTCGAACCGAGTTCATTTGAAAGGTGACGTCAGTACCAAGGTTTTTATGTATAAACGGTCTCTGAATGTATATTGGTTCATGAGTTATAGCAATTTTAGGCGTAGCACCTCTCATATAAAGGAAATATACTTTATGTCTCAATTTAGGAACTAAAATAGATACCAGCTTCTAATTTTGTACGAGTAATTTTAACAATAAGTGCCTTATTTTGGCAAAATATATCTGGGATAGGATCAGGGGGAGAGGAACCCCCCTTTCAAAGAAAAAATTTATTTTGCTATATTTTGAAAACTGTAACAGCTACCGTATTCAAACTTCGCGTCCTCCACTCGGAGAATAAAATTTGTAGGGCCAATGTCACTTTTTTGCTCTTTTGAGTTAATAATTGTATTAGATTTGTTTTCTTGCTCTATTTCATTATGGTAAGTCAGCTAAAGTCATACTTAACCCAGAACAGCTTTATAAATAAAATGCTGGCCAATGTCACTATGAAAGCATATACAAAAATTATAGTTCAATTCAAGTTTTCTCAAAAGTAAATATTTTGACATTGGCCCTTTTAGCTCCAAGCCACAGATATATAAATATGTATTTAATGTATAAAGGGGCGTAGCAACGAGCGCCGGACTTTTCTAGTCGTTTGTATAAAATTTAAAATTTCGTATGGTTTGTTAGACACTGTAAATTACCGACTGTTTAAATTTAAAAACTTAAATACAATTTTATGACATTTAATGTAAATTTAGTTTTTTGTTTTGGCAAAAAAAAAACTTGTTATAATTGGTTTTTGAGTAACTTTTTTATCAAGTTTATTTTTTGCAATTTTTTAAAGGGGCTAAATTTTGTATTTTGCCATTGTACTTCACTGACGTTAAAACGTCATATCTGTGTAATTTGTATAGATTTTTTTACCAATTTAACCATGACCTAATTTATTTTAAATGATATAAACAATAAAAGATAAATTTTCTGAGACAAGATTAAATTTTAGGTTAATTACTTTTCTTTAAAAAAATTGCACGATAATGAAGCATTTTTTTTTTAACAATTTTATGTAGTTATGGAAATTTATTAATAAATTTGTCAATTATTATTAAATTTTCTACATTTTATCCTGTCCCAAAATTAAATTTTTTTTTAGATATTTTTTTTTATTAAGTCATAACCCACCAAACATTTTTTTTTAATTTTGTAAGCTGTGATGACGTTATTAGCTTACTCTATATCAAACATGAAACTGCTAATTTGTTTGTATACTAATGCGCAAAAAAATATGTGTTTTGTTCTGCTTTTTATTTTAGCAATAAAAATTTACAGTTAATTTAAATATGACATTTGTTTTTCGCCAATCACATGTGTGTACTTTGAACCAATAGTGCACCAGTTTTGACAACTAAAAAAGTCATAAACGCGAATATGTCTTTTACCGTTTTGTTTGATGTCAGATTGCGCACTTAAGGCGAATATATAAGGGTGCCCCAGTGGACTAGTCAGTAGTGTACTGTTCTGCTAGTTTGGGGGTTGCGGGTTCGATTCCCGCCAAAGACTCTGGACTCGTCTGCTTCCTTTTCTCTTCTATTCTCTTTCTATTCTAACTATTCTATTCAATGGAGCGCACAACATGCCCATTGGGCATAAGTGTATACCTGTCGTGGGTTTGGGCTTTTAGTGCCCCTCCTTTTCAACCTAACAACCCTCACCTAACCTACGGCGAATATATGAACACGCACTGCCAGTCTTTTTGTTATATTATCGTTAAAAATTAAATGTTAAACTGAAGGCGAAACTGGATGCTGCAAAGCAGGTTGTTATAGCTTTTTAGCAGTGTGTTATAGTTTTCTTTAAGCGGGCACCCTGGCGTCAGCCTTGAAATGATGAAGTAAAAAAAAAGAATAAGCATCTTCTGGTGGATGTCCAATTTTTTATTAAAATCGCTTTTACACGGTGTATGGTGGCAAATTTATATGTTTAAATACGATTATTTAAAAAAGAAAATAAACGGTGCGGAGTGAGGGTGGCGCCGTTGAAATTATCGATTGTACGGATTTGTTAGTCACGATGTAGCAGCGGTCGAGTGAGCATCGCGCGTTCGCTGTGGAGACATTTATTAAGAGTACTGATTCTGACGTAAGTGCTCGTCAACAATTTTGTTCAAAGTTCGGTATTCGGCGAATACGTGATGGACCGAGTGTAAATTTAATTTATTCGTGGGTGCAGAAACTCCGCGCAACTGCTTGGGGTATGAAAGTCCCACGGTCAGGGCCCAGTCGATTTTTAAGGACTTCCGAAAATATTGAACTGATTAAAAGCAGCTTACGTTCAAATTTGCGACTTTCAGTACGGGAAAGAGCAGCCTCACTGGGGCTTCCAAGAGCGATTATTCATGAAATTTTTAACAGAATCTGAACTGATCAAGAACTGAGAGAAAGTGACGTTGATTTTCGGACAAATTTTTGTGAAACGATGTTGGAGCGTTCTCACATTGTAAATCTCATTTTTTGATGCGTCGAGACTCATTTGCACTTAAACGGCCACGTCAACAAGCAAAACTGCCGTTACTGGTCTCCAAGAACCGGCAACCCTTGATTTAAACATCAAAAACCATTGCACCGCCCCAGGGTAACAGTTCGCTGTGCGCTATCCACGCATGATATAATTGGACCATTTTTTTTTTCGAAAATTCAAGGTAAAGAATTGAAACGGTGAAAATTATCGAAGCATGATTACGAAATTCTTTTTGCCAAACCTGCGAGCTCATCCATCGTCCTCTTCTCTCTCTCTCCTCACACATAGCCAGAGCTTCGAAGAATTTGCTTCGGGAAAAATTGAAGTTTTCAAAAACTGATCTGCCGCTTTGGGGACATCCCACGGCCACCGAGGTCGCCCGATCTAACTCGCATTGATTTTTTATGGAGCTATCTCACAGAGAGGGTTTATAATCTCTTGTGGTTTCCCAATCTCTTGTGACTTTAAAGGAAAATATTCATCGAGAAATCAGCTCATTGAACCAAGTTTACTGCAGCGTGTGGCGCAGAACACAATGCTCCATTTTTAACAGTGTGTTCAACTCGACGGAAGACATCAGGTTGACATACTCTTTAAAAAATAAAATCCGCATTTCCATTCTATCGTTCAATGCTCTTAATAAAACTTTGTGTCAATTATTACGTTTTTTATTTAAGTTTGAAAATATAAACCTGCTACCAGGCACCCTGTATTATGTTAGCGTAAACTACGCACTGTAGGCGATATGTAAAATCTAGCGTCGTTTAATTAAATTTTCAAATTGTTTAATTGCGCCAAAATTGTGTCTCCATCGATTTCTAATATCCCACTTAACTTATATATCGATTCTACTGTAATTGACATAATCAAGTTGAACAGCTGTGAGCTGTCAAACACAACATGTTTCAGACGGTGCACCACTAAGCTTTAACACGTGTTTTCTTAGCATTGCCAAATTTTCTCTAAAGTTGCCTTTGTCTCAATTAAGTGAAAGAAAAGTGGTTTTATTTGTAGTTAGAAATACGTATTAACTAAAAAAAATTTTGTTTGTCAGCTGTGCTTAAGTGTTGTGGGAAAAATATATTTTGAAGTTGACTATACCAATCACTGGTTTAAAAAAGTCAAAATTAGATTAGCACTAGAATATTTTTTGTAAATTACTATGTTGCCATCTGCAGCCACCTACAACTTACCCTCGTACCTAAACAAGAGCGTTGAGCATCAAGCGTTGCAGTTTTACCTGTGTTTTGTTTTTGTTACAATAACAAAATACATGCAAAATTGCAACGCTTGACGCTCAACGCTCTTGTTTAGGTATGAGAGTTAACATGATACTACATTTTTTAGAAACAAGATGTGCTCGGGCGAGAAGTTTATTTACTATGGCGCAACGAGCCCGTGTCTACTAAACAATTTTCAGTTCAAAGTCATTTATTAAGAAATATAATTAATATCAACATGTATGATGCTAATGAAATTTGTCTAATAAGCAAAAAAAAAAAAAAATAGAAATTAAAAACCCAAGTCTCATTTATACGAATTTGGACTATCAACACTTCACGCATTCAATTCGGTGCTTTAAATGTATCCTACATACTTATATCTTCCTATTAAAAATTGGCATTGTGTACAGAATCAGCACGGAATAAAAAACAGTTATTACTATTGTCATTTTTTTTGTTAATTATCATTTAATATTTGTTATTTATTAATAATAATTAAATTTAATGGTTCAAAAAAATAATAAATGAAGGCTTTATAACGCAAAGCCATTTATCTGTCCGACAAAATCCTGCCTTTAACTAACTGCAAGTTGTAATAATGGCCCTAAATATATTAACTTTATCATGTTGCAACTTTCACAAAATAATAAAAATTAAATATTGTAGCTTTATCTATTTTAAATCAAAAATCCCTAAGCGCTTTTAATTAAATGCCGCTAAATGAGCATTTTCGCCCACTGTGCTGCGTAATGAAAAGTCGACTTGCCTATTAATTAGGGTGATGGATTATACGACTTTTTTAAGAAACCGGTTTTCAAATAGTTTGAAATTTAGAATTTAAAAAAAACCGTTTGCTATTTTTAAAATTCAGAAAAAACCGGTTAACCGGTTCGAATATATAAAATATAATATTTAAAGAAAAAATTAAAAAATATTGTAAAAAAAGATTATAATAAAAATTATAACTAAATATGAAAATTTAACAGTTTATATACATACGTCTGGCTGCACAATAACGCAATAACTGCATGAATGCAGTTGACTTATTTGGTTTTAATTAGTTGAATTTAAGGACAAAAGGTACTCTTTACAAGTAAAAAAAATAAATACAATAAATTAATACATAAATAAATAAGACTTTTTATAAGGCTGTTATAATTTTTTTTATCTCCTTCTGTACATATTTTAAATGTTAAATAGATGTTTAAAACTAATATGCACTAACGTATTTTGTTTGAAATGATTTCTGTAATTTGAAATACATTTTAAAGGCTAGGGAGAAAATCATTAAAATTTTTTATTTTTATGATTTTTGGAAACTTTTCGCATAATAAATATACTATGATTAGTTACAAAGATATATGAAAATAAACTAAAAAAAATAAAAAACCGGCTTTTTCGGATGAAAAAACCGGTGTATTCAATATTCGAAAAATCAACATTTAGAAAAAACCGTCAGCAGAAAGAGAAAAAAACCGGGTTTTCCACCGGTTTTAAAGCCGAGTCGATCACCCTACTATTAATATACGTATAAGATACGTTACAAATTTTCTTAAAGACCGAAAATTTTTTTTCAGTTTTGATCACATACTTTTACTTTTTAATTATTTTAATGCTGCTTCTTTCCAAAGTAGATATTAGTTTTTTTTACACACGTTTGCATTTTAATTTCAATCATTATCATATTATATTATTATATTTTTATTCGAAATGAATACAATCAAGCCCAGTGTAGTTCTTTTTGGTCAAAGTCTAGAAACTTGTTCTTTTTTTATTTAAAATTAACATGACGTCAGTTGTTTATGAATTTGCATAACACTCTTAATTTCACATTAATATTTTGTAACGGTTTTTTTGCAGATAAAAATTATAAAACAAACAGGTTTTATATTTAAACATTATTCTTAAATAAAGTAATTAATTTTTTATGCATATGTATGTATGTATATGTTTAAGATTTTATTAAAATAAAAATATATTTTCGATTACTATCCTTCAAATTAATTAAAGAGATGAATAAATTCGTTTTATTTTCAAAGTCTAGAATAATTAATTTTTTCATAATAATTTTTTTTTTTCGTTTTTTTTATGTGTACATCTTTTATTTTTGTTACTCTTTGTGGAACTTCTTCTACTTTGATCTTTTTTTTTTAAGAAATAGATTATGATGTTTCTGGCCTTGACTTTTGTTAACGTTTATTTGTACAGAAAATATTTATGTAAAAAAGAAAAAAAACCCTCATGTGGTCACTGTCCCATCAACGTCATTATCATTACTGTATATTTATGGAATTTTTATTGTTTTTTTTTTTAAATTTTATAAAAGTAATTTATAATTAATAAGTTGATGTTTTATTATTATTTAAACTTGCTTAAAATTTTAATTTTATTTGCTATAAAAAACTTCATATTATTGGTTTTGTTTAAAATTAGATGCGCTAGCAATTATGTTTAAAGCTACCTTCACATTTAGAAAATATTTGCTCATATATATGATGTCATTCCGTTTGTAACACATAAAAATATTTATTTTAGAAATATCTATTTTATCCATAAAGTATGTATTTTCTGAATAGGGATTTAATTTTATAACGATCTATATATGTCCGTCTGTCTGTCCGTCTGTTGAAAGCACGACTGTTGAAAGCACACAAGGTTTGAAAATGGACTAAATTGGAATATAAGGAAGAGAGTTTAAGCTCGTAATGCAAGAGTAGGTCGAAAAAAACATGTCCTTCCAACATCGAATAAAATGCAATTGTGTCCAAACGTATTAATGTAACGTAAAAATTACTTAAATCTATGCGTTAGAAAAGGAGTTGTAGAATGCACTAAAATTTATACCGCACAGTGTATTTTTCGGTATATTTAAAATTTAAAACGTAATAAAACTGACAAAATTAGATGTATGATTCTGAAATTTTGCAATCAGTGCTTTTTGGTCAAAGGATTTGCACTAAAGGAAAATAAACGTGACACGCCCTAAATTGAAATATCTGAGTTGAGTTTATTGGCAGAAACTACTTCAACACGCCTACTATAACGCCCACTTATCAGGTAGTCTACTGTTAATGAAATTTAAAAGCTCATAAAACCGACAAAATTATAGGTATGATGACGAAATTTGCTACATATATCCTTCTAATCAATGTCATTGTTACGATAGGAAATTTAGGTGACACGCCCATTTTAACGCCTACCTCCCATATAAAATTTATATTTTATTTCTCTATGGACAAAGTTTTGGAAGAATAAAGAACTATATTGAAATATATCTGTTTTATTTATTAGCATAAACTACTGTTAATAACAAAATAATAAATTTTGTGCTATAAAAGTACATAAATTTGGTGATGGGTGTAAAAAATTCGACACTGCCGAATATAGTGTTTTACATTAATATTAAAAGTTTTTAAAAATTAAAACTATTTTAAATTAATAAGCATTAATTTATAAGGACAAACATTTTACCATTTTTAGTGGTTACTTTTATTTCATTAAGTATTTGACTAGTGTCAAATAAAATAACAAACAGTAGAACTCATATTATGTTCCTTAACTAAGTGAAAACCATTCTGGATTGGTGTTTCCACCAAACTAACTTGCTCTTAATTAACCACGGCTGTAAACTGACGATGTATGATATAACCAACCATACCATCCGGTGTTTATGAGATCCCCGTTCGAATGCATTGGTCACTTTCATTTTTTCAAAATTTTTAAAGTTTGAGAAATTGAACTGTTTACCTACGTACAAAAGCTCTCCAAAAGCTCAGTCTAAGTGACAGGAAAAGCTTTCTGTGATAAAAAAAATCTGCTAACTCAGGGTCCTATAACAAACTTGAACAAATACATGAGCTGAAAATATTGAACTACAAATTAATGTTTATTTTTTCATATTTAAAATTAAGCAAACTCTATAATTATTTTGATTTTTAAATATTAATTAGGATTTAAACTAAATAGAGCCCATTATTTTATTGTAGCAGATTCCTTTGTACACTTAGGATGCAGAATAAAATAGCTGGCAATGATAACAATAACCAAAATTATCATTAAACATTTTTGTTTGTTTAAATAAATGCAATAAGACAGTTTTAGTTAAAGCGGCTCCAAAAAAGTATTCATTGTGCCTTTAAGAATGAGAATTTTGCTGGCTAAACGTATTTAGTCCCTTCTCTATTGTACAGGTGTGAACTGTTTAAAAGTTGTGACACCGTTAGTAAAGGGAAACTGAATGTATTGCTTAATAATATTATAAAATATGTATATGGATTGAGAAAGTTTGATTATGCTTCTTCTTTTTTCACTTATCTTTACGGAATCTTCCTGGATAGTCTGATGAAAATTCGTATTCTCAATCTCTACATAAAAATTATAAATTTACAAACTCCCAAATATAAATTTGACGAAACACGATTTTTTCAATCGCCTCGTAACCGAAACAATGTTTTGCCCCGACATCTATGTCTAGTGTCTGAGTGACAGTTTTATATACGTACCGCATTTTCCAATATTCTTAAATTATGAATTACATTGTAAGGAATATTTTTTCTGAATACTACTTTACTGATTTTTCCATAGTTTGGCAGCTATAGACGAAAAATGAAGCATGATGGAAAAAATTTACCTTTTCGAAATTTTAGCAATTTTGAGGAATTTTTTTTCGAGTAAGTGTTTTTCTTCTTATCGTTAGCTACAATTGTGCTGAAGACAGGAAAACAAACCTTCAATTGGTTTCCAAAAAAAAGTCATGGCAAAAATGTTCTTTGGGAAAGAAAAGCTTTAAGCAAAATATACTTGAGGCCACACAATCCGAAGAGCAGCTACAACTAATAAGTATTGTTAAAAATGCCAAATGAGAGGGAGTTTGCGCTCGATGATATCCACTAAAAGAATCAGCTTGAATTTATTATTCTATTTTTTATGTGGTATTTTTTACTTTCCTTAAATATTTAAAAATTTGAATTAAGTTGTTTGGCCAAAGACCACATTTATTGTTATATTTTTTGGACAAATTTTCTCCTTTTTTAAATTAACGTCCTCTATTTTTCATGGAAATGGACACCCTACGTAAAGTTTAAAGTGGATAACTTGCCTATGATTGAGCTAATGCCTTTGCCAAATGCCTTTGAATATGTTTAAACGCGTCCTTCAAAATTCGAATTTTAGGAATATGTATTTCCTAAATAAAAAATTTTTTTTTTTTAAATTTTTTTTTTTAACAAAAATGTGTCTCCAAGTAAAAATTTATTACAATAATTACTTAGTTTCTTGACCTTTTTTTATTTAAATATTAACTAAAATTATTTAAGCTTAAGGTCTTTGAATTATTTAAATAATATCTTTAATTTTTATTAATTCTTCCAATTTTTCGCTACTCCGTTGTGTAGCATCGTCAGGAAATATTGGTTTTGATATTTTGTAAAAATTTTTTGTGTGAAAAAATAAATTTTAAATAACAAACTTTTGAAAACAAAATTTTTATATTGAAAATATTGAAAATTTATTACATTAAAAACTTATTAGTTTTTTATTTAAAGAATTTTTTCTGATTTTTATTATTTATAAAACTTTTGAAAATAAAATAATAATAGGTTTTTCCTATCAGTGTTTGAATTTTGGAAATAAGTTTTTGTTAAATAATTTTTAAATTTAAAAAACAACTGTAACACGTCTTGAAATTAAATGATTGCTAAAATCTTTTTTGAAAAAAATCGATCGAGTGCCTTTAACACTGCAATTATATTTAATCCCATCTTTTATTTTAATTTAGAAACTAATTTTTTTTTAATATACAGAAATTAGCAATTTTACATATTTTTATGTAAATTTTTTTAAAATTTCTTTTATGCTGTTTAAAAATTGTATAGATGGTTTAAAAAAGGCCTTAAATTTTAATGATATTTTGTTACAAAATACATTTTTAAAGGTCTTTTTATTTGTTTAAACAATTTGGTAAATAAAACGTATCTTTTCTTACATTTCTTTGTTTTATATTTTATTTTTCTTATTTACACAAGTGTTTAAATAATGTTTCGTTTTCTTATAATTATTTTTCAATTTAACCGCATTTTTTTTATTTTAATATTTTCTTAAACCCGAAAAATTTATATTTTTGCTTTCGATCTGCCCGCGTTTACGTTTAAATTGTATCTGTTTGTATATTACCTGCTGACAACTTGAGTCAGGTATTAACACAAAAAAATACAAAAGATATACAACATAAAATTATCAAAAAAATAAATAAAGTCACACTCAGCACATTTTGACTTGTTTTGAATGCCGGTTGTCTGTGTCTGAGAGTTTCATTCATTTGTTTGAGAGGTATCCAAAACCAACTCGTTTATATTACTTCTACTTCTTTTCGAACGCAAAATATGATTTACAATTTAACTCAACACCACTACCTATACAAACAAATGCAATTGAGTGTATTGTGGGTGTTTTTGTTTATTTGTCTGTTAAACAGGAACAGAAATATACATTTGTAAATAGTTTTTTTTTTTGTAAATGACTTAAGAAAGAAGCAGTCATGATTTCAAAAGATTTAGGAAACGAACTTTATTACAGAATTAAGGATTTTTATACCCTTCACATAGAGTGTAAGGGTATATATAGGTTTGTCACACCGTGTGAAATTTCTACAATATTCGCTTGCGACATAGTACATATTTTTCGAAAGCTAATAATTAGGAAAGTCTATTAAGCCATGTCCATCTGTCCGTGTCGCCCAGACCCGTGTGAAGTATACTGAGATACGACCACCTCGTTTTGATCACAACAACGTGGCATCGAATCCCAGCTGAGCCAAAAAATTTTTTTTTTATTTCTATATTATTTATATTTTTATTAATTTTTTTTTAATTATTTTTATTATTTTTTATTTTATATATTATATATTATTTATATTTTTCTTATTTTTTTTAAATTTTTTTTTTATATATTTTTTTTATTTATTTTTTTTTATTATTTTTTTTTTGTTAACATACATACATACGTACGTAAATTTTTAATTTTACAATGGGATGTTTTTATATATGTATGTTTTTTAAATGTATGTACGTATTTTATATGAGATGAATGGTGATACAAACTATGGTTATTGCATGACTACACGTTGTGAAGGGTTTATAAGATTCGGCACGGCCGAATATAGCAAAATTTATGTGAATATTTTTTGCGAATATCTATAATATTAACATTAAATAATTGCCAAAACTTTTCAAGCTGCAGAGTGAGCTTGATCAAATAAATAAAAAAAAATTTATAAATTTTTTACTTCTGACTTTTAATATATTCTTTGGTATGTACATTGTAGAGAAGGGTAATCGGTTACTTTAGTTAGTTTTTGCCAACAACATAGTTTAAGCCTTCTTTTTTCAATCGAAAATTTTATAATGCCTTTATTTTTTACAATCAAAAACTTAAGAGATTAAAATCAAAGCAAACTTCATATTCATACATAAAAAGCAAACAAGTATAATTATTATATAAAACTTAAAAATAAAGAAATTAAGTAAGTATAATTTATATATACTTTTTAAAGATAAAGAACCGTTATTAAATTAATACAAATGCATATTTCAAAAAACATAGTTCAATGATATAAACAAAAATAAGGTCGAGGCGATACATTAATATAAGAGTAAAATAGATGTAGCTTATTACCTAGGACTCAAGAAAACGTGTGCAGGCAAAACTTACAACATTACCCTGTAAGCATTATTATTATCGCACCGCTTCAATAGTTCCGAAATTTATATTAATATTTTTATTTATTTGATCAAACTCACTCTGATAAAAGAAATGTTTTCTACATCAGAAAATATGGCCTGCTGAAGATTGAAAAATGTGTGAAAAATTATACAATTGTACTGTGTGTAGATTCAAAAAGAAATAAAAAAAATACATTTATTTATTGTAGTTAACTATAGCTACAATTAATATATAAAGCTGATAAATGCAAACGATAATAATAGTGTTTACTCACTCAGCAACTTAGCTGTGAAAATCTCACCATATATACGGAGCTACAATTTTAACTAAATATTCGAATTCGCAATATCGGCGTCAAATATTAGCATCCGTATTTGCATTTGCGAAAACTTAAAAACTGATATTCCTTAATTTATTTTTTATTAAATCTGCCAACAAATACAGATCATAAAACGGAGGTTGTAGTTTAGTGCTTGTGTCACTGAACAACATAACCGAGGGAAGCTGGTTCGAATCCCAGGTGGCCCAAAATTTTTTTTTATTTCATAATTTTAGGATGGGTTCGTAAACAAGAGACATAAAAGAGAATAAAATTCAATATTCAAAATCAGATATGGCATTGGAAATAATAAAGCCAAATGACGTATAACATTAAATCTGAAATCTAGGCTAAGTTATGCTGTGGTCGCTATACCTATGTACAAAATGATGAAAGAAATTATAAGATTCGGCATGGCCGAATATAGCACTCTTACTGGTTTATTTTTATACCCGTTTGTAACACATCGAAATATCCATTTTAGACGCCATAAAGTATATATTTCTAAATCGGGGTTTAATTTTATGACGATATAGCTATGTCCGTCCGTCTGTTGAAAGCAAAATAGAGTTCAAACCGAAAAAGTTAGAGGTCTGAAATTTTGACAGAATATTTCTTATACAAAAGGTTTGTTTGGTATTTGGGGATAAATGGGATAAATCAAAATATTAGAAAGGGAGTTATAGCTCATAATGCAAAAGTAGTTTGAAAAAATATTTTAATTTTTTTTTCAAAATTAAGTAATTATTATTTTTTTTAAATTTGTTTTCTTTACATATGTATGTACATATATTATTCCCTTACTGTTAATAACTATACACCCTTATTTTGAACTTTATTACGGTAACTAAGATTGTAACAAAATTGACTTAAGTGTCAATTCTTATATAAAAATTTTTAGTTTTCATTTTTATAACGTTATAACGTTTTTGTTAGTGTTAATTTTATTACAAAAATTCAAAATAAGGGTAATAATGTAAGCAATTAATTTTTTTTAAATTGCAAAGGTTTAACCCACATTTGCTCTTAAACTATAATAAGAAGACAAACTTTTAATCACAAAGAATAAAAAAAAATTGACATTTTGTTAACACACTTAAATCCCCAATAACAATTTTTGTTTTAAAGAGCATTGAAGCAAAAATATATTAACAACAAAAAACAATATTTAAAACTATGTAGTCGTTGTACAAAACGTATTGAGTTGTTTAATTTTTTATTTTATTATTAGGCACACCTCTGCTATCTATAATTGCTGAAAATGTCAGTTGTAAACAAATATTCAAATAAAACATAAACAATACCAAATAGAGGCTTGTATTTTTAAAGTTGTTCTCGGGTTCTTTAAAACCATCATCATATTATTAGTTTTTTTAACGCAACCATGAATCATACTAAAATGTAAAAAAGAAATAAAACTGAAATCATAAAAGTACTTGAAAACAAAATAAAACATTTTTCATAATCAGTGTTGTCAACTATTTATAACCAAAAGGCGCTAGACATTAACTCAAAATGCAATAGAAAGCGCTAAAATTTTATTTTGTCTTTGATTTTCTTAAACATTTTTTGAATAAAAATCTATTAAATCACCTCAGAGATTTATTTATTAATAATTATAAGAGATAATTTTATGACTTTAGCACGGCTTAGGGTAATTTTTTGTTAATGCTGTTAGTATTTAACAAAGCAGAAATAAAACCACCAAATGTTTCAGCATACTTATGGTGTCCAAATCTGCGGTATCATTTTAATTTTAATAAAAACAAGGAGTTGCTTTGATATATTACAAATATTTTTATTTCACTTAATTACAAATAGGTCCCGGTTAAAAATTGAAAACTATGTCAGTCAAGTGACACCCCTACTGGCTCGGCAAGATTGCAATCTTTTACCAAAATTTTCAATATCGTTTTTCAATAAACTGTAGTCAATGGTTGATATCTGCTCGATAATGTCGTTTTTGAGCTCTTGAACTGCTGTACACGTTAGATTTCAAAAAGCCATACAAAAAATAATCTAAAGGTATCAAATCGCGGGGGTTAGGTGTCTATTATAAGAATACTAGAAAAGCCCGGCGCGCGTTGCTGCGCCCCTTAATGAATCAAAATGCATTCTGAATTTTAATTAAATATCCAGTGCAAAAATCTAAGAATTATAACTTTTTTGAATGGGCGTGGCACTGCCCGCTTTTCTAATCACGAAATTATATAGTCATGTACAAAGTTTCAGAAAAATCGATCTAGTGCAAGATCTAAAAATGATAACTTATTTCTTATGGGCGTGGCACTGCCCAATTTTCTAATCAAAAAATGTTTTGGGGTGCAAACTGGAGAATATCATCGGACTCGTCATGGGGCTTGGGTGGCTGGTGAACATGCTGGGGCTGGGGCTCGAGGGAATCTGTATTTCTTTCTTCTATTCTATTTCTTATTTTCATTTATTATATCTTTAGCAACCCTGTCTCTCTCTCTTTTCTTATCAATCTATCATTCTTGTGTAAAGGAAAACACAATGGACCATATTGGTATCCGAGTGTGGGTGTTGGAGGTGGCTCTTGCTACCTGCATCCCCCTTTCCTTCCTACCTCCCATTAAATCGCACGATCTTGTTGATCAATTCACTTGTCCTCTACGAGAATAATGCGATTTTTGAACTTTTTATTAAAAGATCTATTGCTTTTCTTAATGTGTGCCAAGGGGCACTGTCCTGTTGAAACCAATTGTTCTCGATTTAATCACAAAACGCATCACATCATCTCCCTGTAACGATTTCCCAATGTGAACATCCATTATAATGTTTACTATTATTGCTTTTAAAGAAGGTATTTTTTTTGTTATATTAGTTGGCTTCCATACATACATCTTTTAAACAACATTTATTATCCGATAATTGGGGATCTTTAAGTTTGTTCTAGCCATTATGTTTAGTTGATACTTAAGTTTTTACTAAATAAGCCATGCATTTCAAGAAAGCACAATTGTACTAAATTATTTTATAATTATTCAGTTTTGGTAAAAATATTACGTCGTTTTGATAATTTTACTTTTAAAGAAAATCGTGCTCATCTAGAACGTCTTTAAAAAAGGCACTCTTTAGTTTTTAAAACCCGTCAAATATAGCGCAGAAAGCGCTAAATTGGCATGTTGACTAACAGTAGTAGCTTTTCTTGTACTTACTTTTGTTTGTGTTACTAATGTAACTGCTGGTTTTAGCAACATTTTATATGGTTTGTCCTCTCCGGTTATCATCGTGTTCATTCTGATCGCTATCAAACATTAAAGAAGGATCTGAAACAGAGGTTACTTCTTGATGCATTCTACTTCAGATTGTTTATCTGCTGCTCTTTAAGTTGTATCAAAGTAGTTTTGAAAATTACTAATATTAGGGCGTTTCAACGATTTTTTAAAATTAAGAACCATAATCTAATTTTTCTTTTTATAAGATCCAATAGTATGTTTTTTACTTTAAGCTTAGTCCATCTTGTCTAAGGCTTTAAATTTTCCAATAATAATTTCTTCCTATGAGATCTTGTTCAACTACTTAAAGGCTTGATTGATTTCTTGTATTTCTTTACAGTTTTCAGTACCGTCCTTACTTTTTGTATAATTCTTTGACCAGACTTTTGATATTTGGTTTTTATATTTCATTTCGAGAACCAAGACAAGTAATAATTAATAAGCCTGACATTACAACGTATGAATTAAATAGAAAAGCATTACGTCATTTCGATAATTTTACTTTTTAAAGGCTATAATACACGGCATGTTTTTTACATCTGACTTTAAAATTTGTGAGACATATGTAAATCTACATGTCTGCCAAAATTGTACTTTTACAGGCAACCGTCGCTGACTGCTTTGCAGCAGCAGAGATTTCTGCCAACGGCTGATTTTTGTCAGATGTCTCAACACATGTTTTTTTACAGAAGTAATGTTTTAAAGGTAACACACGACATGTTCGTATTAGCAGTGGAGAATTTGACAAGTCAGATGTAAAAAACATGCCGTGTATTAGCTTCTTAAGTAAATCGTGGTAATCCAGTGCGTTTTTAAAAATTGTACTTTTGAGTTGTTAAAACCCGCTAAATATAGCACGATAAGCGCTAAATTGTCATCGCGTTTATAATACTTAACACAGGTTATATGCAAACCACGTTTTTACTTGACAATATCCGTCAATGAAATTTGTACGTACATATGTACATGTTTGTATGTGTGTTTTAAAGAACACGAAACCGCGAACAATGTGTTCTTTAATTTTTTTATTTACTTATATGCCTGCATATATTTTTCCTTTCAATCAAAGGCAGTCAAACTCAAGTATATATTGTACATACATATGTACATACATATGTATGTATATTTTAAAAGGCAGACAAATAGAAAAATACAAAGTAAGAGTGGTTTTTTTGATTAAGTGTTTGTCAAGTATAACGAAAAAAAAACATTTGCAATTTATGAGTCTAAAGGTAAAAACTAAATTCACTTATGTAAAAAGTATCACAGCATTACATTTTAATGCATAATTTTGTATGTATTTTACATATTTTTTATGCATCAAATTTTTACATAATGTAAACTTTAATAATCATCTTGTTTAATATTCATTTCAATTTATGTGATATTTGGTACTTTATTTTGTATATGATTTTACATAATTGGGTAATTCACAAAAAGTTTTAGGTTTCGTATTGTCATAATGTCATAATTTTCGAAAAAATTTTAAAATTAATTAAAAGTTTTGTATTGTCATAATGTTATAATTTCCGAAAAAAAATTAAATTAATTAAAAGTTTTGTATTGTTTATTGTACAATTTTTAAACCTTTTAAATACATCCCAGCAAAATAACATATTACAAAATAATGAGTTGAATGTACTAAAAAACAGTTCTTCACTACTTTTAATTTGGCATCTAAACCTATTATTTTAACACGGCGATGTCATTGGAGCAAGTACTTACCACGCTTGCTTACAAATAGGGACTTAAATAAGTACTTACTACCCTCACTTACAAATAGGGACTCGTAAAAGTACTTATTACAATCACTTATAAATAGGGCCTGAAAATAAGTACTTACTTTTATTGCAATATATAAGTACTTAATTTTAGTAACCTAAATAACCCATTACTATTATGGACTTACAGAAGTCGTTCGGTTCTTTTAAGGAAGAAAATTCGGTTAAATTATTCTACGATACGTTAATTTGAAATTTAAAAATCAGTGAAAATCTATAAGTCATTACTTTTTTTATGAAATGCTAAATTACTAAACTGTCAGTTTTTCTCTCTTACGAAAATAAAAAATTTTCGAACAGAAAAACTGTAGTAATATATACAACTGTTGCTTCATTCTATATTATTAAATTTTAACTTACTTTTAATTATTTAAATTCAAATTTAATTTTTAACCCCAACTAATAGGTCAATAATAAATAAAGTATGTTAAGTGCGTGAGTTGAAGTTACTTTTTTTAAACCATAATATGCTAGAAACTTGTGATAGAAAACAAGTAAGAATGCTAGATTTGATTATGCAGAATTTTATATACCCTTTACACAGTTTCTACCATCCTGACAATACCATAACTGACAATTATATGGTGCAACTATGAACAAAACTTATTTAGGAAATCTATAGTTTAACATTATTTTCCAATTTTTTTTTGCCGATATCTTTGTCGGTAACTAATTCACTGAACCAAGATTTGCTCTAAATGTTGTCAAAGGTACATTTTTATACCCTTCACTTGTAGTGCACAAGGGTATATATAGGTTTGTCATTCCGTTTGTAATTTCTACAATTTTCATTTCCGACCCCATAAAGTATATATTTTCTAAAAGAGGAGTCGATTAAGCCCTGACCGTCTGTCTGTCTGCCCGTCTGTCCGTGTGTTGGTTGAAATCAACTTTTATAAGCAACTTTATGTTCCCTAGATCCGTGTATGGTATCAATCTCTTGGAAATATCCAGGAATGAATCGCTATTGAAATTCAGCACAATCGCCCCATAACTTTCTGAGATATGAGCAAAAAACCACGACCACCTCGTTTTTTTTCACAATTCCAACAACAACATGCATATATACTAGTTAGAGTAAACGTGGCATCGAATCCCAGCTGAGCCAAAAATAATTTTTTTTTTTAATTATATATTATATTTTTTTTTTAATTTTTTAAAAAAAATTTTTTTTATTTTTAAAAAATTTTTTTTTTAAATTTTTTTTTATTGTTTTTTTTTTGTTTTAAATACATATTTTTTTTTTTCGTAATTTTTTTTTTTTTTTAACAATTTATAATTCTGCAATGGGATGTTTCGTATATGTATATATTTCATATATATATGTACGTATTTCATATGAGATGAACGGTGATTAGGGCTTGGAAACCGGGAATTCCCGGGAATGAACCACTTTATATTTCCGGGAAAATTTTGCTCTTATTCCCGGGAAAACGGGAAATAAAAAATATGTAGTATAGTAGGAAATATATTTGATTTTATTTTTAATTTCTTATCTGTTTTGGTAAATTTAAAGGATATTTGAATAAAAAGTGAGGTTTTTAATTTGTTAGCGTTTTTTGTTTGTTAAGTATTTACAACTTTTCTCAAATACGAATATGTAAAAGAAAAACAAACATCATAGGTCAAAAATAATTCACGCCAAAGTTAACGACTTTCTGGAATTATTTTTAATAAGTGCTTATAAATTTCAAGTGAATTAATTATATACATACATAATTAAATGTTTTCTTGTATAAAAATGTTTTTTATAACAATCGTAAAACCAGCAGTAGTTTCCGTGGTTCATTTTTATAAATATAATCGTATGTACGAATTCTTTTTAAAAGTGGTCACATAATTTGTAGGTATAATTTTTTTATTTATGATTGAATTTTTCTAATAATACTTCTTTTGAAAATTCACTTTGTTTAGAAGCAAAATGTCTGAAGCTTGGAACTATTTTCAAAAAGTAGACAACTCAGCACAATGTAACATTTGCCCGAAAAGGCTAATATTGAAGGGCGGTCTCATACGGCACCTTCTTTTAGTTCACAAAATAAAATTTAAAAACGATTCTTCAACACCTGCACCAAATAAAAAAAATAATTCCACCATTAAAAGTTTTTTAGACACCCAAACATTACCAGAAATTGTTTCAAAATTAGCAGCAGTCGATGGAATATCTATTCGAACAATTACACAAGGTTCTTTTATTCGTCAATGTTTTTTCAGTAAAAATATGACGTTACCAAAATATGAACCTGATGCTAAAAACATTATAATAAAATATTACAACGCCGTTAAAAATACGATGGTGAAAACAATATCGAGTCAAATTTGCGACAATTTGAGGTTTGCTCTTGTATTAGACGAGTGGAGTAGTGTTGCCCAAAAAAGATATTTAAATATCTGTTTACATGGCAATAATTATTTTTATAATTTGGGTTTAGTTTATATTGCCGGAAGATGTAATGCTGACACAATAAGGACTCTAATGGAAAATAAACTACTACTAAAATAATAAATTATTAACCAAATCGTGATTTTAAAGTTAACAAATATTATTTATTTTAAAAGAAATATTATTTTCGGGAATCCCGGGAATTCCCGGGAAAACGATTTTTTAATTCCCGTTTCCCGGGAAAATAAAAACACCGGGAAATCCCAAACCCTAATGGTGATACAAACAATTGTTATTGCATGACTACACGTTGTGAAGGGTATATAAAATTCGGCACGGCCGAATATAGCACTTTCACTTGCGCTATATTCGGCCGTGCCGAATCTTATATACCCTTTACAACGTGTAGTCATGCAATAACAGTAGTTTGTGTCACCATTCATACATACATATATAAAAACATCCCATTGTAAAATTATAAATTCACGTATGTATGTTAAAAAAACGAAAAAAAAAAAAAAAATTAAAAAAAATTATTATATATAATATATATAAAACAAAAAAAAAATAAAAAAAAAAATTAAAAAAAAATAATAATAAAAATATAAATAATATGTTAAATAAAAAAATAAAAAAAAAATTAAAAAAAAATTAAACAAGTAAAAGCGCTATATTCGGCCGTGCCGAATCTTATATACCCTTCACAACGTGTAGTCATGCAATAACAGTAAATTCACGTATGTATGTTAAAAAAAACAAAAAAAAAATAAAAAATAAAAAAAAAATTTAAAAAAAAAAAATTTAAAAAAAAAATTAAAAAAAAAAAATTATTATATACATATATAATATATATAAAACAAAAAAAAAATTAAAAAAAAAAAAATAAAAAAAAATAATAATAAAAATATATATAATATATTAAATAAAAAATAAAAAAAAATAAAAAAAAAATTTTAAAAAAATTTAAAAAAAAATTTTTTTGCCTTAGCTGGGATTCGATGCCACGTTTTCTCTAACCAGTATACACGTTTGTATGTATGTATGTTGTTGTTGTAATGTTGTTTTTATGAAAAGAAAATCGAGGTGGTCGTGGGTTTTTGCTCATATCTCAGTTGTTTATGTACCGATGTTTCTGATTTTCAATACCGATCTACTCCCGAATATTTCTGATATTTTAATACCTTACCCGGGTCCAACCTATGTCGGGGGGCTTCAAAAAGTTGATTTCAACATACACACGGACAGACGGTCAGACGGACAGACGGTCAGGGCTTAATCGACTCCTCTATTCATAAGCTTTCAGAAAATATATACTTTATGGGGTCGGAAATGAAAATTGTAGAAATTTCACACGGAATGACAAACCTATATATACCCTTTTTCACTGTGTGAAGGGTATAAAAAAAATTTTTAAAAAATTAAAAAAAAATTTTTTTTGGCTCAGCTGGGATTCGATGTCACGTTTTCTCTAACCAGTATACACGTTTGTATGTATGTATGTTGTTGTTGTAATGTTGTTTTTGTGAAAAAAAATCGAGGTGGTCGTAGGTTTTTGCTCATATCTCAGTTGTTTATGTACCGATGTTTCTGATTTTCAATACCGATCTACTCCCGAATATTTCTGATATTTTAATACCTTACCCGGGTCCAACCTATGTCGGGGGGGTCAGACGGACATACTGACAGGGCTTAATCGACTCCCCTATTCATAAGCTTTCAGAAAATATATACTTTATGGGGTCGGAAATGAAAATTGTAGAAATTTCACACGGAATGACAAACCTATATATACCCTTTTTCACTGTGTGAAGGGTATAATGAAACAGAGATAATCGTAATCTTATCTCAGCTTATACTGTGCCCAATTAACTGATTTTCAATAGCAAAACTCCCGAAAGTATATCCTATAAATTGATACCATTTAAGAGACTGAACTATACGTGGTGGCCTCAAAAAGTTGATTTCAACATATACACGGACATACAGAATAAGCGAAATTAATTCCTTTATCTATAGAATATATATATATATATATTTAATAGAGTCTAAATTTAGTATTGCAGAAATTACAAACGAAGTGACAAACTTATATATACCTTTTTACACTTTGTGTGAGGGAATATAAGTAACAGTTCAATATCAAGGTCAAAAAAATCAAAACAAAACCACAAGTGTTTTTATAAATATTTATTTAGCTTTTCTTGTGGCATAAACATAGGAGTACAGGTATATTCCCAAACGCAAGTTACTTTGCAGTAGGAAATAACAAATTTCTCCTAAACGCAACCCATAAATTTTTAACAATGTATTCTGTTCCAAAATGATTAAAGACAGCAATAGTAATGCGTTAGAATTTATTAGAATATATTGTAATATTTTAATGGTTGAGTTTTTAAAGAAGTTTGCAATTTCTTACTGCTATGCAATATGCGTTTAGAAATACACTCTACATGTAAAATAAACGGCACAAACAATTTAGAAAAAAGTAGTTTTTATAAATAAAGAAGATGTCTTAAATGGAAAATTAGGTCTTAACGGAACTATAATAATCTATTACTAAGTCTGTACCAAGTCATAGATTTTGCAAACATCTATGTTTTTTTTCAATTTGTCATTGCCTGCATCTATTTTAAAATAATGCAGTATAGTTTCTACAACCACAATTGTAACATAATAACACTTTTATCTTGTTACTTGATTAACAAATTGTTTAAACAGTGTTAAATTAATAACAATATTTTGCTACACTTAAGTTATTGTGTTAAAATTATGAATCATTTCAAATCAAGCGTGATTAAATTAAATAATTTCGAATATAGTTTAAATAAAACATTATAGTATTATTGTTTATTTATTCTTATGATCATATAATAATACAACGCAATGTTTATTTTTTACACAATATAATAAAATTAGCACCATTAGGGGCTATTGTTAAAGATCTGTTCATTTCGTTTGAGTGTTTTTTGAAACACTTTCCTAGCATGTAAATATCTTAATTTTTGTAAGCATATTTTTTTATAAAATTTAAGTCTTATTAAAGGTGATTGAACTTTTAAATGCTTAATTTATTTAGCGTAAACTTTTGTTGATTTTCTGAAGCATTACTTGTCGACAAAAATATTGACAGAAATTTAAGATCTATGAGTTATAAAGATTTCTTTTCTAAATATTAGATTATATGTATTAGAGTGACCGGATCTCATATAGGGGGAAAAAAGGTTGAAATCTTGTTCGTCTGGACCCCATATAACTAGGGGCATTTTAACATACTCTACCCTCTGTAGCTCTGCTCCTGAGAAAGAACTTTATATACCCGATTTATTAATGTAATCTACTGATGTTTGCAGAATGTGCCTTGAGACAGTGGCGCATGTTGTATGCGAATGTCCGGCAATGGCTGGCAATAGACTTAGTACCATTGGCAGGCACACGTTGGATGTGAGTGCTATGGGGTAAATTAGTTTGGGGCAGATGCTGGCGATTACAAAGTACTATGTGATGAGGATTGTAGATAATCATCATTCTGCAATGTGAAGTCACAAAAGTCTAGAGCAAACTCCTGGGACGGCACGGGACTCAGTGAGATCGGGGAAACCATGTAATCTCTGGGAAAAGGAGCCCGTTTATGTATATCAAGAGCTTTTACCCGATATGTCACAACCCCATTCAGGTATGTCCAAAATGGCCCCCATAACACTCAGAATATTTTTAATACTAGAGAGGCACTTAGTGATGCCAGGTGACGTTTTTGGGATCAAAGGCTGTTGTAACTCTGTTTGACTTAAAATAACAACAATTATATATAAATATTATTTTGAAGAACAACATTTGCTTTCTTTTCATATATTAAGCTTGTTTTTATTATTTGTATTTGGCCAAAAATTAAATTTTTTTTTAAATTTTGAACGACAAGCAGCACGGGTTACGTTGTTTAATCCAGCTCAATATCTCAATTTCTGGAAAGGGAGTTTTTTTTTTGTTGGTTCCAAACGAACAAAATTACGACATCCGACAAAATTCAGTCAACCTAGTACATACATTGTTTGTATAGTGGCATGTTAGGATTGTTAATGTGTTGGTAACAATATAGACTAATTATGTACTAAATTTTTTTTTTTATTTTTTAAAGCTTAAAGAAAATTTCTTATACTTAAAATTTTTAACAGAAAACTCTTTACCCCTTAAGACTTAAATCTATCTCGTTGGTATAGAAACTGAAAAAAAAAGTCGTTTTTCATTTGTAAATTTTAGGAAAAACACCGAAGCAATTATGTTTTGGTGCTTATATCTTAGTTAGTTTCAAACATATTTATTAGTTTTTCTCAGAAATAGTTTTTAAGATCACGGCTAATAATTTTAAGTCTTTTCCGTATTTAAAAATTATTAAGGGACTTTAAAAGATTGAAATATTTAAAAAATATATATTCTTCCAAATAAATTTTGTCTATAACTTTGCCGATTAGTGATCGACTTGTACAAAATTTTAACGAATATCTTTGTAGGCATTCCATATTTATTAATAGTCACAAGCGTGTCTATAAACTATCATAGGGCTGACAAATTTTAATTGTTTTGTTAAAAACAAGGGAACACAGAGTCAATCGTGTTTATTTACTCATATCTCAGAGTGATGGGGCGATTGTGCTGATTTTCAATAAAAAAAATAATAATAATCTTCTTCTAGTCGCGGTGTTTGTGATTTAACTCATCCGAAATGGCTCGAACGATTTTAATCAAATTTTGTGTGCATATCGGGTAGGTCTAAAAATCGGTAAACAATTTATATCCCTCAACGCCACGCCTTTTTTCACGTCTCTCAGGTAGGCTAGACTTTTTTATCACGCCTACTTTAACGCCCACTTTTTTAATTATGTACTTGCATCGATTTAGTTTTTAGTATTTTTTTTTTAAATTGTACACAATTTATAGTCCAGCCAATGCAGAAATAAACGTTTGAGAATCGGTCTTATCCCTAAGGAACAATTTATGCCTCACCTTCTTTAAAGTACTCAAAGTAAGTTAGTTATTTTTATTGAACTAAAAATATATTTCCTAGAAAAAATTTATATGGCAAAACAATGTTTGCCGGGTAATGTATATAATTTAAAAGTTACACACGCAATGAAAAAATATGGTTATGGTAACCATAATCGAAGAGCAACATACTATTATTGAATTGTATGATTATGGTTAAAACATATAATGGTTACCAGTTATCAATATTATGTTTAATTAAAGTATCATTCAATAATCATATACATACATATATGACTACAATTTAAATCGACAATCTTTGCTTTTTTACAGCAAATTATTGTCTTTTGCTGTAACATACACATATTGATTGTACTTACCAATTTAATTGCAATTTTTATACCAATATATTTTACATTTTCTCGTTTATTTGTAAATTTTCTTTAATTTTTTAAAATTTTTGTTAATTTTTTTGACATCTCAAACTTTTAAAATAATAAAAATTTATTCAGCAAGAAAAAGAAGAACAGTTGAAATCAAATTATTATTAAAAAAAATCATAGATTGATTAATTTGTAATCATACTGTTGTCTCACCTATTATTTAATGCTTATTTGTAATTTTTAATGCTTTTGATTATAATGTTATTTTTGTCAAATTATTAAGTATGTAAATATTGCGTATTTGAAGTGTTTTGCATTGTTTATTATTCGGATTAGAGATGGGAGTTCATTCCAGAGACGAATGGCATTAACATATACATGTCTCTCAGATATCTGTTTATGGAATCGAATGGAGTTTGTTCTATAGCCTCTCTTTGATCTTGAGAATTGTTACCTTATGTAAAGATAAGATTATCTTAATGAACAAATTTTAACAGATTTTCGAACGGAACATTTGATTCATTTGATATGAAAACTGAGATATTCTACTATTTCTTGATCATCCGTAAACATATCTAGCAACATTGCTGTAAGCAACCTGTTCATTAAGATTCTCATCCATACATTAGAGTGGGTAGTATATATGTCTTGGCAAGCATCATGCGGATATTAATTAGTGTAAAATACTGAGTCATCCAAAGATTGCTGAGCATAGTGTACACTGTTCTACATATGACATTTTTACTAAAAAATTTAATCTATAGAAAAGTTGATCCACTGAAATTTCTTTTATAGAAAAACCTTTATAAAGTCTTTGTATATAAAAACTTATATACTGTAAACTATTATGCTACAAATATGTCTTAGGAAAAAATTGTCTTAGTAAAATGTTTTTCTCAAAAACATGTTATATTAAAAATATTTCTCTTAGTAAAGAAAAATTATAGAAAATTCGGTATAATAACATTTTTCTACAGAAAAGCAAATATACTAAAAAAAAAATTCTAAAAGAAACTGTTATACAAAAAAATTCTAAACGAAACTGTTATACTAAAAAATTTCTACAGTAACTCTGTTATATGGACACATTAAGAAGAAAATTTTATTCTGACAATTTTTCTATAGGAAATACGCTACGATGACAGTTAATTTATTTTTTTTTTTAATTTTTCAATAATTAATACACTGGCAGCTTACTAAATCCTAAAATATAAAAAAATGCAACTGAATATTATTTTACATTTGGTTAAAGTTTAATAACGTATGTATGTGTGTATGTATATATGGCTGTGTTTATTTAGAAACCTTTTTTGATTACAATGATACAATAGTCGAGTTACATTAAAATTCAAAATGTTTCTTAATAAGTAGTTAATTGTGGGTTTGGTTGATGTGACAACAAAGAGATAATGAAATTTTTTTTATCACACAATAGATTTGTATTACATATAATATTATCGTGATTTTATGGGCTTAACAAGAAAACTAATCCCTAAAGTTTAATATGTATGTATGTGCATTTGTATGTATGTTGCATTTTTATCTCTTATTGCATTACAACTCAGACTTGCATCAGAAATATGTATGTCATAGTGTCAAAAGAATTAAAAAATTAAATAAAAAACCTCAAAATAAAATAACCTTATTTATATATATGTATATATACTGTCTATATAGTTGCAAACTTTTATGATCCAAAAATAAATAAAAATAAAATCATAAATAAATGCATGAAATGAGAAACTAGTTTGTGTCTTAAATCTTTTGTGTTATACAAACATACATATGCACATACAAAGCTTTGTTTACAAAGTTATTTATTGTACAATTAAATTTACATTATGCATATGTCTGACCGTGTCTTAAATGTAATTTTAATGTTATACTCTATTTTTGATTTTTAGTAAACTTAAAACTCAAACACGTGAACGTGATTCTGAACTGCACGAGACCTCAACGGAAAGCAAAAGTTTAAAACAACAACTGACTGCCTTAAAAACTAGCAGAGATCAGGCTATAAAGGAAAACGTGTAAGTTTAAGTGTTTCTTTAATTTATATTCACAGAGTACATAAGTATTTGACATTTTATAGGAAATAAATGCAAAACTAGTTTTTTTAACTATTTAATAAAAAACTATTTTTATAACATTTTCTTTTTCAGACGTCTGACCAATGACTTGGCCGAAAGTCAAGCGGAAATATTGATTTTGAAGAAACAACTTAAAGATTCTGAAAAAGAAATTGAACGTTTAAAGCAACAGCTGAAAAAATATGTGGAGGAAGTGAAAAAAGCCGAGGACTTATTAATGCACAAGGTATGATATTAAATCAAATATTAGGAAACAAAATAAGTAAAAAATATTTATTGGTTTAATACATGCTTTTTTATCTAAAGGAAAAAGAACGTGAAGAAATGCTGGACCATTATAGAAGTTTGTCACATGATGCTGTTATGTTGGAGGGTAATAATCAAAGTTTGGAAAATGAAGCTGCCGAATACAAGTAAGTTTTGAGCGCAAAATAAATCAGTTATGTATAGTAGAAATAAAGTAAATAAACTCAGCGTTGTTGACTGGGTGCTTTTAGCACTGTTTGTACTGTTTTTTTAAATATTTATCGCGAAAAATTGTTGAGACAGTGTTCGGTGCATTCTTTAGTGACACCAAATACTACCCAGCATGAACATTTTTAAAGCAGGCAGCAGGTACAAGCATTTTTTTCGGAACTTTAAAATTCGGAAATTTATTATTCATTTAATTTATTATTCGTAGTACTAATTGTTTACAAGTTCAAAAATTTCCATGTGATAACCGTGATTATACATATATTATTAATGTTAAAATATCTATTGATCTATTGCAATCGATTACACAGGTCAACAGCAAAAAAGGGTTTGATAACCACTATATAGATTTAATGCATCATGGATACCTAAGTACAAAAATGGTTACATTTTTCAATTCTGTGGATAATTTTTTTTTTTAATTTCAAGAATTTTTTAGACACAAACACTTTTTGAATAGAATAAAAGGGCTCTAGGAGCTCTTATAAATACTGATACAATAATTTGAGATTACCCTTTGTGTGGGTACAGTTTTTTGTGTGTGCTGAAAATTGTTTCTTATTCCCAAAAATCATAAAAATATATTAAGGAATTTTATGCAAAAACATCATCCGTTACAGGTAGCCAATGGAAAAAGAGCAATTCAGCGTGCAGATTCAGCGTGAGAATCGCAAACATGTCAAAAGGGTTTTTTCCAAACAATTTTTCTAGGAGAAGAACTTTAACTACTCAATTCAATGTATATCAAACAAAAAAACTAAAAATTTGTGAAAATTACCTAGATCACTTAAATGTAAATAAATTTGACAGTAATCAACCGATTTTTATGATCGATATCTTATTTTGTTCCTATTACATGTGGCTTTGCGATAAATTATTAAATTTGAATTTTTGCAGTTTTCGGTTTTTCATGATTTTTTGAAACCAAAAAAAAAATTGCAATTTTCACGTAAAAAATATATTTTTTGCTTTAATTTTTTATTATAACTCCGAAACTACTGAGCCAATTAAAACGCAATATATAAACGGATTAAAGGCTATGTAAATCTAAATTTTTCAAAATTTATTTTAAGAATATCGGACTAACCGTTTTCGAGTTATTATTGATTATGTGGAGCAGCGTCTAAAAAAATCTTAATTAGTAGAATTTAAAATTTGGACGATATTTTTACTACTGAAACCACAACAAAATTGCATAGTGGTTTTAAAAGCCTTTTAAATTTTTAAAATTTTGTTGCCTTGTGTTATCGATTGCAGCCGAACTTTAGTTTCCAACAACCAACCAAAGTAGTGATTATATTTGCAACTGTGCTACTTTATAATTTTATTTTAAAATTAATGAACATTTTTTTAAGGCCATATGCTCCTAATAGGAGCGAAAGGCATTTATTATATTTGTATATGAAAATCTACATATAGTTATATGAAATTAATAGAATCAAATGTTAAAAATTGTAAACTCAGTGTCTGTTTTTAGAAAATTAAACGTTTTCTCTGGGTTTTAAAATTCTTAAAATTTTAATATAAAATATGAACTTAAAGTTTGGGCGATGGAGGAATATATCAGAAAATGGCAAAACACTGAGACGGGAAAGTGACTAAAATACTATGGGTAACCCTAACCCAAATATTGATAAAACGAAAGAAATTTTAAAACTGAATAGACCAACTCTTAGGAGACTAGCTAGTGTAATAAAAGGTCACACGGAGTTGAGAACTCATCTAACTCGCATGAAATTGTCGGTGGAAACGACATGTATAGCATGCGAGGAAGAGACCTTGGAACACTACTTTTGTCATTGTCCTGCGTTTCCCCAAAACTTTTAAAATGTATACTATTATGAACTTGAAATACCTAAGGAACTTGAACTGAAGATCCATAAGGAATTACATTGAGGGGACTGGGTTCCTGAAGTAGTCGATTTTTATGGAGAAAAAATTTAGAATTAGGGAAATTTCGTTTCCATATAGAGCACCCAGCATGTCAATTGGGCATACGTATATACCTGTCATGGGTTTGGACTTTTGACCTTTTCAACCTAACCGTTATTTTAAAAGCTATTTTTCCTTAGAGAAATTTTTAATATAAAAGTTTTTATAAAAAATTGTATAAAAATTGTTCGTAACTTGTGCATATAAAAGCTTTTCTGCAAAAATACGTATAGCGTTTTTCTATAGAAATATTGTTAGTATAACAGTTTTCCTGTAAAAAATTTGTCAGTATAACAGTTTCACATTACATAATTTGTCAGTACATATAGCAGTTTTCTATAAAAAAATTAAAGTATAAAAAATTTTTATAAAAATTTGTCAATATACCAGTTTTTTGCAAAAAAAAAATATAGAAAAATTTTCGTATAACAGTTTTTGTCGAAAAATGTTATATTCTACTAAAATTTTTAAATATAGTAGTTTTTATAAAATGTAATATACTGTTTTAGTATCACAGTTTTTATATGAAAAGTAAAGTATTTTCGGTACAAGTTTTTCTGCGGAAAACTTGTTTATAACATGGTTATTCTATAGGATAATTGCTTGCTTGCTTTTATATTGTTAAATTATCAATCAAAGTTCGTATGTTCGTACAACAGCATATCTTTTATTATCTCTTTGTTTTTTTCTTTCTCCTTCTCTTTCCCTCTCTTTCTATTTCTCTATGTCTGAATTATTTTCTAATTTTAGTTCTTGTCATTGTTGTTGCTGCCTTAGAATTAAAGAAATACTACAAATAGATAACAATTGACTAAAGAACTAACTGTGCGATTTTTTAACTAGTTTTAAGTGTTAAAGTATTAAAATAAATATTCCACCATTTTCACTCTTTTATATAACAAAGACGTCAAGTCGTCGAATTAGAATCTGAAATTATAGCTCTTAAAAAAGAACTATGCTGCCGTAATGCTATGATATCCGAGTTGGAGGATAAAATTGCTACAATCACTGCCAAAGCGACTTGTTTGGAGCATAAACTGGAAGAGAGTTTGGATGAGCAGCATCTACTTAAGACTGACTTGGCAGCGCGTAAGGAACTATGTGATAAATTGGATGTTGAAAAAGATAAATTGAATGCTGAACTATATGAGCTGAATGATATTAAACGGAAGGTAAGACTGAAAGCAATGACATGTTTTGATTTTAAAAAGAACTATTTTATTAAGAAAAACATTTTTACTTTCATAGTTGGAATCCGAAAATGAAAAACTTCGTTTGGATATCGATAAAACCGAAAAGGGTAAACAAGTTTCTGCAGAAACTTTAGAAGAGTTATTAGCTAAAACTCGCCGTGATTTGGAAGAACAAATCAATGTTGATAGTAAATTAAGCCAAGAACTAATACGTTTAAGACAAAAAAATGAAGAACTATTGGTGAGTTTAAAAAATATTTTCTATTTTATTTATTTATTAATGAACTGATGTATTTGCTTTATAGAACGATTTAGACCAAGAGAAACAAAAACGTGAACAACATCAAATCTTAGCCCACGAATATCAAGTACAAAATCAAGAGTTACGTCACAATCTAACTGATGATCGTTTTCGTCAAGCTCGTTCACGCGAACAAAGTCCACGTTTTCCAACACAAACTTTATAGTAATTTTTTTTATAAATTTTTTTTTCTATTTTGTTTTTAGTTGGCCTTTTAATGCATGTAACAAGTACAACAAATTAACATTCCAAGATAAATAATAAAGCAAATAACAAATAAATAACATGTTTCCGAGAATTTTCGCACTATAAAGCTATTTGTGTCTTGCCTTATAGTAGTTGGTCAGCATTTCCCTATATATGTCCCACATGCAAGGACATTGTTCAAACACCGGCATTTCTACAGTGTATAAATGCGGAATACTGTCGGCGGTATAGGGCTCCATTAAAGAGTCACATTCTGACTGACAATCTTGATAAATGGGTCGTCTTGTGGTGCTCGATTCAGTCAACATGTATTTGGAATTTCTTTCCAAAGAGCTAAGGCTTTGTTTATCTTTAGTTATTATGGTGTCCCTGGTCTCATGATATTGTTGAGCTTTAAGAAATGTGTGAGAATACAAGTATAACTATTTTGTAAATTTTTCTTTTCACAGATTTCTAATTACTTACCTATTTCTTTCTGGCCCTTTATGTTAGACATTGCAGAATCTGTTTGTGTATTAATATTATCGTTGTGCCCAAAACTAACAACTGATGTAGTTCTTTGAGAGTCCAAATCTTGGCAAACTTGTTCTGAATTTTGTGCTAAACGACAAGGTTTTAAAATACTCTTTAAAGGCACTAAAGCAGGACCAAATGCTGCTGATCTACCAGGTCTATCATAAAGGTGGCTTTCTACGCAAGGTTCACAATATTGTGGGTCATAATCTAAAGGTAAATTTAAATCTTGACATAAAAACGTTTGGTTTTCAGGCAAGAGTGTAGTGCTAGCAAATTTATAAGAAATTAGAGAATTTTGATCATCCTTAAATGGTTGGGGTTTTGTTGAGTTGATAACATTTCCTTCGCATTCCACATATTTTTGATAAGTTTGGGAGTTTTTCCTATGCTCGAAATCTATTTGTGATTTAAAACAATATGTTTCTTGTTGTAGAAATTTGTTTTCTTCATCAGAAACCTTTAACTCTTGGGGTTGTACTACTATTGAACTTTTAAATTCAATTGTGGGTGTTTTCGGCGCTGGAAACATCGATTCTTTGTCGTTTATCTGTTGCGTTAATTGAGCTTCATTTGAATTTGGTTTAGTTTCTGGATATTTAAATTGTGTATCCTGCATTAATTTTGTTTCTAAAGTCTGAACAGAATTCTCTTTGAAAGATTTTCTCTGTTGTAAATCTATATCTGAGATCCTCTCGATTTGTGGTAAACTTTTGCAAGAACTTAATTTTATTATAAAACCATAGGCAGCCTCGGGTAATGAATTTAAAATTTCTCCATCTAATTCCGACTGTTGGCAGATTTTCAAAAATCTGTTTAAATATTTCAAAGATTCTGTTGTAGTTTGAGGTACCAAGGAAGTATTATCCATATTGATTTCATGTTGTTGTGTTACTTCTCGTATTTCCTCATCGAACTCATTTTGATGTGAGATATTTTTCGGTGTTTTTTCCTCTTTGCTAAGGACTTGTGTTGCTTTTGGTTCAATGGCTGTATCCTGTAGAAAGTTGTATTCAGTTTGACTAGATCTATTTGTACGGAATTGTAGATCGTGGTCCGTTTGACTAAAAACATTTGTACGAAGTTCTAAATTTTGATCAACTACTTGTTCGAAGTCTTTATTTAAAGATGAATTTGATATATGGGAATTTTGAAATGCAGCTTGATCTTTAGGTTTTTCTTTTTCAAATAAGGATTGTGTAGGTGGTACCCCTTCCACTTTTTTATCTGCTTTATCTTCGTAAATTTTTGAAGATTCCTTATTTTTCTCTTCTACATTATCTTCCAGATCTTTTAAAAAGGAAGATCTAGGCGAATGTCCTCCTTCCTCAAGTTCATATTGAAAAGAATCCGTAGTCGAACGTTTGTGCCTTTTATATGTTTGCGAGGCATATAAGTCTTCTTTATCGAATTCCTTAGCTAAATCACTTCCAACTTCGTCTAAATATTGTCTTTGCTTCTGCTGTTCTTCTTCTCCATTTTGCTGAGTTTCATTTGGTTCAGTTTTAAACTTCGATTTGAATTCCTGACCACTGGAAAGTTCTCTATATTTTGTTTGATGAACCATAGGTTGGCCTTTAGTCCCTGATTGCTGCTCTCTGGCTTCGGGGTTTCTATAGATTTCTGTATTATTGTCAGTACTTCTTGCGCCTTTTTCTTCAGAATTTGTTCTTTTAGCTGCGTGGTTTTTATTATGATGAGAATAGATCCTTTCATCACTAAATTCAGTTTTTTTATCTTCATCATCCGATAAATCCCTTTTACTTAAACTATCTGTTGAATGCTTCCTTCCGTCTACGGTGTGAGTTTTATTCTCAAAATAGCTAGATCTTGGATCTTCTTCCCTTTCGTTTAAGTGCTTAATTTGATGTATTTTTTCTACAGAATCTCGTCTTTTATCTTCAGAGTATCTAATCTGTGATAATTCAGGTCGTTTTCTTTCTTTATAATCCTCTCTTTTGTATTCGGTATTTGTTAAACTTGTATGCCTCGGTGCTCTGTAAGCATCAGAATTATCTTTAATTGTAGCTGGTCTTCTTCTATGTTCTTCGGCATATTTATCTTTAAACCTTAAAAGTTCCTCTTCTCTATAATTGTCAGATTCGTCCCAAGTACCCATAACCCTTTTAATTGGTTCGAAGTTATATATTGATTCATTATAACTTGCTATTGTCTGAACAGAATATGAACTATCAATTTCAGGAACTTCGACTCTAAGTTGTTCTAGTATATTTTCTTGATTATCTTTGAAAGTTTCGATTTGGCCCGTTGGATTTCCTAAGTCTCTTCTTTGTTCTTTTTTATTGTTAAGAAACTTCGCCTCCTCACTTACTTGTTTGGGAAAAACTAAGGGAGGTCGTTTTAAGATTTGTATAGAATTTTTAGCTTCTTGTTCTCTTTTATATTTATTAAGATACTCCTGATATCTCCTCACCTTTTCTAACCGTTTATTTTCCCTCTCAGTATTAAGATCTTGCTCTTTTTTTATTATATCCTCTTGCCTGTCTTGGGGTTTTACTGCTTTGTATTCACTTATAGTCATTTTCTTAAGCATGCGTAAAGTTTCTAGAGGGTACTGAGTGTCCTGAGAGACATCGTTGTATTCATGTAAATCTTGTGCAACTTTATTTTTAGGGTCAATATGCTTCTTTCTTACAGTAACTTGACAAAACTTTGATTCACTTCTTATTTTAACGGTGGTGGATGTTAGAAAGTCTTTGGAGATTTGAGAAGCTTTTGACACCTTGTTACTTTTAAATGTGAACTCTTTCTCTTGATCATCTATATATTGTTTGTTTGCTTTTTCGTAAAAAGCATCTGTTGATTTGTTGCATTGTCGTTTGCACGAACGCTCTTTAAGCTTTTCTAATCTCTCTTCACATTCCCTCTTTTTGCTTTCGTTATACTCATCATAAGATTGTTTGCTTTTGTATGATTTGGACTTTTTCTTTGATTTTGAATTAGATCGAGGTTCCGGAGAGGTAGTTCTTTCCTCTGGTCGACAATAGAAATGTTGAGTATTGAGATCGGTGCTTTGACGTCTAAACTTTGAATTTTCTGCTGCAGTATTACGAGTTTCACGTTGTGTATTACAGTTACAATTTCCGCAATCAAAATAATACTCATCACAGCAATAATTATACTCTCGATTACCTGCTGCAGCAGCCCTCTGATAATTGTGATGGTGACATGCCTTAGCCAGGTTCGAGTGGCAACATTGTGGCTGACCTTTTAAACCATAACAACAATTGACAATTCGATCATGTGGTATAGCACCCTTAAGATCGGAAATCATTAATTCTTCTTTCAAATTTTTTACATTTTTTGACTTATTCTCTTTCAAGTGAAAAGCACAATTATGATCACCTACAGCTCCTTCATCTGAAAATTCATTATTGACCACACCACTTTGTGAAGCTATACTACGCATTTGAGGTCTTGCTAACAGGTGCTTGTCATCTACATATTGCGGATAAGTGCAAACACATTCTTGCTTTAATTCACTTTGCTTCAAACTATTGGCTTTAGAATTGTTGCCGCCCAAATGATTCGCCCAGGTGGTTTCCTCTTTTTTACATTTCTTTCTCTCCATTTTGTTATTCCTCTCTAGTAAGCGACTATGTCGTGGCTGCAAATTTTCAATTTCATGGTTGATAGATTCCGCTAAATCGGTCAATTGTTCGGCAGTATGATGTATTTTCTCCAAAAACTCTTGTTGTTGTTGATTTTCCAAAATCAGGGAATGTTGAAAATCTTCAGAAAATTTATTTTTGGATCTTTTCTTCTGAAAGTTTTTATTTTTTTTCTCTACCGGCGTGTAAAATTTCTCTTTTACCGCTGAACTTTTTGTTTGATAAAATCCTTTTGAATTTTGCTGTGTTTTAATATTTTCTTGTTTCTCTAATACTATGCTCTTTTCTGTAAGAGAAATTGTAAGTTTGAATAGAAAAGAATATTTTATTAAACCTACTTTTAGTCGGTTTTAATTCCTCACAGGTGAAGCCCATGTATTTTTAAGTTCTTAAAGCCTAATTTTATGAAAAAATATTATACAAATTGAATTTTCTTACAAAATTTAATTTCGATTTCAAACAAATTTGTGAAAGTAACTTATATATTTTGAAAATTTATGATTTTAATTTGAAAACTTTGGGACAGAGCAAGGCATATTTATAAATATGCCTTGGGACAGAGTTAAACAGATAAGTATATCTGTCGAAAGAACATTATGGTGTGAACAACAGTTTTTTTGCTTTTGCAAGTTAGATGTAAAAAAATATGCCGTGTACTAGCTGCTTAATATCGAATTAACTTTTTAGTATTCTAAAATGCGAAGGTATGTATATGAACCTATATACGTAAATAAAAATAGTATTATACTTGTAGATTATCGAAAAACATCGGTGGTAGCCATTACTGATAGTTTTCCATCACTGTTGTGAATAAGTTAAATATTTTCAAATTATTTTTCTTTGTTGCCAATAGCTAATCAAGGTGAATTCATACAGGTAAAATTATTTGCCCAGTTAATGGCGAATCATTTTGTAAACATTTTTTGAATTCATTTATTCCCAGCAAAAAAAAATACCCTTCACTATCATGTACATTGGTTATACTCATGTTATTTATTTCCGACGCCATCTTGGATTTTACATTTTAGAATAATTTACTGTATTCTACTGGTCAAGCCCTTTCATTTGATACCAATATTGAGGGGGTTAAAAGAGTTACATTTTAAAATACCAGATTTGACCCCTATATAAATTTATTGTCCGCCATTTTGTAGTGATGAATTTTAATTTGTTTTATAGTCCTTATATTGCATTAGTCAATTCCTTTCAGATGATACCAATATTGACTCTCTCGGTTGTCTAGAAGCTGAAAAAATTGATTTTCGTTTGTAAATTTTTGGAATATATTTAAAAAAATGTTTGCCTATAACTTTACCGATTAGAGCCTGATTTATCCAAAATTTTTCACGAATATCTCTAGACGCATATTATATCTACAAATAGTAGCAAAGGTACCTATTGATTATTCTAAGGCTGAAAAATTTTAATTTTGGTGGTAAAAATATGGGAAAAAACAAAGGCAGTCGTGTTTATTTGCCCATATCTCAGAAAGTTATGGGACGATTATGCTGAATTTCAATAGCGATTTATTTCCGGATATTTCTAAAAGATTGATACCATACACAGATCTGAGGAACATATGGTTGCTTATAAAAGTTGGTTTCAACTAACACACGGGCAGACGGTCAGGGCTTAGGTTAGGTTAGGTTGAAAAGGAGGGGTATAAAAGCCCAAACCCATGACAGTTATGCACTTATGCCCAGTTGGCATGCTGTGCGCTCAGGGCTTAATCGACTGCTCTATTCGTAAGCTTTCAGAAAATATATACTTTATGGAGTCGGAAATGAAAATTGTAGAAATTACAAACGGAATGACAAAGCTATTTATGCACCACAGGTAAAGGGTATAAAAAGTGAATTTGCAGGGGTTCAACTGGTGACGAAGTGATTAAATTTAGGTGATTTTAACATTAGCGTGTCATTGGAGATCATGTGTTTGCATGAAAATTTTAATTAGCTGCACTATATTTTAACGAGTGTACAGGGGGGTTATTATGTAATTCGATTCGAAAAATAAAACCTTTCGAACAAAATTTTCGATCCGAAAATAAATTTGTATTATCTAATTCGTTCGAATCGTACACAGAGTTGTATTTGCATAAAAAGAGGTAAATACTACTCAACACTACTTTTTTTAATGCAAAAGTTGTCAGCACTGTGCTTGAACGTCAAAAAAAAAAACGATAAATAAATATATAGAAAAAAAGTTAAAATTTAAAAAAGTATTAATTGAACATTTTATAATTAAAATGGATTGTGTTTTATTGTGGACAGATGATAGTGATGATGAAAATTATGGTATTCCAGAAAGAGTTCAACGAAAGCTTATACGGGATACAACAGATATAATGGATCTCAATGAAAAAAAGTAAGAAAAATTGTTTTAACGGTTGGTTTTATATATATTAATAATATTATATTAAGTTTTATTAAAAACTTCAGACTTAGTAAAGCTGCTTTTACGTATGTCTTAAATTGCATTAAAGATGATTTAAAGCCAGCAGAAAGGTCAACTGATATATCACCAATATTAAAACTGGCAGCAACACTTAAGTTTTTGGCGCAAGGTGGATATTAACATCAAATTGGCCAGGATCGTCTTATTGCATTTTCTCAAGCCTCAATTTCAGTATGTTTGTCAGAGGTATGCGAAGTTATTGAGAAAAAACTTTGTCCTCTGCATATCGTATTTGAAATGGCAGAAGATAAGAAGAGAGAGGCCAAGAGAAATTTTTTTGAAAAATGTGGTATACCTGGGGTCATTGGAGCAGTAGATGGTACTCATATTTAAATTTTAAGACCAATTAACGACGAACATTTATATTTTAATCGAAAACTTAAACATAGCATTAATGCCATGGCGGTAAGTTATCATTTTGACCAAGTGAAACAAATTTTAAATTTTATTTTTTAGATATGTGATCACGAAATGAACATCAGGGCAATCGATGGACGATTTGGTGGAGCTAGTCACGATTCCCACGTTTGGAATTTGTCTGAAGAGCGGAAGTATTTAAAACAAAGGTATATAAGTGGAGATACAGGGACAAGAATCCTTGGTAAGGATATATATTTTTTTGTAATATAAATTGAAAACAAAATGACAAATTTTTTAGGTGATTCTGGATATACTCTAGAGCCATGGATTTTAACACCATACAGAAATGCTGCTGAAAATTCTCTTGAATCATTTTTCAATGATCAACATTCAAAGGGAAGATCCATAATTGAAAGAACATTTGGGGTGTTAAAAGCAAGATTTCGTTGTCTTTTAGCAGCAAGGGAAATGCATTATGTTCCAAAAAAGGCTCTCCAAATTCTTAATGTTTGTTGTGCTTTACACAATATTTGTATAAAGTTTAATGTTGATGTTCCTGATTTAGAAAATAATAATGTAATTTCAATTCCTTTAACAAGCAGCGATGTAGAAACAGAAAGTAATTTTTCTGATGTTGCGAAAAATATTAGAAATGAAATAAAAAACAATATGCGAAGAAATTATTAAAACATAACAAACTTTTTTATTTATTAAAACAAAAACAAATAAAAATTCATTTAAAACTATAACAAAAAATTCATTAAAAACTAAACAAAAAAAAAATCATTAAAAAACTAAAACAAAAACAAGTAAAAGCGCTATATTCGGCCGTGCCGAATCTTATATACCCTTCACAACGTGTAGTCATGCAATAACAGTAAATTCACGTATGTATGTTAAAAAAAACAAAAAAAAAATAAAAAATAAAAAAAAAAAAAAATTTAAAAAACAAAATTTAAAAAAAAAATTATTATATACATATATAATATATATAAAACAAAAAAAAAATAAAAAAAAAATTAAAAAAAAAAAAATAAAAAAAAATAATAAAAATATATATAATGGGCCAATTCAAAGTGGTTGCATATCAGTCATATTTGTACTATTTCATATTATTTTATGCACGCATAAAATTTTTGTTAGTAATTTCCATACAAAGAAAATAATAAGACTTTACACATTTGTTTCCTATGTATAAGAAATTGTTTATGTTATACTTTTAACCATACTGTCTCTCAGAGAGAATTTCTTCGCTTCTCACCTCTCAGAGAGAATATTTTGTATTTTCTTCTTTCCTGTATACATACAATTTTTAACAGCGTCATCTCTTTGTCTTCTTTCTTGTATTAAATACATAATTTGTTAACAAAAGGTGTTCAAAGTCACTAGTCATATTAATATGAATTATATGACATAGTACAATATGAGAGTCTACTTTGAATTGGCCCAATATATTAAATAAAAAATAAAAAAAAAATAAAAAAAAAATTAAAAAAAAAAATTTTAAAAAAATTTAAAAAAAAATTTTTTGCCTCAGCTGGGATTCGATGCCACGTTTTCTCTAACCAGTATACACGTTTGTATGTATGTATGTTGTTGTTGTAATGCTGTTTTTATGAAAAGAAAATCGAGGTGGTCGTGGGTTTTTGCTCATATCTCAGTTGTTTATGTACCGATGTTTCTGATTTTCAATACCGATCTACTCCCGAATATTTCTGATATTTTAATACCTTACCCGGGTCCAACCTATGTCGGGGGGCTTCAAAAAGTTGATTTCAACATACAGACGGTCAGACGGACAGACGGTCAGGGCTTAATCGACTCCTCTATTCATAAGCTTTCAGAATATATATACTTTATGGGGTCGGAAATGAAAATTGTAGAAATTTCACACGGAATGACAAACCTATATATACCCTTTTTCACTGTGTGAAGGGTATAAAAATAGCTTAAAAACTAATTGAATAAATAAATAAAAAACAAACAAAAATAAAACATTTATTTGCCTAGGCCATGCTTTTTAGACTTAAGTTCAAGAACTTGTTTTTTTAGCTCTAATTGCATAATTTTCATTTTAGTTTTTTCTATCTCATTTTTTTTCTTAAATTCAAATTTCTCTTTTGCTAGTTTATATTTACGTTCCTTTAAATCACAACTTCTTTTTAAATACTTCTTAACATCAGCAAGGTTCTGATTGACATCCGTTAAAATATTTAAACAGCCATTTATATTCAAATTGATGTCAGTCATAACTTTGACTGAGTTTTCTTGATAAGTTATTTGGTTGTTTACTTGTTTTTGAAGAAGACTATCCCTACTTTGAGCACATTCTTTTGCAGTACGTCTACGTGGAGTATTTGAGAGGCTTTTTTCTGGAGGACTTGATGTTGAATTTTCGCCGGTCATTGTTAAATTCTCTTCCAAAATATCGTCATTCTCCAGATGAAGACTTATGGAATTTGAACTTGTAGCTTCTGAATTTTCTTTTAAATTGGCACCGAAACGTGAGGTTCCGTCCATGCCGCTTACAGTCTTGTCTATGGATAGCAATGTGACTACTTTTTCCTCAAGCTGTGTTAGGGAGCAAAATTTACTTGGGCCACCTCCGGTCCCAGAAATGCTATTTTTGTTCACCCGGCATTTTACTTTAATGTGGTTTTTATAATCTGCCCATACCTAAAAGGATGAATATTTGAGCAAACTTTGCTTCAAAAAATTAAAAATTAACTTACTTTTTTCCATTTGGTGCAATCATTAGTTGGTGGGCCAGCAGCATCTAAGTCTTGAGACAATCTTGTCCACAAATCCTTCGATTTGCTTTTAGCATTGGAAACATTTAGGTGGCCTTTTGCTAAATCGGGATGCTTTATCATAAATCCCACCATTATCTCATACTGCCTTTGCTTGATATTAAATTTTTTATGTGATTCACTCCTTTAAAAAAGATTCATCAATGCAAAATTAAAATAACGTTTTGTGAAAAAATACATCATGATGCTTGTGTGAAAAACACATACAACTTGTTTTTTTTTTAACTTAACGATTTTCTGTTTTTTTTTTAAATACTTACATTTTAATTTTTTTTTATTTTCTTCCGTCAACAAAATACCTTTCGAATAAAATACGAACGTTTTAACGTCTTTGACAGTGCCTTTCGTATTACATAGTTGCATTTACGAATGGGTACTTTTTGTTTTTTCGTAAGGGGAAAAAAATGGCTGGTTCGAAAGAAATTTCCGAACGTTCGTAAATAAATTTACGAAAAACGTATTACAAAATACAATTTATACGAATTCGTAAATTTTTTCTTTCGAATCGAATTACATAATAACCCCCCAGAACTCATGCATAAATGGAGAAAAGCATCCGCTGTTACATGAGTTAATTTTGTTTGTTTACATGAATTGTATAAGATATTTTGCATGATGTTGCATTAATTTTTTAGTACATCATTTATGACAATTTGCTTCGCATTTAGGAAGTCATTCAGAATGAATGCTTTGCACTACTTCCAATTTTTTTGCTGGGTTGATGCAGCTATGGAAAATGAGATTTTGGTTTCGGCACTAAACAATTAACTTAAGTGTACTTTTTTAATAATAAATGTACCAAATTTATGTACTTATATTTGTTGATTTTAGGGCCATTATTACAACTTGCCGACAAAGTTAATGTTAATAAAAGGTAACGTTTATTAACGTGAGCAATAACCTAACCATTAAGTATTTTTCGTTATTACAATCTTTCTGTTAAATAAATTGTATTTGTATGGCAGCACCAAAGCAAATACTGCATATTTTTAACAAATTAATTAGTTCTTTAAAAGCAAAGTGGCAACGACAAACGAATAGTAAACAATTCCTTCATACCGTAGAAAATATTGTAACTTTTAATTATAAACCTCACGTTAAAAGTTAAAGGTAGAGTGATCTTCCCTTTAACTTATCAGACACTTTTAGGTTAAAGTGAAGTTGTAATAACTAAAAATTAGTTATCTGTCCGATAACATCCTAACTTTAGTTATCGGTAAGTTATAATAATAGCCGTTATACTATTTATAATGTATGTATTTCACAAGTATATATCATTTTGTTAAACAAATTTTTTAAAATTAAAAATATCCTTTTTTTTCCTCTGATATACGAATTGGTCTTGACAGGCATATGCCTGTTTGAATATGCCTTGCAGCTAATGTGTAAGTTTTTCAATGATTAAAAATAAAACTAAATGAACTTTAATTTTATGAACATATTTTTTCATTTTTATTCAAGTATATATTTTTCGGTATTGCAATATTCATATTAAATTGAACGTTATCAATTATATACTTTTATTAATTTCTTTTCAAAGTTTACGCAAAAAAACATTTATTATTATTTTTTTAGGTTTTAATTAATTTTGTTTGACAATTTCGTATTAATTTGTTTTTGTTTTTAAACATGTATTAGTTATGTTGTAATTTTGTTGAAGGGATTCTACACAAATAGAAACACAGACATACATGTACATATTATTTTTTAATCTTTAAATGGTATTATATAATTTACAAAATATATTTATGTTTGTATAATTAAAAGCCCTAAACTTCTTAAGAGGGTAAAAGGAATCAATAAGTATATTTATTATTATGTATGCATGTGATAATTGTATCTTAAAAAATAAAATTTAAGTAAATCAATCAGCCTAGTTGTGAGCAACGTTGTCGATGACGTTATTGAAGCCGTTGATGATTTTTTTTTTATAAATGTCTCCATATGTCAAAATTATTTTTATGAACAAATCGAGAATAGAAAGTTCTTACAGCGAAGTTTTTTAAATATTATAGAAATTTTTTATGCTACACTGTATGAACTTTCTTTTCTCAATTTTTTCATTTTTTAAAACTTTTTAAACAAACTGAAACTGCAAATTATTTGTTGTAGAATAAAAATAAAAAAATAAAGTTTGAAAGATGCAGACATATTCAGCATTATTATGAGTGTCGTTGTCGTATGATTTTTGTGTCGAAAATCAGTCGTTTTAATGCAATGTTGCTATGATTGTCGAAAAACGACAAATGACAATACTGTTTACTATTCTATTACAAGTTTCGCTACCATTAGAGTCGTATATTAATGTCAAACGTTAAAAAATTCGTTGTTTTAGTTTTTGTTCACGACAACAACAAAAAATTACTAGATTAAAAAAATTAATTTAAGCAAAAAGTAAGTATTTTTCATACTAAAAATGTAAATTAAACAAATATTTTTACTTTTTTTTATTTAATTGTCCAGTTCACCAGGGTGGTAGAAATATTGGAACAGAATCCAAATTTAGCAAAAGGATATACAAGTAGAACTTATAAAGTAAACGATAACGAAGAATGGAATAAAATTGCTGCTCAGCTTAATGCTTTACGACCACCAAATCGTACAAAGGCTGGATAAAACTTTGGTTTGATTTATTTTAGTAAAAAAAGAGTCTTAAATACAAAAATTTTTTTATAAATAATTTGTATTGTTATTTTTATTACAGTTGATTTTTTGAAAGTTTATACAACAGGGCTGCTTATCTATAAATATAAAAATCAATGTGTGTTTGTATGTTTGTTTGTGCTTTATAGACGGTTAAACGGCTGAACCGATTTCCTTGAAATTTTCACAGAATCGTCCTGTATGTCTGGAAGGAACTATAGGCTATACTTTGGTTTGAAATTGTAAGTGGGCGGGGTGCCACGCCCTATTAAAGAATAAGTATTAAATATTATATATCACGAAAGTTAATGCAGCTAGAGTCTTAAGTACGGTAAACTTCATCCACACGAATATTTTGGGTAAAAAATGGGCGGACTTGCAATAGTAGCCGTGGCCACATGAATTAAATACTAAAATTCGTATATTTGGAAAACGATATCGATTAGAGTAGTAAAATTTTGCAAGAGCAACTTTGATATTCAAATAAACATTTAGGCAAGAAATGAGTGCATTATCAATAGTGGGCGTGGCACCCACCATATGAATTAAATACTAAAATTCGTATATTTGGAAAATGATATCGATTAGAGTAGTAAAATTTTGCAAAAGCAACTTTGATATTCAAATAAACATTTATGGAAAAAATGGGTGAATTAACAATAGTGGGCGTGGCACCTGCCATATGAATTAAATACTAAAATTTGGGGTGGCGAAGCACACCGGGTATTAGCTAGTAATTTATAAAAATTGTGAGGATTTTGTTTTTTTTTTCTTTTACAAAAATCTCGTCGTAAATTTTACATGGTACCGAAAAATATTAAAAACAGCGACGACTACGACAACCGTCAAAATACGACAACGACACTCATAATTAGGCTGATTATTAAAAAAAGTCTAATAAATTGCATATAAGAAAACAATTAGCTGAGTGGATACGAGTAGCTTATTAATCTGCCTTGAATATTACTTTGAAAATACGGCTAATTTTTGACATGACAACAATACTTAAAACTAGGCTGAATAAATTAAATGTTTATATCGTTAGCAAAAATGCAAAACCATGTAACTACGTTTTCCTAAAATTGTACAGAGCAAGAAAATAACATGCTTTATTTAAAAAGCAGTGTTAGTGTTTCTTAATTTAAATTATTCTAAAAATTTATTACGATATGGCTCTTAATAAAACAAAAAAAAAGACAATAAAGTAACGAGATTTTGCCTTAAAGTTAACGATGTGTTTGTTTATTGTGTTGTGTAATAAAAAAATAAAGAGAGATTGAATTAAAATAAAACTGATAGACAACAAAATTTGCAAAAATTAAACAGAGACTCCTTTTATTTTCTTTTATAAAAGTGTATTTATGTCTATAAAACTACAATTAAAAAACAAGTAAAATATAATATATAAAGTTATATAATAATAAAAAAAATAAAATAAAATAGCCATTAAAATATATATAACAAATATTTAGAAATATAAGAAAACAGTTGGTGAAGATGGTGAAAGTGGAATACATTTACTTATGTCGTTAAAAATACATAGCATAATATCGTTTTAGTTTTTATTGATTATTACATTTCATAATTAAACATTGATTAATGTTAAGATGCTTTAGATAAATATTAAAGCTGATTGGGAGAGAGGTTATGTTCTTTGAGGTTAGGTTATTACAAGTTTGAAAACAGAACGAGAGAAAATTCTTAAATTTTTGTATTTATAAGGTTTACATTAGAAAACCTTGAAAACCAACACAATGAAGGTATTGACGTCACCAGTTTTAGCCTTTAAAAATACAAAACTTTTTAAACATAACAACAACTATGTAAAGGCTGATTTTTTATGAATTAAGTTTTTCGGGCTGGCAGCACTGGTTGGTAATTGTGTCCAAACTGCATCTGTGAAAGTGAAAAGTGTTCAGTATACTCTGCCATTCCATCATGGAGAAACTCACAAACGAGCAACGACTGCAAATCGTTGAAATTTATTTGGTGAATGGGCCTTACAACAGCTCGATGGAAAATTGAAAAATTGTGTTCAGCGATGAGGCTCATTTTTGGCTAAATGGATACATAAACAAGCAAAACTGTTGCATCTGGGGTGAAGAACAACCGCATGCCGTACAAGAGTTACCGATGCACTCCGAAAAAACGACAGTTTGGTGCGGTTTATGGGCTGGTGGCATCATCGGTCCATTTTTCTTCAAAGACGACCGTGAAAGAAACGTTACCGTCAACGGCGAACGATATCGAGCGACTGTTTTTAGCCCCAATTGGCTGAGTTGGACTTGGTTGATATGTGGTTTCAATAAGACGAAGGTAAGCGCTCAACTTGGCGATTTAGGTACCCATTAAAAGTCGATAGCATTTCGGTTTTGTTTTCTGAGCGTTTAACAATTGTTTGATAAAAATTGTGCTCCTATCAACCATAGTAAATTCATTCAATTTCGCAAAAGTAAAATTGGTGACGTGAATACCATTAATATAAAAAAACAGAAACTTCTTAAAAACAATTTTTAGCTGAATTAAGTTTTTTGTGCGAAATTGCTAATAAACTCTTTATGGTACTAGCCCGGTGTCTCCACGTAACAATATTTACTGCCACAATTGACAAATTTAATTGCGTATCTAGCAATTGCTTTGCTAATCGCTTGAGCAACTATTGCTGCAATGAGCTGTCAAAATTGTTCCATTTTTTTTTTTAAGAAAAGAAAATTTTAAAAAATTGTAGCTAATAATAATTTAGAATGAGATATTTCATAAAAACATAAAATTTTTACTTTACTTGTGTCGTGTACTCCACCCAATGAAAATAAGACATATTTTAGCAATAAAGTACCGTTATTCTGCCGAAGTTTTTACTTATGAAAATTGCTACGTGGAGTCCTAACGTAATGTAATGTTGTGTTGCAGTACAGTGGTTAAAAAAAAAACGGTGCATTAACCCTACGTTGCCACATGCAAGTGAAAAAACAGTCAATTCACTAACACTTTTTTACTAACATAACCACACTTTTGCTACCTGCGACTTAGCTTGCGATGAAATTTTGCAAGTAAAATTTTCACACTTGCGGTTAGTAAAGTGGCAAGATTTGTCGAATACTGAGTTTTTCGTTAACTCACTAGCATTTTATACAATTGTGGTAAATAATTTAGCTATAATTTTGCATAAACATGTTTATATGTATATGAAGTTTATTGACAAATAGCAAAGATATTCAATTTAAAGGTAAGTTTTAACATAAATATAATTTTTTTATAAAATAAAATTATGTTAAAAACTATATGTCTACAGGTAACATTCAACAGTGACTACTTGCCAACACTTAGTTAACAATTGAAGTAGCGCCATTTATTTTGCACAGTGCTGTGTAGCCACTCAAAAAATTTTTCTGTCTTTTTTGCATTTCTCATAATTTTCGTTATTAATACGTTTCACTGTTGGGATCTAGAATTTTTAAGATTGTACCATATTAGTAGCAAAATTGTACCAAATAACCATTAATTGTAACAAAATTTTGCAAATAACCAAAAATTAAAATATACAAACAATAATTAATCATATTTTCTTCAATACACCCACAACAAGTTACAAAAGCAAAACTAATAACTTTATAGGGATTTTCATTAATATTTGTTATGTTAAAAATTATGGCCCTTACTCATATTCAAAAATAGATTACATTTTTAAACCTAAAAAGTTTACTTTTCTCAAAAGTGAAATCTTAGTTAAAAAAACGTGTCTCCAATTTAAGGTTGGCTCAACTTAAAGTTGTCGACAATAGCAATATTGAAAATAAAAGATTTTTATTTGCAAGTCGTATATAAAAAAAAAAGATTTAGTGTAAGACTTTGATTATTGGCCATTATATTTAAAAAATATTAATCATTTAAGATAAAATTAAGAAATTAATATTTTTTTAACACAAATAAATTTAATAGTTCATAAGAAATTAAAAATTTCTTGAGCACAACTAAATCATTTAATAATAATTTAAGCAAAAAAAAAACAAATAGAAAAAAATTTATTTAAAACAAGAAAATTGTGCCAAAAATATATTGAGTGTACCAGTGTACCACTAGACTTTCGATTATACCAAATTTGGTACAATCAAAACAAAAATCGCAACAATGATACGTAGTATGTATACACTACATGCAAGTAATTACTTGCTTGTGGCAACGCAGGTTAAGCTAAAACATAACGGTCTAATTCATAATAATTAAAACAAATTTAAAGAAGGTTTATAAATCAAATTTCTATAGAAAATAAGTTTTATAAACCTGTTATAAGCCCTTAATAATTTTTATGAATAAGGCAGTAGATCTTTATCAATGAAATAATTAATAATAATTAAAAATATCAAATAAAAGCTTTCTTAAAGGGGAAAAAAAACAATTTTTCTTTTTCTTACAATTCCTTATTATAAATTCTTAAATGTTATTTTTTACAAGTTTGTTTTTAAAACTAGTCGTTGATTTTTTTGTGGGTCATTTCCTTATAATTATTACATTTTTTATTTCAATACTATTGTTTTCTAACGAAAACACTGGATGTTACCATGGAATTAATAGTTTTGCTTTAACACTAGTCCAAATTTAAAAATGTATGGGCGACTTTGTTAACAACAAAAGAAAACAAAGATATATTCGAAATAAAAACAAAAAAATATATAATTTTTAAAAATTAACGAAAATGTACTTAGAAATTTTTATAATTATTTTTTTATTGAAAAACAAAATCAAAATGTTCAAAAATTTTTATAATTATTTTTTTTTTATTAAAAAATAAAATCAAAATGTTCAAAATTAATGAAAATGTACTTAGAAATTTTTATAATTGTTTTTTTTTTTTAAATTTAAAATCAAAAAAAAATTTAATATATTAATCCAGTGTTTTTTTTTTACTTATTTTGCATGTTTTTTTACTTTTTTTTTTATTAAATTACAAATTTCTCGTTTAAACACATTATTATTCCTTTTTTTTTAATTGTTCGTGTCTGTTATGTATTTCGAAAAGAATTCAATTATTCTGAATTGCTATATGCAATGACAATTCCGATTAACTTTAATCCACTAGAATAGAACAGGCATGTTTATTTTATTTTTATTTTAAATGTTAAATAACTTATTTATATTTCTATTGATAAAAGCGTTTTTACTTCATCAAACAGAAGCTGTATTACAATAATTATATTAAAGTAATTTTCGTTATAATTATAATTTTTTTTATATAATTTTGTTACTAATTTTTAGAGTATTTTATAAGTTTTTTTTATTATTATTTTTTACATAAAATATTAAAATATTGCACAAATGCACAACTCTTTTATTTAGGGGAAAATTGGAAAAAAAAACAGCAATAAAAAGTTATTGAAAGATAATTTAATAAAAAAATATAAATCTGGGAATTACTTTAATGTTATTGTTACAAATAGAGGCTTATAAGTCTTATAAAATTTATTGTTTTTACATGGATAAACTACTACACATTTACTTATGAAACTACATATATTAAACTGTTTTAATTTTAGAACAATAATTGCGATTTTCAATTGTTTAAGGACTTTCTAAAATCTTAAACAGAAATCTGATGGAAATCGAAAACGAATCAATAGGAATCACAAATATTATATAAACATTTCTTCAAAAAAAAGTATAACAAAAATTGGATTAAGTTTATTTAAAAGAAATTTCGAACTTGATTCGTTTTCGTTATCGATTTCCATCACATAACTAAATACAAACTAAAACACATTGATCCATAAAACTACCGCTTTCATTCTTACAAAACAAAATTTCAAACTTTATTTTTTTTTAGAAATTACGAATTTCACAAAAAAAATTTTAGATAAATTTATAATTTATTAAAAAATTTCTTTTGAAAGATTATCGTTTTAAAGACTTTTTGAAAATTCCTTTAATAAGGGTATTCACTTCAACGGTTTATCGCTTGTGAAAATTAAAAACCGTGTCAATGTGCACTTGTTGACGATCACCATTTTTTAATGACTGCATTTAGCATATTGTAGAAGCTGCAAATCCCCAATCATAATAAGTTAAAGTTTAAATAGTCTTCACCAGCCTACTCTTATTTTCTTCCTTCAGTCAAGTCATCAAAATATGTATGTGTATATGGCAATCCGTCAGATTTTAATCATATTTTAACTGTTGTTGATCTTAACTAGTCTGTTCCTTCAATAGGGATCTACAAAATGTTTGTCATTAATATTCATTTAATGGACATTTAGCCCACATTCCAATTATCAAAGAAAAAGGACGAACACATGTTTTATATAAACAGTTGGACAACAGTACATTTTAACATAGCATATGCGAGACTCAAAATTTTCGATGAAAAAAAAAAAACAAAAACTCTGCAGCCAAATAACGATACATATTTGTTTACTTGTGTGAGTTAGTTAAGCCTGTTGAACACGAAATGTAAAAATGTTGCTGTGACGTAATTTTGACGTCATCGCAAAGCATTAATGTATCTGCTACGGCCACATGTGTTTCATTTGCATTTTTGGATTAAAATACATTTCGTGTTATATCAAAATCTTACCGCATGTAGCTACTACGACTTTAAAAAAACAAATATTACTAAAGTGTTGAACATTTAAGTGACGTCAGACCCACATGTGCATGTGGTTTTTACATTTCTTGTACTATAGGCTTTTGTAAAAAGTAAGTATTGTGCCTTCTCCTCTTTTTACAATCGTCCTTATTTCAGTTGTCGGCGTCGTTTTTGAGTCAATATCGCTTTGTTTCTTCATCGACATCTCTACGACACCAATTTCGTGTTTTCTAACAGGCAATGTCAATTGCCAACTGGAAAAAACACCAATGAGTCAATGTTTTTACTGAATCTAAAAATCTATTTTCTGTAGATTTTTCCTGACAGAAAGTTCACAGAAAGTAACACGTGTTGTTAATGTGTTAGAGCTGACTCACAACAAACACTTGATACTTGCCATGTTTTCACACGAGTGAAGTTCGCTAATGGTTAATAAAGACATTTTAAAATATAGTTTCCCAAATATTCCTTTGAATTCTTCTGTCATATAAAAAACTTTAAACTCATTCATTATTCACAAAAAAAATGAAATGTATTTGAAATCTATTTTATGAAAATCTATATACATACATATTTAAAAATAAGTTTCATTGTGTTAGTAATTGATGATCTCTGGAATGCGTAAACCGATTTTGTTTCTGCAAAGTTCATATGAAGGGTGACGTCAATACCAAAGTTTTCATGTATAAACGGTCTCTGTATGTGTATGGTTCATGAGTTATAGCCATTTTAGTTAACACTACATTCATTTCGAAATATTTGAGTTAATATTTTGAAAAACTACACTACGAGCTGTTTACATTCGATACAAATTTCGATCGATCTCGAAAGCCGTCTTTCGTCTCCTGGTAATTACAAATGCAACACAATGAATCAGGTAGAGTCGTTTTCATATGATGCTCTTACATATATGCAGAAATTGTATAGAAAATTCATACTCTGCTTATTGGAGATACAACGCCCACTTTTTTTTTTCCATATATTTTTTCTTGCAGCCATGCCAAGTTTATTAATTTTTCCCTCCTACAAACCTTTTCTTGGCCATAACGAATACAATTGAAAAAGAATCAGCGAAATTGGCCAAGCTGTTCTCAAGTTTGGCTCTTACATACCAGAGGTAATTGTGTTTTATACGCATACATATCGTTACCTTAATATAAAAAGGCCCTAACTCTTTTTTTATTCGAGTTTTTTGCTTGCAATGTATAAACCGCCAATACACCACTGGTAAAAAAAATTGTAGAGCTCCGACTGAAAATAACGAAAGCATTAGCAGTTTAAAAAAGGACTACGTCATTTACTTACTTAAAAACCCTAACTGATTACAGTTCTGTCTGGGTAGAGTGAACCCCCGATGCTATAAATACCTCGTAAGAGTTAACACCAGAATGTTTACATTGACTACTGTGTAGAGTGAACACTCATGAACCTCTATAGAGTGAACATACTTTATAGTGAGTTTTTAGGTTTTTCGAAGGAAATGTCTTAAAGGTCATGTCTTAAAGATAGTTTCTGAATAATTGGTGTTATATAATTTAATTTAAAAAGGTGCTAGTGTTATTTCTTTGACACAGCGTTTCAACCTTGATTTAGTGAACAACCTGGGTATAGTAAAATCGCTCTGCAAAAATTAGTTCACTCTACCCAGACAGCACCGTAGTTTTAATTAAACTATATTTAGCAAAATACAGGCAAGTAAGTCAACAACTGGCTTGCATGATGTGGCATATACTGATACCTAGTAGGCGTTGATTTATTTAACTTTTAAAAATATGCTTGAAATTGTAAAGGTACAAAAGTATCGATAGTCGCACCATTTGTTAGTTTGTTTTAAAACTATCGATACTATCGATATCATCGAATTCTAAGAAGAATGCTAAAGTTTGAACCTTTCATTCAATAAAAGGACTTCATATATGAAAATTTGTTAATCAAATCTTTTGCTAAATTTAACTTTTATGCATACAGCAATAATAATTTTTTTGAAGTTTTGCCATCGACTATTCCTTAGTGATTGTGGTACAACTAATGAGGTAAAATCGAAAGAGCAAAAACAACTGTTACGTTTTACTAAAGGTGGGCCAAATATTTCCTGACGATGCTACACAACGTAGTAGCGAAATATTGGAAGAATTAATACAAATTAAAGATATTATTTAAATTATTAGAAGACCTTGAGCTGAAATAATTTTAGTTATAATGAGTTTGACAACTTAAATGTTGTGCCATGTTACTGACTTTGCTTTTACTGTACCAAGAAAACTTTGTTTGATAGTATTGATATCGGAAGAAAACCATCCTCCTGATTGTACTTTCGACCATTTACTAAATTGGTTAAGATATTTATGTTTATAAGTAAATTATGTTACGTTAGAAGCAGTGGCGATCCAACTGTAAATATGTTTCGCGCTAAGAATATGATACGCCTTGATTACTGTATTACGAAACAGTAAAAAAAAAGTGAATATGTATAAACTTCTTACACAAAGGTGAAAAAAATAGAACACTAATATCAAAAAAAATTTATTCCTTTCAATTGCCATAACTTTTATGATAATTAACCTCACACGTTGTAATACTTCTATTTCTTCCACTACACTCATACCCCGGTTTTCGTCGTTTATTGGGACCGGAAAAACGAGACGCAAGCCGAATCGCAGTTTTCTATACATTTGTACAAGGCATATTTATTCATCAGGTAATTGCAGTTCGGAGAGAATTTTTTGTTTATATTTTTTATATATAAAGTTTGACATTTAAAACAAAGAAAGAGAAAATTGTTTTTTATTTATGCATTTTGACAGCTGAAATTTAAAATAAGTGTTGAAAAAATAATCAACTGACCAAGGCGAATTCAACATTAGGTGATGTTAAGAAGCCAGCTGATTGTTTTCTGCTCGTTTTATTTTTACGGCACAATGTCAAAGTTTGTTTACATTTAAATTAATTTTTATGTGCGTTAATTGAAAATTTTTATAAAAGTGGTAAAATTTGTGTGAAAAAATTTAAAAAATACAAATATTTGTGCAATAACTTATTGGAAAATAAGTTAAACACATATTATAATTTGAATAAACAACATTTGTAATGTTTTTAATTCAGAAAATTTCCGTTGTGTTTGTCCTAGTGATTTAAAGTTGTGAAAATTGTGAAAAATGTGATATAAAACACAAATATGTGATATAAACTGGCACAAATTTTGTAATAAATTAAAAATACTTATTTTTTTAAAAAATTTTCGCGTAAATTTATAAAAATAAAATTTTAATTAAAAGTAAACAAAAAATTTGTTTTTTTGTGTTTTGACATTCTCTTGGCCTTTTTGTGTTTGTTGCAGGGATGATATCACCTGATATTGAATTCGCCTTGCAACTGACGAATCAAGAGTACCTGATGAATAAATATGCCTTGACATTTGTATTAATTTTCATTTAATTCGTACCGACACTCATAATTTTAGTTAAAAAAAGATTGTTTTTTTCAAAATATCAATTTTGTATTATTTTTTTTTTTTTTTGTAATAATAGTTTTTATTAAAATAAAATAAAAATAACAGTTCATTTCAAAACCCTTAAAAAACATAACAAAAATATTAAGATTAAAATTAAAAATAAGAAATTCATAGAACATAAATTAAAAACTAAAAGTCTTTACCGATATGTTAGTTTTTTATTCTGAGCTTAAGACATCTAAATCGATTACCATTTCCACGGTTGGATTTGTCAATCTTGCTGATTTTTGTATAAAGTTTGTTGGAGCCTGACAGCTTTTTTTAAATAAATTTCCTTGTAACAATTGATAGCATCGGTCATATTTTTAGAATTGCGACTACATTAGACTTAGACGGTAAATCCCCTTTTTCTATTTTGGCTTTGTACAAACATTTTCAAATTAACCGCGCAAATCGAAGCACTAACGACGCAACTTCGAAGCCATGCGACGCAAATAGAAGCAAAAACGACGCATCATCGAAATCACGCAAATTTTAAAAAGACGCAATTTCGAAACGACGCAAACCGGGGTATGAGTGTATTTATGTTTTACTTATACATATTTTGAATTGTTTTCAGTTTAAAATTAAAGACTTTGTCAATATTGATTTGTTTGTTATAATTAAAAGCTCTAACTTGCAATAACTTTCACAAAAAGCCCCATCTAACACACATTTATAAAAAATGTAATACTTTATTAGAATTGTTACAGCATTAAGTAAATTAGTGAATTAAATAAAAAAAACTGCAACAAATAACTCGCTACCACAAAACAATTGTTGTTATAAAGTTTTTTTTTCTTCTCCAGTATATTAAGGTAACATTATATAGATATGTATGTATTTTATACGTTTAAAACAACTTTCGAAATTTCGCATGAATGTGACTGGTGAAGTGAATATCTTAATTAAAACAATGTACAGTTGCAAGAAAAAAATATGTACAACGTGATTTTAATCGATTCAACATTTCTTTCAATTTAGGTATATAAATTAACAACATACTGTCCAAATTTTTATAATAGACATGTTGTATGAAAATCATTTATTTTTTTTTTTCTAAATCAAATGTCAATTTATTTTTGTAGATGACTTTTTAGTAATTTTTTTTTTAATTATGGATTCCAACTGAACTTTAGTTGCGTTGTTAATTGGCAACTTTTGCTTCATGGTTGCCAAAATAACAGTCAGTACATAACCAACTAAGGGATAGAGAGAAGACAATAAAATAAAGCGGTACTTTTTAATTCACACAAAATCAAGAATTTAGCAATTTTAATTGCAAGTGTGGGCACGGAAAAACAAACCTTTTTGGCACTAGTCTGTGAGATACAATTTTCAATAAGTTCGCTCTTCTTTTAAGATTCTATTTGTGTATTTTTGTTTAATTTTTTACAATTAGGAAAATTTCAATAAATTCCCTAATATACGTCTTAGCGAATGGGTGAATCAAGGCATATTTATTCATCAGGTAAACGCAGTTCGAAAATAAAATTTTTGTTTACATTTTTTTAATATGTTCGAAATTAAAAAGAGAAGACAGAAAATTGTTTTTTATCTATGAACTTTGACGGTTGAAATCTAAAATTAGTGCAGAAAAAACTAATCAGCTGACGAATCAAGACTACCTGATGAATAACTATGCCTTAGTGTGAATATAGATGTGCAAATAAGAAAAACAAAATGAATTTGTGAGTACAAAATTCATTATACTCCTGCCATATTCTTTCTGCCACCCTTGTTAACAATATCAAGAGTTTACAAAACTTTAATTTGAACGCGTAAGGGGTGCGTAATGAGACAAAAAAGAAATATCATTAAAATGTTTCTTAAGAAAATTTTCGTAAATTTCATATTTATAGAAAATAATCAAATTATCTTTGAATTATTTCCTATCGAAGTAAAATATTGTAGTTGTTATAGAGATTCATCCTTAAAGCAGCATACGTACTACGTTTAAATAGTTTTTAATTAATTTCAGTTTTTTTTTATCACAAAAAGAAGCTCCTTCTTCAAAATATAATTTTTATTTAGGCTTGAGTTTTTTTTTTTCTAAATAATTAATTAATTTTGTAGTATATGTAATATTATTATTTATAAATTTAACAAATAATTAGACACATAGACACACATTTAGATATATAGGGCATAAGAAAAAATATTAATTTGTTTTCTTTTTTTAATACTATTTTGTTTAAGAATATGGCAATCAAAAAGAGAAAAATTGTTGTTTTACACTAAACTCTACTTATGTCTGTGTATATATGTATGTATGTATAATTATTTTTTCTGTTATACGATATATAATATTGTTAAATATATGTATGCAATAGTTTAGAAATCAAATTAAATTACAATACAAAAAAAAAATGCTTAAAAAAATACAATCATAAAAAATAAAACAATTAATTAACAAAACTTCCAGACATTTTAGTTAGTCGTTTTTACAATAGAATCAAATTTGAATTTGTTTTCTAATTCCTCACTTTCTGAAAGTGTTTTAAAACAACAATAAACAAGCTTACCTCTTAGAGTATATTATTCGATTTATGTCTTTCACACTCTCAATCAATTATTCGGACAAAAATTAAAAACACAAGAAAAAACACAACAAAACACTCTTACACACACACACGTCTTTAACAAGTATTTCTAAGAAATTTAAACTAACCAGAGATTTATTAAATGCAATAAATCCCTTTACTTCTTCTGTTTGTTAGTGTTAGTATTTGTAGTCGGTTTATTAGCTCCTCCATTACTACCACCACCGCCACAGACTTTTTCACTCTTTCCGGTTGCTGTTTCGTTTTGTTCACGTCGTCCTGTTGCTGTAGTTTTTGTTGATTTTTCTTGAGTTGTAGTTGTGTTTGTGGTCATAGTTGCGCTAGCAGTTGTGGTATTTAATTTACTAGTTTTTGAATCAGTTGTTTTTTTATTGTTGCTACAGATATGAGTTTGTTGTGTAGCGGTTTTATTTGCAGTTTTTAAAACTGTTTCTTGTGTTGCTGCAAAATAAATTGTTAAAATATCATGTAATATTTAAAAACGACTCATATATTTATATTTATTCGAACTTTTTTCTATATATTAAATTTTAATGTGAACCATTTTTTATTTTGGCTTAAGTTCATTTGTTTATTTATTTAATTTTATAATTCAAATTAAATTAAATTGTAACCATTTTAGGAATATTCTTTCCAAAAATTATCTCCGATATTAGCCGAGTGGAATGCATTTTCGAAATCAGCTACGATTTCATCATCAGCACTCTTTATCGGTATACTACTATGTAACTTAAAATTCCTATTTATGTTACATAAATAGTAGCTGATTTCGAAAATGCATTCCACTCGGCTAATATCGGAGATAATTTTTGGAAAGAATATTCCTAAAATGGTTACAATTTAATTTAATTTGAATTATAAAATTAAATAAATAAACAAATGAACTTAAGCCAAAATAAAAAATGGTTCACATTAAAATTTAATATTTAAAAACTACTTTTCTTGTTATTTTTAAAAGTTGGTTTTGTTAAAGTATTTTTTTCATATTAAAAACTTGAATTTAATAACAAACAAAAATGTCAATAAAAAAAGCAATTTGTACTAACTTCCAAAGCGTATCAATACAAAATTTCTTTACTGTTCTGCTCTACGTAAAATTGTGAAACATTGCAATCATGTGCATTATCGTGTACCTTTTTTGAATAGTATTCATTGTCAATATTTTGCACTGCGGCTTAAGCACCGTATTTTGTTTAAATACAAAGCAATAAACGTTTTGGAAGTCAGCCATGCTAAAATTGTTTTAAAAACTCACTGCTTTCGTTGCATTTTGATTTTGTCAAAACATAAACACTTTTCAATTCCTTAACGTCATCATCAACACCACCACCAACACCACCACCACCACTACTACTAGCACCAATTTCCTTGCTACGATTCAAATCTTGCTGTTGCTTAGCTTTGCTTTCCAAAGCCTTATCCACCTTTAGCTGTTCATTATAGTTAATTTCTCCTTCATGTTCATTAATGGTCTGCATAAAACCGGGAGTAGTTTCCGAAGTACTGGTGGGTGAATCTTTCTCTTCAGCAATGCGAGGTAACATTTCACCGGGTGCTGGCAAAGCAATACCAGACGGAGTACTAACCTGTGTAGAAGCGTTTATAGAAGCTTGTGTAGAAGATGATGACGACAACCCCGACCCCGACGAAGGAGTATCGCACATTTTTGTTACTTCTTCTAAACTCTTTGAAAGATCACAGTGAGTCTGATGTTGTTCTAAGATCCGACTACCACACACTGAGGAGGTAGTAACGGATGCGCTCTGTTGTTGCTGCTGCTGCTGCTGTTGTTGGTATTGCGGATGTGTAGTTATGGGCGGCAAGACCGGTTGATTACTTATGGCATGTGTTGAAGAATTAGATGCGTTTGTTGTGGTGCTGTTGGTACGCCAAACTCCACCAATTACTCTTTGGGGCTGTTTAATGGGTGGTGAACAGCAAAGTGGTGATATAAGAGTACATTTTGACTCTGCACTGCGTGGATGTAGACGATCAGGCGATAAAGCACGCCGTAAAAGGGGTGAAGATGGTTCTGAAGATTTTGTGCGCACAAATCCGGCTTTTTTGGAACCAGCTGTTACTGTCTGAACTACAGGCAATGAACCCCCAGGGCTATAAGATTGGGTAGTATTCGATGAACCTGGCTGATGGCCTATTAAGGGAAATGCCAAGGGAGAGGGTGAACGTGTGGGTGAGGATGGTAGCGGCGAAGGTGAAGGTGTCCTGGCCAAGGGCGATAGTGGTATATGACCCACCGATTTGCGTCTATTAGGTATAGAAGCTGGCGAATTGGTGTGCAATGTTTTCACGCCCGAGCTGCTAGGACAAACGGTTGTATTACCTGTACAGCCAGTGTGTAGTTTATGTTTTAACCCATGTAAAGTAGAGGGTCTTTGATAAAGTTGTGGTACTGCAGTGGGAGATACTGTTGCAAAAAAAGAACAATAAAATTTAAAAAATAAATTATTTTTTTTTTCAATTAACCTGGTATGGCTCCCATTACACCCACTGGAGCACCTGCCGTAGCAGCGCCAGACACTGAACCTGCTATGGGCAGTAGCACCGTATTTGATGTGCTAACAAAACCTACACCTGTGTTATTGCCAGCCGTAGAGACACCATTATTATTTTTATTGCCCCCACCAGTTGGTGTATTTGGCAAAGATGAAGATGGAGAAGTAGATTGTGATGAGGTAGCGGCTGATTGACAGCAGCTACTACTATGATAAGATGAGTCCATGGGTGACAAATTTCTTGTAATTGTCACACCACCAGCCATGGCTGAGGGCGTAGTAGGAGAACTTATGCCGGCAGCAATCTTAAAAAAATGATCATGTTACAGATAATATTTTTCATTAAAAAAAAACGTATATTTCATGTAAATAAAATAAAGTTTTTAAAAAACATTATAATTGTCTTTAAAAATAACCATGAATCGAAAATTTTTATGGTTTATTGCGTTACTGTCTCACCTGTTGTATTTCAGCTGAAGCTCTTTTGCTGCTAATCCGCCTGAAAAGAGATGTTTTACGTTTTTTGTCGTGTTCTTTTTTCGTTTGTTTCTTTTGACGATTGACCCCCTTTTTCGCCAATTTACTTTGCATTAAATCACGTTTTCGTCCACCACTCTGTATACTAGTGTGTTCTAAAGGAGTAGCTCTTAACGTTACATGTTCACCACCACTCAATAGCAATTGCAAAACTTGTGTATGGAATAATCCCTGTACAGTTTCACCATTAACGTGGGTAATCAAATCGGCTGGCCTTAGACCGGCTTCAAAAGCAGGACTACCCTCATCTACGGCCATTACTAAATGATGCATAGTATAGAAATCAGTATCACCATAGTATACGCGTATGGTGTGGACAGTAAAACCGAAACCTCTGGGGCCTCGTCGTATAATAATGGGCGGCTTTAGATTTGTCACCAAGGGAGACAACTCACGACAGGGTGAAGTATCTCGGGAGGAAGCAGTACTTGAGCCACCACCACCTCCACCACCCGTTACACCACTAGGTGATTGTATACCGGCGGTAATATTGCACAATTGTTGAGCCAATTGAGAATTGTCAACTGAAAAAGAAAATTTTTATTAATTTTTAATAAAATTTCAAAAGATTTTTAACACTTGCTACCTGAGGACATTAAAGACAATCCTAGTGCCGAGGCTGATTTCACAATCGATGATCTGGAACGATGATTTTTAACCGCTATCTGGCTGTCTACAGACTTTTGATGCTGCAACGCCAATGGTGATTGTTCCCGAGTATTTTCAGCCGATGATGAACCTCCACTAATAGTCTCATCTTCGATTGATATGGAAAATCTAGGTAAAATATCACGTGCACAAACTCCTTTACGTTTGCGAGCTATTTGGGGCGAAAAATCATCACTGTCCGTTTGAGAGGATTCGGGAGTACTGCGTGCAGTTGTTAAAGTTGCTAATTTGCGATGAATATCGGCAAGTCTACGATCGGTGGTTACAGTTGAAGTTGTACTTGAGGTGGTAATTGAAGTTGAAATTGTAGTAGTAGTCTTTGAAGTGGTGTTAACAATTGAAGCGGTTGTTGTAGCTGGCGGCAATGATTTTGAGGTATTTGTGATCATTTCCACAGGAGCATTGACCATTGCAGCTGGTGGCGTAGCTGGGGTAGTGATAATTGCAGTAGTATAAGGTGGCATACTATGTCTATGACAATGTTCTAGTTTTATCGATTGTAGGCCAGCATTTTGGTAGTTGTTAGCATTAGTACCACCAGCGCCAGCTGCAGTTGTTTTTTGCAGTAACTGCTGCAAGCTGCGAATTTCATTTTCATTTCCAATGGTCATATTGTGCAATAATTCGGGTAAGTAATCGGCATCAGGTGTTGAAGGAACTTTCAAACAACTGGTGGCGATCTGAAGTACAATAAAAAAAGAAGTATTGAAACAATTTTTAAATACAAAATGTTTACATGTATAAATACACAATTAGACAAGGTATTCTATAACAAAAATTATAATAGCTTGGAAATAATTTTAGACAAGATAAGAAGATATTGTGAAAAGGGCAATTTAACATGATAAAAATGATGTATTGTTAGCACAAGATCAATGCTACCTCTGAGAATAGTGAAAAACCCCTCTGTTCTTACTTCGAGGGTCTCTCCAACAAAATTCATTAGAGATAGTTAAATTCCAAACGGATAAAACTGTTGACCACAGCTAGTAGAGAATAATTTTTGCAATGACCTTAACGGAAACAAAAGTAAAGTGGCAACATCTAAGAAGGACAAAACTAGCTACAAATACAGCGTCGGGAAAGAGTAAACAAAATAAGAAACAAAAAGGACAATAATAAGAGATCCAGCTTCCTCTTATGAACTTTTAAAGGTTAAGACTCTGCTCTACTTTTGGAAAGAGAACAGGTATTGATAAAAAATATTTTTAAGACGATGTCGCGTTATGAAAGGGGCTACCGTCGAAAATTAGCTTCGTTAACTTGATTCCTCTTCAATAGCTAAAAATATATAAATGTTGACTAAAACAAGTAAAAAAAAATAACAAAAAAAATTTAAAAAAGAAATTAAAAAACAAATTTTTTAAAAAAATTAAAAAAAATATAAAAAAAAATAATAAAAATATAAATATATAAAAAAAAATTTTTTTGGCTCAGCTGGGATTCGATGCCACGTTTACTCTAACCAGTATATACTTATGTATGTTCTTGTTGTAATTGTGAAAAAAACGAGGTGGTCGTGGTTTTTTGCTCATATCTCAGAAAGTTATGGGGCGATTGTGCTGAATTTCAATAGCGATTCATTCCCGGATATTTCCAAAAGATTAATACCATACTCAGATCTGAGGAACATATAGTTGCTTTTAAAAGTTGATTTCAACTAACACACGGACAGACAGTCAGGGCTTAATCGACTCCTTTATTCATAAGTTTTCAGAAAATATATACTTTATGGGGTCGGAAATGAAAATTGTAGAAATTACAAACGGAATGACAAAGCTATATATATCCTTGTGCACAACAGGTGAAGGGTATAAAAACTAATAAAGTAGAATTTACATCAGCAAAAGCCATTTCTAAAGAGCGAGCGGTAACAACTAAATCGGCCACAGAGAAATCACAACTTTATTCACTTAAAAAAAAAGAGTTCTGCTGAAAACTCAGTTTGTTACCAAATGGAATATCGCTGCTGCCGTCATCCCGAAGAAGGCAGCTTCCCTGACATATCGGATTACAGTAAACTACTTGACCCTGTGGTTCTGTAGTCTCGGCTAGTAACAGACAACGTGCTCTACAGTTTCTAACTCTCATCATCCTCACACATCCTGCAATAATCCAGACAATGTCCCGTTATAACCCCTCAGACACACCCTATTCAAATCCAGGAATGACGTAGAGTCCGCCGAGTTCAAGCCCTTGACACATCGGTCCTGTAAGATATCCAAGCTCTAATTCGCACAAAAAAATGAAAAAAGCAGCTTCTGGGAAACTCTTAATTGATTACCTCTCGACACTTTTTACATATAATTTTAGAACAATACTGACATTCGCTAGTATCTATGATTCGCAGGAATTTAGACATCACCCATTTATATCACTTATTATTTCTTTATTTTTTAACTTTCATTTTTATACCTCTGCTCTCTCTTTCTATCTCTATAATATATATTGGACATCAATCCTTTAATCTTTGTCTTCCAAACAGGACAATCACAATAGGCCTATTATGTACAAAGAAATAAAGGTAAAGAATATTGTAGTTATAACAAGTAAGAGCACTATATTCGGCTGTGCTGAATCTTTTATACCCACCACCAATTTTGTGTACTTTTATAGCACAAATGGACCGTATTGGTCTCTGGGTGAGGGTGTGAAGGTTACTTCACACCAGCCTTACTTACCTACCTACCTACCTATAGCACAAAATTTATTCTTTTGTTATTAACAGTAATCGCTATGGAAAAATCTCTTTATGCTAAAATATGTATCATTCATTTTATTTGTATAACTTTGATGTGCTAGTAAAATTTTTTCGTAAATTTGGTCTTTCAATGAAAGTGGGCGTTAAAGTAGGCGTATCAATATAATTTCTGCCAATAAATGAAACTTTATTCTTCCAAAAACTTCGTCCATAGAAAAATTATATGAATTTAAGATGAACCGTTATATGGGAGGTAGGCGATAAAGTGGGCGTATCACCTAAATTTTCTGGCATAACAATGACATTGACTAGGATATCTGTAGCAAATTTCATCACCATACCTATAATTTTGTCGGTTTAATGAGCTTTTAAATTTCATTAACAGTAGATAACGTGAAAAGTGGGCGTTATAGTAGGCGTGTCGAAGTTGTTACTGCTAATGAATACAACTTCAATATAGTCCTTTATTATTCCAAAATCTTTATTCATAGAGAAATTATATGAATTTGAGATAGTGGAGGTGGGCGTAAAAGTGGGCGTGTCAAATTTATTTTCCGTTAGAACAAAGCCTTTGAACAATAAGCAATATTTGCAAAATTTCAGAATCATACATCTAATTTTGTCAGTTTTATTAGGTTTTAAATTTTAAATATACCGAAAAATACACTGTGCAGTATAAATTTTCGTACATTTTGATCTATAACTCCTTTCCTAAATCTATGAATTGAAGCGATTTTCAGGGAAAAATATTGTTTTTACTCAGGAAATATATATTCGAAGTTTCATGACTACGTTAATGCGTTTGGACATAATTCTATTTTATTCGATGTTGGAAGGACACGATTTTTTCGACCTACTCTCGCATTACGAGCTATAACTCTCTTCCTAATTTTCCGATTTAGTCTGTTTTCAATACCAAATAAACCTTGTCTATAAGAAAGATTCTGGCAAAATTTGAGCCATCTAGCTTTTTCGGTGTGACCTCTATCGTGCTTTCAACAGACGGACGGACATAGCTAGATCGTCATATAATAAAACCCCGATTCAGAAAATATATATATATTATGGGGTCTAAAATGGATATTTCGATAATTTACAAACGGAATGACAAAATTAATATACCCCCACCATTTATTTGGTGGCGGGTATAAAAACTGTCACTACAAATGTGGCAACCATGCCATAAGAATTTAGTTACTAAACAAGGACTTCTGTAAGTTTCATAACGTGAAGGTAAAAGAAAAAATTTCCTACATTCCTACACTGAACTAGACTAGACTTACGCTTAAAATATCTTAGTGTCTTAGAAATATCAACAATAAGTTTGGTCAATTTAAATTCTTCAACGATAGTGACTATACTTACACACAATAATATCTACCTTATATTTATCTCCACCCTATCATTATCTTTTTGAGCTTTTATTAACAACTTTCTCAAATATATCCTTATTTGTTTCTCTAAAGGAACTACAAAAAAACGGTCTGAAGTGTGCTTTATCTTCAACTACTGCCCGTTCCACTCTTTTTGCTTTTTGTTTTAATGCAACAAAATTTTATAATTTCTTTCTTACCTCTATTTTTCTTAGCTGTGGAGTATTCAAAACCTTATTCACCATTTGATGTGTTATTATATTTTGAGGCGATGACAACGGTGCTGCTATTTTGCGATGGGTAGCAACTGAATCACTTGTGGGCAACGAAGTGCTTTCAATAATTTGTGATTTCGTTTCGGACAAGGCTGTAGTAGTCATTGTTATGGCGCTATTAAGCGTTGTGGTCGTTGCAGAATTTGTAGTAGAAGAGCTAACACTGGTGGTGGAGGCCACACGTGACCATGAATAATGCTGTTTACGATATTGCGGTGTATAAGAAGAAAATGAACCTATAACGGGTGTATCATCCGTGTCGTCGGTATCTTCACCGGCTAAATCGTGATTATAACGATCCATACGAGCTAAGAAGAAAATTACATTTCAAATTATAAATTATGTTTTAATAAAAATTTGTTTGGACTTACTATCAAAATAACTTGTGTCATCTTCATTGGATAATTGCGGCACAAATTCAGCTTTTTGTCTTAGCAAAGAATTCCAATCTAAACCATCGAAATAGAAATGTTCCTTTATTTCTAAAGCACCCGCCTGGGTTCCCAAACGATCACGGGCATTTTGCTGCAACAGCTGAGTTATAATATCTTTAGCCTCTGGTTGTACGGGCCAATCGTCATTGTCCGGCCATTCAATATCATCGTTAACTGTGTGAGCAAATAGTTCCTCTGCCGTTTCTCCGAAAAATGGTACACAACCTATAAGAAACTCATACAAAATAATACCCATCGACCACCAGTCCACCGGTTTTCCATAACCTTGACGTAATATAACTTCGGGGGCTATATATTCAGGGGTGCCATAGACCTATTTTAAAAATTGGAAAGTAAAGATAAAAAATTATTTAATTATTCGTCTATAATTTCTATAAATTGAAACTTATATAAATGACAGCATTTTTCTATTAGAAGTACATACTTGAAGAAAATAACTTAAAAATAACAGCAAAAAGATTTGTGTAAGAATCTGTGATACTAAACATAATATTCCAACTTGCTTTCGTCTTAATACTTACTTGCTTATCGGAAAATTGTCGAGTTTCAGAATCTATATAGCCCTCATATAAATTAGTGGCCAATGACATTAAACCCATTTTTGACAAGCCAAAATCAGTTAACTTGATATGCCCCAGAGCGGTAATCAATAGATTATCAGGTTTTAAATCACGATGCACTATGCCATAACTATGCAGATACTCCACTGCCAACACGGTTTCCGCAAAATAAAAACGTGCCATATCAGCAGGTAGTGGACCAATATTTTTCAGTAGGGTAGCACAGTCACCACCCTCTACATACTCCATGACAAGACATAAATGTTTTTTCGTTTCAAATGAGCAGTACATGCTGACGACAAAGGGATTGTCTGCGAACGATAGTATATCACGTTCGGCAAAAACTTGTTCGACTTGGTTCCGTAGAATGAGATTATTTTTATTGATTTTTTTCATGGCAAAACGTTGTCGTGTTGTTTTATGTTTAACTAGATAGACAGCACCGTAAGCACCGTTTGAGATCAGCTTTACAATATCAAAATCTTGTTCGTTGGGTATAGGTTGCACTGCACCTGCGACATTTGAATGTGCTGGAGGTTCATTAATAGAGGTTTGCATTGCACATTGTTCTTGACAGGTGGCTAATTGTGTTTTAGCTTGATTACTTATGGCTGCAGCAAATGAAGGCATTTCAGCAGTGGCAACTGGAGTCTGTGGAGGTTGTTGGGGCATAGGAGGATGGGGTGTGCTCGTACCACTGTTGGCTAAAAGACTTAACTCTGCGTTTGGGTTTAGGGTAGCTGAAACACAGGTTAACGGAGAACCTAATAAAAGTGAACACGGTGATTCCGTATCATTGAGTAAGCTTGTATTGACAGAGGATGTGCCGCTCTTGGAATCACACACCTCTCTAGTTTCTTTAGCCTCTTGTTGCATTTCCTCTATCGGATCACGATTTAAACCCAATTTATGTATAATATATTGTGGTATATCAGCCTTTATGCCTTGTATAGCCTTAGCCTGACCTTCAGCAGCCACTAGTAGATGATAGAATTCCTCTGGATCAAATTCCAAACACTCTAATAATCGCGCAGGTCGTGATATTATAAGCAATAATTTTTTTATTACTCCCGACAATTCTGCTGCCGCCTCTGGACTCTTTTCCTTGGTCTCCAATAGTAAACGTTCCAAGTTCTCACTCATTTCATAGAAATATCTGGATGTTATCAATTTGGCTTCTGATTTATTAAGACAATCACGAGCCATTTCTAGTACTTGATGATGGACGAAGCGCACAATAGGCTGCGAGTCACGAAAACTATTGCAAGCCGCCGATTTATTTTCGTTGATAAAATGTTTTAAACGTTCTTCCATTTGTTGGGTGGCCTTAGGAAAACGTTCTTTGTACAAAGTATTCATCATGGCAATTTCATTGTCTATAGCTGGACTACGAGACGGACTTGAAAGTGATCTTGATCTAGGTCTGTGGAAAGGCGATATTCTACCACTATTATTGCTTGAATTATTGCTTTGAGTACCAGCTGAGCCACTATTTTGTTGCTGTTGCTGATTATTCATCCCATTGCCACTACAAACCATGCTGACGTCTGCACAACAACTAGGACAAATTTTATGGGAACCAGCGGCGATCCCCATAGATTGTTGTTTTTGAAATTGTTTGGGGCTGTTTGGCCCCGGGACGGTAGATTTATTCGTTGTTAATGTTGCTATGGTGGTCATTGTTGCGGAGTTGTTTATTAAAGCACAATGTTTATTGCAATGAGGACGACTTATATGAGCTGCTGCTAAAGCTTGTTGTTGCTGTTGCATATGTTCAGCACAACAACTAACAAAGGCATTCGGTTGACCTGGCTCTCCTGTAAGAACTTGCAATTCCTCCTGGCCTGAAATATTGTACAATTGATGCAAAGCTTCCTGGCTGGAACATTGACTCTGTGAATCAAAAATATATAAAAAAAAATAAAACAAATGAAAATCTAAATAAATTTTTGTCAGATTTTTGTATCTTTTAATAAATACCGATAAATTAGAACTTCCGGGTGTTGTACCATAACCTGACGATGGCAATGAAGCTACCGACCATCTTCTACCGTCTCCACGGCACGTAGCTATACGTTTAATTGGCGCAAATGCAAATTGCATGGGTGAATTGAGGCGCGGACTGTCAACAGGACTAGCCGAGTAAGGGGAATGAGATCTTGAGTTGGCTGCTGCTGCTGCAGCCGCAGCAGCCGCCGCTGCACCTATGCCACCCGTTACCAAACTTAAACGATGATGAGCTACACCACTAGAGGAGGCACCACTACCGCGCATTACTACACCATGCAAATGATGTTTGCCAATGCCGAGACCGGCACAACTGCCGGAACGTGAAATATTGAGTGTTCCTGCCGTTGGTGCAGTAATATTGGCGATAGCTGTAGAAGATGAAGCATAAGCATTGTTGCACGATGATGATGAGGGTGATTGTGTTAGTGCGTTTGGGACGGTAGATGTTTTGCAAATACTAGTGTCTCTCTCGCAGAAGGGACTGCCCGTTAAGCAGGGTGCCGATTTGCCCAAAGAGGTATTACGCATGCGTACCAAATTTGAAGAGTCTAGAATTATAAAAAAAGCAATCATGAAGAATAATTTTTAATCGTTTATTACGCTCATAAATGCCAACAACAATTTTTAGGCTGTTATTGTTTTATCTATTTAAATGTCTGTAAAATCTAGTCCAAAGCCTGTGGTACACGAAATGTAAAAAGTCACATACGCATGTGGCTGTGACGTAATTTTGACGTTATCACAAAGAATAAATGTATCCGCTTCGGCTACACGTGTTTCATTTGCGTTAACGCATGCAGCCGCTACGACTATTTTAAAAGACGTAACCAAAGTGCTGAACATTTTAGTGACGTCAGAACCACATGTGCATGTGGCTTTTTACATTTCGTGTACTATTAAGGCTTAAGTATTCAAATACAGTTTTAAAGAAATCATTTTTACATCACTCACCATTACTTGCCGACCTCATGGAATAGGCATGCTGCTGATAGGATATCTTACGTAATAGAGCCCCATAGCCCCTAGCTGGCAAAGAAATTGAACTGCCCGATAAACCACCCGAAGAGGATTTTGTCAAATTTAAATTTCGCAACAACGACTGCGACGATGATATCGATGTATCATTTTTAGGCGAAGAGCCAAATATTTCCAAACCAGTCGATGACTTTGTAGCGCCATGATGAGTATTATTACCACTGCCACTTGTATTACTATTATTACTACCGCTCCCACCCATTTCCTGATCGGAATCATCGAATATTAACACTCTAGCCGAATAGCTAGATTGTGGTCGAATGCGTGTTAAAGAACCAGAATTAATATGTCGCTTAGACACTGGACTATTTGAAGCTGAATTGGATTTGGTCAATTTACTGCTTGCACCACTATGATGAGGACTTAAGCTGATATTTGTAGTGTCATCATGAAAAACATTTGATGTTTCCGTGTCAGCTAAACCACTTAAGTCGGCTAAACACTCTGCGGAAGCTGAAGCATCCGGAGCATGTTTCTGCGGCGTAGAAGTAGAGATTTTATTCATATTTGCCGCTAAGGGTGAAAACGTTGTAGTTGTTGTACAGCTGTTAGTAGTGCTGGTTGTTGCAGACGGTGCCGACATGTTTGAATATATTTTTAATTTTGTGGTACTTTTCTTTCTGAAAGTTGAAACGTTAATGTCCTTTACACATTCTCAGCTTTTTGGTAGTATTTTCCAAGTCATATTATTTGTTTTCTCTTTTTTTTTAGCAAATTTTCAAACATTTATAGCAATTCCTCTGTTTTGACGTACAATAAATTAGTAGTTTGTTATCAAATAATTACTATTTTGTATATATGTAGTTAACATTTCTTTAATATTGAAAAGTTGTTATGAGGGCCGCCGATCAATATATTGTTTATTTTTTTCATTAAGCATAAATTTAACCTGCAAATATTGTCAAATAAATAGATTATAAGTAAATGCATACGTATGAATGTATGTTATACATACATACATAAATTATATTGTAAACTTAATTAACATCTTCTTTTTGTGTGTGTGGTGAATGAATGAATATTTTGCTTACATTAAGAAATCAATTATTTATTTTAAATAAGTCGTTCGTATACACTGGGAAATTTAACATGTGTTTTTCCATTAATACTTTTGTATTGTCAGTCAAGTTGATCGTTGAGACTGACCATTTCGTTTTCATTGTTTCCTTATAAGTTTTATTTAAATATGATTTGTTTAATATTGTCAAACCATACATATGCATGTGTACGTATGTACACTGACGAATAAAATAAAGTGCGGTTGCATAGAAAGGGTCCGCCAATTAACTTTTTTTTTCAACTATTGCTTATTTCGTGAATGGTAACACTAAGCACATGTCTGATCTGACGTATAATTAGTTTTATCCTTCCGCTGAACGAATATGGTTGTGTATACGCTTGAACAACGCTGGGAAATATTGCGACTTTACTTTGGCCGATTTTGCCAAAAACAAGTAAAAGTACTATATTCGGCCGTGCCGAATCTTATATACCCTTCACAACGTGTATTGTTGTAATGTTTTTGTGAAAAAAAAATCGAGGTGTTCGTGGGTTTTTGCTCATATCTCAGTTGTTTATGTACCAATGTTTCTGATTTTCAATACCGATCTACTCCCGAATATTTCTGATATTTTAATACCTTACCCAGGTCCAACCTATGTCGGGGGGCTTCAAAAAGTTGATTTCAACATACACACGGACAGACGGTCAGACGGACAGACTGACAGAGCTTAATCGACTCCCCTATTTATAAGCTTTCAGAAAATATATACTTTATGGGGTCGGAAATGAAAATTGTAGAAATTTCACACGGAATGACAAACCTATATATACCCTTTTTCACTGTGTGAAGGGTATAAAAATCATCTTTTCAGATGAAGCTCATTGTGATATTGGCGGGTATGTAAACAAGCAAAATTGTCGCATTTGAGGCACAGAAAACCCGCACGCATACATTGAAAAGCCGATACACCCAAAACGAGTCACTATTTGGTGCGGATTTTGGTCCAGAGGCATAATTCTTCAAAAATGCGCAAGTAGTGGCCGTAGTCAATGGCGATCGTTATCGGGCCATGTTGAACGAATTTTTGTTAACAAAAATTAAAGAGGAGGATATTGGCAACATTTGGTTTTAACAGTATGGCGCTATGTGCCACACAGCCGAAGCTACAATTTTTTTCTTAGCATTTTCAAAAAAAAAAAGTTATTTGGCGGACCCTTTATTTTGTATTTCTTTGTTGGGAAAGACAGTAAAATTTATTTTTTATATATTTTATTCAACATCTTAACTAACTCACTTTTAATTTATTAATATAATAAAAACTATTTAACAAAGAAACTGCATTATTTCATAAAGGGTGGGTAAATTTAAGGGGCCGATGTTAAATGTGTACCACACTTAAACGTCAAGTTTTTTTCTGCATTTCATTTGACATTTCCCAATTTCAATCTAACTCAATTTGAACCATGGAAAGATACACAATCGAACAACGCGTTAAAGTTATTCAGGCTAATTATGAAAATGGGAGTTGAAATCAAAATGCATTTCGTACACTTCGTGATTCTTGTGGTAAACATAATCGTTCAAAAGTTCGTCCACAATCGGGAGAATTGTGAAAAATATTTAAATTTCAGCAATTGCTGAAATGTAAAAACATCTGAGAATGACTTCTAAGTTCGTTGAACGGAAAACATTGAACATCAACAATGTCATTGAAGATTTAGACCATCGGATGGAGGAGTGCTGCCGAGATTTTGTTCTTTACATAATTGAACCATACCAATATTATCATAACAAAAAGAAATGACAAAAATTTCCTAAATAATTTGTGTTTTATTCAAAATCAATACCGATCATTCAATTCAATACCGATCTGCTCCCGAATATTTCTGATATTTTAGTACCTCACGCTTCAAAAAGCTGATTTCAACAGTCACACGGTCACACGGACGGATTGACATAGCTTAATCAACTCCCTATTCATAAGCTTTCAGAAAATATATACTTTATGGGGCCGGAAATGAAAATTGTAGAAATTACAAACGGAATGACAAAGCTATATATCGATGCCTTACTTCCTAAACCTCGTAACTTAAAAAGTACGGTTTTTTACTTTTTCATATCAAACGATTGTTTTATGCTTTAACTAAAAAAGATAAGTATATTATTACTACTAATATACATAAATACAATCAATTCCTTAATAATTGCATTTAAACTTTTAACAAAACACCGAAGTATAAAAAGATGAACCGTTTTTTTTTTGTTCTCTCCTGAAAAATTTTATTTTTTAAGATACGAGGTTGAGGAAGTAAGGCATCGATATACCCTTGTGCACTACAGGTGAAGGGTATAATAATTAATAAACCGATCATAATCAAATCCAATATTTTGATACTTTATAACGGATGGAAATATAAATGGCCTTCTTTTGGACTTATAGAAAACGACTTGGACAAGATTGCAAATTGTACTGAATTTTATTTAGAAAATTGACTCTTTAAGTTATATTATGAACGAATAACAGAAAACTTGGTATAAGAAATACAATATTCAGATTTTTGTGTACTTTTTAAACAGCTTGTTCTTTTTATATCAACCCACATACGGGTATTTTGTCAATCAGACGGACATCACTTTTTTTTGCTTATATTGCTTCTTAAAAGTTATTGAGTGCTTCTGAATAAATGAAACTTGGCAGAAATATGCGTTATAGTCATTGGCTAGTAAAGCTTAAAAATAAGAAAACCCGGATCAAGGGGAAACAAGACGAACTAATCCTATATCTAAAAAATTCTACTTTTTAAGTTCATTTATACTTTTGTTAAGCAAATGCATCTTTTATCATCGGCATAAGTTTATGGGTAAAGGGAGGTATCCCAACGATACCGAAATAACAACACACAATCACAAAACATTTTTAAGATCGCGACTGCCCCACTTTCAAAAACCTTTTGTAATTTGTTTTTTTCTCAAAAAGTGAACAAAAAAAAAACCGTTTCGTTAATTTTGAACGAATTTTTTAAAAATAATTTAAAAAAAAATCTAAAAATTATTACAAGCAGCTGTTAATATAGTCTTTCACAGAAAAAAGAAATCAATGTAAAATCTTTATTCGTTTAGCCACAAAAAAAATATATTGTAGACCTCTCAAAACCGTAAAAAGTCAATAAGTACTAGGGTGATCGACTCGGTTTTACAACCGGCCGGTTTTTTCCACTTTCAGCTGGCGGTTTTTTCTAAATGTTGATTTCTCGAATATCGAATACACCGGTTTTTTTACCCGAAAAATCCGGTTTTTTTTTAAGTTTATATATATCTATGTAACCAAATCGTACCATAGTATATTTAGTACGCGAAAAGTTTCCAAAAATCAGAAAATAAAAACTATTAAATATTCTTCCATAACATTGTAAAAAAATGTATTTGTTCTTTAAAAACGAATGTAAAATAAGAAAAATAATTGAGCTCAAATATTATTTTTTTAGTAAGATATAAACCTAACGTTACATGTTAAAGAAGCTTAAAGTTATCTGATCGATCACTTTTAGGTAAAAAGTGTAGTTACAATAAAGAAAAACCAATTATCTCTCCTTTCAGATCTTAATTTTAATTAATGGCATTGAGAGTCTGTAAACTTAAATTTTAATTGAACCATCGAACAAACTAGTTTGAATGTCTGTCAGGGTATAAGAAAGAATTTTTAAAATAAAATTTTAAAGATTTTCTCCATAGCCTTTAAAATGTATTTTAAATTACAGAAATCATTTCAAACAAAATACGTTAGTGTATATTAGTTTGAAAGATCTAAGTATTTAACATTTAAAAAATCTACAGAAGGAGATACAAAAATTTATAATAGCCTTATAAAAAGTCTCATTTATTTATGTATTAATAATTTATTGTATTTATTTTACTTATAAAGAGTACCATTTGTCCTTAAATTCAACTAATTAAAACCATATTAGTCAATTGCATTCAAACTGTAAAAATAGGATATTTTGAAATTTATTGGGAGAATATCCTAGATAATTAGTAAATATTTTATGTTGATAAAATAATGTTTACTTTCGGTTGTCCTCAATTATATTTAGGGTCATTATTACAACTTGCCGTTAGTTAAAGGCAGGATTTTGTCGGACCTATAAATGGCTTTGCATTATAAAGGCTTAATTTATTATATTTGTGTCTATTAATATTTATTATTGTTGGTTGGGTTTATGAAGAATTTTAAAATATAGACCAGCTTAAACCCAACAACCAACAAACAAAAATTTTTATACCCTTCACACAGTGAAAAAGGGTATATATAGGTTTGTCATTCCGTGTGAAATTTCTAAAATTTTTATTTTCGACCCCATAAAGTATATATTTTCTGAAAGCTTATGAATAGGGGAGTCGATTAAGCCCTGTCCGTCTGACCGTCTGTCCGTGTGTATGTTGAAATCAACTTTTTGAAGCCCCCCGACATAGGTTGGACCCAGGTAAGGTATTAAAATATCAGAAATATTCGGGAGTAGATCGGTATTGAAAATCAGAAACATCGGTACATAAACAACTGAGATATGAGCAAAAACCCACGACCACCTCGATTTTTTTTTCACAAAAACAACATTACAACAACAACATACATACATATAAACGTGTATACTGGTTAGGGAAAACGTGGCATCGAATCCCAGCTGAGCCAAAAAAAATTTTTTTTTAATTTTTTTTTAAATTTTTTTTATTTTTTTTATTATACCCTTCACACAGTGAAAAAGGGTATATATAGGATTGTCATTCCGTGTGAAATTTCTACAATTTTGATTTCCGACCCCATAAAGTATATATTTTCTGAAAGCTTATGAATAGGGGAGTCGATTAAGCGCTGTCAGTCTGTCCGTCTGTCCGTCTGTCCGTGTGTATGTTGAAATCAACTTTTTGAAGCCCCCCGACATCGCTTGGACTCGGGTGAGGTATTAAAATATCAGAAATATTCGGGAGTAGATCGCTATTGAAAATCAGAAACATCGGTACATAAACAACTGAGATATGAGCAAAAACCCACGACCACCTCGATTTTTTTTTCACAAAAGCAACATTACAACAACAACATACATACAAACGTGTATACTGGTTAGAAAAAACGTGGCATCGAATCCCAGCTGAGCCAAAAAAATTTTTTTTTAAATTTTTTTTTTTATTTTTTTTTATTTTTTTTTTTATTTTTTATATAATATATTATTTATATTTTTATTATTTTTTTTTTAATTTTTTTTTTTATTTTTTTTTGTTTTATATATATTATATACATAATAATTTTTTAAAAAAATTTTTTTTTTAAAAAAAAATTTTTTTTTAAATTTTTTTTTTTTAATTTTTTTAAATTTTTTTTTTGTTTTTTTTAACATTCATACGTGAATTTATAATTTTACAATGGGACGTTTTTATATATGTATGTTTTTATATGTATGTACGTATTTCATATGGGATAAATGGTGACACAAACCACTGTTATTGCATGAATTCACGTTGTGAAGGGTATATAAGATTCGGCACGGCCGAATATAGCGCTCTTACTTGTTTTTATTTATTTTTTTTATTTTTTATTTAATATATTATACATATTTTTATTATTTTTTTTTAATTTTTTTTATTTTTTTTTTGTTTTATATATATTATATATATAATAATTTTTTTTTTAATTTTTTTTTTTAATTTTTTTTTTAATTTTTTTTTTTAATTTTTTTTAAATTTTTTTTTTTATTATTTTTTTTTTGTGTTTTTTTAACATACATACGTGCATTTATAATTTACAATGGGATGTTTTTATATATGTATGTTTTTATATGTATGTACGTATTTCATATGGGATGAATGGTGACACAAACTACTGTTATTGCATGACTACACGTTGTGAAGGGTATATAAGATTCGGCACGGCCGAATATAGCGCTCTTACTTGTTTTATTATATTTTATATATTCGAACCGATTAACCGGTTTTTTCTCAATTTTCAAAATAGCAACCGGTTTTTTTTTAATTCTAAATTTCAAACTATTAAAAACCCGGTTTCTTAAAAAAGTCGAATAATCGATCAACCAAATAAGTACCCATGCAATTTACTCAACTTTCTTGACTTAAGCCGGCCACTCACGTACAGTTTTAGTTGTCAGTTTCAACTGTTCAGTTATAACTGACACACATAACTGTGAACTGAGATGTACACAGACGTGCAGTTCAATACATCAGTTTTTAACATGGATTTTAACAGTGTCCCAAAACGACATATCTACAGCAAAAAATTTGAAACTTCACTAAACAATGCAAATTTTTGTTGTCTGTCGAGCTTAAATTTTTATATTTCTTAAATTTGATTTTTGACCAAATGTCCGGCTAGATTGGGAAAATATCCCTATGTGCAACGATAGAATAAGTTTAGAGTTCCTTGGTGGGACAGTATGATTAAAATTAATATGTTTCGAATACATTTATTATTGTAAAATTTCTTTAAATCTACAGTAAACAAAAAAAAAGAGATTTTAAAAAGTTGATTAGTTTTAAAAAATATCACACAGACGTTTAGATATAAATTAATCAAGTGGAAAATAAATATTACAAAGTAAGAAGTGACAGTACAACACCGCACTTTTTTGTCCGATAGTGTATATATAAATTTTAAATAATTTTATTTTTTGCATAAATGTATGTTAGGTTGTTTTACTTATTTTCTTTTATCAAACGTAATGTTATTATATTTGTGAATTATAAATTTATTGTAAACGCTTCGTTTGAGGGCACTATTTCATTAAAGATTAACAAAGAGTTTTTTATCGTTTTCATTTAGGTTACGTGGGATTTTCTTCTTCAAGCTACGTAGGTATATGTACATAGGTATGTATGTATGTACAAAATGTATACTTATACTTTAAATATAAAGTTTATCGTAATTTTTTTTTTTTTTAATATTATGGATATTCGTTAAGTCTACTGAATGCCTCCTATACCTCTTAAACTTTAAATTTACTTTTACACTTTGACATAATTTATAATTTTAATTTGTTATTTGTCATACTTTTATAAAATCACCTGAATTACAAGGTGAAATCTCTTAATATAGTTGCTAATTGCAAACAACTTAACCCCCCGACTACAGGTGTGATTGCTTATGTCTCAAGTTCTTTGCAATTAAACTTGACAGCTTGTGTTAAAAGATTATTGCTCAGCAATGTATAATAACATTTATTGCTCGATAGGTGTTCTAATAGCTATTAATGCGGTCCACACGTTAATATCTTGTGTTGGCAATATAATTTGACAATTGCTGTGGCAATAATTAATAAACATACTGCTCGTGTGGTCAGGGGGTAAGTGTTGCTAAAACTAGCAGTTTGAACGAATATCCCTATTATTTTTATCGATTCAGCTTTCTTTATTAAAGTGGTAGATTCGTTTCTTTGTTCAATAACTTACACTTACACTCACTGTGAAAAGTATAAAAAAAACGCTTGCCGCTCTTGTTTAGGTTAGGCTGATACAGTTTTTCTTATAATTAAATAATGATTAATAAAATTTTTTAAATTTATCATAGTATTGCTAAAAATTATGAGTGGGCATATCTTATAATTTTATACATATGTATATGAGCTAGTATTAGGGGTGCGTCGGTAGGCTGTGTGTATTACTCATTGGTTATTTAACGAATTCCTTTAAATCATATTGGTTCTTCTTTTTGTTGGAATTTTTCTCAGTAAAGTTTTTCTGCAAAAAATTCACTTTTGTTTGTATTGAAGCTGCTGTGATGGTGAGACATTTAAAGACAATACTATATAAATTTTTAAGATTAAAAATGTTTTGTCTGCAGATCAGTATTGCCGGCTAGATTTGTGAAACAATTTTATATAAATTAAGAAAATTATACAATAAATTGAAGGCTATACAATAAAAGTATTTACATAGTAAAATTTAGTACGTAAAAAAATGGAAATTACGTAAATTTTATTTTTAGTGTACAACATTCAGAAAGAAAGCCGACCGGTAATTTTGAAAAAAGGACAAAATTATTTTATACATAGTCATTGTTATGCTTGAAAAAATTTGTATTTCCGCATTTTCGAAAGACTAAAATTGGTCACGTGAATACCTATAATATACTTAACAATAGACATGACTTAAGATTATCACTTATTTTATTTAAAATGCCTAACATATTTAAATTATATTATTTTTTTAATAAAAAAAATGCCAGCATTGTTGTAGATTAACAGAGCACAGTGTATTAACTACATATACAAAAAATGTACAATTTTTTATTAAATAAAAATTATACAAAAAGTAACGTTGAGTACAATATAAATTAAAATATAAACAAATAAATGTTTATTATATTTGTGCCAACGACGACTGCAGCAGCAAAAAATAGTGCTGATACTGTCACTATCAATTTGGATAGTTGCCCTATAAGCAACAGAGAAGTCGACTACGAAAATAACGCACTTTAAGTTAGCTTTTATCAGCTAATTATAAGTTAACTACAAAATAATGCAGAAAATTTATTGACTTTAAACTAACTTAATTAGTTTAGGACAATTGACTACTGCATAGGACATCGCAATGGTATGATAGACAGTTAGCCAAATTGAAAATAGTCTAGACGTCAACCACCATTAGTTGCGAAAAAGATAACTTAAAGTTAGCTAGGTTGCTTATAGGGTAATTATTGTCTGTTTGGTTAAATAATGTGTGTGTTTGTGTGTGTATGTATCTCATTTAAATTTAAACGTCCCTTTTTACAAATTCTGATTATCTTAATTTTACAAGAACATTAACAAACCGCCACTATCGTTAATAAGAAATATTTAACCTACGGTTAAGTTAAATATTTTCACAATCTTTCTGTTACTAAACCAAAGCATACTATAAAAGGAATGGTAATATTTCGTTTTTTAGTTTACGAAAAATCGTGCAGTGTGAGATTAAAATCTTGAGAAAAATTTTTTAAGAAAGTGTTATGTATGTAAATGTTTTCGATCTTTTCTTGTTATCAATATGTTGTCCAATTTTTCAAGCTTGAGATAAATTTTTTTATAAAATCTATTGTGTTTTAATCCGATATTTCGCTACCACATTTGGTAGCTTCTTCAGGGAAAGTTTTTATATTTTATTTATTTTTCTTTTTTTTTTTTTAAATCTTAAACCCGGTATTCTGTTTTTTATTTCATGTTTTATGCAGGGACCGAAAATAACAGTTATTTTTTAATTTAAAATCAAAAAGTCAGGTGGATATAATTTGTCTATCAGATATTTGAATACATCATATTGATGCTGTTATGCTAAGGAATAATAAACTTAAAGGCTTTAATTTTTTTTGACTTTTATCAAAAAGTCACTTTATAATAATTATTTTTTGACCAATATTTTTTTGGTCAAAAATAAAAGTTAAAATTTGACTTTTATTTTTTCGGTCAAAAATAAGAGTTAAAATTTGACTTTTATTTTTTAAGGCAAAAAAAAAGTTAAAATTTGACTTTTATTTTTTAAGTCAGAAATAAAAGTTAAAATTTGACTTATGTTCCTATTGAAAGCAGAAGTTAAAAAAGTTAAATAAAATTTTAATTAAATATTAACACAGTTTTTATTTTTAGAATTATAAGTACATGTTGTATTTGTATTAAAACAAAAAGAAAAAAAATTATAATAGAGTACATAGTACGTTTATTGGCTAGAAAGTTAAGGAGTTGGTGTTTTGCATATTTTGCTCTGAAAATACAAATTACATTAAATTTCCTTTATTTTAATATTAAATTGTTCACTCTTTCATTGCAATGACTCAGAAATCACCATTAATATAGCTGCCAAGTTCTGTTCAGACAAATTGTAGCGCAAGTCGCTGAGAACAATCTTAAGTAGTTGATACTTCTTAAATTAGTAAGTATAAATAACGGTAAAATAATATTGTCATCAGTGTTGTTATTTTTGACCGAAAAAATAAAAGTCAGATTTTAACTTTTATTTTTGACTTAAAAAATAAAAGTCAAATTTTAACTTATATTTTTTACTTAAAAAATAAAAGTCAAATTTTAACTTTTTAAAATCAAAAATCTTTATTTTATTCTACAGCTAATTTTTGCCTTTTACTGTTCGTTATAGGGATTGTACTTACCGTTTTAATCGCAATTTTTATATATTTTTTTCACTTGCTCGTTTACTTTTTTATTTGTCTATTTTTTTAAAATTTTGTGAATTTTTTTTGACATCATAAACTTTTCAAATAATACAAGTTTATTCAGCAAGAACAGTTGAAATTAAATTGTTATAATATTCAAAAATTTATCATAGCTTGATTACTTTGTAATCATACTGTTGTTATACACATCGTTAAATAATTAATTTTAATTTTAAACGCTTTTAAATATGAAATTTGTGCGTACAACATCATACTATTTTTGTATAGTATACTGTTTTAGCAGGACAATCATATGGAAGTTTTTATTAAAAGTAAAAATTAAATGATAAAATTCAAACAAACTTTTGTCTATCGTGACGAGAGATATTATAAGACAAAATAGAAATGACTATTATTTGTTTTCGATAACTAAATATTGTTACAGGGAATATAATATGACCGTCATGATCATGTCGAAACCATGGTTTTTCTCAGCGTAAGCATACTACAAATTTAATAAAAAGCAAATTTTGCTGATAACATTATCTTTAGAAAATGTATTTTTGTTGTTTATTATCCTCCCATATCTCGTGTTTTATTACATTGTAATAATTTTTTTAAGAGATCTGTTAAGTGACAAGTGCTGATTATAATCCGACAAGAATTGAGCCAATCAAAACTGACATTAAAAATGTTATTGGTGAAATACAGGCAAAATTATAAGAAAAGGTGATAAAAAATTCGGTTTACAGAATGCGATATATACAGAGAAGTCGTGGTGGTAATAACAATGATATTTGTTTATACTTGATGATATAATGTAACCTTTCAAATATCATATAGTTTCGAAAATGACTGAGAAATATGGCAGCCTCTGTTACTTATAGAAAAAATACTCTTTTCGGTGATAGTAAAGTTTTTGCTCTATTTAATCACACTTCATTGAATTTTTATTAGGAAGTTACAGAAGGAAAATATATTAAACACTAAAAAAGAAAATGCTAAAGACATTAACATTAGAAAATGTATTTTTTTGTTTCACTTTTAAACCACCATCACTTCTGAAATTACTAAAAGAAGAGCATTTTATTATTTATTTATTTATATTTTTTTTATTTAATTCAATTTTATTTTTTTCCGAGACAATCTCTGATAAATTCAACAAATATAAATAATTTGCGGTTGTAATTATCATGTGAGTTTATTTAGGCTGTCAGTGGAATGAAGTACAAATATAATAAGCAACAACAATACCAAAACCAAATACGTTTGCTAAATCTTTAACTAATCGTGTACATAAAAGCTTTTGCGTTTAGAATTTACGAATTTAAACCAACAACATCAAATACATTTTGTAATTATAAAGGATCTTCTAATAGGTACTTCTGAATTTTGACAGTTAATAGCGGCTATATTGTTGAAGCTACATTTATCGAATTGTCTGTCATTTATTCAATTTGTTTCGCCAAATCAGACAACGGACAGAGTCAGCGTTCAACAAAACGTGCAATTGATTAGACTGTTTTATTAAATTAGGGCATTCGAGAGATTTTAATCAAAAAACATATTCAGTAATAGGAACCCATTTCTGGATGAATGTGTATGTTAACAAACTAAATTGTCGAATTAAGGATGAAACTACAACTCACAGACGTTGGCCAGGCCATCATCGTCAATGTCAGTTTTATAAGTCGATGGTTACAGACTTCGTTTGGACTACATTAAATATGAACCCAGGCCCAGGGCGGCTCTACGTGCCACTCAGCTCAATTCACATAAGAAATTCTGCTCAAGGGATTTGAGGGCATGCTCATGTCACATGGATGTGATGCGAATTGGCCACCGAAATCGTGCGATTTGACTTCGTTAGACTTTTACTTGTGAGTTTTTTAATTGCAAACCTATGCTAATAAGCCAGAAACCACCTTTCCCCTCAAAGCCAACAACACCCATGCCATCGGATAAATTCAGCGTGATTTATACACCATACATTATGACATCTTTAGACCTTTCAAACTAATAAAAAAAAATGTCGATGACATTTTACACACACTTTGTTTTATTAAAATAAACAAGAATAGGTAGCGCTTTATGAAAAACCCGTTGTTTAAGAACAATTCTAAATAAAATTTTGTTAGCTGTTGACTATACAATTTGAAAATGTCAACAATTTTGGCTCTAGATACACCTAATAAATACAAAAGATTTTCGGTATTATTATCATTAGTGGCAATTGTAGAACGTTGGTTAGGTAGGCAGTTATAAATTTCTTAAAGCAAATATTTAGCGAAAATATATACAACAACATACACATATGTATAAATAAAAATAAAAAAAGATATAATTACTTAAGTTGATAAACATGAAAATGGCAAAAGAAAACAATAGCAAATAATGAGAAAAATAAGTAGAAAATTGTGTATATTTTTTTAAAGTAATGTTTCTTTTTCTTTCTTGTGGTTTAGTTTTTTCACAAAAGGAAAATAAACATTGCCACAAACAATTAAAAAAGTCTAAGTTTAAAATTATTCAAAATCAATTTTTTTTATTATAATGATCAATTGACCACATACAGCTAATGAAAGTACCAGCAAAATGCTAAAAAAAAAGTTACTAATATTTTAGTTAAAATTTGTTAAAGTTAAACATATAAGAAAAGCTATAAAAATTAGAAATAGGGTTAGCACGCCACGCCGTCTCTAATTAGTCAAAAATGTAACTAATTACTAGTCAATTGATGTACATAATATGTGTCTGTAAGTGTGCACATACTATTAAATAATCACTGGTAATTTCTTAACAATTTATAAACAGAAACGATATTACTATAAAAACGCGATAAAATATAAGAAACACAAAAAAGAGTGATATGATCGCCAAATCTAATATACTTCCCACTGTTGTGTACATACATATTAATTTTGAAAATTACTTATCGGAAATATATACATACTAGCTGACCCGGTCCGCGTTGCTGGCCTTTTTGGTAAATATCTTTGGAACTACATAACCGATTTAAGGGTTTAATTTCTCATTTTGAAAAAAATGACAACGGCTTTAAAAAAAAAACAAGTAAGAGTGCTATATTCGGCCGTGCCGAATCTTATATACCCTTCACAACGTGTAGTCATGCAATAACAGTAGTTTGTGTCACCATTCATCCCATATGAAATACGTACATACATATAAAAACATACATTTATAAAAACATCCCATTGTAAAATTATAAATTCACGTATGTATGTTAAAAACACAAAAAAAAAAAAAATAAATAAAAAAAAAAATTTTTTAAAAAAATTATTATATATATAATATATATAAAACAAAAAAAAAATAAAAAAAAAATTTAAAAAAAAAATTAAAAAAAAATAATAAAAATATAAATAATATATTAAATAAAAAATAAAAAAAAAAAATAAGAAAAAAAAATTTTAAAAAAATTTTTAAAAAAATGGAAAAAAAATTTTTTTTGGCTCAGCTGGGATTCGATGCCACGTTTTCTCTAACCAGTATACACGTTTATATGTATGTATGTTGTTGTTGTAATGTTGTTTTTGTGAAAAAAAAACCGAGGTGGTCGTGGGTTTTTGCTCATATCTCAGTTGTTTATGTACCGATGTTTCTGATTTTCAATACCGATCTACTCCCGAATATTTCTGATATTTTAATACATCACCCGAGTCCAAGCAATGTCGGGGGGCTTCAAAAAGTTAATTTCAACATACACACGGACAGACGGTCAGACGGACAGACTGACAGGGCTTAATCGACTTCCCTATTCATAAGCTTTCAGAAAATATATACTTTATGGGGTCGGAAATCAAAATTGTAGAAATTTTTCACTGTGTGAAGGGTATAATAAAATAAAATAAAATAAAAAAGCAAACAAAATAAATTTTGTATACATATGTCATTGGTAATGCAATATGAAAATTTAATTTTGCCACGCCCCTCCGCCCGCAGACCGAAAATCAAAAATCAGTCTTTACAGTGTCACCCGCCGTTATTGAGTCCATACGTTACATACATACATCCTGTTTTATATATATATAGATACATACATACATACATATATGCATATAAGTATTAACACATTTATGTTTGCTTAAAATTTTTAAAGTTACCTAAAACTTAAAAAAAAACTGGCAGGGTCTGCGTAAAAAGTATGATAGGTATTATTACGGGCAACTATATGTTAGCTGGAATGGCGGTAAGAATGGGATTGGATCTGTCGGAAGTGCGCAGGTTGTGTGAGGATCCAGAGGAGTTGGAGACAGTTGAGTACATTATGTGCTAATGTCCCAGACTGCAAAATGGTAGGCTGAGATGGCTAGGTAGTAGATTCCTAGACGAATATGGAACGTCTCGGGCTGTGGACTCGAAAATCTGTTACGATTCGTAATGGGACTGACCAGGCTACGCGACAGGATACTAAGGACAGGTCGAATATAGGGTATAACTCTATTTCTACTAGTTACCTTTGTTAATTCTTCATTCCCTCTTTTACTCTTCTTTACTTTATTCTATTAAGGCGTCACAATGGACCATATTGGCGTCTGGGCGAGGGTATGAAGGTAACTTCGCATCAGCCTTATAACCTAACATAACCTACCTAAAACCTAAACAAATTACATTTTTCTGTTAAACATTTTGTCAGGGACCGCTAAAGTTCTTTGCTTATATCTCATTAATTTATAGATCGATGTTACCGTTATTTTGTAACAAGTAAGAGTGTTATATTCGGACGTGCTGAATCTGATAATACTCTTCACCATCATGTTCGTAGGTATAGTGACCACATCGTAGCTTAGCTTAGATTTAATATTGTTGTCATTTTAATTTTGTATTTTTACAAAGTTAGTTGTATTATACTAGTCAAGCCCTTTCATTTGATACGCATATTAATGGGGTTGAAAAAAAAATATACTATCCGCTATTTTGTTTAGAGCACCATCTTCGATTTTAACTTTTTCATAGTTTTCATTTGATACCCATATCATGGGGGTTGAATGAGCATAGCCATAATTACTATATTTTTCCTTCGTTTTATTTCGGACGCCATCTAGGATTTTAACTTTTTTATTATTTACTGTACGCCACTGGCTAAGTCATTTTGTTTTATACCAATATTGAGGGGATAGAAGTGGGTACATTTTTGATTAGTAGATTTAATCCATATATAAGTTGATTATACGCCAATTTGTAGTGGTGGCTATCTTTGATTTTAAATTTGTTTAATATTCTTTGCTAGTCAAGCCCTTTCTGTCTATACCCGTCTCGTTACTCTCTGTTGTCCAGATGCTGAAAAGAATCGTTCTTGTATTCTTGTCGTTTTGTATTCTTTGTCAGTTTTTCTTTACAGTAATTTTTGAGACTACGACTTTTTTTCTGGTATCTCTAACATGTCCAAAAATTAATTGGACTATTTTATAACTTGAGCTAGTAATCGATTAATCCAAAATTTTTAAGAATATCTCTGGAGGCATATCGTACCTATATATACTAACAAACGTCTCTATAAATTAATCAAGCGCTGAAAATTTTTTTTTTTTGTGGCAAAAATATGGGAAAAAACAAAGGCAGTCGTGTTTATTTGCTCATATCTCGGAAAGTTATGGGACGATTGTGCTAGATATCAGTAGCGATTCGTTTCCGCATACTTTCAAAAGATTGATACCACATATAGATCTGTACAACATGTGATTTTTTAAGAGTTGACTTCAACCAACACACACACAAACGGATTGAAGGACATAGCTTAATCGACTCCCCTAGTTATAATCTTTCAGAAAATATATGTATACTTTGAGGTGTCGGAAATCGATATTGTAGAAAATACAAACGGAATGACAAATCTACAAATACCCGTGGCGTGAGGGAGGAGAGAAACGAAAATACTGACTTCGACATACAAAGGACAGACAGTAGGACAGGAACTCTCCTGTTATCCCATAATAATATATTGAGACAGGAAGGACATTTACGGACTCAATAAGAACTGGACGATATTCTAAAATTGTCAAGGGACTCCATGGCTGAGATGGGTATCACGCATAGAATAGCAAATCTCGCGCTGGGTTCAGAAGAGGATCTGGATATCATTTAGATATCTGGCCTCCTAGGTGGGCCTTCCAGATACTGACGGTCGAACAATCTCCCAACAATGACAGCAAATCGTGGAGTTGAAATAGTTCGGTAGGACTCGTTGGCAATCCTGACAGGGTTCATTAATAATTGTTAATCATGGTATGGTAGGCAAAGTATTTGAATTATTTTTTTTCCATTATGTTATTTGGGCTGACAGAAAAAGAAAGCGTTTCTCCTGGGTAGATACGTACCTAAGTTGTGAAGAGAAATACAGCAGAAAGACTGGACGATATATATCGCAGGGCTTTTATTTCCACCACGTTATCAGTACTCCTTATTACGTTTATCATAAGGGTAGATCCCCATAATGTGGTTTTATGAAATTTAACTTGCATAATAGGGAATATATGTACGCTAGAAGAATTTCTGATACGAAGGGAGCATTTAACAATATTAGTATAAAGGCGATGTTGGAAATCCTAGCTTAAGAGATTTATTTATGAGAAAAGTAGTGACCAGAGGGAACAACACAGGAAGGATTTTATAATCTCTGTTGTGTGTTTTAACAGCTAACGTTATTCTGAGTCAATTTAAACGTGACTAGAGGGCTCTTGGTAAAATTCTTCAACGTCAAATTGTTTGGGTATCAGGGCACTGTAGAGTTTTCAGCAAAGAAATTGCGAACAAATTTGAGCACGGTAAATAAGCACTAGGTTCGGTGTATGAAGAAAGCATAGTAAGGCCACCGATGACATGATTTATATGGTATGATTTAACAGAAGAGACTACAATGTGTCAAGGAATTTCTGGCCGGAGGTAAACTCTGCCGACTCTACAGTCCTTCTGGACCTAAATAGAGTATGTCTTAGTATCATTTTTGAGGTTAAAACAGACATGAACATGTATTGTTCATCATAGGTGTTTTTCTGATGTTTTTTATTTTACTTATATTTTGTTTCTTCCTGTTAATTACTCTGGGTCTATTAGTTGATTCCTTTTGGAATAAATTTCGAAGCAGCCCACTACTTTTTCGGCTCCATTTCTACCATGGACAAAATTTTTATGTTGCTATTTGTGGCATCAGGTATTTATATCACTTAGTGCCTACAAAAACGACTGTTACCTTTTTGAGACAGCACCGAGTGACTACATCTTTTTGACCGGATTTGGCATTATGCCACTATAGAAAAAAGGCACTAGAGAATAATTTAATTTTTGTACCACGAGAGGCAAATCCACCTAACTGTCCAGAACTTAGACCTTCGAAAAGGTAATGGGCTCTTGTAAAAAAAGTAATTGAAGAACACAGGAAAGGTGTCCCAGAATAAAGAATGAGATCAGTGAAACCTTAACACACATTTTTAATTCCACCTTTCTTCATGCACAAAAAATATAACTGTTTATGATCAAGTTTGCATTTAAAAACTTGTCAAATTATGTGTACAAAATAATAGCATAATCGGATTATTAGTTTGTTTGAAAATGGATTCCGAAGAAAAAGTGCGTGAAAAAATAATAACAATTTTTTTAAAAAATCCCAGTCGTACTTACAAATCTATTGCAAATGAGATAAAGGTGTCACGACAAACAGTTTCGCGTGTGATAAAAGTGTATAACGAACGTCGTAGTATTAAAAGGAAAGCTGGAAGTGGAGCTAAAAAAGGTATAACTGACCCACAGTTAGCTTCAAAGATTGTTAGTCTTCTAAACCAAAATCCCAACCTCTCAAACCGTAAAGCCGCCTTAAAAGCAAACTGTTCCGATTTTTTTGTAAGGAAGGTTAAAAGATATGAAGGCCTTAAGTCCTACAAGGTTCAGAAAGTGCCAGACAGAAATTCGAAGAAAAACTGCATGCAAAACTGGATGCAAAAAGTCGTGCCAAAGAACTGCTTAGAAATTTTATCAACAAATATGAGTGTTGTATTATGGATGATGAGACTTACGTTCTTGCCGACTTTTCTCAGCTCCCAGGGCGAAGTTATTATGTGGCCGATGGAAGAGGTAATGTCGATGACCAATTTAAGTTCCAAAAAAAGACAAAGTTTCCAAAGAAGTACTTAGTTTGGCAAGCTATATGAACGTGCGGAGAAAGAAGCAGTAAATTTATTACTACTGGGACTATCAACACTGATATTTACATCAAGGAGTGCTTGCAGAAGAGGTTGCTTCCATTCATACGAAAACACAATAAGTCAACATATTTTTGGCCCGACCTAGCGTCGTGTAATTATAGTAAATCTGCAGCAGAATGGTATGAAACAAATAATATAGTGGTAGGCCCTTCGAACGTTACTGGGCTTTAGTCAAAAGAGTGCTGAAGGATACAAAACAAGTTGCTAATACTACTAAAATTTTTTCCCAGAAATGGTCTTATTCCAGAAATAAAGTTACTAAGGATACCATCAAAACCCTCATGGTCTCAATTCCGGAAAAGGTGAAACAGGTAACAGAAGCAACTGTAAAAAAAAAAAGGTAACAGAAGCAACTGTAAAATCTTTAATGGAAGGACTCCCGATAAAAGACGATAATTTTATAAATACAAAATAATAAATTACAATTTCAATGTTGAATAAATTTGTACAATATATCAATAAATTTGCGAATTTTAAAAAGTTTCGATATTGCACGATTTGATTTTTATTTAACTTAATGCGACTACAAATTTTTTCGATACACTTCCTATATACATACATATGTACCCTTAATTAAGATAGTGGTCTGAGTCATATATTTTTTGTTTTGAGATATTTACGGCCGTATTCATAAAATATTTTAGCTTTATTAAAGGCTTATTTGACAGATATTGACAGAAATTTGTCAAATAAGCCTTCAATAAACCTAAAATATTTTTTATTAATACGTCAGTTATTGTTTTGCTTTTGAATAAATTAACATTTGTTATGAATATTAAATTTTGTGTGTATCTCATACGGAAATTTTGTTTTCGGAGGTTGAATTGGCTTAAACCGTTTTCAAAATTAACTTAAAGACCAAAAAAAGAAAAAAAAACAAATATTAAGTTAAAGTAGCGACGACGATGTGTATATTTTCTTAAAGCACAAGTAAAAGAATTAATAAAAAACTTTACTTTTTTAATAATTTGATTTCCTCAAATATATTACGATTGTTTTGACCTTTAAAAATTAAATCAAGATTTTTGGACTAAATTTTCTGATGAATACAATGATTATAATAGAAAAACATGTAACAGTGCTATATTCGGCCGTGCCGAATCTTATATACCCTTCACAACGTGTAGTCATGCAATAACAATTGTTTGTATCACCATTCATCTCATATAAAATACGTACATATGTACATGTAAAAAATATACCAAAAAAAAAAAAAAATTACAAAAAAAAAAATATTAAAAATAAAAAAAAAATAATAAAAAAATTACAAAAAAAAATTAAAAAAAAAATTTTAACAAATTTTTAAAAAAAAATTTTTTTTGGCTCAGCTGGAATTCGATGCCACGTTTACTTTTACCAGTATGTATGTAGGTTGTTGTTGTAATTGTGAAAAAAAACGAGGTGGTCTTAGTTTTTTCTCATATCTCAGAAAGTTATGGGGCGATTGTGCTGAATTTCAATAGCGATTCATTCCTGGATATTTCCAAGAGATTGATACCATATACAGATCTGAGAAACATATAGTTGCTTCTAAAAGTTGATTTCAATCAACACCCGGACAGACGGTCAGGGCTTAATCGACTCCTCTATTCATAAGCTTTCAGAAAATATATACTTTATGGGGTCGGAAATGAAAATTGTAGAAATTACAAACGGAATGACAAAGCTATACATACATACATATACCCTTGTGCACCACAGGTGAAGGGTATAATAAATAGTCTGTAAGATATGTGAAAACAAAATTGAAAATATTAAGATTTTATAATGTGTAAAGAAAAAATTCAACGTGTTTTCCAAAAATTATTTTTTTCTACACCCTCTCACCCTCTACAATATATCAGAAAAGTATTACGGCAAAAAAATTTGCAGTTATTTCAATGATTTGTTTTGATTTTTTTTTTCTTAGCAATTGATTTAAAAATATTGTTTGTTTTGTTGTTGTTATTTTTCGTCAACAAAGCCAAATAAGAAGTATTTTCGCAAAATTAAAATCATGCGCAGATATTTTTACAGCCAAAAATTTTGTTTGTGGCTTTAAAACTAAGAAGGCAAACATAAACGCATACATATACACATACTAATAGTCTAGGCAAGTAACCTCTTTAGTCAGTCACCGCCTGATGATGTGGAATGAATAAATAATGTTTTTTTTTTCAGAAAATTTTAATTTGACCAAAAATAATAAAAAAATTAAAATCATAAATTTGTTGGTCATGTTACAAATATTAGTTTTTAAGTATTCGTGAATGTGAAAATTATCAAAAAAAACAACTAATATTTCGAACTAGAATAAAAGAAAAAACTACAAATTAACCTCTGTGAAAGTCGAAAAAGCTTTTTAAAAAATTCTGCCAATAATTTGCATTTATAAGTCCAACTGTAAAAATTTTTATTTTAATAGCATAAACAAAGATAATAACATAACAAAAATAATTGAAAGTAATATTTTAAAATAGTCGGACTATATTTTTTTCCTATTATTTTGATTATTTATAGTATGTAATTCAAATAATCCTTATTCAATTTTCACTATTTGTAATCGTAATTAATTAGTTATCTTGCAAAACCGAAAATGATGGTAATTTTATCATAACTTTACTTACAAAAAAGTAATCTAATTAGTAATCATTATAATTATTAATCAATCATTGCTTAACAGCTATGTTTTGCAGGAGTTCAACTGATGATAAAGTGATTAAATTTAGATGAAAACCACTAATGATTTTAACATTAGCGTGTAATTTGAGACCATGTCGTTACATGAATATATTAATGAACTGAATTCCGTAATAATAATGTCATAGTTTTCATGCATATTTGGTGAAAAGCAATCGATTTCTCATAAGTTTTTTACAAGAATTGTTTAAGATATTTTTCATGATTTTGCATACACTTTCAAGCACATCATTTATGACAAATTATTTCGCATTTATAGTAATTTAGAATTAATGCTTTTAAACTATTGATTTAGAAGTCTTGAAAATGTAATTCACTCTGCCACACTTAAAATTTTTTTTTCCTAGAAAGTTATAAAAAACTTTTGCCATGTCATAATTTTTCAAAAATTTTAAAATTATTAAAAAGTATTGTATTGTTCATTGCAAATTTTCTAAACCTTTTTAAAATAAAAAAAATATACCACATATACAAAAAAGTGATTTTTTTTTTGAGTTTTTAATTTTATAAATTGTCCAAAATTAGAGCATAGAAAAGTGAACAAAACAATTCTAAAAATTGTTGTATGAAAAATTACCCTATTAAATTATAGTTATTTTATAAGTAAAAAAAATACATTAAAAACAACAACACAAAAATTTAAACTGGGGTGATTTATTTCTAAAATACTTTAAATTTTCTTAATGCTATTAAAAATATTTTAATGAAAAATGGCCCCAAGGATAAAATATGTGAAAAAAGGCCCCAATTTTTAGCTTTTTTAAAAACGAACTACAACTCTAAAATTAAAACTTAACACCATTAAGTGTAAAAAGAAGCGACTTGGCAATTTGCATTTCGATAGCCTAAAATAGAAAGAGCGTTTCTCAATTGTATGTTACTTCACAAGAGAATAAGTAAAAATAAACAACAATTTAAGTAGACAAATTTATGTTTAAAAGTATATTTCCCAAACGTTGAGTTATTTATTTTTTGCGACTTTTGAATTAACAATTAGATTTCAATTAGATTTTATTTTATATACATAATTTAATTTTGCAAAAAAAATTGTTTCGCTTTGGTCTTCGACCGGTCGCATGGATTTAAAACTATTTTGGTTTCGAATCGCCTGCTTCGCTTTAACCTACCGGGCCAGGCGCAGGCAACTAAAGCTCTGGTAAACTCCAAAGTTCATAATCAATAGTTGTTTTATTTTTTAAGCTTGAGATCGGTTTTTTATATAAAGGAACAAAATAAAAATATTTTTTTATATAACAAGTAAGAGTGCTATATTCGGCCTTGCCGAATTTTATATACCCTTCACAACTCGTAGTCATGCAATAACAATTGTTTGTATCACAAATTCATCTCAATCAAAAGAAATACGTACTTACATGCATATATAAAAACATTCCATTGTAAAATAAAAATAAATTTTAAAGAAATATATAAAAATATATACAAAATATAAATAATATACATATAAAATAAAAAAATTTTGTATGTATGTATTTATTATGTATGTGTTGTATGTTGTTGTTGTGGAAAAAAAACGAGGTGGTCGTAGTTTTTTGCTCATATCTCAGTTGTTTACGTACCGATGTTTCTAATTTTCAATACCGATCTACTCCCAAATATTTGATATTTTAATACCTCACCCGGGTCCAGGCGATGTCTGGGGGCTTAATTGTAAATTTCAACATATATACGGACAGAAGGTCAGACGGACAGACTTATTAAGCTTAATCGACTTCACTATTCATAAGCTTTCAGAAAATATATACTTTATGGAAATTAAAATTGTATAAATTTGAAGCGGAATGACAACCTATAAATACCCGTTTTAATTGTGTGAAGGGTATAAAAAACTGATTTAAAACTTGTAAAATAAAACAACGTTTGATAAAAATTAAAAAGATCTAAAACATTTACTTAATATATAATATCAAAATTTTTTTCTAATGGTATTTATCATTTCTATTTAGGTGTCGCAGTCAAAATTTGAAAAAATTATGTTATTTTCATAAAATATTTAGTAATAAGAGATTTGTTAAGTTTTTTGTTTTATTTTTTTTACCAATTTTTTTACATCTGTCAAATAAGCCTTAAATAAACCAGAAATTAATGTCTTTGTCGGAACTAAATATATAAATATATAGTTAAAAACATAATGACAAAGCTACATATATTGGTATGTATTTATACCCTTGGTACCACAGATAAAGGGTTTAACAGTAAAAACTCACAACACAATTATAAGTAAAAAATTGCCCATATATGTAGACATGTTCAGAAATGTAGTGAAAAATCACAAACCTACCTATGTTTATGAAAACTTCAGAGATCTGAAGATCTGGATCTGGAGGTGCGTTAGTAAACTAGATTTGTTCATATTTTACGTTTTTGCTATTTTTTTACTCATGTACTTAATTAATCAATTCTAATTTACATATTTTTATTTTTGGTGTTTCAAATTTTTACACAGTTAATAGCTGTTTTTAGAATGCATCAATCAAATTAATCGCTATAAATGAAAATTATACATATGTACTTGTGTTTTGTTATTGTAAAAATAAACAAATAATAATATACCTACACGCAAAACGTATATCCAAAGCGATCGCTTGGATTCTAAAAACAGCACAATGTATGTTGTTTACAATTTTAAAATTAAAACCTTACAATCTTTAAATTTCTCAACTTGTGAATTTACCAACTATGTATTTAGATACAAATACAGCAAACTACAATACTGTAAGATAAAATAAAACACATTTGCCAATAACACAATTGCAAAAAAAAAAAACATAGTTAACTATCAAGCAAAAAACATCAACACGAATGCACATTTACGCACATCAATACATATACAATAATCTTAATAATCATCATCAATTTCTTTTATATTTTTTCATTTATTTATATTATAATACTGGCTAATATTGAAGTTCTTCTATTTATTTAATCCTGCCGCACCTTGATAAGAGTTCTGTCCCAGGTTTTTTTTAAGGATTAACAATAAATCACACAAAATACCTTCAGCTTTAATATGCAAAAATATTTTTTTATGTAGATTTTATAAGACACAATTTTCACAAAAATATTTTGTTTTATGTAGATTTTATACGACACAATTTTCACATGTAACACAATGAATATAAGTGACATTCACTCGTAAAGTTTGCAATTTACTTTTCAGAATTAAAAAATAAACTTATTTTAAGCTTTTGTATGAAAAAATTTTCTTAATTTTCCAAAATGAAAATTTTTCTCTTAAGGTTTTCGACACTTTTTTTATCACCTCTTTATCAATCTTTTTTCTAAAATTTATTCATGTAATATTCTTTACTTTCTTACATTTTATTTTTTTAATTATGAAACTCCGTTAAATTTTTGCAAAACAATTTAATATTTTAGGCTTAAATTTAATAATTTTCTTCCATTATTATTGCGAAAAAGAAAAAAATATTCCTGATTTTTTTCCAGTTCTCTTCGCACACACAATTTTTTTAACACTTGATATTAATAAAAGCAAAACAGCAAAAATGTTATACATATGGGAAGGAGGCAGACAATGATGATTGTTTGGCGTTTTTTTTCATATTTTTAACAACAATCTATATTTTACACAATTTAGCGAGGAAATAATTCTAGGTCTAGCGATTTCTCATACCTTCACTGAAATTTCTTTCACCCAATTTACATTATGAATTTTATGACGTCCAATTTTCTTAATTCCCTTTTGAAGTTGTTACCAAAAACTACTCAAATTTATACGATGGTTTTTTTGGACGTCTAATTTCTAATTTGTATTGTAGACTAGATTAAATTTATATTTTTAATATTTTTTATTTTCTTTATTTTGAATGTCGAAAAAACTTATTACTGTTTAATATTTTTTTTATCAGTCAAAAAGCACAATCCAGTTGATGAGAATATAAAAATAAAACAAAACATAAAAAATAGAAGAAAGTGTAAAGCGAAGTGTAAAAAAAAACCATGAAAACAGAAACCATGTCTATTTTTCTACCCCCCTTTCTTCTCCACACCGTTTGCTTCCAAACAAAAAATGACGTCCAAAATTGGACGCCTTAAAATTCATCATGTAAACCTACTGTTTGTTTATAAATAATCATATTCAATTTCTTTCAAAGAATTTATTTGTACATAGAGATTATGGTTGGGCAAAAATATAAATACATGGAACATTGATATGTTTTCAAAAATACATGAGTACGTATTAATTTCTTCTCCAATAAATAAATACTTATTAAATTACATTAAACATTTGCATCATGTGAACATATTTTGAAAAGCATCAGCTGATTTATGTTAAGCTAATTACGTGACTTTCAAGCTTACTTGTAGCGGTAGCAAATTGGATTAAAAAGTGGGATCTCCACGCAAACCAAACTTTTAAATTATTACTTTACGTCTAGACGAGCCATCGATTTGTTTTGAACAGAATAAAACGTCGATAGAGCAACTTTTCATGTTCTTTGATGTAGAAAAAACGTATAAGGTGTAATTTGTTGCTATTTTTATGTGTTGTGTCTTTCTTTCATATTCGAAATGCATTTTAATATCAGACAAACATCTAAAACAGCAGTACACACCAGGCAATTTCATGTGCGCACAAAAAATTGTTCGTTGTTAGAACAAATCGATGACTGGTGTGGACCGTTCGTTATGTATTAAATTGTGAAATTATTTTACCAGAATTGTGGATTGCAGAATCATTTATTTTCACAAATATTGCGATATAACTGTTCAAACTTATTTTCAATAAACAATGCTGAACGTAAACTTTCAAATTTTATTGTAGTTTCTTTAATATGTTTTGTTTGCGCGAATTAGTTAAAAGAAAATTCTTAAGAAAAAAATCTAAGAAATATATCAAAACATAACTATACCAATATAATAAGGAGGAAATGTATGTTTGTATGATATGAGTTTTCTTCGAAACAACTTATTTAATTTCTAAAACTTTTTCACACATGCTGTAGGTCTTCCTTCGAACGGACATAGGCTATATTTTTGTTTTATATATTAGGTGGGCGTTCTACCTCCAATACAAATCAAGCACATCTAATAACATATTTTGAGATTAATAGCAGCTTTTTTTCAAACTTTGTACGTATTATTTTAATAACAATTTCTTTATTTGAAAAAAGAAATAAACAGATAAGATCGAACCCTTATAAAAAAATACATTTACTGCCTGTTCAATGATGTCGAAAGAAACCCCAAGCGAAATTTCATTCGTACAAATATATTGAAAACAACAACAAAAACTAAAAATTTGTTTTTGTTTTCAACGTATTTGTACGAATGAAATTTCGCTTGGATTTTCTTTCGACATCGTTGAACAGGTAGTTAATGTCTCATATATAGGAAACTATAAACAAAATTTAGTTGAAACTTTATACGAGCAATTTTTAAGTCAATATCCTTATTGCTACTAAAAATGGTTACGATCGGAGCAAAGAATGAAATACTATCAAATGGTGGTAGCAAGAAAAATTTAATTAGTTAAAATAGCTTTAACGTAAAAGCATGAAATGTATAATAGTATAAAATTTATCACAAATTAGAATGGATAGAAACATATAAAATAGGATATACAAATATAAAATACAAAGCAAATGAAAAATTGTTTCAGTGTCCTATAATCCTATTATTATTCGTTATTATAATAACAAAAAACTTGCTTTGTTTTCACTCAAATCACCTCTATTGCAAATTTTTTCTTGGAAAACAATGCTGCTACATTTTTATCACAATGTAATAGGAATAATTATATAAGATTGAAAAACTGAAAATAAAAATACAACTTTAATTTTAATGATACTTAACTAACTGCATATTTAAATTAAATCATATGAAATGGCCATTAAATGTTTATTTGATTTAATTGTGATAAAAATATCACAATTAAATAAAAAACTAAATATTTTTAAATAAAACAGCATATTACCAGAGGTAAAGAAATATTTGAAAATTGAAGCCACTGTTGAAAGTTATGAAAATAATATGTTCACATTTGGCAAATATTTGAAGCAATATCAAAAATCCCTAAAATGTATTATTTTTGCTCTAATTGCAATATATGTATATTCATTGTAATACATTTTGATTATAATTGTTGTGTGGAAATCACATAAAAATAACATATATCGGTTAGTATTTGTCTAATATGAACATAAATTTATATATAACTAGCGAATCCCCTGCACACTTCGTAGTGCAACTAAATCGTATTTCTGAACTCCATCGTTGTTATGACGCATTGCAATACCCGATTGTAAATAAAAAAGTCCTATTATAACATCAAACTACTATTGATTTACTTACTATTTCGCTCGCGATCTTAAGGTCTTGTCGAATACATATTTGTTTTTTTTATATGAACAAAATATCAAATGTTGACAAGAAAAGTCATAACTCACGAACGCGTCGACCGATTTCGTACAAACTTTAGATAAACCATCATCGAATTCGGTTAGACCGTTCGTGAGTTATAAAGTCACAACGCACTTGCAACAATTTTTGATTTATATAGATTTTGTGTTCAAAAATGTAAACACAGGATTGAAAAAAAACGCTCTTTTCATTCGAAAATATAATTTTATTTTTAAGTTGACAACTCTCTTTGCAATGGCCATCTCAAACGCGAAAAGAAGAGAAAGAAAACAACACAAAAAATTTCTTGTTGCCATTTAAATAATAAAACTAACTTAAATAAGGGTAAATATATTAAAAGTTTTGCAAAATTAAATGGACAAATTATGGGATATTAAAAAAAATTTATAAATTTATATTAAAAGTTACGAAAAGAAGGACATTCTATAAGAATCCACAATGTTTTTTTTTCTTCGGCTACAGCAAACGCGAGTGGTAGTGGTGAGTTTATAGATTGTGTTTTGTTGTAAAGAGTAAAACATGATTGTAGAGTTCTGAACTTGCAAAAACAAATAAAAAAATAGTAGGTTATGTCTGGTGAAAACTGAAATATCTACAAAAGCCTGTAAACGGCTCCTTGGTTTCTCTCCTTTTCTTCGTACTTTCTAATAATATATCACACTCAGCTGGTTTGAAAAAATGAGGGAGTAAAGGAAATATAAGAAATCATTACGCACCTTAACAAATATCAAAGTGGGGTTTATTTTAATTAAAAAATAAAAACGCAAAAGGACTTTTTCAGTAGCTAAGGAAAGAAAAAATATTTTTCTTTTCTGGAAGGAAAATTTTTAAATTAAAAGTAAATCAATTTTTATTTTGTTAAGATTTTTTGGTTGTTTTTTTTTGTCGAACAAAGCCGGTGTCTATGAAAATTGTATTAAAAATGTTTTTAGCACTTTTTGTGTACGACTGAAAAATATTGGGCAATAAAACTTGAAAAATATTTGAGCTTTTCAACATTAAATTTTTTGTACAGAATATCTATTAATTGTTTTATATATTCATATTTAATTCCAGCTCCCATAACCGTAACAGTTCTAGTGTTCTTTCCTAAAAAGGTTCAGTAAAATTTTCATCAAATAAGGTAAATTAAAAGTGTGAAGCCCTAAAATAGGCTTTAATTTTCATGTTTTTTTACTTTTCAGTTCTCGGTTTGTGTAACATATACGAATGCATAAATAATTTTAATTGTTTTTGTGTTTAAAATCTCGATTTAAACTCCTTTCTAATTAGAAATAATAGTGAAAACAGAAAATATTAAAGTCATTAACAGTCTACAATCATGCCCCGCGGTAAACGTCGTTCTAATCACGACATAAGTGAAGATGATCGTCAAACTTCGAAAAGGCAACGTAATACATATGCGACAGCACAAAATACTAGCAGGTAGGTTCGTTATTGGTTTTAACAGCATGCAAGTATTCCTAATATCGAGTGTAAAAGTACATTAAAATATTATAACTCAAGTCTAGGTAATCTTGTGGTTAAGGTAACAATAATTTATAAATTTGGCTTGAGCATAAGTATGCTTTAAAGCCAAACTACGAAATTCGGTTGCGTGCTAAATTAGAAAATCTTATTAAACTTAAACTAAAGGCACATAAAACTTGTGCGTTTGATTAAAATTTCAAAAACTCGTAATACTAATTACGTAATTTCGATGATTTTTTGATCACCTTTTTAAATACAATATGTAAAATTTAAACCTTGCGTACCTATATTCGCAATAATTTATACAATTTTGATGAAAAACAAGTGAAAAGATCTGCGTTATACACAAAAAATTTTTAAAATGTTTATTAAACTCATTTCCTATGAAAATTTGAGTTGTAAATCTCTTATAAAGCTGTTTTAATTTGTGTGAATTACACCACTTATGTATATTAAACTGAAAACTTTTAAAATACAATTGGAAAATTTAAAATCGCAATTTGGAGATTTCAGAATATAAATAAAAATTTATGAAATACAAAAAGAAATTTTTTAAATTCTTCTGAAATACGAATTAATTATGAAATGCCTGGACGAAATCATTTATATGATATCAAATACTAGCCAAACCCGGCGCGCGTTGCTACGCCCCTTAATGAATTGGAATGCATTCTGAATTTTAATTGAATATCAAGTGCAAAAACCTAAATATTATAATTTTTTTTATGGGCGTGGCATTTCCCACTTTTCTAATCACGAAATTGTAAAGTCATAACAGCTCAATATGTGTGCAAAGATTCAGAATAATCGGTCCAGTGCAAGTACCTCAAAATGATACCTATTTTTTATGGGCGTGGCACTGCCCACTTTTTTCATCACGAAATTATTTAGTCATGGCAGCTCGATATGTGTGCAAAGTTTCAGAAAAATCGGTCCATTGCAAGTACCTCAAAATTAAAACTTTTTTAGGGGCGCGGCCCCGCCCACTTTTCTTACAATAAAATTATTTAGTCATGACAGCTCGATATGTGTGCAAAGTGTCCGAAAAATCGGTCTAGTGCAAGCAGCTAAAACTGATAAATAATTTTTATGAGCGTGGCTCTGCCCACTTTTTTCCACCCATAAACACTCCCTGGTATGTGTACAACAACTTGCCAAAGTTTGAGTCCGATCGTTTTTACAGTTTCGGAGTCTATAGCTAACACACACACACACACAGAGTTTCACTTTTATATATATAGATTGGTATCAAATGAAAGCGCTTGACCAGTACAATACAGTAAATTATTAAAAAATGTAAAATCTAAGATGGCGCCTAAAGCAATATGGAGGAACAAATTTTTTTAACCCCATCAATATGGGTATCAATTGAAAGGGCTTGACTAGTAGAATACAGTTAACTACGTACAAATTCAAAATCGAGATTGGAGTCGGAAATAATAAAGAAAAATGGCGTATAACATAAATATAGGTTAAGCTATGATGTGGGATTATACCTATGTACATGATGGTGAAGAGTATTATCAGAGTCGGCACGGCCGAATATAGCACTCTTGTTATATAAATGGCTCTGTTACTGAGAATTATACATATTTTTCTGAATTTTCACTCTTTTGGACTATGAAAACAATAAATGTATTACATTTTTACTTGTGCGCTGAACGCTTATTATTATTAGTGCCTAAAGCGAATGTGCTTTAAACCAGTACACAAGCTTTTACTCGTAAATCTGGCAATGCGTTGTGACGCACTGTTATATCTTTGTTAAAGGCACGCGTTCTGCCTCTCGTAATCTGAACTATGGAAACTTATAAAAATTTATTGATAATTGTTATCACATCGCAGTTTTTGCTAGATATTTGTTAAAATTGTTTTTATCAATTTGTATCACCATTATGAGTTAAGAGTGAGAATTAGGGTCAATTATGATCCGACTTTTTCAAAACTCTGCAAATAACTTTTTGTTCCTATCAGTCAGAAATAATTATAAAACTAGCAGAACCCGGACCGCTCTGCTGGCCCTAACAAATGTTTTGCATTGTATTCATTACTAGCTAATACCCGGTGTGATTCGCCACCCCAAATTTTAGTATTTAATTCATATGGCAGGTGCCACGCCCACTATTGTTAATGCACCCATTTTTTCCATAAATGTTTATTTGAATATCAAAGTTGCTTTTGCAAAATTTTAGTACTCTAATCGATATCGTTTTCCAGATATACGAATTTTAGTATTTAATTCATATGGCAGGTGCCACGCCCACTATTTTTAATGCACCCATTTTTTCCATAAATGTTTATTTGAATATCAAAGTTGCTTTTGCAAAATTTTACTACTCTAATCGATATCGTTTTCCAAATATACGAATTTTAGTATTTAATACATATGGTAGGTGCCACGCCCACTATTGATAATGCACCCATTTCTTGCCTAAATGTTCGTTGGGGTGTCAAAGTTGCTCTTGCAAAATTTTACAACTCATCGATATCGTTTTCCAAATAAACGAATTTTAGTATTTAATTCATGTGGCCACGCCTACTATTGCAAGTCCGCCCATTTTTTACCCAAATGTTCGTGTGGATGTCAAAGTTTACCGTACTTAATTTGAAGACTCTAGCTGCATTAACTTTCGTGATATATAAAATTTAATACTTATTCTTTAATAGGGCGAGGCACCCCGTCCACCTACAATTTCAAACCAAAGTATAGCCTATAGTTCCTTCCAGACATACAGAAAGATTCTGTGAAAATTTTAAGGAAATCGGTCCAGCCGTTTAACCGTCTATAAAGCACAAACAAACACATTGATTTTTATATATATAGACTAGCCAAACCCGGCGCGCGTTGCTACGCCCCTTAATGAATCAAAATGCATTCTGAATTTTAATTGAATATCAAGTGCAAAAACCTAAAAATTATAAGTCAGCCGCCACTATATGTGCAAAGTTAAAGAAGAATCGGACCAGTGCAAGTACCTCAAAATTATAATTGTTTTTATGGGCGTGGCCCTGCCCACTTTTCTAATCACTAAATTGTAAAGTCATAACAGCTCAATATGTGTGCAAAGTTTCAGAATATTCGGTCCAGTGCAAGTACCTCAAAATGATACCTTTTTTTTATGGGCGTGGCACTGCCCACTTTTCTAATCAAGAAATTATTTAGTCATGATAGCTCGATATGTGTGCAAAGTTTCAAAAAAATCGGTCTGGTGCAAGTTCATCAAAATTATAACATTTTTTTATGGGCGTGGCCCAGCCCACTTTTCTAATCACGAAATTATATGGTTATGACAGCTTAGTACGTGTGCAAGGTTTCAGAAAAATCGGTCCAGTGCAAGTACCTCAAAATTAAAACTTTTTTAGGGGCGTGGCCCCGCCCACTTTTATTATCACGAAATTATTTAGTCATGACAGCTCGATATGTGTGCAAAATTTCAGAAAAATCCGTCAAGTGCAAGTAGCTAAAACTGATAACTAATTTTTATGGGCGTGGCCCCGCCCACTTTTTTCCACCCATAAACACGCCCTGGTATGTGTCCAACAACTTGCCAAAGTTTGAGTCCGATCGGTTTTACAGTTTCGGAGTCTATAGCTAACACACACACACACAGAGATTCACTTTTATATATCGCACTTGATCAACAAGAGGGTATTAACTCAAAATTTTTGAATTTTCAGTAGAGTCAAAAAACTGTTTGTGGCCACATTTTAACAGAATTTAAAAATTCAAATATACCATAGGAAGCAAATTCCATTTGAAAATATATATATTCATTGTTTTTGTTTTAAATTTTACTAATCATTGCAAAAAAATCTATTTTTTGAGTTAACACCATTTTTTCATGAAAAGGGTCACAACTCAAAAAAAATTTGAACAATTTTTTCATAAAAAGAGTCACATTTCGAATTAAAATTATAGAATAAAACAAATTTTATCAAAAAAATAGTATCAACTCAAAATACAACCAAATATAAATAATACCTTTTTTATGAAAATATACGATTCTTACCTATTTCAACTTTCGTATTAACTCGAAATAATACCTTTTTGTTGAAATAAAGGTAATCACTACATTATCATGAATATGGTCTCAAAAGTGGTTTTCGAGATGAAAGAGTACACGGAATACGTTGAAATTTTTACAGTAGATAGATATTGATGTTGTTTGCTGATTTCTTGAAAAAAGTGATATTTTAAAAATTTTGAGTTAATACCCTCTTGTTGATCAAGTGCGATATATAGATATAAGATATATGAGGGTATCACTCACCTCACCAGTTAGAAAGGCCGAATGTCATTGTACACATAAGACATTCAATACATGGTTTGGTACAGGCATGTCTTACATTCTGTTTTGATTTTCTTACTTGTAAATGGTTTTTCTTTTACAAAATAAAAACTTCTTTCAAGCCGCCACTTTAAACTATTTTTACTGCTCCTAAAGTTAGCTACATATTTATTTATTTATGTATATACATATGTACAGTAAAAAATCTTTGATGTTAGACAAAAAGGTTTTAATTAAAAAGTTGTCCTTTGAGCTTTTCATTGGTTCTTTGTCAATCTTGTCTCTCTTTCGTTTGGTATCAATAACCTAAGTCCAGCATAATTGTTTCCAATCGTAATCATTTGCTCATTAAGTAATAATTCAGAAAAGTTCATAATCTGTTTGGTACTGCAGCTTTTTGTCTAACTACAAAGAAATACATACGTATATACAAATAAGTGTGGATTGGTCCAATAGAAAAATTATTTATCACTTTCCTTTTACTATTTATAATAAAGTAAAATGAGATATTAATTTTACTTTCGGACTGTATAACATGTCTGCCATGCAGACATACATCCATACATATCTATAAATAAGCATTAATAATAATTTTATAATTTAAATGTATGTACGTATTTCATATGAGATAATGGTGATACAAACAATTGTTATTGCATGGTATATAAGATTCGGCTCGGCCGAATATAGCACTCTTACATGTTAATTATTAACTTATTCATTAAAACGTAATCTTTGATTAAAACGTTGAGTATACAGATGCAATTGTAGCTCGTTTCGAAAATATATTCCACTCGGCTAATATCGGAATATTTGTTCGGTACAGTAAAAGCTCGGTTTAACGAATGATATATTGTCAGGCCTTTCGTTATATCAAAAAGATATATTTTATAGTAGTTTTATTAGGTTGACATAAAAAAATCAAATTATGTTAATTAATACATGTTTACTTTATTTTGTACTCGTTATTATTTAAAATTAACATAAGATATACAGAAAAAAAATTAAGAGTATACATTTGTACATACATATATGTCCCAGTTTGATTTCAGTTTATTAAATCGTCCATAATGAAAGATATCTAAGTTGAAAAGCATAAAAATGTTAATATTATAAAAATGTAAAAAAAGTGTTTAAATATAGCTTGCGGAGACTGAGTTCTTGGGCTAGTCCGATATTTATTGGGAAATTTTGATTATGGTTTTTGTTTGGGAATTCCGTTTCCCACATGTAGCGACAACATGCCAACTGGGCATAAGGGTATACCTGTCATAGGTTTGGGCTTTTTAATGCCCATCCTTTTCAACCTAACCTAACCTATTTTATCGACTTCGAAAAAGCGTTCGACACCCTTAAGCATAGAATAATTTGGAAAGCGCTTCAATGTAAAGGCGTTCCACACAAAATAATTGGTCTCATTATGAACATGTATGACAACGCAAGCTGTCGTATCTTACATGAGGGCAAGTTGAGCCGAAAAATTAACGTTGGAACCGGAGTACGGCAAGGCTGCGTGATGTCACCACTATTATTTAATATTGTGCTAGACATTGTTATGACCCACGCGATGTCGGATAATACAGGCACTATCTGGGGTCTTCAAAATCGTATAGAAGACCTGGAGTATGCTGATGATATTTGTCTTCTTTCTCATCGGCATTCTGATATGTCCATAAAGTTACAACGTCTCACGGAGATGGCTAAGAATGCAGGCCTTAAGATTAACATTGGCAAAACTAAGGTAATGCGAATAAATACAAACAGCACAGATAGTTTCAAATTAATAATGGGCCAATTCAAAGTAGACTCTCATATTGTACTATGTCATATAATTCATATTAATATGACTAGTGACTTTGAACACCTTTTGTTAACAAATTATGTATTTAATACAAGAAAGAAGACAAAGAGATGACGCTGTTAAAAATTTTATGTATACAGAAAGAAGAAAATAGAAAATATTCTCTCTGAGAGGTGAGAAGCGAAGAAATTCTCTTTGAGAGACAGTGGGCCAATTCAAAGTAGACGCTCATATTGTACTATGTCATATAATTCATATTAATATGACTAGTGACTTTGAACACCTTTTGTTAACAAATTATGTATTTAATACAAGAAAGAAGACAAAGAGATGACGCTGTTAAAAATTGTATGTATACAGGAAAGAAGAAAATAGAAAATATTCTCTCTGAGAGGTGAGAAGCGAAGAAATTCTCTCTGAGAGACAGTATGGTTAAAAGTATAACATAAACAATTTCTTATACATAGGAAACAAATGTGTAAAGTCATATTATTTTTTTTGTATGGAAATTACTAACAAAAATTTTATGCATGCATAAAATAATATGAAATAGCACAAATATGACTGATATGCAACCACTTTGAATTGGCCCAGTATTGTTAAAAGTATAACATAAACAATTTCTTATACATAGGAAACAAATGTGTAAAGTCATATTATTTTTTTTGTATGGAAATTACTAACAAAAATTTTATGCATGCATAAAATAATATGAAATAGCACAAATATGCAACCACTTTCAATTGGCCCAATGAGTTGCTAGAGGAGGTCGATTCGTTCTGTTACCTTGGCGCTATCATCACAGCAGCTGGTGGCTCGAGTGCAGATATTGCCAATCGCATAAAAAAGGCTACGCAAGTCTTTGGTCAACTTAATAAGGTATGGAACTCTTCAACCCTCTGTCGTAGTGTCAAAGTAAAGATATTTAATTCAAATGTCCAATCCACATTACTTTACGGCTGTGAAACGTGGAATGCAGCTACACGCGACATGAATGCCATGCAAATTTTTATAAACAAATGCCTTAGAAGAATACTACGAGTTTTCTGGCCGCAAACCATATCCAATATCAGACTATAGCAAGAAACGAACCAATCCCCCATAACAAAAGAAATACTGAGGCGAAAATGGTAGGTCATACCCTGAGAAAACCGCTCACAGACATTGCTAGAACCGCTATTGAGTGGAACCTCAGGGTAGCCGCAGAAGAGGCCGACCAGCTCACACATGGCGCAGACAAGTTGAAATCGAGGCGACAAACATGCAAACTAGTTAGAACGAGGTTAAAAGCATCGCGATGAACAAAAGCAGATGGAAGTGTTTTGTTAGTTTGCGTTTGGAAAAACTGAACTCAAGGGTCTTATTCCGCGTCTCATGTAAATAATTTCTTCTTGTTGCAGTATCTGTGCCAGTGGGATCTCATCTTCCTCCTCAAAGTCCAAATTACCAGGAACAATATTTTATTCCAGCACTTTGCTAATGTATCTTGCTTTTAATTATGCGTCATAAAGAGTAAGAGATTAAAAAAAAACAAAATTTTCTGCTTCAGATGACACGATTTTGGCTATATTGTAATTTTACTAAACAAATAGCATTTTGATCCATTGGTTGAATAACAGGTGTCACGTTTGGAAATAGTCTAATGCCGTTTTTTTTTTATCTAGCTAGCTATTCCAATTACTGATACAAACTTCCTTTTTTGAATCAGAAACCAATCGAACAGCTTTTGCTCTATCTTTGGGTACTCACCTTCTTTAAGTGATCGACGGATCTTTGATCCATATTTGGTAGCTTTTAGATTTAACACAATTTTGTCTTTCATTTTCTTTAATGTGCATATTGAAGATTTTGGAATCCATTATTCGTTTGAAATTGCACTAAGCCTTTTTTACAGTCATCCAAAAGTTTTATTTTTTTACTTAAAAAAATTCTTTTTCTGTTTTCTATACTTATTCTACGCTGAAACTCCCTAACAACCTGATAAAAAACGCACTCATGGCATCAGCGCATACGCAAATATCAAATGAGTATTCATTGAAAAACAAACGGTATTTTAACGTTTTAGGTTCCCTTTTCTATTATTTTTGAATTACATATAAATATTTACACACATTTTTTATTTATTTTTAGCTTTTATCTTTTGTTTGAGTTTTTGCCCTGCGTTCGTTATATCGGGTATAAGTTTTTTGATTTGTTCGTAATATAAGGTAGTCAATGTAAAAACTTTGATCGTATGTACGTTATATCGCGTTTTCGTAAAATCGAGTATTCACTATACCGGGCTTTGACTGTATACTTAAATCTTAACAATTTAATAAAAAAAGCTTTAGGATGTACACATATAATAATTCATATAAAAAAGAACAGAGTGCGGAATAATTTATTTACAACAAAATATTGTATGTAAATATATATTTTTTTTTTATAAATAAAAAATAGACAGAAACATGTACTTTTGTTTTCAAATACATATGTATGTTATTTTCTTTTTATTTTTCTTGTTGGGTTATTAGGCAAATGCCTCTTTGTCTTTGTCTTTCTCTCTCTCTCTATCTATCTGTTTGTCTTCCTGAGTCAGCTGCAGCCATCTGACTCTTTATCACAAATTGTCAATGTCTCTGAATGAACATGGACATGATTTTGAATTTAAAAACACCTTGTGTGTTATTGTTAATAATAATTTGTTGGCATTTGTTTAGAAAATTTCACTACTAAAATTCAAATGCTATTTTTAGATCATCAACAGATATAATATTAAAATAACCCTTAAAATTTAGCATAAAACAATGTCAAAGTAAAAAAACTTTTATTTGAAAAAATTAAAGAATTTTTCAATAATAATAAACTTTTTTTCAAAACAAAACTTTTTAGACGTCACATAAAAGCAGAAGATTCGTTTAGCCATAAAAGATGTTTAGCATGGTTTAGAGAATATACAAATCCTGATGAGCCAGATACCTTAGGTAAGTTTAATTTGAAAATATGTATGTAGATAAATATGTGTGTATTTACATATTTTGTATAGATTTTTATGGTTGAAATTTTTTATTTTCTTTTTGTCTAGGTCCTGATGGTATGGAGAAGTTTTGTGAAGATATTGGCGTTGAACCCGAAAATGTTGTAATGTTGGTATTGGCTTATAAAATGGGTGCCACACAAATGGGTTTTTTTAGTCAGTACGAATGGTTAAAGGGTTTAACCGAATTAGAATGTGATTCTGCACCTAAAATGCAATCAAAATTGGATTATCTAAAGAGCATTTTAAATGATCCAAATATATTTAAAAGTATATATCGTTATGCATACGATTTCGCTAAGGTGAGTTGGGGTACTAATTTTTTGGTAATATTTAAGAGTTTTGTATAAGATTTAATCTTAAAATTTAACTGTTTTTGAGAAATAAAAATCCTACCTCATCGATTCAACTTATGCAGGCCATTAGTGTAAATATGTATTACTTTTGCTTAAAATGTTGAATTTAATTCAATGAAATTGGTGAAATTTGTATAAGATTTAATCGAATAAAATCCTAGTAATCCTATAACCTACTAATATAATAAATGTGAATGTTTGTATGTTTGAATATTTGTTACTCAATCACGCAAAAACGGCTAAACGGAACTTAATGAAATTTGGCACATAGATAGATAACAACCTAGATTAACACATAGGCTTATTTCTATCGCGATAAAAACGCGAAGTCGTTGGCAAACTCATCATAACACATCCTAAACGGGTTATTTGTGTTGTAAATATTTTTATTTTTGTTGTTAATACTAAGTCTACCTTTTATCCCGATAACTACGCAGACGAAGTCGCGGGCACAAGCTAGTTTCTAATAATATTAAGTTAAATTTATGATGTCGAATTTATTTATTTATTAAATTCAAATTTAAGAATTTTTTTAACAAAAAAAAAACACGTTTTTGGCTTTCTAGGATTCCGATCAACGTAGTATGGATATTAACACAGCAAAAGCTATGCTACAATTATTACTGGGTAAATATTGGCCTTTGTATCCACAGTTTGCACAATTCCTAGATCAATCAAAGTACAAAGTCATAAACAAGGATCAGTGGTGTAATATATTAGAATTTTCACGCACCATTAATATTGATTTAACAAATTACGACATCGATGGAGCATGTAAGTTAGAAAATTTTTTTTATTTCAAAATCTTATATAAAATTTTACCGATTAAGGGCCCGTTATGTTGGATGAATTCGTTGAGTGGTTACGACAGCAGCGTCAATGCACGAGCACAACATCGAGCTGAAATTTTTGGTATAACCCTTACCATCATAATCAAAACCAACCGCCGCCACCACCATATTAAAGTTAGAAGCAGCTACTTTTTTTTTTACTTAATTGCTATGTTTAAAAAAATTTTCTTTGTTTTGTTTCTCCCCTTTCCCTAATTTCTACTTATCCCTTATCAAAAAGAAGAAAAACTGAAAATAAATCCATTCTAATTTAAAATGGTTCCAAACAAAATTATCTGTAATAATAATAACTTTTTGAAAGAGAAAAATTAAAAATATTTGTAATAAGTTAAAAATTATCTAAACGAAAAGATATTGTCCTTTAAGAATTCCATTTAAAATTATAACATACTATTAATAATAATAATAATGAATATCAGGGGCTTCTTTTAAAGTTTTAAGGCACACAATATATTTAATTACACCCCCGCCCTTTCGGCTTAAGATGTCCTCATGAAGTTAGTAAGTCATTTGTATGGATTTGATCAGCGACAACATAACGTCACGTTATTTTGGTTAAGTTACTTTATAAAAAATAATATTCTTTTACTTAATATAACTGTCGTTTGAGTGAAAGATATGATGTGTGAAAAAAATAATAATAACAATAAAACAAACAAATATTAATTAGGTAATAAATCATGTTTTATTTTTCGTAACACAATTTTAACACCTAATGCAACTATAATGGAATATGTTTAAAAAATTAATTAATTAATTGAAATTTCTTACCAAGTAATATTTATTAATATTTTATTCATAGACAAAAAGTTTATTGTGGTAATAAAATAATACCCCTTAGTATGAATTAGAAGTGAAATTTTTTCCCCATTAAATTTTCATTCCCTTTAAAGTTAAAATTGCTGTTTAATATAAACTATCAATGAACATTGAATTTAAATTAGAAAAATAAGCGAAAAAATCTTTGGGGAATTAATTCGCGATTGGTATAAATACATATGTACTGTAAAATTGGTTTCCCGACACTTGCTAAGTAAAGTTCATTTCGAAACCATCTGCATACGCTACATCTATTTGTTATTCCTAATTGTGTGGATACTTTATCCGTTAATAGCAAAGCTATTTAACTAATTTTTACGATTTTTGTTATCACCACTCGATAGATATACAAGGTGGCGCAAAAATAACCTTCCGATGTTTTTTGGCTGTAATTTTAAAAAAAAATTAAAAACTTTGATTCTTCTTTGTATTTTTATTTGGTCTTTTAATTTTTTTTACATCAAGTCGAGAATATGATGTCATGTAAATGGCCGCCGCCACAGTTGATTGTCATTTGAGCCCTTTTTATGGCATTTTCCATAACTTTGGCCACAACTTCCGGCGATAGGTCCTCACATTCTTGACGGATATTGTCTTTAAGAGCTGCAAGAGTCTGAGGCTTGTTGACATAAACCCGCGACTTCAAAAAGCCCCACAAAAAGAAGTCTGGAGCGGTAAAATCAGGCGATCTTGCTGGCCAGTTCAAATCGCCAAAACGGGAGATTAGGCGCCCGGGAAATGCATCCTTCAGCATATCGGTTGTGGCACGTGCAGTGTGTGCTGTTGCACCGTCCTGTTGGAACCACATGTTTTCCAATCCCAATTCATCAAGTTGCGGCAAAAAGAACTCGTTGATCATTGCTCTGTAGCGCTCACCATTCACAGTAACCGTTTGGCCCGCGACGTCTTCGAAGAAAAAAGGTCCGATGACTCCTCCAGCGAAAACAGCACACCATACAGTAACTTTGAGCGGGTGTAATGGCTCTTCGTGGGTTACACGCGGATTTTCAGTGCCCCAGAAGCGTAAATTTTGCTTATTTACGTACCCGCTAAGATGGAAATGGGCCTCATCACTCATGATTATTTTTGATGAAAAATCATCTTCCTCTTGGTGGTGATTCAGGATGGCTTGAGCGTATGTTAGACGCGATTGGCGGTCAGCAGCTAACAGCTGATGCACCGTCTGGACTTTGTACGGAAACATCTTCAAATCTTGTACTACCAAAATTCGCTGTAAAGACCGTCGACTGATAGCCATTTGCGTGGCACGTCGTCTGGTCGATGTCGACGGCGCTTCCATGACATCCTCGGCTACAGCAGCAATATTCTCTGCAGAACGGCTACTCCGGGGTCTGCCACTCCTGGCAGCATCTCGTGTTGTGCCAGTCTCTTCGAGGCGAGCGGCTAAACGTCGCAGTGTTTCACCAGTAGGCGTTGGACGGCTAGGAAATCTGCGACGAAATTCACGTTGTGCCAAAGTCACCGACCGATTATTGGTCAAATAAATAGTCACCAATATTCCGCGTTCTGGAGCAGTGTAGCGTAACATTGTTTATTAACGTGTATTTTGCATGTGTTTACTACACAAATGTCAAAACAGAACTGACATTAGGGGCCAATTGCAAAATTTGTAGCATTTTCTGATAGGAGGATTTCTTTTGCGCCACCTTGCAATATATATGCAATAATTTTTATAAAGTATTTTATTCGATTGATTTTACACAGCAATTTAAGCTGCGAGTTCTATGAAATTTTTCTTGTCTACCGAGATTTGAGCAAGGGCCTTTTGATTTTAAAGTTTAACGCTCTAGGCACAACACCAACACACTATTATTTTAAATTTATATGAATGATTTTTGTTTAAAAAACAAAGTACTCTTAAATTTTGCAATGGCCGAATGGTGAATTTGTTTATTTTCAGTCAGTGCGAGTGAGATCTATAATTTTTACTTGCTACAGTCTCGTTACAACTATTTAAATATATACATAACTGGTTCAAAACGTAATTAGTTTAAAATTTAGATACAGGATATATATTTATAGCCGCAACCATGGTGTAATTACGTAAGGTGATAGCGTAAAAGAGAATAATTTTTGTCTCCTTTTTTATATATGGAGTTTGACAATTCCTGGCACTGAACTCTCTTTTTTTTTATATATAGAGTTTGACAAACATTGGCACACAAAAAAATAATCAGCTTTAATGCTTGTTGGGTTACTTCACATATTACTTAAAATTTACATTTGGCAATATTTTCCTAATTGTCAATGACATCTACAATACATTTGAAAGAGTAAAAAAGACAAACATATTACATAAACAAACATCAAAGCAACGAGTAAAGCAATCAACACATCTGGCATTATCATTCTAACTATTTGTTATTGCCTTACTCGTTGCTTAGGCATTTTCAAATTGTTGTTTGATCTTTTTGAATTTTTTTTTTTGCAAACGGTTGTTTGCCAGATGGTTTCTTTGTTTGTGTGCGTATTTTGATGTTATTACACGCGCATTACGTTGCCAGATAATGATTTCTCAACCAAATATAGTTTGTGTTCTGATTAAACTTTTATTTATACATAGATAAATTTGTATTTCAATTATAGAAAAACAACTTACTGAAATATTGAAAAAAGTATAAAAATTCTTATTTCACATTAAAAATCATAAAAAAATTTCGCGATATTTAAACAATTCAATACATACATTTTTCACGTAAATAAAACAAAAAGTTTTCCGAGAACGACCTAGTTCAAACTACTGATACTTTTGACTAAGTGTTAGTAAATTTTTTCTGTTTCACTTAGGTTTTTTGATCCATTTAGTACTTTAGCTTTCCTTGTTTCGTTTCTTTCACTTTATTTGTAATTTTGTATTTCTGGGTCGGTGTTGGAAATTTAGCTATACAAATAAAACAATATGTTTTGCAGAATAAAAATCTATTGTGCTTATCTTTTAATTAGCCAAAGAAGGCTTTATATTACTTTAAATACATAAAAAAAAATTATTTAAAATTCTTAACTTAATAAGTTCTAGAAAGATTGGTAGGTAGATTTTTCTCTTAATATAAAACTTAACATTTTTCTTCCTAAACAAAATTTTCGCAATTTCTTTAGAACAGAATAAATATTATGACTTATGACTTCATTTTAATACATATTAATAATTAATTAAATTGTGTGTTATCCAAAATATTATTATATATAACAGTTATTAAAGTTTTAACTAAAAGATATCTATCTTTGGATTTCATAAAACTTATAAAAGGTTAATAGAGGCGTTATTTAACAGATTTTTTTTATTTTTATGCATACCACACACAGTTATTATATAATTAAAAAATATTTTTTTTTACGTTTTTGGATGAATAAATAAATCTGGCAAGGCAGTTTTACATCGAGTAAAGAGACATAATCAATTGTTCGTTGAAATTTTTTGACAGAGCTGCAGTTTTTTTTTTTAATTTATGCTTTTTTTAAACCGCGCGCTGCAGTTGGTTGAAACTCAAAGGATTTTTATGAAAAAATTGTGGAAAAAAGCAGCCTTGTTACCAGAAGTGGAATCCGTCAAGTCGTTATTATTTATTTTATTTGTTTTGTGTGATTGGTTCAAAAAAAATTTGAAATATTTGTTTAATTTATTTTATGTGTTGGTTTTTATTCGCTCATTTTTAAATCATTGAAAATTTAAAGCCAAGTCTAGATCACTGTAACACCAACAATATATGTACATATTTTTTTCAAATCAGTGTAAATAGTCTACTTTTTGTAATTTAAACGTAAAAATTCTTACATTAATTTGTTCAAAAGAATTTCGTGTTGAAAAGAAAATCATTTAAAATGGCCACAAAGCTTGATGATAAATCCTCTGATATACCGGATAGACTTTTTGATTCATCCAATAATAAAACGTACAAACGCATGCGTTTCTTTGGGAAGGTAAGTAGGAGAATGATGCATCTAGACTCTGATAACTATCATTTGGAGTTTTTTAATGGGAGACGTGTGTTTTTATTTAATTTTTTTTTATCTAAAGCAGTGGTGCTAAATGTGAAAAGTTGTATCTTGTTTTCTTGAATACTACAACCATATTTCTGTGGCTTGGAGCTAAAAGGGCCAATGTCAAAATATTTACTGTTGAGAAAATTGGAATTGAACTTTAACTTTTGCATATGCTTTCATAGTGACATTGGCCAGAATTTTATTTATGAAGCTGTTCTGGGTTAAGTATGACTAGCTGTTTTACCATAATGAAATAGAGCAAGAAAACAAATCTAATGCAATGATTAACTCAAAAGAGCAAAAAAGTGACATTGGCCCTTTTACCTCCAAGCCACAAATTTAATGTTTTACGTTCACAATAAATGTTGGTAAATTAGTAATTAAAAAAATTTTAAATATCTATATTGTATCAGCTTATTGTGGAGTATAGGGTGAGTTCTCCAGTAGTCGGCACTTTAACTTTTTTTTCATTTTTAAACTGATGCTCTTATGAGTGCGGACATGATATTGGGTTGTCAACGGATTTTTGTTGCTAAGTGATTGGTATAGTTTTAGACTCAATTAACTATTTTTAAGCATGCTTTTATTTAATTTGAGTAATTTACGTTTTTTCTAAAATGTACCATTTTTGCCTATAGTCGGCACCCGTTTGCCTAATTTCGGCACTTTTTGACCCAATTGTCGGCATTGCATATTTACTTAGGAAAGAATAGGATCTAACAAGGATTCAAGTTGTTTTTTTATTCAAAAAGTAAGCCATTTGAAATTTTGTGTGTTTAATATGTTAATAAACATATAAAGAAACAATTTAGAGCGCTATATTTGGCTGTGAAGAATTTTATATACCCTTCACACAGTTTGTACTATCATATATACATATGTACATAATAATCTGAACTTTTAATTTATATTTTTTCCAAAAATGTCTGTCGTTAACTGACTCATTAAACCAAGATTTTCAACTTACGTTGCCAAAGGTACATATTTTATATATACGTAACAAACGCTTTAAGAAGTTCCCTAGGAGCTGCAAAATTTGGGTAAAATTGTTTGAAAATTGTGTTATTTCAGCTCGTATTGTGCTCACATAACTGATTTTCAATAGCAAATTTCTAGAAAGCATATATGATAAATTTGTACCATATAAGTGGCTTCAAAAAATTTGATGTCAACATACATACAGACAAACGGACTCAGCTAAATCAATTCCTGTATATATAAGGGTTCAGAATATATATACTTTATAGGGCCAAAAATTTATATTAAAGAAATTACAAAAGGAATGACAAACTGTGTAAACCGTTATATGGTCGAGGTTATTATAATCTATGAGTAACATACTACGATAAAACATACAATGATTGCAAGTAATCATTATAAGTTTAACGAAAGTATCATGTAATTATCATGTTGGGATCGCAAATGATAATTAAATAATCCCATATAATCATAATTTTATAATTTAATTTTATATTAACATAATATGATACCACAAAACAACAAAATATTTGAAATTTATTATAACGTGATGTTACACAATCATAAAGTAAGCCTTTGTGATCATTGAATATTCACATACAATATTATCATAATTCTACATAGTCATAATATGACTAAAAATTAAGTAAAAAAATTAAGTAAGATTCGACATAAAACGAAAATTTTCTAAATTGAGATCAAATTCTTAAACTACTAATATCACAGTTTTAATGTAAAGTTGTTCATAAAAGACCTCGTATCAACTTAGAAGATATAAAAAAATTTAAAACAATCACTAAAATGTGTCTTTTAAACAAAAGACCCTCAAGTTGTTCAGCAAATTTCTTATTAACTCAAAATATGACATTCTGCAGTTTTGATTAAAGGACAGAGTCAGTTCCCTTGTGAATGGGTTAAACATTTTTAAGTCTTCAGTTTCTATGTAGAAGATAAGTGGAATATCTAAAAGGTAGATGTTTATTATTTTTTAATTTATATTTTGAATAATTCGCAATTTTCAGTCTTTTGGGACCAGACTTGATAATCATAGGTGATAATCTTCATATTAAGTTTAGATCTTCGGTTAATTAAGGGATATAAGGCACGGCTACACTTAATTGCCTTTTCACAAATGTAATAAACATAATAAAAGTTTTTTTCAAGGATTACTCTTAAATATTTAATTTCGCCTTTCAATATGATAATTATTCTCCTAGACGATAAACATCTAGTAGGAAAGTGTTTTCATGATTTGTTGATGGAAATATAATAGCTTGAGTTTTATTTTCACTGACTTAAATTTTCCATTTGTAGTAGTATTTACGGGTTAATCTAAGAGAATTTTCAATTCGTCTAATTATCGCAATTGAGACAACTAAAGGCGCTATCATTCGCGTAAAAAGTTGCGTGTTTTCAGTCTGCTAAAACTTTAAGTGGACTTAGGACTTAATTTTTCGCGTGGATTTTAAAAATTGAACGATCTCCTGCTCGTCTTTGTATCGTATGCGTTAAACCTCCTCTAAATTTAAGGTTCATGGCGTGTTTTTCAATGATGATTTCTGTTTCTGCAGAAACTTTAAGAGGACTTGCGACTGGGTTTTTTAAGAATTAAACTATCTATTATTTCGGTTGTCATCTTCTTTTCTAATAAATCTTAAAAAATAACTTTATTTTGCTATATCCAGACAAATATAAATGCTGCCGACTTTAGAATTCTATATTCCCAATACTCGGCAGTCCGTAAGATACTCAATATAAATTGTGCCGACTATTAGGTAAACTTATTTTAAACTCATTTTCTTTATAACTATTGTAAAGATAGGTGAGTATTAAACAATTTTCTATAATTTGAGCTTAATATGCGAAAACATCCATTTTCCTGAAGTCGGCATTATATGCCGACTATTAAAAATCTTAAAAATTATTGTTCCTAATGTCGGCAGCCATCAAAATAAGCCAAAAAATTATTTTTTATAAAAATTTTCATATCTGAAGCAATATTTAAATAAACCTTAATCTTTAAAACCCACTTTGGTAAAAAAATTAATTAAAATTACATGCTTAAATACTTGTTTAAGTTGGCGCTATCACTAACAAATTTTTAAAAAAACAGGCTCTACCGCACGTGTTGAGAGATAGTCACACAACGAGGTAAAAAATAGGTTGAAATACTCATCTCAATCAAATGTAAAAATTACATAAAGAAAAATGAGTGTATTTTCAACTAAATCTACATCTTACTTTTATATAAAATTATCATTATTCTTATTTATTTAACTTTAAAGTCAAAAATGCCGACTATTGGTGCATGCCGAACTTAGGAGAACTCACCCTATATATATGTACATAAAAAGTAGATTATATATATAGTATATATGTATAGTTGATTATACATATACATATATAGTTGAATATACATATATATAGTAGATTATATAGTTGATTATATATGTATATAGTTCATTTTATATACAGTTGATTATATACATATGTATATAGTATATTATATATATTGGATATTATATATATAGTAGATTATTCATGTATATAGTAGATTATAGATTATATATAACTACATGTATCAAAAATAAACTTTCTGTTCTCGAATCTCGTTTTTTGATATCTCGTGGGATTAACAAGTTTTAAAATATCTATATTGTACCTATAAGAAACTTTCCACTTTGTGTTGTTACGATAACTCAATATGAATTCAAAGTCTCAAGTTGATCAAACGCACTAAAATAAGTGTAAAAATACTTTTCAGTTTGCGATAAACATAGGAAGTTCTCGCTTGTATTCCACCCTAAGGTTCTCTAAAGAACTTAGGTCATATTTACAAACATTTATACATATGTACCTATTTGGAACAATCATATTTAAAGCACGATTAATACAACATGGTACCCGGTAAATTTACAAGCCTTTAAGACCATGAGGTGTTAAAAGTGCACATGCTAATATTATTATAATTCCTAAAATAACAATCTTGCCATGTAAACAGTTAATATAGTCGACTTAAGATGACGATCACTAAGTGTGCGCAAGCACTTATGATAACATTGGTCTGCAGTAATAATCGCCTTTAAATAAAAATATGTGGACTATAGAGATTTAACCGCGTTAGATCAGATTTTTTTAGGGCACGCCTAATATTTCGAACAAAAAATACGGTTAGTTTTATTTTGGTAAAAATATAAAAAAAATGGTAACAAATAAAATTACATTTAAGTCAACTAAAGTTTTTTTATATTATCAAGATTTTAGTATTTATTCCAAAATAAGTGAAGTTAATTTTGTTTATGCAAAATTAGTACTTTATATGTTTTGTTCTCGAACGTCATTAAAAATTTTTAGGGCAAACATTTTAAATTTTTATAATTTTTCGGAAAGTAAGAATGTTGGGAATAAATAAGCTAAAAATCATAAAAAAATCGGTTGACAAATGTTGATTTTATTTTCGGGTTTTCCGTTATATAGTTTTTTTTAGCCCATGCACGAATTAATAAAGTTTAAAAGATTTCTCGGCTTGTTTTGTCGTATTTGGAAACCATCCCATATGTATTCGATGAGTTTAAGGTTCGGTGACTAGGGTAGGGAATTCAGCTGTTTTGGCACGTGGTATATAAAACAGTCTCGAACAACGTGGGTGGTCCTGCTGCAATATTTACTTAATTCCAAATCAAAGCTTTCAAAGAAAGACTTTAAATTTTGTTTCCACCCCAAATGATGCCATAACTTACCAATATATATATTATATTAAAAAATTTTATACCTACTTACTTTCATCAGTAAAGAGGACAGTTTTGGCGAAATCTAGGACTTTATTTAAATCTTCAAGCCATTGCTATATAAAACATTTATTACTGTTCTGGATCTTTCAATAACATAAGAACATCCCGCAGGATATTCATCTAACTTTGGAGCACTAATTTTTAGATTTTGGTCCACTTCCATCATAATACTCGTAACATTTCTTCTGGAAAGAATTTTTTGTCGCCCAAATCGTGGCTTGCTTTCAGCTCTGTTACTGTTTTTTATAGATTTTTATATTTGTTTTAACTGTACTCGATTTAATTTTAAGGGTTTGGCAATTTCTCCATAGAATTACCCTTCCTTGCGGAGTTTAACCACTAAAATACGAACTGAAGTTTACATTTCTTTAAGAGGTACCATTTTCAAAAAGCTAGGATTCAACAAAAGCTTCTTAACTGAATAATAATAGTGTTTTTAAAGCAAGTCAAATCTTAAAAAATAACGGTTGTTTTTATTTTCAGTTTTATATGTATTAGGAGAGTGACACAGTATGTCAAACTTTTTCAGGTTAATTATTATGTTCTAAGTTACTAATATTTTCGTTTCTTTTTTGCTCATCTAATCTTTAATATAAAAGCATTAATCACTCATATAAAATAAATATCTAGTATTACCATTAATTCATGAAAGCTTAAAAATATCTTGCTGTATGTAGAGTTTATACCTATTATCGTTTGTTTTGAAGTTTTTAGAATTTTCTTTTATGTAATTTATAAATTTTAGGAATATTTTACACTTTTATAAGTTGCGTATACCTAATTAATCAGTTAAGCTTTTTAGATTTTGTATATCTAATAGAAGAAGACAGATGCTCATATTAAGATTGACCTCAATTTTGGAACGATCTTTTTGTGTGAGAATGGCACGAACTTATAACAGGTTATCGGAAACTTTAAGGACGTTCGATGTTAATATTCATTCCTTAAGGAAAAAACTTTTTGTCGAACTGTCTGAAAATAGTACTTAATTCTGAATCTTTATTTACTTACTTTATTATTATTTTTTTTTTGTTGCTTCAAATTAATTATTCTTTATGCATTGATTTGACTTGCTTTTTTATGTTGAATGACCATTCTCTATCCATATACATATTCCAATCTTTATCTTAATTTTATTTATTTATTTATTCAACTTCATAGTAATATAAAAAAGCCTATAAGGCCAAATAACTTATATTACAGATAAAACACATGCCTTAAGTTGTATTACAAACTAAAAAGAAATACAATAATACATAATCCAATAAAAAATTAATAATAACTTAATACTACAAAAAAAAAATGAATTAAAGTAACTATTGTTTTCGTTAGTTTGTTTGTTTTGGTTAGTTTGGTTTATATTTTCTGTGCAATTTTCTTGTCATTTATTATATTTTAGCTTCTTTCGTTTTTATATTTGAAACTAGCTGATCCGGCGAACTTCGTACCGCCCTATAATCAACTACATTCCGCGTTTCACGTTGCTCATCAGTTTGACTTGCTCTTGCTTTTGTTTGACTTGCAGCATTACGGGTTCTGCGACTTACGTTTGTACGTCTAATTGCCGGCATTTCTAGAAACAAAAATTCAACTGAAAATATAAAAAATTTATAGTACCTATTCTTTTGTAAAAGTATCAAAATGGTCTATCAAAAGTTCCCAAGACTATATTAATTTGACTAAACTTTTTTAACAAACACCTCAGAAAAAAGCACACAGTACAAATTATCCTGTAGAAACCAATGTGAAAAGTACACTAAGAAATGGTAAATGAATTATGTAGGTATTTTGTTATTATAACTTCGACCACAGACCAACTCCGACCGATATATTTGCAAAGAGCATGTAAACTACTTTTCTTTGTTTTAATGTCAACTACGTGAATATTACTGCCAGTGACACATTATAATTATTTTCTTACATAAGAACCTTCTCCTAATAATAACAAACACAACAAAAAAAGAATTAGTGAAATCGGTCCAGCCATTCACGCGTGATGCCGTGACCAAGGGAAAAAGAGATTCATTTTTATATATAGAGATTATTACATTATATATTTATAGTTTATTTATTTATTTATTTATTTAACTTCATAGTAATATAAAAAGCCTACAAGGCCAAATAACTTATATTACAGATAAAAGAAATGCCTTTAAGTTCTAATACAATTTAAAAAAAAGCATTGTAATTTTTTTTAGTAGAAATTTGTAACCGATTATGGCACAGAGACTAGGTTACTAAACTTGAAATAAATAAATATATCTGATTACGTGCAATACTGAGAATTGATTCCTAAATCAATGAACAGAAAAATGTTGTACTGTGTTATTCACTGCTTTTACAAAGTTTTTAATTAGACCTAGGTTTTAGTGGTAATAAATAATTTAAATATCTGTGATCCGTATTGTCAGCGTGAATTTGGAGAAATTGTGCCACCTCAGTCCGTCTTAACTATATGTCAAGAGGGCCAAAATTAGTAATCCTGTTGGGAAAATTAAATAAATGCACTGTGTCATGAGGGCTTTGAAGGCAAACAGGGCATTAGTTTGTTGTTTGCTTCTGTTAAACCAATGAATATGGCTTTTAAGTTTGTCTTGGATGAATAAATAAAGAGTTGCAATTCCTTGGACTTTTTAGTGAAACTCAGTTCTCGTAAAAGTTCGTTGGCATCATCACAAAACAATCTTATCTTTTTTGAAATAGCCCAGAAAGTCTTTTTGTCTATTTCAGAAATATAAGGCCTTGTTCTTATTCAAGAAATTTAATTGCTGTAATGTTGATGCAAGAAGTTGCGACTTCGATTTTAAGAGTCTTAAATCTCGAACAAGATTATTCAGATCAAACTTTTATAAAATGAGGTTTTCTCGATGAACTTGTATATGCAGACGAAGAAGTACTCTTGCTTAAATACCTTTTTACCATTCTTAAAAAATATCTCATGGTTCTTTAATTTATAGTTTTTTTTTACCGAATCCTGAAAATAATTGATGAACAAGTAATAATGTTATATTCGGCTGTGCCGAATCTTATTCACCCCTCACATAAAAGAAATAAAATTAATTTTATAATTAAATTTGTTTTCATTTATTTTTTCCTTTAATTTGTCTTCTCCAAGGGTGGTTTTGCAAAATGTTATGAAATCATTGATGTGGTTACAAATGATGTGTACGCTGGTAAAATAGTTTCCAAAAAGCTCATGATGAAACACAATCAAAAGGAAAAAATGACTCAGGAAATAACCATACATCGTAGCCTAAATCATGCAAATATTGTAAAATTTCATGGATTCTTTGAGGATAGTGCCAATATTTATATCGTATTGGAGTTGTGCAAGAAAAGAGTAAGTTTAAAAGCAAAACAATTTCCCTGATTTGTATGTACATGTAAAACATGTTATTCTATTCCTCTCTAGTCGATGATGGAGCTACATAAGCGTAGAAAAACTATTACCGAATACGAGTGCCGCTATTATATTTACCAAATTATACAGGGTGTCAAGTATTTGCACGATAATCGTATTATACATCGTGATTTAAAATTAGGCAATTTGTTTTTAAACGATATGCTGCACGTTAAAATTGGTGATTTTGGCTTGGCCACACGCATCGAATATGATGGTGAACGTAAAAAGACCTTGTGTGGCACACCAAACTACATTGCTCCCGAGATTCTCACCAAAAAGGGGCATTCCTATGAAGTTGACATTTGGTCAATTGGTTGCGTCATGTACACTTTACTAGTGGGTCAACCGCCCTTTGAAACAAAAACCCTTAAGGATACCTATTCAAAAATTAAGAAGTGTGATTATCGCGTGCCTAGCTACTTGCGTAAATCTGCTGCCGATATGGTTATAGCTATGTTACAATCAAACCCTGAAAGTCGCCCGACGATTGGAAAACTGTTGCAATTTGAATTCTTAAGCGGTTCACCAGTACCCACATTCTTGCCCAGTTCTTGTCTTACGATGGCGCCACGTATCGGACTTAACGAAACCATAGACCATGAAGCGGCTCATCGCAAACCGCTAACCGAATTAAATGGTCTGAAGGATGATACACGTCTTGAGTCAACATTCCTCAAAAATAATTTACATGATGCCATAACAGCCTCAGCTCAGGCCTGCCGACATAATGAAGATTATCGCAGCGATATTCAAAGTTTACAGCAACAAATTACGAATTTATTAAATGCCAAGGTGAGTTTGTAAGCAAGTCATTAAGTTTGACCGATTTTACAAAGAGTTTAATTTTTCTATTTTTGTTACTTTTTTGAAGCCTCGCCTTTTGCAAGGTAATTTGGGTGATGAAAATACCGACCCTGCCGCTCAGCCTTTGTTTTGGATTTCCAAATGGGTGGACTATAGTGACAAATATGGGTTCGGTTATCAGCTGTGCGATGAGGGAATTGGTGTTATGTTCAATGATACAACCAAACTCATATTGTTGCCAAACCAAATGTGAGTAGCTTAATATGTAGAATTATATAAAATTACTAGCATTTAACCCGCTATTTTGATAGCGCAGTTTTTACTATTTGTTAAATAATCAAGTTCTATTTTTAATTATTAAATATTTTTGGTTCAATTCAAATGAAAATTTCTCTCTCTCTCTCTCTCTCTCTCTCTCTCTGATTCAATTTACTTAGAAAAATATAAAGTAGAGTAAGAATATATGGGGCATATATTTCCTAACTAAAAGCAAGATCACTGCTACTGAGTTTCAAAAATTAAGATTCATAATTTGCAATAATGACCCTAAAAATAATAAAAGTAACATTTCTATCCTGCACTAAAACTTCCACTTGGTTTATTATTACCTACATTAGAATTCTATGTATACAAAATATAAAAAAATGAGAAAAAGTAATTTTGGTCGTCCATAATATTAGGAGTTAGACCCCGGATCAAAAAACACTAATTTTAAGAATCTATGTTTACAAACGTAAAAATACAAAGAGAAAATAAAAATGCGAAAAGGTTTTTTTTTGTGTCTCCAATATTATTTTAATTCTTGATTCAATAATCATTTATTTCACAATTTCAGCTTTATAAACGTAGAAAATACAAAAAGTCCCATTAATATTAAATTCATAACATTTTTAGTCTCACCTTGTATCAATAGTCACTTATTTCAAAATTCTAGCTTTGCAAACGTTGAAAATACAAAAAGTACCATAAAAATTCAAAAAAGTACCTTTTTGGTCGCCCATAACATTTTTAGTTTCACCTAGAATAAATAGTCCTTGATTGTACAATCCTATCTTCATAAGCGTAGAAAATACAAAAAGTACCATAAAATTTTAAAAGAGTACCTTTTTGGTCGCCCATAACATTTTTAGTCTTACCTGGAATCAATAGTCCTTTATTTTGCAATTCTACCGTTATAAACGTAGAAAATACAAAAAGTACCATAGAAAAGCGAAAAAGTACATTTTTGTTTTGGTCCAAATTCCAAGTTTAAAATGTTCAAATATCTATGTAACAAAATATTTTAAAAGACTTGATTTAAAGTCAGCAAATCAACACTATTTTTTTGCATAAAAGTAATTTTGTTCTATAAAGTACCAAACTCTTTTTCCCTTTTTGGTACCTATTTTGTCCCCAAAAAAGTTTCCATAAATTTCACCTAAATATTTGTCCATATTCTATTAGGAAGTAATTGTTATCAAATTTTGTCCCATTGAATAATATAAGAAAAGTTTCTTTTAAAAAAAGTACCAAAAAAGGCACAATTTTTACCCCTTTTACATGTGAATTTGAAAAAAGTGCCGAATTCCTATTAATATTTTTTTGCGGATTACTTAATACAGTTTAAATTTTTTCCTATCTTTATGTGTTTGGAAATCACATAGGGTACCAAACAAAGTACCAAATTATAGTTTTTACCCGTTTTTTCCCCTTAGGGGTTGAAAATTAAAAAAAAGGCCAGACACCTGTCAGCTTATTTTTTGTACAAATTACAAAACTTTTTCAATTTAATTTGTATCGTTTTTAGTTTAGCAGATATAAGATTACCGATTGTACCCGTTTTTACCCTCCAAATTTAATGTCTCTAGCTCTTCGCGTTTGGGCTGTGCGATGATAAATGAGCCAGTCAGTCAGTCACGTTACTCTTTTATATATATAGATATATGGGGTCGGAAATGAAAATTGTAGAAATTACAAACGGAATGACAAAGCTATATATACCCTTGTGCATCGCAGGTGAAGGGTATAAAAAATTTTAAGCTAATGCAAAAATTAATTGTTCAGTGTCGATCACATAGATAGACTCATTAATGAAAAGAATAAAAGTACAACTTTGCCTTTAATAATTTCAGCCAAAGGATGGATATGAGTATATTGATATGGAGTGCTAATGATGAAATCGTAGCTGGTTTCGAAAATGCATTCCGTTTGGCTAACATCGGAATAATTTTTAAATACTCTTAAAATTATTACAATTTAATTTAACTTAGAAAATGTTTTAGGAAATTAAAAAATAGAATAAATGAAATTGAGCCAAAAAAAAAATGATTTTTGGTTAATTTAAATACATATATATTTTTTTCATCTTTCATCTTTGTTTTAGCAATGTCCATTTCATCGATAAAGACGGCAAAGAATCGTACATGACTACTTCTGATTACACCAAGTCCTTGGATAAGAAAATGAAATTGCTCTCGTATTTCAAACGTTATATGACAGAACATTTAGTTAAGGCTGGTGCCAATAATGTCAACTTTGAGTCTGATCAAATATCTCGTATGCCACATTTGCATTCCTGGTTTAGAACCACCTGCGCCGTCGTTATGCATTTAACTAATGGCACTGTGCAGGTAGGTCATTTTTTTATATCAACTACATTTCTAGAACATTTTTATTTACTTCTCTCCTCCACTTCTAGCTTAATTTTTCGGATCATATGAAAATTATTTTGTGCCCTCGCATGAGTGCTATAACCTATATGGATCATGAAAAGAATTTCCGTACTTATCGTTTCTCTACTATTATACAACATGGATGCTCGAAGGATTTATATCAAAAAATACGTTATGCCCATGAAAAACTTAGCAAAATGTTGGAGAAAATGTTCTTTTAATAAAAGAAAGGGGGAAAAAAAGATGAAAAAAAATGTGTCATGAAAAACTTTCCGTTTTAATGGAAAGGCCTATCCACTACCAGCAGTCTTTCATAAACATAAATTTCTGTCCTTTTAAATAATTTTTTTTTCTTACTAAATTATTTAAAAAGCTATAAAACTAGTACTTTATAACTTCAGCTAGAATGTAGTGATTAATTTCTAGTAAAATCAAAATTTTTCTGTTTGTCTTGTTAAATTTTATTTAAAGTTTATTTGTATTTATTTTATTTTCTTACTTTCTCATTCCTGTTCCATTTTAATTCATGTATGTTTTTTTACGTAAAAAAAAAGATAAATTCTAGAACATTTTCAAAAGAAACAAGGAGTATGCTTATTTTATTTTAATATAATTTTTTTACCTTTTTTAAGATTTGTTATTTTTAGTGTATTTACTATATATAATTTGCATATCGTCATACGTTTTATTTTGTAGTTGTCGCATCATTTAAACAAATTTTTTATAAAAATCCTTAAAGAAATTATTTTATATATTAATATGCATACATTTTTTATATATATAAATCAAGGAATAAACTAAGTTTTACCTAAATAACATAAAACTTGAACATAAGCTGGAACGTAAGTATGATAAACTTGTATGTAATAAATATGTATGAAATTTTTCAGCCTTCAGCACCACTAGTGATTGGTATAATAAACTATTCGGGTGCAGTTAAGCAAACCATTTTCAAATTACTTAGAAATGCTTAATATACCCAAATATATTGCGTTATGTATGCTCGGATCCGAAGATTATGGGTATATGGCCATATATGTTTTAACTTGTATATGTGTGAGCATATACATATGTACATAAATCTAAGTATATATTAAAATTTATAAATTTTTATATATGCTCGTATAATAAAACTTTTTTTGTTTTAATTTTTAAAGGTATAACTGTTAATATTATACACACATACATATGTATGTACTTTATTTATTTACTAGCCTGTGCCCGCGACTTCGTCTGCGTAAATATCGGCACGAAAGATATCCGCTTTATGTTATTGTTCAGGTTGTTATATATCTGTGTGACAAATTCCATTTAAAAATATTTATTATATAAGTGAAATAGAATTTAATGCAGTGTTATAAGGCTGGTGCAAAGCTACGTTCACATCCTCACCCAGAGACCAATATGGTCCATTGTGACGCCTTAGTAGAAGGCAGCAAAAAGAGTAGAAGAGATAATTAAGAAAGTTACAGAAAAACAAGTAACAGTGCTATATTCGGCCGTGCTAAATCTTTTCTACCCTTCACAACGTGTAGTCATGCAATAACAATTGTTTGATTCACCATCTCAATCAATCAATTGTATATAATCTCATATTAAATACGTACATATGTACATATAAAAAACATACATGTATAAAAACATCCCATTGAGTTTAAGTATGTTTCAAAAAAAAAATTAAAAATTAAAAAAAAAAAAATATATATAAAACAAAATATAAAAAATAAAAACATAAATAATATATAAAATAAAAAAAATCTGATTTTCAATCTGCTCGAACTGCTCCCAAATATTTGTGATGTTTTAATATCTCACTCGGGGGCTTCAAAAAGTTTATTTCAACATACACATGGACAGACTGACAATGTTAATTGACTTCCCTATTCATAAGCTTTCAGAAAATATATCGTTACCCTTATATAGAAAAGCCCTAGCTAATGTACAAAATGCTTAAGCTAGGGCCTTTCTATATTAAGGTAACTATATACTTTATGGGGTCGGAAATGAAAATTGTAGAAATTTTACACGGAATGAACCTTGTGCACCACAGGTGAAGGGTATAATAAATATGGGTTAGTTGCCATTTTTAAGCAACAAGTATGTAGTTACGTGTTTTTGGTTTATGTTGTACTTCCACTTGTAGTTATGGGGTTCCTATTTTCGCTAAGACTATTTCTAATTTTTATTATATGACAATAAAAATTGAAGAGCTCTTGGAGTTCGTTCATATGCATCATATTCAGTCAAAAAACCAATCATGAATTTTTTGTTAGTTACGTGGTTTAACATTTCAGCTAACGATATACCCCTTTAGACCCTCGTGTGAAGAGTACAAAATAGGAACAATTTTACCACTTAGTTCCCGTTTAGACAGGGAAACAGTTGGCAGGGAAAAATATTGTTTTTGGAAGAGAGGGACGGGTTGGGAAGAGAATATGAAATTTGTTTCCCGTTCTCGGAGGCACGCTTTGTGCTTTCATTCTTATTGTTTACATTTGTTATGCTTTTTTTGTTTTCGGCGTGCTTTGTTCTCTTTGTTTTATATTTGACTTTGTTTGAATAAAAATAAAAAATAAATAATGTACTAAATAAAATTAAAAACTAAAATATAAACTGGAATGTTTCCGACAGCAATCTTTACCTGTATGACCTTCCAAATGTCCCCGTTTAGACAGGGAAACATTTGAAAAATTGTTGGTTGGGTTTTTGAAAAAGTTTATTATAGTTTTTTGTTTTATTTTTGAATTCTCATTTTGTTAATGATAATTTAAAAATATAACTTATGACATTTTAAACTTTTTCAAGAATTTGGGTAAAAGGTTTACTGATGATCTGGCATAAGCACCAGTGAAATGCATATAAACCAGCTTAAACCCAACAATCAAATAAATATTAAAGAAAATATATAAGTTTAAGCAAAACTCTTATATGGAAAGTGAGCGTTAAAATCGACATTTCGCTTTATTTTTTTGGAATGTGAAAAAAATTGTACGTCTTAATTAGAGTAGGTGCTTTCCCTTCAAGGGGAATGAAATTTTTGTTTGACGCTTTTGTTTAGGTTTGGCTGTTAGGGGTTGAAAATTCAGAAGAGTGCCAGACACTTGTCAGCTAATTTTTTTACCCTCTTTTTGTCCCATTAAAAACTACACCACATACATTTTATATTTAATTAGCATAATTTAAAAACTAATTTCTTTATTATTTCTTAGTTATTATACATACAGGAAAGCAAAAAATATATATTCTTCTTTAATCAATAATATTATTTTTAAAAAATAAAGCACATAAAAAGAATAGTTACAAATCAAGACCTAAAGAAAAATAATCAAAATTAAAATTTTATATTTTAATTGCTTTCGCTTTAGTATTAGCGTTGAAAGGAAATGTTTGTAAATTTCCTTTACGTGTTTAATTTTTCATTTTCAAAAATTCCATTTATTTTTTTGTTATATTTAAATTTTATTTTTTTATAACACCTAAAAATGACACATTTTTGATGTTTTATGTTTAACTAAATAATAATATTTTAAATAATATTATAACATTTTTTATTATTATTATTAATATTATTACAATTTATTATTATTATTTTTTTTTTCTAGAAGTGTCTGTTGTAAATAATGTTATTTAATTTTTTAATTTTGTGTAACTTGTAATGGTATTGACGTGGGAGAGGGTGAAGAAGAAAAAAGGACCTTTTATTCATTTATTTTTCTATTCTCGATTTTTTTTTATATAAGAAGGATTTAAAGCAAAAAATAATAATTTTTATTTCATTCTTCTGTTGATGTTTTCGCTTAAAATATTAATTATTTTTCAGTAATTAATAACACTTTTGAAGACAAACGTTAGCCATAGTTCATATTTGTACTGTGCGCCGATGATTGATAACTATTCGATATGTTCTTTTGCTGGCTGGCGGCGGCTGCAGCTGCTACCGATTGTTGTTGAATTTGCTGCAGCGATAGTGATGTGTTTGCTTGCAGGTAATTTTGTAAAAGCTGTCGATTTTCTTGGCACCATTCGACAAAATCATCGATTAGCACTGGCCAGGCTCCTTCGGAGTCATAATTGCTCATATTGTCATCAATGTGAATGGCAAAATCAAGCAATAAATTCCACGTATCTTTGGGAATGGAACGTTTGTGCTTTTCCTAAAATTACCAAAAAATTTAGAAAATATAAATTACGAATAAGAAATGGTGTCAAATGAAGAAAGGTCTTGACTAGAACAAAGCAATAAAATATTGTTACAGATTTATTTTTAAATAGCTTAATTTTCATTATAATTTATTTAGTAGTAGTTTAAGTTACTGTAGTTTTGTTTGTATTAGTTTATTTCGCTGGTTGTTCGAACATGATGTTATGTGTAGCATACTCTTAGGCACTTTAATTATTCCTGCATATTACTTAACATTTACATTACGTCGTAATTTAAATGTAAAGGTTTTCGAATGTACTAGTGTGTACATACCAGAACTTTGTCGAATGTTACCGAACACCACTATGTTACTATAAATAGCCGAACAACACAGCTAACGTAATCAGTATTACAATAGAGCTTGTAAAGTGTGTATCAAAGTGAGTTTGATAATTAAAGTGTGTAATCATAAGTGTAATAAAGTGATATAAAAACAATATCTGAGTGTATTTAAATAAATAAAGTGCTCTTAATTTTATAACTAATTTCAACTGTTTTTGATTGCAATAAAAGAACTTAAGGTTTATTTAAAGGAAATAATCCAACGTTTATAAAAGGTATAAACGTAACAATATTAAAAAACTAATATTCAAAAGCAAAAAAAAGCGTATACGTTATCACTGTGTGAAGGGTATACTGAAAAAAAATTTAGTTAAGATGGCGTCTGAAATAAAATGGGTCAAATATTAAATAAATAAATAAAATAACCTCCGCAACATTGGTATCAAATGAAAGAGTTTGACTAGTAGAACACAATAAACTATAACAATTGCAAAGTTACAGAGGGGTCAATATAATAAACCCAAGTGAGCTCCACAACAGCTGCCTGTTCTACATAACAATTGCATCAATAACACTAGGTAGGTAAGTAGGTAGGTAGTAAGGCTGGTGCAAAGTTACCCTTACGCCTTCACCCAGAGACCAATACGGTCCATTGTGACGCCTTAATATAGAAATAAAAAGAAGAATATAAGATAGACAAGAGGTGAAGTAGTGGGCACCAAATCAATAATATTTTGGGTTAGACCTGGAATCAATATTCTTTAATTTTAAGAATCTATTATCACATACTTAGAAAAACAAAAAGAACAATATAAATACGAAGAGGCATATTTTGTGTCGCCCATATTATTTTCATTCCTTACTTGAATCAATAGTCCCTTATTTCACAGTTCTAGCTTTATAATGGTAGAATATAAGTATTTTTTCGGTCACACATAACATTTTTAGTTTCACCTTGTATGATTGTGATTGATTTCAAAATTCTAAATATACCATAAAAAGGCGAAAATGTACCTTTTCGGTCGCCCATAACATTTTCTCGAATCAATAGTTTCTGGTTTCATAATTCTAGCTTAATAAACGTAAACACACAAATAGTACCATCAAAATGCAAAAATGTACCTTTTCGGTCGTCCATAAAATTTTTAGCCTCAGCTCTAATCAAGAGTCTCTGATTTAATAATTCTAGCTTCATAAACGAAGATAATACAAAAAGTATAAAAAAGTACCTTTTTAGGTTTTCCATATCAATATACAAATTTCAAGTTTAAAATATTTAAATATTTATCTACCAAAAAAAATATGTTTTAATAGACATGATTTAAAGTGAGTAAATCTACTCTATTTTGAATAAAAATAAATATGTTCTAAAAAGTACCAAACTGTTTTCCAAAATTTTCCCCTTTCTACCCTCTTATGAAGTGTTAAAATTTTTACTATATTGTATAATGATAATGGTGATATCCTAATCACAAATTTTATGCAAATTTTCCGGAATTTTCCTCTTTAGGGTACTTTTTTTTGTCCCCCTAAAAGTTTCTAAAAATTTCACCTAAATAAATGTCCTTATTCTATTAAGCGATAATAATTATCAAATTATGCCCTTTTAAATAATATAAGAATTTTTCATTTAATTTTTACTCCATATAGGTACATGCAAATTTAAAAAAAAGTGCCGAAATCCTATTAATAACTTTTTCGCCGATTAATTAATACAATTAAAATTTTTCTATTTTTGTGTTTGGAAGTTACATAGGGTACCAAAAAGTACAAAATTAAAGTTTTCACCCGTTTTCTACCCTTAGGTGTTAAAAATTCATAAAAAGTCGGACACCTGTCAGCTTTTTTTTTGTGTACATCGCAATACATTGTCAAGTTATTTTGTATCATTATCAGTTTAGCAGATATAATATTGTCGATTTTACCCTTTTTTTTACTCATTTCTATTGAAATTAACAAATACAAAAATAAAGGACGAATTTTCAAAAATACCTTCTTAGTGGAGCTAAACATCAAAAGAGGAACGCATTTTCCAAATTTCATGTCTCAAGATCTTTGCGTTGGGCTTGGATTATAAATAAGTCAGTCAATCACGTTACTCTTTTTACATATCGATGGCTTAATATAAAAAGGGCGTATCTTGATTTTTAACAATAACGTGTTTTTAATGTTTTCTGGTAGTTCACATACACACACACCACCCCTAAAAAATTAAGTGAGCTATGGTTGAAAATAACGGATTTATGGCCAAATAAAAAAGCTCTTACTAAATATAATCTTTTAAATTTTATTCAGTTTTTTCTTTCTCCTGTAAAGTAGTAAAAAATCGAGTTCCGCCTTTTTTATATTAAGCCATCGATATATAGATATGTACACATATATAAAAATGAATTGACATACGTTGTTCACGCCATAACTAGAGAATGCCCAGACCGATTTGGCCAATTTTTTCTTACTTTTCTTAATTCTTCAAGGTCAAGTAAGGTTCTTCCGAATAGCTTTTCCTAAAATTTAAAGTGGGCGTGTCACCTCCCATAAAAAAACCAATAGATTTGTTTCGTAATACCAAATGAAAAATCTTTCGATTAATTCTTTCGAAATATCGAAAATTGCTTATAAAAAACAATTCATCTTTTAAATAGGTGTTTTTTTATTTTTATTTTTAATATTATGTTTTATTATTAGATTTATAGCATATAAACTCACCTTTAAAAACTTGCACCATAAATCCAGAAATTTAAAACGTCCACTCAGTACAATAGTCCAATAAGCAATAGCCATATCCAAGTCAATGCCTTTTTGGCCCGGATCTTTGGCATAGTTAAAAGTAAACTGATAGAAATCCTTAAATTTCGTCAAATCATTTAGCTCCATCTCTAACAGTGGCAATTTAACCTTCAACTTGTCTATAGAATCAATACCTAACTCACTCATGCCATTTACAAATTCTTCGCGGGAAAATTCACATTGAACCTCAGCATGAAATTTCCATGCTATTATTAGGACCAATTTTGAATCGGGGCTTAGTTCTAGATCATCCAGGAAACGTATTACACCATCAGAGGTAATTTTCTTAGTATCAAATGGATCACGGTAGCGCAAATATAGCTGCTCGATACGTTTGCGATCTAGTTCACGATAGTAGTATTCTGGATTCTGAAAATAGTTATCACTGGCCAAGTCTAGTTTCCAATCATTTTGCTGCAGGCAATAGATGGCGGTTTGTTCACCAGTTTGGGTTAAGGAGATGAACCTTTTAACTTTATCCTTTTGTATAATTTTCAATTTATTCTGCAAAAGGTAAAAAAGCATTTAGTTAGTTTTCTTGGCATTTTTTTTTGTCCATCTCTGAATTTTTCTTATATTTTTAAGTTATAATTTGTTGCATAAATGTAACATTTTTATCTGTTTATAATTTATTGCGAAAAAATCTTATATTTTTGATGCACACTTTTTTCTAAATTTTGTATTTTTTATTTTTCATTAATTTGTCATAACTTTCTAATTTACTCGATGTTTTTTCCATAGTACTATAATTAAATTGCTATCTTACCATTTTTTTATAAATTCTAATAACTTTTTTGTTAAAGATTTTCTGGTAACAATAATTAAACTTGTTACAAATTTATAAAATAAAAAAATATATAAGTTTTCGTTTTCCTAAATAAAATAATTTTACTCTTCGCTTTTACTGTCCTTCCATACGTCTTTTCTTTTTCTTTACTTTCCGCAATATTTCCTTGCTATTTTTATTCTTACTTTGTGCTTCAGAGTAAAAGCAAGAGGCAAATGACAGCTGTGATTTCGGCAGAGTTACCAGACAGATGACAATTAAGTCCTATATGTGGTCAACATGGTATACCTTTAGGTACGTTTAGGTTTTTAATGGATAAGGTTCGTTTACACAAAATTCAGTAAACGAGAACACAAATTGAGAAAGAAAAGTGGCAGTTATTGAAAATATTTTAAAGTCTATGAAACTGTAAACATGTGATTTTATTAAATGTAAACATAATTTTCATAATTTTTTTTTATTAAAAAAGTAAAAACTGCTACAAATATAAAATATAAACAAATATTATGGAAATTTCCTTTTTATTAATATGTAAAAACTTTCCCTGAAGAAGCTACCCAATGTGATTGCGAAATATCGGAATAAAATTATAATAATTTTTATATAAAAAAGTGATCTTTAGCTCAAAAAATTAAAAAAACATATTAAAATATAAACATATATCATTAGTAGCTTTTTGATATATGGGTTTTCAAAAATCTAAGAGCTTTTTTTATTTTTAATTATACCCTTTACAGTAATTGTAAGGGTATTTGTAAGTTTGTCATACCGTGTGAAATTTCTACAATTTTTATTTCCGACCACATAAATATATATATATATATATATATATATATATAGAGAGAGAGAGAGAGAGAGTCGATATGGGTATCAAACTAAAGGGCTTGACTAGCGCAATATAATACACAACAAAAATTTAAATAAATTCAATATTTAGGTCAAATCACGTAAGTGAACACCATTAATATTGGTAACAAATGAAAGGGGTTGGCCAGTGATATAGAGAAAATTATTAAAAATAAAAAATTCAAAATCTAAGATTGCGTCCGAAATATTAAAGAAAAATGGTATTTAACGTAATATCTAGGCTAAAGTACTATATGGTCATTATACCTATCTGCATGATGAATGGCCGTTTTTAAGATTCGGCACGGTCGAATATAGCACTCTTAATTGTTTCACTTTAACGGTCCTTTTCACAAAGTTCAATTATAATTTAACATGAACTTTAACCGTAAGTTAAGCAAAATTGCATTTCACAAAGTACGGTTAGCATTTAACCGGCAGAGATTAATCAAAAAGTCTCTGTTAAATTTAACCGAACAAAATCTTCCGGTTAAAGGCTTTTATTTAAATAAAAATAAATAAGTAAGAGCACTATATTCGGCTGTGCCGAATCTTTTATACCACCACCAATTTGATGTTCTTTTAAAGCACAAAATTTATTATTTTGTTTTTCACAATAATCGCTATGCAATAATATCTTTATACTAAAATATGTATAACTTTCTTTTTATAACTTCGATATGCTAGTAAAATGTTTTCGTAAACTTAGTCTAAGTTGAGATATAGATAAAAATTTACGTTACAAACGGAATGACAAAATAAATATATCCCTTCATTTTTTGGTGGCGGTTATAATTAGAATATTATAATAAAATAACTTATAAAAATTTATACTTACCAAGGAACTGTATTTAAACTATTTTAAGTAAAAAATTTATTTTATATATATATTTGTCTTTCATCAAAAAATTGCTAAGAATTTTTGTATAATATTTTTTGATTCTTTTCTTTCATTACACTATTTTTCGTAAACAATAAAAACCAGTATTACCATACTTTTTCTATAATGTTTGTGTTAACTAACCGAAAAACGGTGAAACGCAAAACATTAACCGTATGTTAAATAGTTTCGTTTAACGATATCGGCGGTTTGTTAATGTTCCTGTTAATTACCGTTGCCACATGCAAGTGCAAGTGAAAAAAAAACCAATACACTAACACTTTTTTACTAACACAACTACACTTTGGCAACCTGCGACTCAGCTTGCGAAGAAATTTTTAAGCAAGTAAAATTTTTACAGTTACGGCAAGTAAAGTGACAAGCCGAAAAACAGTGTTGTCTAATACTGAGTGTTTTGTTAACTCACTAATATATCATACAGTTGTGGTAAATAATTCAGCTAGTTTTTTTAATAAATATGTATATATTTATATGAAGAATATTAAGAAAAAATATAAATATTCATTTAAAATGTAAGTTTTAATATAAATATCAATTTTTAATAAAAAAAATTATATTAAAAAGTTATATGTCTAAAGGTAACGTCCAATAGTGGCTATTGACAACACTTAATTACCAATTGAAGCAGCGCCATATGTTTTAAATTTCTTTGAAGTTTATTTGTTGACGACATTTTAAAAATGAACTTGCACTGTGCTGTGTAGCCACTCAAAAAATTTTTGTGTTTTTTTTTGCATTTCTTCTGATTTTCGTTAGTAATACGTATACAATACTTGCAAGTAAATACTTGCCTGTGGCAACGTAGGGTTAAATAAATATAATCACAAATTGTGATTTTTAATACTAACAGAAAATCAAAGTGTGGCATCTTCAGCTGTCATAATCAAAAAGTAAACAATTTTTTATAAAAGGAAAGATGTCTTCAGAATACGATAAAGTTAAAATTGGAAAATTGGTTTTAAAAGGTGAAAAACACAAGTACGTTTATTAATTTTTTAATGTTCCAATTATTTTATAACTATTTTATTATCTATAGAAAAAATAAAAAGCGCAAAAAGGAGAAGGAACACAAAGAAGTGTCTTGTAAAAAGAGCAAAACTCAAGTGGATGAGGATGCTTTAAAACATGGAGGCTGGTGGCAGGCTAAATTGATCACGGAAATAACCGGTCCGGTGGCTATACAATTTGGTGAACGCTCTTACGTCAAGGCTCTTGATAACGGTCTTTTTACATTAGGACCACCACATCGTGATGGTGAGGGACCAGATCCAGAAGAAATTTTTACTGCATTTCCCATCAATGAACGTAAGGTGACCTTTAAATCAGGTTATGGCAAATATTTAAAAATTGAAAAAGATGGCATCGTTACGGGACGCTCAGAGGCTGTAGGTAGCATGGAGCAATGGGAAACCGTATTTGAGGAAGGCAAGACCGCATTGCTATCTGAATTAGGGTTTTTTATGTCTATAGATCCTGAGGATGACGCATGTGTAGCATTACGCAAGAAGGTTACCGATTTAGAAATTTGTAAAGTGCGTAGCAATGCTGCGCGAGAGTACGTCGTAGACGAAGAGCCTACCGAGGAAAAGGGCAATTTGGCGGAAGTAGAGAAGAATTACGTGTAAGTTTTTCCGTTCCATTTGAAAGTATTCCTCTTAATATTGATTTCTTAAATTTTTAGCAAAAAATTCCAAAAATTTCAGGATAAAAAATTACGCATTAATAAAAACGACGTTAAGGAATTGGAGACGGCCAAAGAAAAGGGTACCTTACATGAAGCTTTATTAGACAGACGTAGTAAAATGAAAGCTGATCGTTATTGCAAATAAAATTTATTAATAAAAAAAAGTTGGTAATACGGTACATTTTTTATTTACGATGTTGTTTGGAAAATTAGTAAATTTGGAATCATAACATAATTATTATTCGAACTTTTTATTTTAAATCTAATGTAAATCATTTTTATTCCGACTCAAGTTAATTTTAACATCACTAAACTTCCTAAAACATTTTTAAATTGAATTGCAATCATTTAAAAATTTTATATTTTATTCGAACTTTTTTACTATATATTAAATTTTCAATGTGAACCATTTTTTATTTTGGCTTAAATTCATTTATTCTTTCATTTTTAATTTTATAATTCAAATTAAATTAAATTGTAACCATTTTTAGGAATATTCTTTCTAAAATTATTTCCGACATTAGCCGAGTGGAATGCCTTTTTTAAAACCAGTTACAATTTAAACATCAGCACTATCGGTATACTCATATGCAATTTGCAACAAACATCCATGTTACACTTGAAATGAATTAGAAAATGGAAAGCATGGGATTTTTCTAAGTTTGTCTTTTCTTGTCAAATGACATTTTCTTCATGTTCAATATGAATAATAATAATAATAGGAAAATGAACATAAGCCGGAATAAAAATGATTTAAAATAGATGTAAATCTTAAAACGAAAAGCAATTATGTGGTGGAAAATTCAAAAACGAATAGACTTAGAAAATTGTTTGTTTCAAGTCGAATCGCTTTGAAATGGTGAAATTATTTTTGAAACATTTTGAGATTAACAATTTAGCTTATGAAGTTTTTTATAGCAATTTGATTTACACCATACCGTAGGGGCAAATTACGGTTTTCGAATGTGATCGAAATTTGAAAATTCTTATTAGAAACTCTACCTTAAGCACAACGAACTCGATCGTGATCGAATGCCGTAATTTGGTCCCTGTATACAATTTTTAGTGCCGAAACTTAATACCCGTGTTAAAAGAAATTATATTTTTATTTACTGTCATCAATGTCTTGAATTTTTTTTCCCCTTTCTATGCTAAAGCAAAAAAAAAAATGTTTTTGAAGGTCAATGATAGCGAAGTAATTAAAATTGGGTCAAAACACTAATGATTTTAACATTAGCGTGTTATTGGAGAGCATGGTTTTATATGAATATATTAAAGAATTGTACTCCATTCTATTATGTGAATCGAACAATTGCGTATAAGGTGAAATAAACCAATATTTCATGATTTATGATAAATTTGTATTTATAGAGTAATTAAGATTGAATCCTTTTGACCTATTGATTTAAAAGTTCTAAACAAATTTAGACACCTTGTGAACACAGTAAATATGTGTAATAAAGTGAAGTTTATTATGACATCAATTTGTAACCTCTATTTAACGGAATTTTCAGGATACTTGTGAAGTTTAGAGATAGCATGTATCGAAAAATTATAGTTAGAAGTGATAAGCATTGAAAGTTGAAGCAAATTTTATATTTGTATGCATTTTTGAAATGAAATTGGTAAGCAGTATCAGTCATATATCCTACGTTGGACAAATACAGTGAACCCAAAAAGTTTCGAGTATTAATAAATATTACATATAATTAACATATTTCTCGCAACCAAAACAGTTCATATTTCATATTCTAACAATTTAAAGTTACAATAAATATACAAAAATATTGAAGTACAAATAATTATTTGTTTTAAAAATATTATTGAATTCTTTTGGTTTGTTTTACAAATTTTATTTGCACCTAAACTTTTTTGGTTCACTATAAAGGGGTTTAACCATTTCGACCCGGATGGAACATATGTGTACCACTTAAAGTTTAAACATCTCTAAAAGCTTAAAATTAAATGTTGCTTGGTTGTGAAAAGCACCATATAGTCTTTAAGTTCTCCTGCAAGGCGAATTTATTAGGTTCGTTCGAGTACTTTTACTGCACTTTGTAGTAAATGAGTAATTATTTAGTAAATTGAAAATTTTACTCTCAAAAAGAGAATTTGTCCAAAAAAGTACTCGAACAGACATTTGTAAAAAATCGTAAGATTGAAGCAACAGCTGATGGCAAATAAATATTTTGTTTAATTGGAACTATGTACATACATATGTGCAAATATGTATTTAAGTATGTATACCTGCGCCAGATTCAGGCAGTTCCATTCTTTCATTTGTAGACATTGTTAACTAACTTTATTTCACAAACAATTTAAATTTAATAATATTTTGCACTTTTATTTGGACTTTCCTTTTTTTAATATTTTTTTCACAAATTGTATACTTTTTGTTTTCTTACTTTTGTTTGTTTACCTTTTGAATCATGTTTTTTGGTTTTGCTAAATCTTACTGCAAGAAATTTCTGTAGTATAAATTTGCAAATACTCAGTCAAGAACTGTCACTTTTTGCTCTCATTTACTACAAATTTGTGTAAACGAACGCGATTTCGTAAAATGCAGTAAAAATTTGTGAGTTCTCGAACGAACCTATTATCAGGTGGTGTTGACAACGCAGCTGATCTACTTTTTTATTTGCAAAAATGATGATTGAATTGTCAAATATTATTTATGTTGCTGATGAAGCTGATAGTACTAGCGATTTAGAAGATTTTTCTGGAGGAAGCTCTGAAGAATTTGTACCAAATGATGCATCTGGTTTCAGCGACAACGAAGATTCACCAGACGACGAAAGCTCTGTTGCAAGTGGTGCCTTTAGCGAAAAAGCCCCCATAATATTTTTCACATTTTTTTTTTTTACCAATAAGTAATATAAGGCTTAAATGACCTGCTGATATCAAAAATTTTATTTTAGCATTGCTATTCAAATGTCGGGTCGAAAGGGTTAAAGAAATTTTGTTGAAAATAATGTCAATCGCACCTAAAAAATTTCTTCTTTGGAAAATTGAGAAAAATTATGTGAAGCCTGAGGAAAACTTCAAAAAGTAGGTAAATAAAAAAAATGTAGAACCCAGACAGTCGTGTCTCACACATTTTTACCATCTTTAAATTGTTAAGTGTAAAAGCGGGTTATACTACATTTTAACGGTTTATCTTTAAAATTTTAAACAAAATTTGAAATTTATGAGGAAATTTGGCGAATTATCGCAGAAACTTTAACTTATGGGTCGATTATGGATAGCAACCGAACCTCAGTTACGTTGCCAGTTGCCAAAAAAGGCATTACAGATGGCAACTAACAACTGTCAATTTCATATGAAAATTTGGCAACCGAGAAATTGTAGTTGCTAGCTGGCAACGCAATTAAAGTTTGGTTGCTATCCATAATCGACCCATTAGTAAAAAATCTAGCTATTTTCTAACGATTTTAAGCCAACATTTAGCGGGATTTGTTGAAAAAGTCTTATCACTGCTGGTGAATTTTTTAAAAAATTGTCGAAATGCTTCACATGTTAACTATTTAAAATAGTGCCGATTTTTTTAAAGCAGGCAATTTTACAAGTACTTTTACAGAGCTTAAAAATTTCGTAAATTTCAATGGGGAATTATTTTCATTACTAGCTTACCCGGTGCGCTTCGCTATACCGAACAGAAAATTTGGTTTTTATAAAATGCATGCGCACATATCTAATAGTATGTATGAGCATTTTACTTTGATAGTTTGTATACTATTATATATTTCATCCATTAATATTAAAGCTATTTATCCAAATTTAAACATTTTTACTATCACACACTAAGGAAATTGTCAAAATTGCTCGTACAAAGTTTCAACTAAATTTAGTTATACATTCCTATATGACATCAAATGTATTTTTTTGTATATACCTCTTGCTCCGATCCTATCCTTTATTCGCTCGAATAAGGAAATTGTTATAAAAGTAACTCGTACAAAGCTTGAAGGGAATAACCGCTATAGTTCTTAAAACATGTGATAAAATGTATTTAATTTGTATTGGAGGTAACACGCCCACCTAAAATACATATAACAAAAATATAGCCTATGTCTGTCCGGAAGGTAGACCTGGAGCATTGGTAAAGAAATTTTAGAAATAGTTTCGAAGAAAACTCAACATACAAACACACATTTTCTCTTTTATTATATTAAATACTAATTATAACCGTAATGATCTCTTAATGACAAGCTGATGTAAAATAATTTACTTCTTTCTTGATTAGTGCTACACCATTCTTTTTAGCTATTTTCTGTATTCTTTTTGTTCAATACTTTATGTATCGTTAATAAGATTTTAAAAAATTATTTAAATCAAACTCCAGAACAATCATGCAATAATTTTAGTTAATATGGTGAGACACAACAAACAGAAATACTGACAGTTTAAAGGTAGCTTTGTTTTATATTAGTTTAAATCCTACTAAGGTTAATAAATGTGAATCTTTGTATGTTTGGATATTTGTTACTCAATCACGCAAAAACGGCTAAACGGAACTAAATGATATTCGGCACATATAGAGATAACCTAGATAAACACATAACCAGGAGAAGTCGGTGGTAAACTCATTACACAGCCTAAACGGATTGTTTGTGTTGTAAATATTTATATTATTGTTGTAAGTTTCGACATTCCTTTCATATTTTCAAATTAATAATCCTACTAATATAATTAGTGTGACAAACATATGTATACATAAATGACAATCTAGGTTAATAATGCAGACGACGTCGCGGGCACAAGCTAGTGTTTAAAATTTAACATCCAAAATATTTTTTTATTACCTTTGTTGTTAATGTTATTAATTTTGTAAAATTTTATTATTAACGCGGTACAACTTGAAATTTTCAGATTACAACACAGGTGTATACATCAGGGGCTCAATTATTGTTCTTTGAAACTGTGAAATGAAAGTTTTTGTATAGCAAAGGGTATGGTGGCACCATATAATATGACTCACAAAAACTTCATTTCATAGTTTCATAGAATAAGAATTGATACCTAGATGAGATTAGTCAAATGTGACTGATATTTATATTACGTCGACTAATACACTTTACCTGTTAGAATTGAATCTTTATTGTTTAGAAAAATTTTTTCATATAAATTTTTTTTTAACAATATTATTTTCTTTTTAATATTAAAGAGTTTGAAAAAAATATGCAAAAACTAGATTTTCAGGTTAAGAGGAGGTACCTACTTATTATCTTGTAAAATAGAACTTTCAAAACATGTTTGAATGTCTTTGTTGTAGGCCTAGACCAAAGAAAAATTTGCACAAAAACTTTTAATGTTTTATAATGTTGAGTCATAAGTATTAAAAAAAAAATCGTTAAAAGAAAGTGATTTCCCTTTAAACCTACATATATGGGAAAACGTTTCAAGTAATGATTAGTTCAGTAAGAGTAGTTTTGTTGTTTCCCAGAAAAAAAAAACTGGAAGCAGTGCAAAGCAAATAACATTTTCAAGACTTAAATCAATATAGCTTAGGTCATTTCAAATTGTATATACCGATTACTTTGATAGGTAGAATAACATTATTTTACTTTTCTGGTTTATGTTTATTTGCAAACAGAATTGCGAAATAGCGATTTATTCCCAGATATCTCCAAAATATTGATACCACATACAGATCTGTGCAACATGTGAGTGGGATCCCAACCCACATTTCATTCAGGAATTATTAATGGAGGTGTCCTATTGAAACTGATCATATATTCCCTCAACTTTTCTGCATACCAGTTTCCTTTAAGAGCTAGGTTGGCCGATATTAATTAGAGCCTAATTCTGATTCACCTAGACTAGCTAAGTGACCCACGTTCTAAAGTGTACTTCTCATAGCGCTAGTGACACCGAGTGAAGCACTATAAATTATTATGCTTTCTAAAATTAAAAGTAAGAATACTGAGAAATTAATCGGATACTAGCAGAGTAGAATAAATTTTATCATCGGCACTCTAAACCTACATACATATTTGATTTGAATTTACTATCAGGTGTGATCGAAATCAATATCAAAAAAGGAATAACTTATAATCGAAAAATTATGTAAAATTATCAACAATTCCGATTTTTTTAACATTAACTCCAAAATTAATAGTTATTTTCTAATAGAGTTTTTAGAAAATACCTATGTATGTATTAGTAAAAACTTTAATTCGAAGTTGCGTGATTTTTACCAAATTTAAAAATGAATGATTTACTATATTACATTGGTACCTGTACTTATTTTTTTTATATTACTAAATTACATCTTTTCCTGCACTTCTGCTAGGAAAGATAAAAATTTAATTTTTAGGTTATCTCATGTTGTTACAATCAGCGGCCAAATTACGGCATTCGATCACGATCGACATTTTACTCGAACGATCGAGTTCGCTGTGTTTTTCAAGTATAGAGATTCTTATTATAAGAATTTACAAATTTCGATCACGTTCGAATGCTGTAATTTGGCCCCAGAACACTTTCTTCTGACCTCACCAAGTGGCAAATTTGGCATTCGAACGTGATCAAAATTTAGAAATCTTACTAGTAATAGATTCTATAGTTAAAGCACAGAAAACTCGAACGATCGAATAAAATCTCGATTGATTGTCGTAATTTGCCCGCAAGATATTTTACGATGTAGGTACTGCATTCGATACCGACCAAAAACGATAGAATTCTTATTAGTATACAAAATGTAAGGAAAACTCTGCTTTCGGTTGAAATATCGATTGATATTGAATGCCGTAATTCGGCCCCTGCATCTAAATAACAATTTAACATTAATTATTTAGTACTCTTAAAAGATATGTATGTCACATTAGACAAATATTTGACGAAATGGAAGTTATCAAAACATGTATAAGTTCTAAACCGAATGTAATATTAATTTTGAATATTAAAATGTTCGTTTGAATTTTTTAATTTAAACAAATAGCAATATCAATCCATTGTAATTTAAATCTGTGGCAATAAGAAATAACAGCTTATGTCTGTTTTTATAGTTTTTTAGGAAAGCACTTTTATATTCTTGAGTTTATTATTAAAAATAGATTCCATTTAAAATATAAGAATTCTATGCTATATAAATTAAAGAGCGTATTGATTTTCGTATATTTAGCCAAGTTATAATTAAAATAAGTTATTTCAAGCGAGCAATTTCTTTAAAATATAAGGCAATAAGATTTTACGCTATAACTACTAATTTTAAATTGTCATTTGTTTTAAATTGCAGGTTTGCAATGGTGTGGTTATTTTAATTTTGGCTTATGTAGACTTAAGCAATTTTTCCTCTTTGCCACAGAAAATGTTGACAATTTATCTTGTTTTTGAAAAAATTTTATGAAGATAAAAGTTTAAATTAATTTTATTTATTATTTACGTAAAACAAAAAGGTCATCAAATTTTATGAACATATTTATCGGTACATAGCAGAATACCCATTGTTCAAATTTAATAACACATTTTGTATATTATCAAATAATCATTTGGTAAATCAATTCTAACAATATAAATAGGTATGTGATAGAATAACATCTATGTATGTGGCTAGATCTGAAAAATAAATTAAAAAAGCTGAAAAAAAATAAAAATAAAGGCATTTCAGGAGAACAGGAGTATCCAGCTGTAAAATTTTGGAGCATCAGTATGTCATAAAAGAATTTTGGTTGATTGGTCAGTGATTAAATAGTACGAGTACGAAAAAAAAATAGATAAGAACGAAACGGGTGAACTACGAAGGAAGTTGTGTGTATGTGTCAAAATATAAAGTTGAGAAAATGGCTAGTGAATTAAATCCAATGATTTATTTGATCTTGTAACGAAGCAGGAGTAAGGAGACGCCAAAAAATACGAGATTTTAAATATAAATGAAGACGTAAGCGTAGTACATATTTATAAAAATAAAAAATAAAGACGTATGCGTAGTATTCGTGATCGAAAATAAATTTTGAAGACGTGATTCGGTTAGCAAAACGTCGTAGTGGAATTGGAAACAAATTTTCAAGGCGTAGGATTTTTGTAATACAAATTTTTATTTTCGTATGGTACCTAGGACGTAGAACGTCGAAGTTTTTTTTGTTTGTTTAAAGGTGCTTTAAATAATTAAAATAAAAATAGATGCGATGCGAAAAATCAAGTTGGTATTAAATTATGTCTTCGTAAGGCGTTGGATAGTACAATATTTGTGATGAATAAGGTGGTGTTTATTAATGTTTTGTTAAATGTGCTTACGTTGACAAATAATTTTATCGATTTTAAAGGGATTTATTTGTTAACTTTAAAAGGATTTCGTGTTAGTGATTAAACTGTACCATATGTTAATCTATACGAAGCGTAGTAGTGTATGAAGATGGGGGAGTGGGAAGAAAAGGGTTGATTTTGTTTACAATATGCTAACGATTTTATTGAGAGCGGGTTTGAACGGTGTTTGTAGCATTTAGTAAAAACGATTACAGCTAAAATGCAAGACGAAACAAAAGCAAATAAAGTCGTAAATAAATGATATCGTAGACACCAGTGTAGTATAAATGTTTGGCTGCGATTCAAGTAACTCTGAAGGGTATTACGAGTCCGCGGATATCCTTAGTATTCATTGAAGATCCGACTGTCGATTACTTGTTGTATGCGATAAGGCTGTAAATTCGAAGTTTGTTTTTATTAGTAAAATAAAACGACGTTAATTTTATTTTTTGAATCTTGTTCATATTTTTTGTGGAATACTGTGTAATTTTTACAGAAATAGTACGAGTAGTAGATAATTCATGTTTTTTTAATTTTACGAGATTACACATCAATTCTGTTTTATTGTATATTTTAAAACTTTGTTTTTGCTAAAAATTCTGGTTTCTTTCATGTAGATCTTTTATAACAGAAGTATAAACTTAGCGTAGTATTACCTACATAGTGTATCATAAATACACATTTATAACGTAGTTTAATATTTATGGTTAAAAGGAAATGATTATGTAGATTTAATTTTTGAAGTAGATAGTAGTTAGAAAAATTAAATAACTTAAAATTATACGTTGATTTTAGTGTAAAAATGAATACATTGTTTAAACCACCTCTTTTTACATATTTTCGTGCCATTTTGTTTTTGCATGACGTATATCTTTTTCTGTGTATGGTTTGTGTTCGTTTTTTATTTCTCTTTTAAACTCACATTTTTCGCTCGTTTCTTTCTTTAAAAATCGTTTAACCATGACAATTTTTTTCTGCGTATTTTGCAATATGGTAGATTCTTTTTTTTTTTTTTTTTTGAAGAATTAAAATTATGACTTACGACACTATAAACGAAATTTTTAGAATTTCGTCTTAAAAGAATAGTTATAGGTATATTACGTTCATATATGAAAATTTCTACATTTTTACTATAAAACGCAGCTTAACGTAGTTATTTTAAAAATGTTTTTCGTTATAACACATCGAAGCTTACTTGTAAATTTCTCTTAATATGTTGTAGATAATTGTGTATGTAGCTTATTTAAAAACGTCCCATTGGCGAACGTGATCTAAAACGACCACCGCCGCCTCCTTGACCACCGAAGGAGCGACCACCACTACTGCCACCATCACGACCGTAGGAATCACGACGACTGAAGCCACCTGAACTGCCACCATCACGTCCATAGCCACCACCTCCTGAACGACCACCACTTGAGCTACCGTAGCCATCGCGTCCATAACCTCCGCCTCCGGAACGACCGCCACCACCTGAACCGCCATAGCCACGGTCGGGATAACGGCCACCACTCGAGTTGCGTGGACGGAAACCACCACCGCCGCCACCTCCATTACGACGTCCACCAAAGCCACCACCATCACGACGTCTGTCACCACCTCCGCCTCCTCTACCACCACCTCCTTGACGACGACCACCTTGACGTGGGCGGCCCTTGCTGATTTCTACTCGCAGTTGAGATCCTAACAATTCGGTGCCGTTTAAAAGATCACAAGCTTTTTGAGCATCGTCACGATGTTCAAATTCGACGAATGCAAAACCTGGTGGATTAAATGCAATCCATACTGAATTTAATTTACCATATTTCGTGAACTCTCCTTCTAAATCGTCTTTCTTTATTTTATCTGTCAAATTTCCAACATACACACGCGTTCCTCGTTGATCACCCATTTTATATTTTTATCTTTTTTAACTTGAACTTTATTCAAAAATTTAAAATAAACTTTTTAAAATTTCAGCGTAAATCCACAGACGTGTTCTTCCAATCGATACTGAAAAATGTATGTATTCGTTTTTTCGATATACCATGAAGTTGGCTTGGGTTAACCGTCCGACATTTTGTTTTTAGCAGTGTTGCATTTTTTGGTTGAGTCTAGCGTTTCTACACTATTAGGTAAGTACATGGATGCTTGCTGGAGAAGTAAACATCAGTGCCGTGGCCACGCATCAAACTGCTTGATTAAATTTATGTGTATTGATAATATTTAGTTTCTCTTACCATTATATTTATTTATTTAATAATTTCATATGGGTATGCCAATAAAAAGTGTTGATGACGAAAGCTTTTCAATATTCTTTAATGATAGCAATTTAATTTAATAAATGTTTTAGAAAGTTTAATAATAGAGAAATTAACTTAAGCCAGAATAAAAATGATTTATAATAAAAATTAATTTATATTTATGTATGTATTCAAAATCTTTAAATTCCTCTGAATACGAGTAAAGAAGATTAAGTCATTATAAGGAAGAAAAATCACAAAAAACCACATATAACTGAAAATACATTAAAACATCGTCTGAAGTGTGTGATATGTCAAAAAATATGTGTTTTGTTTTAAAATTTAAATAAACGTTGAAGTAAAATAAAGTTGAATCAGAAAATCGAAAAACTTGTGTGATTAAATTATTATTAAATATCATTAAAAAAAAAGGAAATATTTTTAAACACATTTATGTATAAAAAAGGAAAAACATTTTTAAGCATTGTAATAATAAAATTTTTACCATTTACCACATTAACAAACTCTTTCAATATGAATTCAAATCTTAGTAATAATTCAAGGCTAATTTAATTACCAGGTGGTGTTGACAACGCAACTGATCTACTTTTTCTTTGCATAAATAAATGCTGGCAGACTTATCAAATATTATATTATTTATATATATGTACTATTATTATTAAATATTATTTATGTTAACATAGATTACTTTTTACGCGCAACTATTTAAAAAAACACAAACAAAAACTATGTAGTTTTTGACACATCGGCAAATGAAAGCAACAATAAAAACCCATGTTGTTTTTTTAATGTTGTATTCGTTATAGAATTACCATCACCTGATAATTGAATTCACCTTAATATAATTTCTAGTTGCAGCCTAGTTTTCAAAAGGTTTTAAATATTTTCTGGTTTCATTGACGTTGGTTACATAGTGTGTATCGCTCATTGAGAACCAGCAATCTGTGAACATGTGTTATTTGATAAAAAACAGTTAAGAGTACTGTATTCGACTGTGCCGAATTTTAGATACCCACCACCAATTTTTTGTTGACTTGTATACCACAAAATTTATTTTTTCGTTTACAACTCTCATCGCTATAGAGTAAACTCTTTATTTTAAAATATGTATTAATTTCTTTGCATAAATTTAAATGATACTTTTCTTTAACTTTTTACCATAATATTGTATTTTTACGAAAAGACTACGACTCGGTAGCTAGAGGAAGTTACACATTAATACTAATTTTGTGTGGGTTTTGCACTTAAATCTATGTAAATGCCTTATAAATACTATAAGAGGGCGATAAAGTGGGCGTGTCATATTTCTTTTTTAGGTTTGAGTTAAGATTAGCCAAAAAACTACACTGAGGTTTTTAAAAGCTTAAGCCATATCTCTGTAATAGACATTAAGATAGGCTTGTCATAGTTTACTATATAAAAATTATACAAATAAAAAACCATTGTAAAGGAGATTGGCGTATTATTTTAATTTTCTGACATAATAATAATATTAACCAGAAAGCTACTTTTGCGAAATTTAAGCATATAAATTTCATTGATTATAGATTATGCGTGTGAAATTAATATCTGCTAATGAAGTTAATATAGAGTCATTTATTAATCCAAAATCTTTGTCTATATAGAAATTATATCAATTTGATATAAATCGTTATATGGTAGGAGGAGGTAGGCGCTAAAGTAGGCGTGCCACCTTTTTTCTGGTATTATAATAACATTGGGTCAGAAAGATATATATGCGAAATCTCATCATCATACAATACTTACATCTTATCCTGTTATTTCTATGAGCTTTTAAATTTTATTAATAATACATTATGTAAGAAGTGGTCGTTAAAGAAGGCGTATCGAAATAATTTTTGCTATGAACTCAACTTAGATGTTGCATTATAGAGTCCTTTATTTATCCAAAATCTTTGCCAGTAAAGAAATTAAATGATTTTGAGAAACATTTTTATTTGGAAGGTGGAGGTTTAAGTGGGCATGTCACCCTAATTTTCTTTACCAAACCAAACATTTCTGATGCACTAGAAATATATTTGAATTGAATTCACCCCCTAGCTTCTTCAACAGATGGACGGATATTGCTAGATCGTCCTAAAATGAAACCAGAACTCATAAATAAATACGGTAAAATAAATATTTCGTTGTGTTACAAACGAAGTGACAAAATGAGTTTAGCCCACACCTTTTTTTTAGTGGTGGGTATAAAAAGTGATCCATATTATGACTTGAATAGTTGTTTGCCTTAAAAAATGTACTGTCTGCAGGAAACGAAAATTTCCTGCAAATGTGGACCATCTTAATGTTATTACAATTGGTTTGTTATTTTAGGAGTTATAAGCGCCTTATATGTATGTGTGTAACAAACACACAAAAGAAACTAAGGTTTGCATTTTCAAACAACATTGTTGTTATAAATTGTTTTTGCAAAACAGTGCTGTTTGGTACAATGTATAAAAAAGAAAAGCAAACATTTGCAACTAGGTTGGAGGAAGTAGGTTCATGCTAGTGCTTATAAAATACATAAATAAATATATTTTTTGCCGTAATTTTACTTATACATATCTGTATTTTTATTTCATTCGCATAATATTAAAAAATATATAGTTTAGGAGATTTTCAAATATTCAAAATAAACTTCATACAATTATACATCTTTTAGAAAAAAATTATGCAAAATGTAACAAATAATTCCTCCACCAACTTACTATAGTACCAGCTAGTATCGAGAGAGGTGGTTGCATATTATGAATGTTTACCACCCCTTTATTGTATAAAAAGACACCCCACTGTATAAGGTACCAACTACTACCACTAAAATATCATACAGCAAAAAACATTATTATCAAAAGCAAACTGTGAATAAACAATCCTATACAATCTGCACAAATTTCAATTTTGTTTACATTTTGCAAAACAGAGAAGGAGTGCTTTCTCTTTTTATTGGCTTAGAGTAGCCAGATTAAACTGAAAAAAGTTTTGTTTCTTGAAGAACTCGATGGATTGTCGTACATCAAAATAATGTAATTATACAAGCTAGACTCCTGCACAATTCAACATTTTCTGTAAAAATGTAATTTTTCAAATTTTCATGCTTTGCTATGCCATACGAATTTAAACAAGGTGTTATAACATGTTATGCCAACTCAAACATACTGTCTTAGCATGTCATTGCAACTTAAGCAAGCTGTTGTGTTTAATACTATGTCTTTCTTTACTGTAACGGTACTTCAATGCAGCTTTGTTTTTGGTTTCGTTTTTCGTATTTTTAATTCTAGCAATGTTTTTTGTTGAATTGTTAGTTTAGATTCGTTCCTTGGAGTGTCAATTTACAAAAATTCAAATGAGTCCGCGTACTACTTTAGAGCAAAGAGAATTGGTTTTAAACCATTTCAAAAATTACCACTTACAGCGAAAAATAGCTAAAATGGTTAACATGAATTCTTTTACGGTCCAAAAAATCATTGAGCGTTTCATACGTGAAAATCGGGTTCATAACAAAGGCAGGAAGGCACCGAATAAAATATTTAATGAACAGGACGAGCGTTATATTTTGCTGAAAATAAAGGCAAACCCAAAACACAAAAAAACAGCCAAACCCGACACAAAACAAATTGACTTTTTTTAAATATTTTCTAAATAAATCCTTAAAAGAAATTTCCTTAAGGTATGTAATTACAATTATATTAAATAAATTTCTGATTTCATTGCATATAATGTTATATTGCAATGATTAAAATGCACTATAAAAAACATGTGCTGCATATGTCACACGTGTCGCATGTGTTGACTTTCTCATTTTCTATGCTCATGTATGCAATATCACTGTTAGAACTATGTACAGATTTAATTAAACAAATTATACACTGTCTTTATATGTCTTTGTCAAACATGCATTTTCGGCATTGCATGAATTAGCAGTTGCATTATGTGACACATGTTGCTATGTTGTATAGTGCAACAGTTGCAGGCCTTTATTACGAACATTATCTCTTTTAATTTCGTTTTTTACAATAATAATATACATTATTTGCAAGGTAATTTCAAAAATTTATATAACACGTTTTAAGATCCTTTTGCAAATATACATAGGTATAATTTTTCGAAGTTGCCTTGCAAAATTACTTTATATTCGAAGGTGGTGTGCGGTGAACTTTTTATTCCAGTAGGGTCTAATGTACATGTTTTTATTTTATGATAAATTTTATCTCAAAAAAATGTTTTTTATTTTTATTTATTTATTTATTTTAATTTGACTTTCCAATACAACAAGACTTATTATCTTATAATTTACAGTATCAGAATCAGACTAGTTAAGCAAGACATTGAATAATAAAGTACTTAAACTTAAAAAACTACATAATCAATATATAACAATACTTAATCAAAAGATAGTAAAGCCTGGAAGTATAAAAACTCAAACAAATTTACAATTAATATTGACATTAAAAAGAAAAAAAAAATAATAAATTGCGATAACAAATAACAAAACGTTTACGAAAAATATGCAATGAGTAATTTTCTAAACCTTATTGCGTTGCTAGTATTTTGCAAATTATTTGGAAGTTGATTCCAGAGACGAATGCTTAATATAAAGTATTGACATTCGGAAGCATGGTCACGATGACGAAATTGTATTAAACTTTTCCCCCTGCTAGATCTCGCAAACTGTATACGTTCATAAAGATATTTCGGCTCCTTCGATATAATGATTTTATGAAGTAGAATTAAATTCCTAAGCTGTAGGTAGTTTGTAAATGTCATACTAAATAAACGACAGGAATATTGCGATATATGGCCAAATCTTTTAAAATAAAATATGTAGCGAATAATATTGTTGTACGTAACAGTAAGCATTCTCATATCCTTTGAGTTACAACCTGTAAAAATTTCTGATGAATACATGAGTGTCGGCAATAGATATGTTTTTGCAAGTAATATTCTTACTTGCTGAGGCGTAAAGTGCTGAGTAGCCCATAAGCTCCGCAGCATGCCATACACTCTACCACAGGCCTGTGTAATGTGATTTGACCAAGTTAAAGTCCTGTTAAACGTTACACCTAAGTTTCGCGCGGAATCTACAATATCAATCTTCGAACCACCAATAAATATATTCACCTCGACATCTAATTGAAAAGATTTCTTACGTATTAGTATGCATTTAGATTTATTCGGATTAAGTCGCAAACCGTTGGCTGTAGCCCATATAAATATTTTATTAAGATCATGGTTCAGTTGCAATGGTGCAAATTTGCAATAGCAAATACAAAAGATTGTGAATTACGCTATTATGTTTAATTCTTAAATTTGTAAATATCAAATTTTCAATATATGCATGTATTACTATTATGCAGAAAATCAGGAATTTATTTTCAAAGCGTAAAGTAAATAGTCCGGCTACCTTCCTACAAAATGCACTCGTTACCACTCTAATTTTTCTCAATTGAACTTGGCTCTTTGCAAAATGAAAACTCAAACACATGTTAGATTCCTATTTTATACACTACAGAGATGGGGATTAAGAATTGTATTTTTATCGTACAAAAACTTGATCAAAAATAAATTTTTTATGTAAGAACATTTATAGTGCTTTGATATTTTAATAAAAAAAATAATTAAACAAATATTATATTTTTCCATGGTTTAATTTTTATGTACAGAATCAATAAATATATTTTCTGTGTATAGGTACAAATGTTGTACCTATACAACATATGTACCTATACAAAGTCAAAATCTTAAAATGAGTAAATTTTTTATGTAGATTGAATTGAAATAGTTAAATTTTTCAGTGGACAATAATGCATTTTTTCAACATTATATGCTCGATTTAAAAATTAATTCAGTATTTATAATTCTTTGTGTGAAATAAAAAACGTTGCTCAAAATATTTCACTAATTCGAATAGAAACATTTTTTAATTGCATAAACCCTGGCACTCCGTTTGAAATATTTTAGTAATTTTACACAAAAAATTTCTTTTAACAAAGTACAAGGCTTAATTTCTTTTGTTTACTATTTTTCATATTAGTTTTATTAAGTTTGGACACTGTTTTCTTAATAGTTTCACAATTTTCTAAGTATTTAAATAATACAATGATTATTCTTCCAACTACTTAACATTTATTTCATTCATAACAAATGTTTTGATATTTTTTTTTATTAAAAACTTGTAAACATTTTTCTAAACCAGACAAACAAATGCTTTTTTTTAACTTTTAATATATTTTTTAATTTAGTAATTTAAAGAACGTAGTGAAAACTTGTTTTAAAACAAGCATATTTTTACAAAACTTTCAATATATGTATGTATACTTAAAATATGTAAATAAAAAATAATTGTGTGCCGACATTTTGACTTATTTTAAACTTAAATATTTGAAGGTTTACAATTATATTTACATAAATTTGAAAATCCTAAAAGATTTAAAAATGTTCTATTTAGTAACAATACAATATTTTTGAACTTTTTTAGAAAATTATTTAGAAATGATATACTAAAATATGCAATAATCCAATTTTTTTTTAACTTGCTGTAGTATACAAAGACAGCTACAGGCATACATACAAAAACAAAATGAATGTGTTTTTTAATTGTTGTGCTTGATCTAGGGATGCATATAACTTATGAATATGCCTTGACAAAAAACAATGTATTTCATAAAATCTACTTAAAACCGTAACAAACAGGTTTTTAAGATAGTATTAACGAAATTATTTTGAACAGCAAAACCAGATTTTATGGATTGCTTTTATCGTTAGAATATATTTTTTGTAATCTATCTGTTTTAATATCATCGAAACCAAATAAGTTAACAATATAAAATTATAATTCAATTGTATTTTCCATCTCTGTACTCTTAACTACTAATTTAAGTATTTCCGAGAGTATATATTAATATTTCTGTAGGGAGTGTGTGTGTTTTATTTATTTCGCTGTATAGCTCATACCACTTTATTGACACTTGCTATATTCCTGCGTGTCTGCCGCTTTCTGCTATGTTTTGGTGTTTTTGCCGGTTATGTTTTTGTTATGTGTGTGTTGTTAGTTCCATTCATACCTACTTCAACCATAGCAAGAAGTTATCATATGCAGCGTTGTCAACTTTAAAATTTCAAAAAGCACCATAACCCAGGAAAAAACGCGTCATTCTCAAAAAAAAGCACTAAATTTATAATTTTTAAATTATTTTTTTATTTATTTAATAAAATTATACATTTTTATAAATTTCTTTAAAACTAAGACATTTTTAAATGTATATCAGAATAAATAACAAAAAAATTTACAAAAATCAAACAACGAATATCTTTTAGTCAGTCAGTAGAGATTTAAATAGATACATATATTTATATGAAAATAAAAATAAACAAAAACATTGGAAAAATTATTATAGTAATTATCAATTCACAATATATCTCAGGAGTGATGCATTGTAAGGAATTTATTTCAACATTGAGAAAAAATTACGACAGGATTAATTTTTCCATACCTGATGCATTTAAACGACGTTTAATAAACATATGTGAATTTGTTGTACAAAATATTAAAGAAATTATTCACCAAATAAGTAAAACTATTATTTAATATTTAAATATTTTTATATTACATATTAGAGTAATTAAATAGAAATATTTCTAACTAAAAATTATGAAAAATTTTAATATACTTGCAGTTTAATAATTCGATTCGGATTTAAGCTTTTCTCTGTGTAAATAATATCAAATATCAATGATAAAGTCAATTATTTCTTCATTATTATCACTATCATCTGGCCACAACACAGTCTTAATTTCAAATTGTAATGCTTTATAAATATTATTGCTATTAATCAGAATATTTACTTCATCAGCTATTTGGTAGGTTTCGCAACAGAAATTTTCCCGTTTAAACCCATTTTTAATGTGAAGTAAGGCATTAAATGAATTTAAAGACATTCGGTTGCGTATTTTAGATTTAAACACATTCATGGGAGCGATAAAAGTTTAACGGCAATATTAGCTAATGCTTCAAAGGGATTAAAGTTAACTTCATGTTTGTACGATTTAACTTCAATCCAAAAATCGACTGGATTCGATATTTTGCCATTGGTAATGGTAAAATATTTTCTTTTGTACGTTATAAAACATTTCTAACATTAATTATGTTAATTTTACTCAAAAATTCAAAGTTTTCTGGTAAAATTTTTAAACGTTTAAAGTTGTGGGACGCTAAAAGTCATTTATAAGATGATAGAAAGAGGAATTTATTTTATTCACAATTACCTCATATGCATATATGTATAAAGTTAGACATTTTGAAACAAAAACTTTCTGGGCAATCAATACCATCTTATAAATAATTAAATTTTTAGTGTAATATTATTTTTTTGCCGAGTTGCATGTAATTGTACTATAAGTTACATTTTGGTAGTATGTATATAAATTTACACTTACAAAAAATTTTTTTTAATTAATATATTTTAATTTTAGTGTTTGGTGTCACCGAAATAAAAAGAAAAGCACTAAAAACTAAAAAAAAAATCACCAAGCACTGACTCACAATTTTTCCGCTTTCGAATTGTTAAAAATCACCAAAAACGGTGATAAAATCACCGAGTTGACAACGCTGATCATATGTTATATCCTGTATACGTTTCATCACTTTTCTGCTTTCGTTGGTGTTGTCGTCTATCGTTTTTGTTGTTGCCATTGTTGGTGTTTGTTATCGAAAAGATACGAATGTAATGATGATAATGACGTTGACGATGTAACTGTATTTATGTTGTTAGTGGCGCGCGTGCTTTCAGTTTAGAATTTGATGTCGCGTGCGGTACATTGTGTGACGGATATTAAAGGGATTATTTTTATTTGTTTTGTGAAAACGTAGAGAAAATTCAAAGTTTTTTTCTGTGAAACTTTACTGTGTTTTTGAGACGGAAAAGTGAAAATTAAACGAATGTTTTTGCTTTATTTTAATACAACATTTGTCCTTGCGACAAATACGTGAGAAAAATTTTAATAAGAAACTTAATTTTTCAGAAAAATTAACTAAAGTGTCAAATAATTATTCACAACATGTCCTTTCGACAAATAAATGTGTTGAGAAAAGTATGAAAAGCCTATAAATAAATTTTGGCTTAATACAGCATAAATTTTTACGCTTAACCAAGCGTTGGATGTTTTTCTAAAAAATATAAAAGAGTTCAAATGTCTGGCTTTTAGTTCAAAAATTAAATTAAAATGATTCATCTCACAGGCAAAATTGAGAGTGTTTTCTTAGTGAATTAAAAAAAATAAAAGCAATTTCAGCTTTAATGCGCAAACAAACAACTGGTATAGGTATATTTTAAACTAAATAACTTACAGGAAAAATTTATTTAAATAAAATTTTTAGAAATGTCTATTTAAATAATTGCTGTAAACATAAGGTGAGTTTTTTTTTGTTTCCCTTATTATAAGCGTTGTCAACTTTGAAAATTCAAAAAGCACATAAGCCGAGAAAAAGCGCATAATTAAAAAAATCACTGTATTAAAAATGTTTATTTTTGATTCTATTTATTTCATAAAATTCAAAAATTTCCATATATAAAAATATTAAAAGTTTCCATCGCTTCTATGTATTAGGAGCATAACGAGGAATTTTTTATTCATTTATTTATTTATATTATATTATTTTATATTATATTATTTTATATTATATTATTTTAAATAACACATTTTTAAACAGTGTAGCAACTTTAACTTCACAGTTGCCAATATAATACTTATTTTAAAGAAAAATTTACATCTTTTGGACGCCAGTTGCTTTCTGTTATACCTTATTTTAGAACTGGCAACGAAACTGAAGTTATATTACTATCTATAATCGACATATAGTCTATTTATATTCTATAAGTTATATCGAAGCGCCAAAACACCATTAAACTTATTAATTATGATTCTATCAATATGCAAACTGCTATTAATGCAAATATTACTTTAGCGGGGGGTTAATTCTTGCTCTGTAAAATTAATAGTTTTTGCATATCAATTTTAATTTTGCATACAAACTGAAAAAAGCACATTTAATATTCAAATGTAATTTTTTCTATATTCAATATGTTAGATTAACTTTAAATTTTAGTCAGATAATAAGTTCTCGTGATAATATAATTTATAACTGTTTTTTTAAATGGTTGCTAGTTCAAAACAATAATAACAGAAACATTGTGTACTACAATTCTTATTATTTTTGTAATTAATAGTTTTAATATAGTTTCTATACTTTAAACTTTTTATAATTTTCATGAGTACATATATTTTAGTTTTGTATCTTAAATTGCACTTATGAAAATTGTTTTCAATTAAAAAAAATTTATTTTAAATTTACTATTTGTTGTCACCAAAGAAAAAAGAAAAGCACTAAAAATAAAAAAAGAAAAACGCATCAAGCACTGACTTGACTATTGTCCTCGAACCATATTTTAACAAGTAAGAGCACTATATTCGGCTGTGCCGAATCTTTTATACCCACCACCAATTTTGTGTACATTTAAAGCACAATATTTATTACTTTGTTAATCACTATGGAATAATCTCTTTAAAATAAAATATGTATTACTTTCTTTATAGAGGGTGGTTAATTTTTAAGGGCCCCTGTTGAAGGTGAACCACACATAAGCAACAAGTTTTTTTTGCATTTCATTTGACATTTCTCAATCTCAGACTAACTTAATTTGAACAGTGGAAAGATACCTAAATGAGCAACGCGTTAAAGTTATTCAGGTTTAATTATTTATTTTATTTGATCTCTTTTTTCAAATTTTCATATTTAAATATCCAATTTTTGTATTTAAATTCTCAATATTTCGCTACTCCTTCGTGTAGCATCTTCAGGAAAATTCATTATTATTAATTATTAATTAATTATTATTAATTAATTATTTGTAAATTAATTTTCAGGTTTAATATTCAGGTTTTTTTTATGAAAATGGGCGTTGAAAACAAAATGCATTTTATACACTTCGTAATTCTTTTGATCAACATAATCCTGCCTTCTTAGTTCGTTGAATGGGAACCACTGCTGGTTTTTGCGATAGTGTGGCAAAAGAGCAGTCAACATCGCCTCATCATCATGCCCAACAATTGAGTATCAACATTGTCATTGAAAATTTGGACCATCAGATACTTCGATATGCTACTAAAATGCTTTTGTAAATGTAGTCTTTCAATGAAAGTGGGCGTTAAAGTAGGTGTGTCAATAAAGTTTCTGCTAATAAATACAACTTAGATATTTCAATATAGTCCTTTATTTTCCAAAAAACTTTGTCAATAGAGAAATTACATGAATTTAAGATAAACCGTTATATGGGAGGTAGGCGTTAAAGTGGACGTGTCACCTAAACTTTTTGGCACAACAATTACATTGATTAGAAGGATATACGTAGCAAATTTGATCATCAACCCTCTAACTTTGGCGGTTTTATGAGCTTTTAAATTTCATTAACGGTAAATAACGTGAAAAGTGGGCGTTATAGTAGGAGTGTCAAAGTTGTTTTTGCGAATGAGTACAACTTAGATGTTTCAACATAGCCCTTTATTATTCCAAAATCTTTATTAATAGAGAAATTATATGAATTTTAGGTAAAGCGTTATATGGGAGGTGGGCGTAAAAGTGGGCGTGGCCTCTTAATTTTCTGGCACAGTAATGACATTGCCTAGGGGGATATACCTAGCAAATTTGATTATCATATCTCTAATATTGGTGGTTTTATGAGCTTTTAAATTTCATTAACGGTGGATAACGTAAAAAGTGGGCGTTATAGTAGGCGTGTCAAAGTTATTTTTGGGAATGAGTACAACTTAGGTGTTTCAATATAGCCCTTTATTAAACCAAAATCTATATTAATAGAGAAATTATATGAATTTCAGTTAAGACGTTATATGGGAGGTGGGCGTAAAAGTGGGCGTGGCATATTGATTTTCCGTTACAAAAAAGCGTGTCACCAAAAAGCAAAGAGTGCAAAATTTCAGAGTCGTACATCCAATTTTGTTGCTTTTATGACGTTTTTGTTTTTAAATATACCGAAAAATACACTGTGCGGTATAAATTTTCGTACATTTTGATCGATAACTCCTCTCCTAATGCATAGATTTAGATAATTTTCGGGGAATAATATTGTTTTTACTCAGGAAATATATATTCGAAGTTTCATGAGTCTGCGTTAATCCGTTTGGACACAATTCCATTTTATTCGATGTTGGTAGGACACGGTTTTTTCGACCTACTCTTGCTTTTCGAGCTATAACTCTCTTCCTAATATTCCGATTTAGCCCATTTTCAATACCAAACAAACCTTGTCTATAAGAAAGATTTTGGCAAAATTTGAGCCCCTTAGCTATTTCGGTGCGACCTCTATCGTGCTTTCAACAGACGGACAGACGGACAGACGGACGGACATAGCTAGATCGTCATCAAATCAAACCCTGATTCAGAATATATATACTTTATGGGGTCTAAAATGGATATTTCGATGTGTTACAAACGGAATGACAAAATGAATATACCCCCACCATTTTTTTGGTGGCGGGTATAAAAAGCACTAAAAACAGTTTTAGCACTGTTAAAAAGATTTGCAACCGAATTGACAACGCTTAATCCTATTATATAGCATAAAAGTAATCACAACACTGAGATCGTTGTTGGGTGTGTGTATGCATGAAAATGTAAATTACAAAAATAGTGTGATTTATTCTATCAGTTTGCAATTACTTATAGAAAATGTGCTAGTAACGTGGTGGGTATACGTTTGTAACAAATCGAAATATCCATTTTAGAACCCATAAAGTATATATATTCTGAGATCTAGTATCATTTTAGGACGATCTAGCTATGTCCGTCCATCTCTCGAAAGCGCGATAGAGCTCGAATCAAAACAGTTAGGAAAATCAAATTTCGCTACAATATTTCCAATACACAAGGTTTGTTTGGTATTGAAATTTGGCTAAATCGGTATATTAGGAAGAGATTTATAACTCGTAATTCAAGAGTAGGTAAAAAATCAATGTCATCTCAACAATATTTTAGGTTTAATAAAGGCTTATTTGACAGATGTTGTAGAGAAATTTGTCAAATAAGCCTTAAATAAACCTAAAATATTTTGTATGAATACGGCAGTAAATGTATAAAATAAAGGAATATTTTAACATGTTATAACAACTTTTCTATCCCTTATATGCTTTGTTGTATCAATTCGCCGTTTCATATACCTGCATTAATATGCCTTGAATAATTGTTATAAATGGAGTTTGACAATAGCGTTACCCATTTGCTGTGATGATAAAATCACTAGTATGAATTCGCCTTGTATAAAATCTTACCAAATATATCTTTCAAGTATTGAATAATTCGATATTTGTTCCGAGAATATATGGTTCAATGGCTTAGAATATTTTTTTTTTACTTTTTTCTATATTTTTTAAATATCACACAAAAAAGTTATTTCTCTTCTTCGTTATGTTATTTTCATAAAAGAGAAAAAATTTTTCAATTTAGACTAATTAAAACACATCCAACCAATGCCAACTTATAACAAAAATACAGCTTAAAAAATTATTACATTTAAATAAAAATAATTAAATAAATAATAAATAATACCACAGGCTCAAGAATATGGAGTTTTAAAAAGATTTGCAACTAAACTGTCGCCATCACAAATGGTAATTTTTTCCACTATTTGAGAAAATATTTTAAAAGTCTAAATGTCGTTCTACGAAGCTGTTTCAATTTATAATATATCATTAATCTATAATTAATCGTAAAATGTTAGTTTTTACATTTTAATATTTAATACCTTTCCTAATATCCTAAAGATTGCTGATGTTTCTACCGAAAAAATAAATACCAATTACAATTTTCTTACTTCACTTTTCTATTTTTAATTGGTTAGAAAATATCATCCAATTTGTTTTTTTAATTTTAAATAATCTCTTCATTCTCCTCTTTCTTTCCTTTTTTTCTTATTTTTCATCTTTAAAGTCATTTATATTACCATCAAATATTTTGAATAATGCCTAAAACTATTTACATTTTTTATACCCATATAAGTATGTACATGTGTATGCATTTACATACATACATACATGTATTATTAAAGTTATTTCTCCCTGTTGTTTTTGCTAATGTTTTTTTGTATGTAAGTATGTATGCATATACATACATATGTATGTATTTTGCAAATTGTAATTTACTCCGTACTGCACATTAATATTTTATTTTACAGTTTTGTTTATACCTTTTTTGTGTGCGGAGGAGTACAATAATAACAGAATAAAGGAACCACAAAACACTTGTCATTTAGTTAACGAAAGATGAGATATAAAAAATGGTATTATTATCAAGAGAATCATATTCATTTTGAATGGACATTAGAAGCAGTGTTGCCAGGTTATGGGTTTCATTCTAAATTAGGTGCGTTTTTCTCTTTTAGGGGGAAACTTTGGGTGAAAAATTTTTAATTCAGGGATTTTTAGGGGATTTCACTATTTAGTAATCTGGTAAAATAGTTATTAATAACAGAGCTGGGCTTATTGCATTATATTTAATTTTTAATGGTAGTGAAAAAAATAGTGCATTATCGCCCCTATAATTCAGTGGTCGTGAAAATTGAGTGCACTAAGAGCAGCGATTTTAGTGGTAGTGGAAATTGAGTGCAATGGATTTCTAGTCTATTACTACTAATCATTCATTAGTGCAATAAATTTTCACTAACATCGCTTCTCTTAGTGCACTCAATTTGTACTACCACTAAGATCGTTTGAGTAAGTAGTTAGTTATTTTCATATACCATTAGTGGTAGCTGCAACATTGCTGCATTTATGCTAAGTTGTTTAGTGGTAATGGAAATGATAAAGCATTATAAATTTAGATTAATAAACCCAACTCTGATTTATATATACACTCTATTGTGGCGGTCGTTAAAGCTTTCGCTTCTTTAAACGTTTCAGCAACACTTACTAATGCTATATCATTGGTTAACCCTACTATCTTAACCCTTTCAGGAAGCCTTTATCTAAGAACTATATCGTAAATCACGCACCTCATTAATGGCCCAAGGACTGATCCTTGAGGGACTCCACCGTTGATTTCGCCTTTTTCAATGCCTTAGTTCCCTATTCCGGAAATAGTCTTGTATGATTGCCAGCAGATATCCTGGGGTATGTAGTAGAATCTACGTGATAGCAGTTGCAGCACACTTTACCGTGTTAAAGGAGTTTTTCACATCCAATGCGACCACTACACAATACTCCTTGGTACCGTTTTGTCATATTTTTCCTTTATTATTTAGCGCAGAAGTCTCGACGACACCATTAAGTAATTGCGTTCACTGTTAATCTTTCCTTTTGGAGACCGAAATGGTTCTTGGATAACCCATTGTTAGATTCAACAAAATTTTTCAATCTGCTACAAATTACACTCTCAAGTTGCTTTCCGATCGTGTCTATCACACAGGGTGGTCATGCATGTACGTATGTATTTTATAAAAAGTCGTATTTTGGAAATAATTATATAAGTAGCACCTGGCTGATAGTTAAAGCATTTCGAAGTAACAAAGATATTCTAACCAAAACACAAACGCCTCCGTATCTTTTTTCTAAAATTTTGACACCAAAAGAATTTTTTTTATCTTAAAGACAATTGATAGATTTGTTTCTTAAATATATGCTAAAAATAAACTTTAGAGGTGATTTTTGAAGTATATAGGCTCAATAGCAAAAATGTAAATATATAATTTAATGAATATTCTTATCGATAGATTTCTTTCGATAGATTCGACATGGTCTAATATATTGTAACATTCTGACTTATTCATTAAACACGTGTCTCCCCACTGTGCATTACTTTTGAGAAATTTTGCGAACTTTCTTTTACTTCGTACCTTTTGCTTTTTAACGTTTTTATGTGTATAGAAATATATTTTCTGCTTGAATGTATCATGTAAATTGGCCAAAAAAGGATTTTTATATTTTCTTGTTATATCGTCTATTAGTGCTGGCAAGGTTAAGGAATGCGTTTGAGTATATGATTTTTTTTGATGTACCTAATGATCCAAAATAGTTACTCGTTACTTTTAGGGTTGTATTTTTATAAATAATTGTTTGGAAAAACAAGTTTACCTACAAACACATCTAACTGTTAGCATACTAGTAAACCAACAGCCAAAACTACTATTTATATACTTCTTTAATTTGAAAAATCGTTAGGAGTATGAAGTACTTTCGAGTAACCAATTGAAAAGTTATTATTATATGGTATCGAGTTATTAAAAGTATGTTGTAGAAATTGACAGCACTATTGCCTATCATACTTGCTCAAGTACCATTTTCGTGGACATGTTTGTCATTTTCAACTTTAATCATTTTGTAAGTGCGTTTATATTTTTTTCTTGCTTTTATTTATTCCCCTTTAAAATACTGACATTGAAGAGCCTTCTTCTATATTTCATTGTCCTACCAAGAAAATTGTCTCCTATTCTTTGGCAAAAAGAAAGGCAAAAAATTTCATGAAATTTAAATCATATTTAGCTGTAAGCATTACGCAAATAGACTTCTTTGTGCTAAAAAAAGAAAAACAATTTGCAAGAAAGTATGGAATGAGATGATTTTTTCAACAGATTATGATGCTGTCAGATTTCAAACAGTTTTAATGTCAATTACTCGTAGTTGACAGTTGCAAAATGGACATTTTAAAGGGATATAATGAACGACATGGTAAAGGAAAAGTAATAATTACTTAAGAAAGCAAAAAAAATGGAAAATAAGACTTTTATGTGTCTTGTTTAAAAAGAACTATAGTTTTTTTTAAAGACTTTTCCTTAAATAAAAATTTCATTGTTTTATTTAAATTCATCGAATTTCGCACAAAGATAATATGATTAAATAGTTCAAAGAACATTAAACATTTTCTAGATTAGTTCATATTCGAAAAGGTTTTTTTCGTTAAAAAGAAACAAATTGTAGAATTTTTATATGGATCCAATTAAGTTTAGTTTATTTTATTCTAATTTAACCTGATAAAAAATACGCTGTACTATTTTTTGCAATAAATACATTAGCTGGGCTTTTTTAAACTTAAAAAACGCCGTGTTTCCAGACTCTCTATTATGTTAATGATAAGGCAAAAATGTTTTCAGCATATGATTATCAAAATGACAAATATATTGTCCTCCATTTTTTGGGCAGTTAAAGTTACTTAAATGCTTTTTTGGTGTTGGTTCAATGCTAAAAGGAAAACTTGGCATCGAAGAAACAGAATAAAAAAAAAACACAAACACAAACACAAAAGTTCAATGACATTTGTTGATACACTAACGACAAATATATTTGCCTAATTCACAACATATCGTAGGAGTTAAACGTTGTAAAACATTAACTTTAGCATATTTAAAAAAAAAAAACAAGATAAGATTAATTTTTCCATCTCTGGTGAATTTATACGAACTCTGCAGATAATATTGGACTACGTGGTCCATTTTAGCTAAATGGACTACTTACAACATTGTCCTATGTAATGCAATCATGGACCATATCATTTTTAAACAAGAGATTGTAGTTAAACGACAAGTGTTTGCCTTTTAACGATTACATAAATTGTTGTCAAGACGAGTATAATGGTCGTGTAGATGCTCCATCGAGTAGTGACAAGGAGTAGTTTTGAGACTACTCTGATGGGTTATATGGTCCAGCATTTTGACATCGTAATGTCAAATCGACCACGTTTTCTCCATACATTTGGGTGATCTTTGGATTAGTCCTAGTCCATTACAGAGTATACTTTACATGCGTGTATGGACTATTCGCGTTATCTGCAGGAAAATTGTTGTATGAGTTGTACAAAATAAAAGGTTTTGCAATAAGATTTCTTTAAAAAAATGCACGTATTCTTAAAAAAAAAGAATCTTTTTAATTAATGTGAAGTACAATCGACACAATTAAGTTCTAAATAAAACGTCATTCAAACGGCCTCCACGACTTCTTCTGCAGGAACGAATTCGATGAACCCAATTTTCGAGCAAGTCGTATGTCATGAATGGCACGTTCAATATTGACTTGTAAAGCTTGAAGAGAGTCTGGTTTATTTCGAAAGACCAATGTTTTCAAATAACCCCACAAGGAATAGTCTAATGGTGTTAAATCACAACTTCTTGGAGACCATTCAATATCACAATTTCTTGAAATAATCGAATGTCCAAATTTTTCTCGCAATAATTCAATTGTTGCATTTGCTGTGTGGCACGTAGTCCCGTTTTGTTGGAACCAAATGTTGTCAAGATCAAGTTCTTCCAATTTCGGCCATAAAAAGTTAGTTGTCATCGATCTATACCGCTCTCCATTGACAGTAACGGTGTTATCAGCTTCATTTCGAAAGATGTACGGACCGATGATCCCACTACTAAAAATCACACCAAACAGTTAAATTAGGTTTCTTATTGGCACTTGAACATTATGTAAAGAAAATGTAATCTCAAATTTTTCAACAATTCGACGAATAGCGAGCACACTTAGACGATTAGTGTGACCATAAAATTGCAAAAGCGCACGAAAGGTTGCAATTGAAAAACGATTATTTTGATAATTAAACTAGATAATTTGTAAACGTTGTTTTTGCGCATATCTCTCCATGATGAAACTGTAAACACTACTGAATGCAATGAATAACAAATGACAGATCATGATATATTACAAATGGCCGGAACATCACTTTAAGACCATATCATCCCTATTGGAAAACCTTTTATAAGTAGAGACATTATTAACAAAATACGTACAGCTGTTGTTAAATCTGACAATGTACAACTCCTACAATAGGTTGTGAATTCATTCATTGTTTTCTCTAAATAATGTTATTTTGTTGCTACTTCTGCTCTTTTATTGTTCTTTAAAGTTTTGCCATGAATATGTTGAAGCAGAAAATCGTTTAACTCTTTTATAACAAATAATGAGATTTTGACAAAGTTCAACAACAAAAAATCAAGACAATTTGACTCAATATATTTATTTCTTTTTGCATGAACTATGTAGTAAGTCTTACACTGTGCCCTTAAAAATTATATGAAATTATTTTTTGATTGTATTACTTTCTGGCAAACTATGACAAATAGAAAAAGTTTTTAAATTATAAAGTTGTTAGATTTATAATATACTTACCTAAACAGCAAATAAGAAATTTAGTTGTTTTTAAATATTAAATATTAAATTTAAATATTGCCTATGTTATTTTATTATTTATTTCCAAAACTTCGCTACCACATTTCGTTAGCTTTTGCAGTAATAAAATAATTTGTATATATAATAACTGTTAGGCCCCTTTCGCATTAGGCAACTTTAATTGCGCAAGTCTTGTGTTTGTGGGTGTGAGAGGAAAGGTCGGTGTGAAGGGGAAAGAATTGCCGAGATTTGAGTACAGACTTGCTTGTACTTGGCAATTCTGCTTCTGCTGTCATTCTTGTCTTGGAATATTTATTTGTTTTTGACATTGTCTTTTATTTCTTCTTCGGTGTGCTGTGTAATTTTGTGTGTGTGAAAATTTTATTTGTTTATAAGTGAATCAAATATTTAAAAATGAAAATTCGAGCATAAGCAAATTAAATTTGCTCAACCAAGTTGCTCAATGTGAACATAAAAGCAAGTTCAAAAGAAAATAAATAAACATTAAAATTATACTTGCGCAATTAAAGTTGCCTAATGCGAAAGGGGCCTTACCAAACTTGTTGATAAGAATAAAATATTTATAAGGTAAGATTGAAGGAATTAAATAAAAATAATAATTAAATGTAATACATATTTGTTTTTTACTATTTTCCTTTATGTACATATAGCCCATATTACATTATTATTTAATATTGTTACCAACAATTTTTAACCCTTCTTTATTGTTACTACTGCCTTTGATACTCTCACTTTTATTGCGCGAGTTTCTAAACAAATGTAAGCAACTTTTTTCTATCGCATTTAATATTTGGCGTCGCACTGTCAACGTCATTATTTTGCACAACCAAAGCTAAAACAGTTAAGCATTACTGTGTAATAACTGCTTATTTGTATATGTTTCTAATAATATTCCAGTCTTGGCTGACTGCACAATTGTTTTGAAATAAACATATTTATACACATACACATACTATTTTTTATACCCTCCACAAAGAGTGTAAGGGTATATGTATGTATATACGTTTGTCACTCTATGTGAAATTTTTTCAATATTAATTTCTGACGCCATAAAGTATATATTTTCTGAAAGCTTATAAATATTGGAGTCGACTAAGCACTATCTCTCTGTCCGTGTGTATGTTGAAATCAGTTTTTTTAAGCTCCCTGATATCACCAAGACCCGCAAGTAATTTCAAAATATAAAAGATACTTTTAAGCAGACTGGTATTGAAAATCAGCACAATCGCCTGATAACTTTCTGAGATATGAGGGCCGTCACGTTTACCCTGTTTTTTTCTCCGATTTTTACCATAAAAATAAAAAATTTTCAGCTTTAAAGACTATTAAAAAATAGTGACTATTTGAAAAATACGATATGCCTCTTGAGATATTCGTATTTGGACAAATCGGCCATTAACCGGCAAAGTTATAGGCAAACATTTGAAAATATATATATTGTTTTAAAAATTAAAATTTTTTTCAAGCCCTTTAAAAAAAACATTTCTGAGATATACATACTAATAAATCGATTTAAAACTAATTGAGATAAAAGCACCAAAATTCAACTGCTTCGGTATTTTTCCTAAAATTTACAAACGAAAATTGATTTTTTTTAGTTTTTATACAACCATGGGTATCAAATGAAAATGCTTCACTAGTAAAATGCAGTTAACTGTGAAAAATTAAAAATCCAAGATGGCGTTCTAGATTAAGTGGCGAACATATGAATCAAATATAACCCGCACAATATTAGTATTAAATGAATAGAATTGATCAGTAGAATTCACTAAACAATTTAATGGTGTAAAACCTAAGATAGCATCTCAAATAAAATGGAGGAATTTGTTTGTAACTCCATCAATATGGGTATTAATTGAAAGGGATAGACTAGTAGAATATAGTTAACTATGTACGTAAAAATTTTAAATTAAAGATAGCTTCGGGAAAGTTAAAAAAATGGAGTATAACATGATGCTACAACGATGTAGTCAATATACCTAAGTATGTATGTACATGATGGTGAAGGCTATTATCAGATTCTGCACGACCATATAAAGCTCTCTTACTTTTTTTCTTTTATTTATAATGATTTGAAACCATAAATTCTCTTGTTATTATCATGATTACTGTTATTGTATAGTCTCAATATTTTTAAATCACCGTTACTAAGAGAGGGTGGCATTGATTTGAACTAAAATTTATACTGTAAACAGATTAACTCAACCAAATATAAACAACTCTCACAGTTGTATGTATAAAGGAGGCAACAAAACGTAACGACAAACTTAATTGAATAACAAAACAAGTACGAGCGCTCTATTCGGCCGTGCCGAATCTTATATACCCTTCACAACGTGTAGTCATGCAAAAACAGTAGTTTGTATTACCACTCATCCCATATGAAATACGTACATACATATAAAAAACATACATATATAAAAACATCCCATTGTAAAATTATAAATTCACGTATGTATGTTAAAAAAACAAAAAAAAAAAAAAATAAAAAAAAAATTTAAAAAAAAAATTTAAAAAAAAAAATTTAAAAAAAAATTAAAAAAAAAATTATTATATATATAGAATATATAAAACAAAAAAAAAATAAAAAAAAATTAAAAAAAAATAAAATAAAAATATAAATAATATATTAAATAAAAAATAAAAAAAAAATTAAAAAAAAAATTTTTAAAAAATTAAAAAAATTTTTTTTTGGCTCAGCTGGGATTCGATGCCACGTTTTCTCTAACCAGTATACACGTTTGTATGTATGTATGTTGTTGTTGTAATGTTGTTTTTGTGAAAAAAAAAATCGAGGTGGTCGTGGGTTTTTGCTCATATCTTAGTTGTTTATGTACCGATGTTTCTGATTTTCAATACCGATCTACTCCCGAATATTTCTGATATTTTAATACCTTACCCGGGTCCAATCTATGTCGGGGGGCTTCAAAAAGTTGATTTTAACATACACACGGACAGACTGAAAGAGCTTAATCGACTCCCCTATTCATAAGCTTTCAGAAAATATATACTTTATGGGGTCGGAAATGAAAATTGTAGAAATTTCACACGGAATGACAAACCTATATATACCATTTTTCACTGTGTGAAGGTTATAAAAAAAGAAATACGCGCAATAAAGCAAATACAAAGTTAACAAAATATTGTCTCTGTATGTGTATCATTTTGTTTTCGTCAGTAAAGAAATTCTTAAAAACTCTTAGCTCTAAACGGTATACATATTTACCAATTCCCTCAATATGGCTGGCAAGTTTAGACTGTTCAAAAAAGTTTGGTAATTTTTTTTAAATATTTTTTTTAAGGCATAAAACAAATATTCCTTGAATAAACACTTGTAGAAAAAAGTTGGTAATTTGGGTAATATTAAAAAATTTAAAACTAAACTGTTTGTAAAATATGTTTATTTTTTTATGTACATAAAAAAAAATTAAAAAAAAGAATTTTAATTTTGTTTTGGGTTTTTGAACTGAAACAAAGAGACAAGCGTGTAAGGCATATCTACACAGAGAAATTTTTGTTGCAATATATCAGTTTTTTTCCTCTATACGCCTTTAAAAATGTATATGAATAAGGCATCTATCAATCTATAACAACTATAGTTCTACAGATATGCCATTAAATATATTTTCTTTCTATGGGAGGTGGCATGTCCCCTAATTTAATCCTCTCTATTTATTGGAAGGCATCGTAAAATTTATTTTAAAATGTGTTGTACCAGGATTAAAAACTCTAATAGTAATTGTTCCTGAAATAAATCTTATAATGAATTTTTTGTGTGGGGGGTATCACTTCCCCTGCTCCGATTGTATTGATTTTTGGTTTAAATAAGACAATTAAAATAAAAGTAAAACAAACACAGTTTTAAGATTATAGATGTAATAGTTTCCTAGATATTTCATAAAATATATTTGTTTGTGTTGAATGTGTCACGCCCATTATTCTTTATTCAAGTTGTTTTTATAATACCCGTTAACAATTTTGAAATCTTTAAATATTACAGTACTCGGAAAATGCGGCAAAAACTAATAATTTTGTATGAGAGATGGGTGCCACACCCTTTTAAAATTTAAAGAAAAAATATCAATAACAACCATTTTTTAGCTTCATACATTTAAAAAAAAAAAACCAATAAACAAATCGGTTCAGCCGTTCTTTGATTTTAGATCAAAAAAGTGGGATTGGTTAATTTTTCTTTCCGTAAAAGCCTTGGGTTGTGATAAACATTTAACCAAAATTAGCGTAATCAATGCAGCCGTTCTTAAGTGATGTGATTACCAACGAACAATATTTGATTTTTATTTTTATTAAGATAAAACACCGATCTGTTAGAAACCTCCTCAACAAATAGTTCTATATCTATGCTTATGTAGCAAACATATGTTAAGAAATAACATATTAATTCTCTGTCTAGACCTTAAAGATATTAAGATAATTTTTTTCCTCTTGGAACCGCGAATGATCCTTACAAGCAAAAATTACATACTATGAGCATGAAATAAGAGATTCATAGATGTTTGAAATTGTTTGAAAAAAGCAGAAGCTTGTGATTTAGGATAATGATTAAAAAAAAGTAAGATTATATATTCTACACGCAAAGAAAAAACATAGTTGTGGTAATCATAACCGAAGGGCAACATACTATGATTGAATTACATGATTGTGATTAAAACATATAATTGTTGCCAGTTATCATTATTATGTTTAGTAAAAGTATCAAGCAATAATCATATGTATGACTACAATTGAAATCGGTAATCTTGCTATTTTATACGGCTAATTATTGTCTTTTGCTGTTAGTTAAATACATACACACATATATCGGGTGTCCCAACTAGAACGCAATTTTGTAATTTGGCGTTATAAGTGTCATTGTTTGACATTTGAACAATTGTTATTGTTTGCTAGTAGAAGGTACGAGGTTAGTAAAAATGGAGCGCTACACGAATGAACAACGCATTCTCATTGTGAAATTGTTTTACCAAAATAGTGAAAGTTTTGCGGCTACAGTTCGCAAATTGCGATCATCCCATTTCCATCTTGATGGCTTCGTCAATAGGCAGAATTGTCGCATTTGGGGTGAGGAAAATCCTCGATTGATTCACGAGAAGCAAATGCATCCTCAACGTGTCACGGTGTGGTGTGGTTTTTGGGCTGGAGGAATCATTGGACCTTTTTTTATGAAAATGAGGCAGGTCAAGCGCAAACAGTCAATGGTGTTCGATATCGTGAAATGATAACCAGTTTTTTCTTGCCTAGAATTGAAGAAATGAATGTGGAGGGCATGTGGTTTCAACAAGATGGCGTCATATGTCATACAGCCAGAGAAACAATTCAATTGCTGCATCAGTCATTTCCCGGTCGTGTTATTTCGCGTTTTGGAGACCAGAATTGGCCGCCTAGATCGTGTGATTTAACACCTTTAGATTTTTTTCTTTAGGGTTTTTTGAAGTCGATGGTTTACGCGAATAAGCCGACGACGACTCAAGCCTTAAAAGAGAAAATTGGACGCTGCATTAATGAAAAATCGCAGCATTTATGCAAAAAGGTCATTGAAAATTTCATTAAAAGATCGCGTGTGTGCCAGCAAAGCAGCGGCGGCCATCTGCACGACATATTGTTCCATACATAACCTCATTCTGTCTACTTTACGATATAATAAAGTTTCACGATTTTTTTTTAATATCTGTGTTTTATTTAAAATTTAAAAATTGCTTTCTAGTTGGGACACCCGATATTAATTGTACTTACCATTTTAATTGCAATTTTTATATCAATATTTTTTTGCATTTTCTGGTTTATTTTCAAGTTTCTACAGTTTTTAAAAAAACTTGTGTATGTTTTTGACATCTCAAACTTTTAAAATAATAAAAATTTATTCAGCAAGAAGAAGAACAGTTGAAATCAAATTATTGTTAATAAAAATCATAGCTTGATTGATTTGTAATCATACTGTTGTCTCACGTATTATTTAATGATTATTTATAATATTACATGCTTTTGAATATAATGTTATTTTTGTCGGATTATTTTTTTTAAATCATACTATTTTAAAACAACAACCATGTTGAAATTATTACGTTAAGTAAACATTAAATGATACAATTCAAACAAATGCTTGATTATCGTGACAAAATATATGATGAAATGAAACAAAAATAACTATTACTTGTTTTCGACAAACAAATATTGTTATAGAAACTATAATATGACCGTCGTGATCATGTTGTAACCATGGTTTTTCTTTGCATGTAGCAACTTTCTAAATTTTTAAGTCATAATTTAAAATTTCCGGCGCGCGTTGCTACGCCCCTTAATAATCAAAATGCATTCTGAATTTAAATTGAATATCAAGTGCAAAAACATAAAAATTATAATTTTTTTATGGGCGTGGCACTGCCCACTTTTCTAATCACGAAACTGTAAAGTCATAACAGCTCAATATGTGTGCAAAGTTTCAGAAAAATCGGTCCAGCGCAAGTGCCTCAAAATGATACCTTTTTTTATAGGCGTGGCACTGCCCACTTTTCTAATTATGAAATTGTAAAGTCATGACAGCTTAGTATGCGTGCAAAGTTTCAGAAAAATCGGTCAAGTACAAGTACCTCAAAATTATAACTTTTTTTTATAGGCGTGGCACTGTCCACTTTTCTAATTACGAAATTATAAGGTCATGACAGCTTAGTATGCGTGCAAAGTTTCAGAAAAATCGGTCAAGTGCAAGTACCTCAAAATTATAACTTTTTTTATGGGCGTGGCCCTGCCCACTTTTCTAATCACGAAATTATAAGGTCATGACAGCTCAATATGTGTGTCAAGTTTCAGAAAAATCGGTCCAGTGCAAGTACCTCAAAATCAAAACTTTTTTAGGGGCGTGGCCCCGCCCACTTTTCTTATCACGAAATTATTTAGTCGTGACAGCTCGATATGTGTGCAAAGTTTAAAAAAAATCGGTCAAGTGCAAGTAGCTAAAAATGATAACTAATTTTTTGTGGGCGTGGCCCCGCCCACTTTTTTCCACCCATAAACACTCCCTGGTATGTGTACAACAACTTACCAAAGTTTCAGCCCGATTGGTTTTACAGTTTCGGAGTCTATAGCTAACACACACACACACACAGAGTTTCACTTTTATATATATAGATAACTAGCCAAACCCGGCGCGCGTTGCTACGCCCCTTAATGAATCGAAATGCATTCTGAATTTTAATTGAATATCAAGTGCAAAAACCTAAATACTATAATTTTTTTTATGGGCGTGGCATTGCCCACTTTTCTAATTATGAAATTGTAAGGTCATAACAGCTAAATATGTGTGCAAAGCTTCAGAAGAATCGTACCAGTGCAAGTACCTCAAAATTATAATTGTTTTTATGGGCGTGGCCCTGCCCACTTTTCTAATCACGAAATTATATGGTTATGAAAGCTTGGTATGTGTGCAAAGTTTCAGAAAAATCGGTCCAGTGCAAGTACCTCAAAATTAAAACTTTTTTTAGGGGCGTGGCCCCGCCCACTTTTATTATCACAAAATTATTTAGTCATGACAGCTCGATATGTGTGCAAAGTTTCGAGTGCAAGTAGCTAAAACTGATAACTAATTTTTATGGGCGTGGCCCCGCCCACTATTTTCCACCCATAAACACTCCCTGGTATGTGTACAACAACTTGCCAAAGTTTGAGTCCGATCGGTTTTACAGTTTCGGAGTCTATAGCTAACACACACACACACACACACACACAGAGTTTCACTTTTATATATATAGATAAATGTGACAAATGTTTGAACATATCTAAAATTGGATAGTAAAACTAATTTAATTTTTTAATGTTTTTCTCAGTGTTTATTTTTCCTCCATTTTTCTTTCTTGCGTATGCCACGTGAGCGTTTAGAAATTGTAATTAAATGGAAAAAAAATATGTAGAAAAAAATACTCGATCAAATATTGCTTAATGCAACGTTTGATTTTATGTTGTAGTTTAATTTTACCCGTTTGGCTAGACAGTTTATAATCGGGTTTTGACATGCAAACTAAGGGATAAAGGTATGGGAATTGGAAGGTTTTAAATTTCTCTACGCCCTCCCATGAGAATAAATCAAAAACATATGATATACTTACATAAGTTAAAAGTGTTGATTTTAGCACAAGGTAACAGCTTATGGAATAAAGTGAAAATAAGTTAGAGATAGAATGTTGGAAAATGTATAACATTTTAAACTTTTTAAAATAATTAAATAAAAATTCTATTAACTTTTGATATATTTTTGTCATTCAATTATTATTATTTTTTAAAGTCAACTGTTTTCGTTTAACTTACATGTTCAACTAGGTATATTCATAAGGTATCATATCCCAGCAGACAATTATTTTCTTTTACATGGCCCAATAATGTAGCATTAATTCTAGTTGACATTCCAGAAGGAAAGACGTGGAGTATAATAAAGATCAAAATAAAATAAATTTAATTTTAAAAATGAACTTGTGTATATTTTTTACACAATTTTTTATTAAATACAAGAGAATGGATCTTATATTGATAAATGTTTTATTGAATGTCGGCAATATTTTGTTTGAGTTGCTCCAGCGTTTCTTGTTTGTTTGCATAAACCTTGATGTTAAACCACATGTTAGTCAAGCTTAGACATTTAGAATTTATAAATTCTGAAAATATACTATATGGTTCTGAAATCTCTAGAGTGATAGCTTTCGAGCACTGAAGGTCTTATTCGAGCACAATTTCTAGATTTAGCCTTTTTTTTTTGCAAATTTCAAATTGTCCATATAGCAAAAATGTTAACATTTTTATTTTTCAAAGTCATATATCTCCGATCTGAAATAGATTCTGAATAAAGATTACATAGTTTCAAAATTATTAAATGATTTTTTCGATCTTATTAGTTCTATAAAATTTTTAAGGTGTGTGAAATTGCAATATTGAAATATATGTATGTACATATAAATTTTACTTAATATTAACATTCTGTTACGCATACATTTTTGATTTGTATGCACACAATGTTTTTAAACTAAAAATCACTGTTGCCAACTTTTTCCCATAGAATATCGCTAAAATAAGTAGAAAAATAGCTAGAAAATAGCTAAAAATAAAAAATTATTAAAATGTTAGCGATAAATTGCTAATTATTTATTTTTTTGCAAATTCTGGCATAAATTAAAAAAAAAAATAGTCAAGTGTTCGTCCATTTTTTTTATTGCGCGGAAAATTTGGCGTTTTATCGCTAAGTTTTTCTTATATAATGACAGAAGGAAAAGAAGAAAAGTATAGTAATTTACTAAAACTCTAAAGCCAATACTCTATATTCTCGCTTTCACATGTAAAATTTGTTATCTAGTTTCTTTACTGTTGATTAAAATATATCGTAATTGAAGCTGTCGCATCGGCCACTTCAGCCAAGCTTAGAAATGTTAACACAATTTGTTGTTTTTCAGTACTGAAAATAATTATTTAAATACCTATATCAAAAAGAATATTTATTTGAAGTTTATGTACCACTTGATGACACCAACGTCTATTGATTTATTTCCTATTACACTATATCTAGAACCTGATACATCATTTCTAACTTCCATTAAGAGATGGGTCACTAAAACATTTTTATTTATCGCTAAGCATTTGGTTCTATGAATACGGTTTTCAATCGTTCCATCGAAATCTGTTTGACATAAATCGCTCAGGTGATCAATTAAATTAATTGACGTATGTTGAGTTACTAATGAAGCCTTCTTTAAAATTAAATTATCTCCAATATAACCCTTTCACCGATGCAGATGACTTGTGTTTGTACAATTTTGCAGACAGAGAGCACCTGCATCAATATCCTTTTGTATCGTCTTTTTAAACTTGCATTACACAGGACTTAAACTTTTAATGGCTTAACCATGCGCAAGTTTTTGATTTTATTAGTTTTTTTTTTGCAATATTTCTAATTTCTTTCAAGCAATTTTTAAATAGTTTTTTTTTTGTATAATTCACAAACTCAGAACTTAAATTATTCGAGCTATAAATTTTTGCAAGATAAAATTGGTTTTTGAATTTTAATGTACATGGTTATTGCCTTTCAGATGCCATAATCTGTATTAAAAAGAGTATTGAAAATAGCATTCGCCTTACAAATGAATTGGTAGCTACTCTTTAAGAATGTATACAACAAATGTATTTAAAACACGTTTAAAACTAACATCGCAAAAATCGCTAGATTTCCCGCTAATAGCTAAATCATATTTTTTCCGCAAAAAATGTTTAAAAATCGCTAGATTTGACGAGAAAATAGCTGATATGGCAATAATGCTAAAAATATACTGTTCTGTTAAAGTAGCAGACAAAGAGTGAGAGTTATGTTGAGTTACCATGTAATTTAAGCCCATACCTAAACAAGAGCGTTGAGCGTCAAGCGTTGCAATTTTGCATGTATTTTGTTATTGTAACAAAAACAAAACACATGTAAAACTCCAACGCTTGACGCTCAACGCCCTTGTTTAGGTATGGGGGTTAGGTTAACTTAAAAAACGAAGCTAACTTACGGAGCTAACTTCACACACATAGATATACATACATATGTACATATGAATCCTTGAACAGATTTTTTACGGAAATGAGCTTTAACTTAACTGTCCCATTATTAGATATTGTGTCAAGTTTTATTACTCTCGGATAAGTTCTTTTATTTTTGCCGGTTTTTGCATGGGAACACACTACTGTGAGATGGTCCCGAATGCTTGGAAAGATGGTTAAAAATGTAACTACCAGATTGCGCTTAGATGTAAGTCGGCTTAAAATCATATTCAAATACTAATGGCATAAAGCTTTATTTCTAATAAAATTATCTCAGTATATTATATCAATTCATTCATTTCATACATACATTTATTACTTTGTCAGCTTTTGTTTATACTCTATTGCAAACTATTAGAACAGAAAATCGTATGCGTTACTTATTACATCACTTAGTCCTTATTGCTTTCACTTTCGCATTTTATTGTTTGTATTTTTTTAGCACAAGTTCTGTCATACGTATTGTTGACAAAACTATTAAATGTCAAAACTTTTGAAAATTTTTATCTTTCAGTGCACTTTCCAATTGTTTTTGTCATTGTTGTTAAATTTGAAAAGTAACTGTCTCTTCTATCGTTGTTTCATGTTTAAATGTTAATGCATTTAGATTTTAAGCCGCTTATCGCTGACAAAATGTTTTAAACAAAGTTCATTTTATCTAATAATAACAACAAAACAACCAATTATGTACCCTTTTGTACTGTTTACAGAAAACAAACGTTTTGTAAGACGAACAAAATTGTTAATTGAGTTTGGTTTATGTAGCAAAATATAAAAAGGATTTGAAATGTTGACGCAACTTTGGCAAATGTCTTCAAAGAAAAGTTTTTCAAAATAAAAGTCTCATGGATATTAATTTGTTTTCAAAGTATTTAAAATATTTTTTTTAATTTTTTTCCATGCAACCCAAAAATTTTGTCTACATTTTTTTGAAACATATTTCTTGTGGCTTAATATTTTTCCTTAATTAAGTGCTCTTAAATATTATAATTTATTTATGTATGACTTTTTCTAGGAAAGGAAAATATTTTGTTGTAGTTTCTTGCAATTTTTTTTATTCACAATTGTGGGTATTTTTTATTCTTGAATTTAAATGTTGGTTTATATTTTATATATTTGTTTTCTTTTTTCTTAAATTTCTGTGATTTTTTTTGTGGCTGGTTTAGAAAATGGGGGTTTCGTGATTGTATATTTTTTGCATCTGTTTTTATACTTGTTTAATCATAATTAAGTGTAAAATTTGAGTTTAGTTGGGTTAAATTGCTTGAACAAACTTTAATATATATTCCTAAGTTATAAGCTTGTTATACCCTTCACATGTGGTGCACAAGGGTATATATAGCTTTGTCATTCCGTTTGTAATTTCTACAATTTTCATTTCCGACCCCATAAAGTATATATTTTCTGAAAGCTTATGAATAGAGGAGTCCATTAAGCCCTGACCGTCTGCCCTTCTGTCCGTGTGTTGGTTGAAATTAACTTTTAGAAGCAACTATATGTTCCTCAGAGTGGCCCTTTGTTCCTTATAGGAACCACAGGACATAATATATATATACATGTTCCTCAGATCTGTATATGGTATCAATCTCTTGGAAATATCCAGGAATGAATCGCTATTGAAATTCAGCACAATCACGTTCTGCGATATGAGCAAAAAACCACGACCACCTCGTTTTTTTACACAATTACAACAACAACATACATATATGCATGTAAAAAACATACCAAAAAAAAAAAAATTACAAAAAAATAAATATATTAAAAATAAAAAAAAAATTAAAAATTTTGTTTAAAAAATTAAAAAAAAAAAATATAAAAAAATAATAATAAAATATAAATAATATATTGAATAAAATAAAATAAAATTTTTTTGGCTTTGCTGGGATTCGATGCCACATTTATTTTAATCAGTATATACATATGTACGTATTTTATATGAGATGAATGGTGATACAAACAATTGTTATTGCATTACTACACGTTGTGAAGGAATGAATAACCCTGATGCTCGGAAGCAGAGTTATTCGTTCGGACTGGGGAAACGAACACCTAAGGAAACTGGTGACCAGAGGGACCCCACAGGGGGGGTATTATCTCCCTTATTATGGCTTTTGGCTGTCAATGTTGTGTTAAGGCACTTTGACAGGATAGGACAGAAAGTCGTGGCCTATGCGGATGATGTAGTTTTATTGGTATCGGGCAAGTTTCTGCCGACAATTGGCGAAGTCATGCAAAGGGCGTTGGACGATCTGTCATCTTGGGCTACTGATAAGGGTTTGGGAGTCAATCCAGGAAAGACAGAGTTGGTTCTTTTTACTAGGAGGTATAAGGTGGTGGGATTGAAACTACCGGTGCTAGGAGGTGTAGAGCTTAGACTATCTAATAGTGCTAAGTATTTGGGAGTTTTTCTGGACAGCAAGCTGTCCTGGGGGAGGAACACTCAGGAAAGGCTAAAAAGGGGTCTCAATGCCTACTATGCTTGCAGATCATCGATAGGTAGGAGTTGGGGACTTCGGCCGTCAGTGGTGGGATGGCTTTATACTTCGGTGGTAAGACCAATTCTTACATATGGATGCTGTGTTTGGTGGGAGGCATTGGGGCTTGCTAGTCGTAGGAACCTTCTGTCTAAGGCTCAGAGGTGTGTTTCGATGGGAATGACAGGTGCCATGAGAAGAACTCCTCAGGCAGCCCTGGATGTTATTCTTCACTTTCTGCCTATTGAGCAGTATTTTAGGGGAATGGCAGCCAGGGGCATTCTTAGACTGAGGGAGTTAGGATTGTTGGGGAATTTCATGCAGGGCCATTCACGGATCTTGGGTGAAATTAGTGGAGGGGGTTATTGTCTGGGTTTGCCCGGCTCCACAGACTATGTGGGTGCTAGGGTCGATTTTGGGAGTCTGCCAAGAGTGGTCATGCCGGTTAGAGGGGACTGGGTGGGCAAGAGCAGACTGTTTGGTGGCGTTGCTGTCTTTACTGATGGCTCGAAGATGGGGGGCACTGGTTCGGGGGTCTATATTGAGGATCTGGATATCAGGAAATCATATAGACTCCCTGACAACTGTAGTGTGTTTCAGGCGGAGGTTCTAGGGATCATGAAGGCCGTGGAACTGGTTAGGGGTAACATCGACGCGGGCTCGGAGGTCACTATATATGTGGATAGCCAGGCGGCTCTTTATTGATCTGACTTTTAACAACATCTTATTTATATTTGTGTTGGCGCTAAGCGGAAAATAAACACAACACTCGTTGCTGTTTTTTAGGCTTATCTATATATATAAAAGTGAAACTCTGTGTGTGTGTGTTAGCTATAGACTCCGAAACTGTAAAACCGATCGGGCTCAAACTTTGGTAGGTTGTTGTACACATACCAGGGAGTGTTTATGGGTGAAAAAAAGTGGGCGGGGTCACGCCCATAAAAATTAGTTATCATTTTAAGCTACTTGCACATGACCGATTTTTCTGAAACTTTGCACACATATCGAGCTCTCATGACTAAATAATTTCGTGATTAAAAAAGTGGGCGGGGCCACGCTCGGAGGTCACTATATATGTGGATAGCCAGGCGGCTCTTAGTGCCATGAGGGGCTATCATGTGAATTCCGGGCTGGTCGATGACTGTATTAGAGCTCTACGGGAGATCTTAATGGAGTACAGGTTGAGACTATGCTGGGTGCCAGGTCACTCAAACATTAGCGGGAATGAGATAGCTGATGAGTTGGCGAGACTGGGCTCGGTAATAGTGGATCCTGATAGGGTGGAGGCGGTTAGGCCTCCATTAGGTTTCTATTTCGGTAGGATAAGGGAATGGGTTCAAGGCGAGACTAATCGAGACTAACCAACCAACCATCACGGACGCTGTGGCCGATACTCAGCAAATCTGATTCGGATTTGCTTCTGGTCAGGGATAGGGTCTGCGTGAGGACCATGATAGGGATTATTACGGGCCACCGCATGTTGGGCAGGGTGGCGGTAAGAATGGGGTGGAGCCTCTCGGATATGTGTAGACTGTGTGAGGATCCGGAGGAGTTGGAGTCAGTTGAGCACATTCTGTGCCAATGTCCTAGACTGCAAATTGGCAGATTGAGATGGCTAGGTAGTAGATTTCTCGGCGAATTGGGTGATGTCTCGAGCTGTGGACTCGAGAATCTGATAGGATTCGTAACGGGAATGACCTGGCTTCGTGACTTGAGACCGGGAATGGGTCGTTTGTAGGATTTTTTGGCTCTCTTTTTTGGCTTTAGTTTGTTGTCCACTTCTCACCTTTTTCTGTCTTCTTTCTTTCTTCTCCCTTCTCTTCTTCTCTCTTCTATCTCTTATTACTTAAGGGCATCACAATGGACCGTATTGGTCTCTGAGTGAGGGTGTGAAGATTACATCACACCGGCCTTACTTACCTACCTACCTACCTACACGTTGTGAAGGGTATATAAAATTCGGCACGGCCGAATATAGCACTGTTACTTGTTTTAGAAAGAGTGATTTTTTGCTATTTAGTTTTCCCGTACAAATGTTTTCAGCGTAAAAAAATGTTATATCTGACAACGATAAATTTCCTGCATACAGGAAAGACAACATTACAGCTGGTATTGGTATAAAGAGATTATTCCATAGCGATTACTGTTAATAATAAAATAATAAATTTTGTGCTATAAAAGTACAAAAAATTGGTGATGAGTATAAAAGATTCGGAACAGCCGAATATAGTGCTCTTATTAGTTTCTCTTGTATAGAGTATAAAGCACCAAGAATTTTTTTAGCTTTTTAGAACACTAATGCCACTTTTCTAAATAAAACAAATCCTCCAAAATGTGTCCTTTATGATTGACTTTTGTGGGGCATTTTGGTGTGTGCAAAATAACCGGTTTATTCGATATACAAAAAAATGCATTTTAAAATATTCGGCTTTAACAAACAAAAATAATAAACCGGTTAGAACCAGTTGAATAATAACCGATCGATCACCCTAATTTTATTACATGCTAGCCAAGCCCGGCGCGCGTTGCTACGCCCCTTAATGAATAAAAATGCATTCTGAATTTTAATTGAATATATTAAAAATAATATTTTATTGATTTTTATTGTAATGCAAGTGGGTATACAATATTTTTAGTTTTTCCATTTGCTGTAAAAATGAACAAATTTTTGTGGTGTTCCCACTCTGAAGCATGCGACGTACAGCACGGATTTTCCAAATTTAATCCTGCGACACGCAGAGATTGGCCTTGTGCTTTGTTGATGGTAATAGCGAAGGCAAGGCGAACTGGAAACTGTAGTCGATTGAAGTTGAAAGGCAAATCGGTGGGAATCATTGGAATGCGTGGAAATCGCTGAAAATAAGAACTTATTTTTAATGGGGGTGGTACTGCCCACTTTTTATACCCTTCACACAGTGAAAAAGGGTATATATAGGTTTGTCATTCGGTGTGAAATTTCTACAATTTTCATTTCCGACCCCATAAAGTATATATTTTCTGAAAGCTTATGAATAGGGGAGTCGATTAAGCTCTGTCAGTCTGTCCGTCTGTCCGTCTGACCGTCTGTCCGTGTGTATGTTGAAATCAACTTTTTGAAGCCCCCCGACATAGGTTGGACCCGGGTAAGGTATTAAAATATCAGAAATATTCGGGAGAAGATCGGTAGTGAAAATCAGAAACATCGGTACATAAACAACTGAGATATGAGCAAAAACCCACGACCACCTCGATTTTTTTTTCACAAAAACAACATTACAACAACAACATACATACATACAAACGTGTATACTGGTTAGGGAAAACGTGGCATCGAATCCCAGCTGAGCCAAAAAAATTTTTTTTTAAATTTTTTAAAAATTTTTTTTTTAATTTTTTGTTTTATTATTTTTTATTTAATATATTATTTATATTTTTATTATTATTTTTTTTTTAATTTTTTTTTATTTTTTTTGTTTTATATATATTATAAATATAATAATTTTTTTTTTTAATTTTATTAAAATTTTTTTTTTAATTTTTTTTTTTAATTTTTTTTTTAATTTTTTTTTTTTTTTGTTTTTTTTTAACATACATACGTGAATTTCTAATTTTACAATGGGATGTTTTTACATATGTATGTTTTATATGTATGTACGTATTTCATATGGGATGAATGGTTACACAAACTACTGTTATTGCATGACTACACGTTGTGAAGGGTATATAAGATTCGGCACGGCCGAATATAGCGCTCTTACTTGTTTTAACTACGAAATTATATACTCACGACATCTTAAAATGTGTGCAAAGTTTCAGAAAAATCGGTCAAGAGCAAGAAGCCAAAAATTATAACTTTTTTGTGGGCGTGGCACTGCCCACTTTTCTAATCACGAAACTGTATAGTTAGGACAGCTCAATATGTGTGTACAATTTCAATTTTATATACTCACGACATCTTAAAATGTGTGCAAAGTTTCAGAAAAAACGGTCAAGTGCAAGAAGCTAAAAATGATAACATTTTTTATAGGCGTGGCACTGCCCACTTTTCTAATCACGAAACTGTATAGTTATGACAGCTCAATATGTGTGCAAAGCTTCAGAAAAATCGATCTAGTGCAAGTAGCTAAAAATGATAACTTCTTTTTTATGGGCGTGGCACTGCAAACTTTTCTAATCGTAAAATTACATAGTCATGACAGCCCAAAATGTGTGCAAAGTTTCAGAAAAATTGATCTAGTGCAAGTAGTTAAAAATAATAACTTATTTTTTATGGGCGTGGAACTGCCCACTTTTTACCACCCATTAACACCCCCTCGAATGTGTACAACAACTTGCCAAAGCTTGAGTCCGATCGGCTTTACAATTTCGGAGTCTATAGCTAACACACAGACAGACAGAGTTTCACTTTTATATATTTAGTTTTAAATAATTGATCATTAATTTTTTATATAAATTAACACTAACGAAAAATAGAATTTTAGTGTATATTTGTTACCTCGCACCACTACTTTTTGCATGTAATCTGATCTACAATTAGTCAGTAAAGTATTTGCAGTTATTTTCACTTTTCAACTAGCTGGCATATAAATGTAAATGACACTTGTTTGTGGGTTTTGTTCAATCTGGCAATGTTTTGAAATTTCGTTCAGCCAATTTTTTATTTATAATTTGAGTGTTTATTTCATAAAAATCCATTAAAATCTAAACAAAAGCCATTTGCTACTTAAATAAAACGTTTAGTTTAGTGCGTCATTAAATTTCTATGTCAATGCGCATAGACAAAGACAAAACAAATAGAACAAAATGTATGTATGTATGTATGTATGCATGTATGTACATATGTATGCATAAAATAAATAAATAAAGGCTATAAAACCTTATTTGCTGAATATTAACTACTTTTTTAATGACTGTAAATACGCTTAATAAAATATAATACTAATAAATAGAAATAAAAATTATATTAAAAATAATTTTTTTATAAATATACACAAAAGAAGAAGAAGAAGAAAAGGATTATTCCTCCAACTACTTTTATGTTGCTAATATTATGTAATTTTTTATTTGTGTTTTTTTTTTTAAATATAAATTCTTTGCTTTTTGTTTTTTTTTTAATACTTGCAACATATTGTTATGTATGAGTTGCTTTGTTTTTTCTTTCCTTTTATGTGTGTATTTAGTTAATCGCTTTAAATCCTTTTATCCTAAATTTACATTATTTGTTATTAAATATCAGTTGAACTGGTTTTTGTTTCATTTATTTTTGTTTTGCTTTTGTGCTTAACTTTTTCTTTTAACATCATAACATGCTAAAGTTACGAGGCACACTGATTTCAGCAACAAAGAGCCATAAGCTAAAAGAAAAATACTCTATGTAGTTAGAAACCACAATTTGTGAAGATATGAGTTGTATTTAGTTAAGTAGAAAATTATGTTTTGCCAAACAGAGGCGTAGTGAGAATTGAGTTATTGTAAAATAATCTAAAAATTTCGAAATTTATACGAACAATTTTTAAAATTTATAAAATTTAAAATTAATGGGCCGTATTCATAAAAAATATTTTAGGTTTATTGAAGGCTTATTTGAAAAATTCCTCTACAACATCTGTCAAAAAAGCCTTTAATAAACCTAAAATATTTTGTATGAATACGGCCCAATATCTTTATTGATCTGACTTTTAACAACATCTTATTTATATTTGTGTTGGCGCTAAGCGGAAAATAAACACAACACTCGTTGCTGTTTTTTAGGCTTATCTATATATATAAAAGTGAAACTCTGTGTGTGTGTGTGTGTGTGTGTTAGCTATAGACTCCGAAACTGTAAAACCGATCGGGCTCAAACTTTGGTAGGTTGTTGTACACATACCAGGGAGTGTTTATGGGTGAAAAAAAGTGGGCGGGGTCACGCCCATAAAAATTAGTTATCATTTTAAGCTACTTGCACATGACCGATTTTTCTGAAACTTTGCACACATATCGAGCTCTCATGACTAAATAATTTCGTGATTAAAAAAGTGGGCGGGGCCACGCCCATAAAAAATTTTTAATTTTGAGGTACTTGCAATGAACGGATTTTACTAAAACTTTGCACACATATTGGGCTGTCATGGCTTTATAATTTCGTGATTAGAAAAGTGGGCAGGGCCACGCCCATAAAAAAAAGTTATAAGTTTGAGGTACTTGCACTGGACCGATTTTTCTAAAACTTTGCACACACACTAAGCTGTCATGACTTTAATGACTTTACAATTTCGTTATTAGAAAAGTGGGCAGGGCCACGCCCATAAAAAAATTATAATTTTTAGGTTTCTGCACTTGACATTCAATAAAAATTCAGAATGCATTTTGATTCATTAAGGGGCGTAGCAACGCGCGCCGGGTTTGGCTAGTCTGTAATAAACTCTCTAAATTGGAGAAACAGAAATAGCGATAAGTCATTAGATTGACCTGAAAATAGCTAAAACTGCATTACTTTTCAATAAGTGTAAAACCAAAAACACAAAAACAATTGTTTTGCAGCCAACTTCAATACATAATCCTCTGTCAAAATCAGATTTCTAAATTGCAAAGCTGCGGCGATATTACGGTTAGCCTAAAACAAATAATATGCACAAGAGAATTTTTGACAGTTAAAAATGCTTGCCGGATTGTTTAGGTCTGGCTGTTAGAGTAATATACGTCACTCTTTAAAAGATCAGAGGGCAGAGGACATTCGATCACGATCGAAATTTTACTCGAACGATGGCGTTGGCTGTCCTTTTGGTTAAAGATTCTAATAAGAATTTAAAAATTTAGATCACATTCGAATGCCGTAATTTGCCCACAGACTTTTTTAGAAAGGAACATAATAATATTGTAAAATTAATTTCCGAATAAAGTTTCAGAGTAGGACCACAGTTCTGGCTCCGAAAATGTATGTAAAGTTTATGAATATTATTTTACCTTTTTGTTTTACAAATTCCTTGAAGATATTTGCCTAACTAATTGCAAAAACAAAATCAAAGTGCTTGCAAAATGTAAATATAAATTTTGTTTCATTTAGTTAAAGCTAAATAAAAAGGGGAACTTAGAAGAAACAAAAGCCACATAAAAAATAATATCAAATGACACAACAGCAAGCAGCAACGAAACACATTAGCAACAACACGAATAAGTTTTTTGTATAAGAGCAGTTTAAAAAATGCAAATACATAATTATTTGCATACTTATGGCAACCAAACACCGCACACTCTTCTTCTTACTCATCCTTACTCTTTCTTAACTGACATTTGAGATAAACAGCCTTGCAATTCCATTGCCATGATTTGTTTGACTTGCGGGCAAACAAGCAGAAAAAGAAGAAGAAGAAAAAGTCAACAAAAAAAGTCTAAACTTTTGTAATTATTTGTAAAAATAGTTTTATTTAAGAAATTAAAAGTTTTAATAGTTGTACATATAATGCCACTTCGTTTTTCTACTTCTTCTTCTGCTTAACAGTAAATAAATACTCTTGTTGTTCCTTCTTCTCAAATTGTCTCTTTGTTTTATTAAAAGTTTTGCTTTTTTTCAACACATCGTTAAAATTTAAATGATATATGACAGTTCCCAGTCAAGGAGTTTTTGTATATCAGGCCTTCTGGAAAGTAAATTTACTCCATATTGTTACAGATTTATTTCAAATAGCTTAATTTTCATTATAATTTTATTTTAGTTATATTTACAGTAGTTTAAGTTACAGTAGTTTTGTTTGTATGGATTAGTTTATGTACATTTAACTTTTCGTTTGGTTCGCTGGTTGTTCGAACATGATTTTAAGTTATATGCAGCCGAGGTGAGTTATTATATGCAGCATACTCTTAGGCACTTTTATTATTCCTGCATATTACTTAACATTAACATTACGTCTTAATTTAAATGTAACGGCTTTTGAGTAATTTACAGAATGAACTAGTGCGTACATACGAGAACTATGTCGAATGTTACAGAACACCACTATGTTACTATAAAAAGCCGAAAAACACAGCTTACGTGATCAATATTACAGTAGAGCTTGTAAAGTGCGTATCAAAGTTAGTTTGATAATAAAAGTGTATAACCATAAGTGAAATAAGTAAAGCGACATAAAAGCAATTTCTGACTGTGTTTAAATAAATAAAGTGCTCTTAATTTTATAACTAATTTCAACTGTTTTTATTTGCAATACGAAAAGAACTCAATGTATATTTAAAGGAAGTAAGCCAACGTTTATAAAAGGTATAAACGTAACAATATTTTAGATTTGCATTTTTATGCTTCCCTGCCTTTACTTAATAGCCGCTAAACTTACTTCCATAGATTCTATAGTCATGCCAACTTCGCTTATTTAAGAAAGGAAGAAGGATGTAAATAACCGTATTTTTTCTACAACCAGATAAAATTAAAATGAATACAAAAATATATAAACACATGTATGTCCTAGGGGATCGTTTATAAAATTTTTTTAAGAACCCGGTTTCAAATAGTTCAAAATTTAGAGTTTGAAAAAAAACAGTTGCTTTTTTTTAAATTGAGAAAACCCCGTTTAACCGGTCGTATACATAAAATATAATTCCTTAACCCTTTGACGTATATGGGACATCGGTGTCCCTGAAGTTTACTAAACGTTTATTTTTAAATAAATCGTGTTTTCAAATTAAATTTGGCACTAACTGATTATTTATAAATAAAACTAAATTTTAATTTAAAAGTTGGTACCACTGCATTGCTAAAAACGGCTAGTATTTCTGTATTTCCCCTTTAAACTTAGTCATTCTCGTTTTACTATTTTTTGAAGTGATTAAAAGTATATTTTAACGTTTTTAAAAGTAGTTTGTAAAAGTTTTTGTAAAAATGGTAAGTAAAAAGTAGCTTTTTATGGTATTTATTGCAATTTATAATTTTTAAGTTGGAAAAAAACATAATTTTCCATAAGGAACACCGGTGTCCCAATATGCGTGAAGGGTCAACATTACAAGAAATTCACATATAATTTTTTATGTAAATTTTTTTTTGTTTAATCGACCTTTTTTAATATTTAGGAAATTTTATGAAAAATTTTTTATTATAATTTTAATTGTTTTAGGCCCGTAGAAGTACCAGAATATGCCATTTGACTGATAGCAAAGTAGAAGAGTATCTTATGGCGGATAATAGTGACACTGAAGATGCACTTATTTTGGATGAAGAAGATCAAGCATTCTTACAACAAGACATGCAACAAATTAGCTATAAATAAAACAAAAACGCAAGCAGTAGATGAACATATAATGAAATTCAAAAGGCATAACATAATAAAACAGTACATGCAAAATAAACCAGTAAAAAGAGGCTTCAAAATGTGGTGCCGGGCTGATTCTGAAACCGGATATCTATTTCAGTTTGATTTATACACTGGAAAAAAGAAAGTGGGATCGGAAATAGGATTAAGTGAAGCCGTCGTACTTGATCTTACAAAAAACATTAACGAGTCTTGGGTGTGAAATATAGTTGGACAATTTTTTTAATTCATCTATATTGCAATATATCCTCGCTAATCGAAATTTAAAATCATGTGGTACTGTTCGTATACAGAGAAAATATATTCCTAAAAATGGATGGATAACAAAGCCGTACATGTTCTTGCAAATTTTTTGTCACCGATACCTATTAAAAAAATAAAACGTAAGCAAATAGGATCCGCTCAAAGCCTTGAGATTACTTGCCCTGATATTATTAGTAAATACAATAAACATATGGGTGGGGTAGATCTAATTGATCAGAAGAAAGTCACATACGAAATCGACAGAATATCTAAAATAAAATATTATCTGCGATTTTTTTCGATTTATTAGACATTGCAATAAATAAATCCTACTATATATATGTAAAACTGCACGCAGAACATCGCATTGAAAGTAACTTTCTTACGTCACTAAAATACAGACAAGTTGTCGCTAGGACTATGATTGGAAACTTTTTAGAAAACATGCCAAGAACACAAATAATCTTTGCAGACATATGTAATGGTAAAAGGTCCTTTACGTTAGAGATGTGCGCAATGTATAAAGAGTGGAGTAGAAAATTGGACCAACAGTATTTGTGATGTTTGCAAAGTTAATTTATGCTTCACAGCAAGCAGAAATTTCTTTAAAGACTTTCATTTATAAAAGTATTTATTAAATTATATTATTTTATAAAATTTTGTTATTAAATAAAAATATATGTTTCACGCCCCTTATCGCATATTGGGACATATTTGTCCCAAGTGATTTCTTTAAATGTACTGAATAAAAAAAAATTTTTTTAATAAATATATTTTAAATTCCCCTAAGTATGCTATATAATTCACTCATATTCATTA